>JAEOAD010001365.1:5802500-6402500 GCA_036365145.1 Orientallactaga sibirica
CAGCCTGGATGGAGGTATTACCTGGCTCATAGGTAAAGCCCAGCGGTGCACTGATACTCCGTTGTTTGCTCTAAGCTCCTTGCTGGTAAGTGGACGGTCTGGATTCTCAGCTCTGTACCTCTCTGTCTGACATCCCAGTGATGATGGTGTCACATTCAGCGTTCAGCTCAGGTGGAGCTTTCTCAGAAGAGGCAGGGAGCCTCTGTTTTCAAGATAGCCGCGACCACCTTCTCCATCCCTCTCAATCCACCCGCCCTAAGCTGAGGCAGGTTCACTCAAACATGGAGGCCACTTTGCTGGGTGTCTGGGCGGATGGACAGATGTCCTCCTCACAGAGGCTCTGGCAGATGTGACCATAGAAAGTAGCTCCACAGCCTGACAGGCAGGTGATGGCGGGAACATCACCCCGCGTCCCGGCCAGGTACCCTGGCTCCACACACGGACGCGTGGGCTTGGTCTTGGCTTCCAGCACTGTGGATTTGGGGAGGGGGGGGCAGGCCTGGTGCTAGAACCCTGTCTCAGGAACGAAGCCTCCTGCCTTTAATTGATAATGGCTCAACTGCAGAGTTTACATTTTTATTAGCACATTTATTCATGCTAAGGGGTAATAACTGCTACTTCCCCAAACTGGGAGTTCAGAGCTTTCCCGAGGACGCTGCCAAATTCTCTTACAAGTCCGGGTGCTGGAAATCCTAACAGCAAATGCTGCTTATTAACTAGGAGACCAAGTCTCTCCCTACAGGCTGGGTGCTTCTCACACAGCATCCTTTCCAGAACACTCTGAGAGACTGTGATTTGCCTCTGAGCAGGCTCAGCTCCTGTGTCCCATTCCCCCCTCACTGTTTGACATATCTGCATACCACACATACTGCCTAAACGTTATTATTTACACACGTTTTAACTCAAATAAATTTATTTTTAAAAGGAAAGTGTGTCACTCCTATAAATGAAGACCCAGAATCACTTGCCATAAAGAGAAAATAACCATAAAAATAAATGCCGTGAAATCAAACAATGTCATTAAATTCTAACTGGATTCTCTTGCCTGCCTATAGCCTGTATCTGGTGCCTTATCTCTCATCTTAAAGAAGGGAGATTAGCAAGTGTAAAGGAGATGCTAAAGACCGATGGGACCAACTGGATACTTTCTCCTTGAAGCAATCGGAGGGAAAGAGACAGAACAGACAAGGGAGTAATTTATGGCTGGGATTCAAGGTGGCCCTGGGGGGATCCCCCCACCCTCCAATTGTGAAATTGTCTCAGGTTGCAGCCACTGTTGCCTTTTGCTGCCTTCTCAAAGGGGTCCTGATGCCGCATAGCTTGAGAACTGTTCCCACAAGAAATTGTCTGTTCTAAACAGGAAGTGGAGTGGGGAGGGGTACACATCCCCAGGTCCTAGAGGACTCTGGCAGCACTGGGACAGGACCCTCAGTGGAAGGAATATTCTGTCTCACCAGAAGTTTTGCTTTGAGCCATCCAACAGGAGTCACCTTCATAGCATTTGAGATGGGGTCAGGACAAAGGAGGAACTGGATTTGAAATTGCATTCAGTGGTCATTAATTTCAGACTAACTACTTCCCTAGTTAGACCTAAGGCCTTGGGCGCATTCCACACAAGCCCTCTGGCTTCTGAGCCACATCAGCCCGCTCTGGTGTAGTCTCTGCAATGGCTCTTCCACCGAGCTACACGGCCAGCCTGTTCTTCATTTTGATTTTGAGACAGTGTTTCAGTAAATTACTCAGGCTGGCCTTGAAACTAGTCCAGAGGGATTTGAACATGGCATCCTCTTGCCTTAGACTCCTGTGTCGCTGGGATGACAGACGTGTGCAAGCAGACCTGGCTCTGAGTGGACCTTCAACTACATCCCACGTTCCATCGATCCCCGTACACATTGGTGTGGAGTCCAGAAGCTGAGGGGCACCAGGCCCTGTCCTTCCCTCCTCCATTTCCTGACTTTGTGGATGCGGGGGTAGAGGTCTCTAAGACCAGGGTCTCTCTTCCTTCGAGGGACAGACTTGTTCAGTTAAAGACCACAGACCACAGAGTCTCACCTTAGCTCTTGCCTCTCACCCTAAAGGAGACCCCTGTGGTAAAGGCAGGGTGAAGCCCAGCATGACTGGGAAGTGCCTGCTGGCTCTTCTAACCTGCCTTCTGCACACTGCCGCTTTTGATAGGCTTTAGCAGGGGGCAAGGAGTGAGCTCACCCCGGAATCTACAAGCCCAGTGTCAGCGGGTTAATATGTAACTACCACCATAGTCCCTGCTCTTTTCCTAACCAGCTCCGAGCTTGGCTTCTTTGAAGAGTGCCTTTCCCAGAGTTTCCCTACTCACCGCTGGTGGCATTGTTGGCCTGAGATGGGCAGAGGACTTGGGCTGTTAGGAGGCTGTGGCTGCCACCTTGCAGAAGTGACCGTCTTCCTTCCTGGGCCCAAAGGTCAGCTATTTGCATAGAGGATTGCTTCCTGGACATGTAATGATTCTGCCAGCTGCAAGGGTGGAGCCTGGTTGGGGACTCATCCGTCACCATGGAGACCCTGCCCTTGTCCCTGTAGGGATCATCCTCTCAAATGAAACATCATCATTTCTATCTCCAGAAATAACTTTTCCTTCTTGAATGTCTGTCCTGTGCCAGGTTTTGTGCTAAGCGCTTCACGTGCATAATTCCTTAAACAATTCTCAGATGGGGATCCTTGTGTTCTCATTCTAAAGAGGACTGTCAGAAGCTTGGACAGGGATGGTAACTTGCACGCCCTCCCCCCAGCTGCCCAGACAGGACAGAGCATGAACTTGGGCCTCAGAGATTTTGGCAGCTATTGGCACAATGCCCTGTGGACCACAGGGAGCCGCCACCTCTCCCAGCCCTGTCGTGTGTTCCTTTTCTCCTGGTGCCAAACATCAGTGTACTTCATTCATTCATCCACGCAGCCGGGGTTTGCTGACCACCCTGGATGCCAGTCCTGGGATTGGCGTGACACTAAAAAGAAGAGGGGAGTGTACCAGGAAGCTCCCTACCTCTGTGGGAGCTCACACCTACTGAGGAGTATCAAGGAAAGCCATGCCTTCTTGCCTTTGGTCTCCTTTCTTCTTCCACATTCATTTAATTCTTGGTCTTCCAGTTTGGATCCATTGATGCCTGGCAGACGGCTGAAAGGAAAGAGGGACACATTATGTGGGGGAGGTGCAGTGGGGTAAAAAAGACAAGAGAAGGTAGGGCATGTGGTAGAGGCTCAGCAAACTGATGTGACAGTGTGATGGAGGACACTTGGGGTTCAGGTGATGAGGAAGGTGGCATTGCTTAAGTTCAAGGAAAGAGAATGTATGCACCTGCACTATTTTTTTAAAAAACATATTTTATTCGGGCTGGAATTGCTTGGCAGTTAAGGCACTTGCCTGCAAAGCCTAAGGATCCATGTTCAACTCTCCAGATCCCACGTAAGCCAGACACACAAAGTGACGCATGTGCGCAAGGTCACACATGCCCACTAGGTGGCGCATGCATCTAGAGTTTGATTGCAATGGCTGGAGGACCTGACACATCACTTTTCTATCTCTCTCATAAAAACTTTTTAAAATAAATTTATTTGAGAGAGAAAGAGGCAGGTATATATATAAAGAGAGCATGGGCACGCCAGGGCCTCTAGCCATTGCAACTGAGCTCCAGACACATGAGCCACCTTGTGCATCTGGTTTTATGTGGTACTAAGGAACTGAACCTGATCCTTTGGCTTTGCAGGCAGGTGCTTTAACTACTAAGCTATCTCTCCAGCCCACATGAGAACTTTCCTGTGAGTCTTGGAGGGTCCTGGAGTAGGTGTTGAAACAGTTTGAGCAGATGTGTGGACTGAGGCCAATGCTCATAGGTGCTGGTGCTGACATAGGCAATCCTTAAGGAGGTCAGAGGGTGTAGGCCGTGACGGGGAACTGTGACGTAATAGGTTCTGTGAGGGAGATGCATGCTGAGCAGGGGAAGAATATGAGAGATTTCTTGCATGTCCCAGAAGTGCAAAAATAAAATAAAAACAACACTGAGGTGAGCTTCTGAGAGTGGTGGTACCCCATCCAAATCTTTTTATTTTCTGTTTTTTTTTTTAAACAAAAAGGTCGTGTATTTATTTATTTGCAAGGAGAGAGAGAGAGAGAAATGAATGAGAGAGAAAGAGAGAATAAACATGCTAGGGCCTCTTGCTGTTGCAAACTCCAGTTGCGCCACTTTGTCAGTGTTGCTTGACATGGGTAATCCAGTACTGGTGATCAGGCTTTGCAAGCAAGCAACTTCAACTGCTGAGCCATCTCTCTGGCCCCCTAGCTAAGTCTTCAGGGAACAGTATGCCAACACCAATCTCAAGAACCAATTTTTTTCTCTGTGGGTCACCTTATCGAATGCTTTTGAGTGAAACTACGTTGGATGGCTGAGGAACCACTGGGCTTTCTGCACTGTTTATTCTCCTGCTTAGATGTCCCTCTTTCGGTATTATTTGCTGACCTTTCTTGCCAGAGTATTTCTCCTTGTTGACCTGATGCTTCTCAAAGCTAAAAAGGCACTATGATATATTGTTGTTTTTTCCATAAAAATAATTCACATTGGGGTTGGAGAGATGGCTTAGTGATCAAGGCACTTGCCTGTGAAACCTAAGGACACAGGTTCAGTTCCCTAGTACCCACATAAGTCAGATGCACGAGGTGGCCTGTGCAACTAGAGTTTGTTTGCAGTGGCCAGAGGCCCTGGTACACCCATTCTCTCTTTCACTCTCTCACTTTCTTTCTCAAAAAAAAAAAAATGTTAAATGATTCACATGGGCTGGAGAGATGGCTTAGTGGTTAAGGCACTTGCCAGCAAAGCAAAAGGATTCTGGTTCGATTCCCCAGGACCCACGGAAGCCAGATGCACAAAGTGGCGCATGCATCTGGAGTTGGTTTGTAGTGGCTGGAGGCCCCAGCATGCCCATTCATTCCCTCCCCCCCCCTCTCTATATATATCTGCCTCTTTCTCTCTCCAATAAATAAAAATAAATAAAATATTTTTTAAAAACATGGTTCCCAAATGCTGAAGTGAGAGTGTCTTGGTGTGTCCCCTTCTTCCCCAGCCCTGCCTTGGGTTCCTGTGCTTCTGCCTTCCTGCAGAAGATACAGTTCTGTCAGTCTGTGACACTTAAGAGCGCCTTCCTCCTGAAGTTAAGGAATTCAGAATCTCCCCTCCGCTGTCTCTCCTGTCTTTCTGTTCTTTCACTGCTGTAGCAGTCAGCTCCACGTTGCTGGGATGAACATCCAAACCAGACACAGTTTAGGGGAAAGGGTTTTATTTCAAGCTTACACTTCCAGGGGGACGTTCTATCAGTGGTGGAAGGAGCTGCTTCCATACAAACAAACAGAGAGAAAAACTACCACACGTCAGAAAACACCAAGAAGAAAGCAAAACAAAACAGCCCAGAAGCAAGCAAGCAAGCAAGCAAGCACAAACCTGCAGCAAGCAAGCACAAACCCGCAGCAAGCAGGACCCCGGAGCTCAAACTACTCTGCAGACCTTTGGGCTGGAATTCAGATCTGCTTCTGGTGATACCTTAGAGCTCCACCCCAGGATCTGCCCCCGGTGACACCTCTTCCAGCTCAGTGTCTGCAGATCCAAGTTACAAGATTTTTTAAAAATTAATTAAATTATTTATTTGAGAGAGAGAAAGAAAGAGGCAGATATATAGAAAGAACAGGCATCCCAGGGCCTCAAGTCACTGCAAATGAACACCAAATGTATGTGCCACCTTGTGTATGTGGACATGCACTCAAACTTCCAAAACTGCCCACCCACTTGTTTCACTCTCCCTGTGAGCTCCACATCCTGTTACCGGCGTAGGTAAATGGTGTCACAGTGAGACATTCAAATCCCCAAGTCCTGACTGTAGCTCTGTTCAGCGTGGAAGCCATTCAGCAATAGCATGGCTCTGCAAAGCTCTGATCGGCCCGTGGTCTAGAGGCACCCCCAATGGCCATGAGTCACGGAAGAACAAATTCTTAGTTTAGCCTTAGAGAAGATGGCAGACAGACAGGTGGCCTGCCATGGTGGATGGGCCCTGGACAGAGAGTTAAGAGGTTTACAATCTGGTCTCAGCTTTACCATTAATTATTGGTCCCCTGAGTCCCTGGAGTCTCGTCTTTTCCTCATTTAAATGTACTTGGACTTGGTGCCCAGCTGCAAGATTCCTGCTACATCTTTAGGTCTAGAATGATGGTATCCCGAGCAGGAACAGCCACAATCCCAGCTCATTTCCCCTTGGAAATTAGGCACACTGATTAGGTAGAGACCACGGGCCCAGGCAGCCTCCTGGTATTTAGTGGATGGAGAACTTACGCACAGCATGTGACCAACAGACTGACAACCATCATCAAGGGGTCATCTATCTCTTGTCATTATCCCCGAGATCCTGTGGACCTGTAACATCCAAGCCTGTTTCCAGAAGGGACTGATAGCCAGTGCCATAAGAACGGCATATGATATCAGTCCACGCTAGAGAAGGTAGGGACCTTAGGCCATGTGTCCCCTAGGCGGAGGATTTCCTGGTGAGCACGTTGAAGCTGTCTTTATTTTGCCTGGTGGATGAACCTTCTGAGGCAGTGTGCTTTTCCTTATTATGACTTGATTAAGGACACAATAAACCCCGGCGGTGATTTTTATCTATTTGCAGTGGCATCTCTCAGTTCTAATTTCAGAGATTAGCTCGTTTTCAAAACACCAGAGGAAGGACAGACTCCCTTCCATTGTTGTCGTTCCTTGCCAACACAACCGCAGCCCACCACTGACGTGCGCAAGCTGCTCTGGCCACACCTCTGTGTCACCGCTGTGGGAAGAAGCCCTGAGATGGTTGGAGTGGGAGGCAGAGTATTAGGGATTTCAATTCTGCTTTATTTTCAACTTGAAATGGAGGAAAACAGACAAAAAACAAATAAGAAAGCTAAACAGTTGCGTGAGAGCTAGCAATTTGCTGGGCTCCCGATGACAGACACTGCATTATCATAATTGTCTCTTCTACATGATAGGACAGAAAAATAATAATGTCATTTTATTTATAGCTGGGGTGGCCCCTTTATGAGAGTCATACAAGTTTCTGCCAAGTGGAGTAGGTCAAATGACATCTTTTGATCAGGCCTGTCCAAAGAGATCAAAGATGAATGGCAAGTAGTGGATACCCAATGACAGACCAAATCTAAAGCAGAAATAAGGCTGCCAGAGCCTGCCAGTTACCCATTAAAGCCCGCCTCAGGAAGGCAGCCTGCTTGACACGTCGGCCGGACACCTAAATCAGCCAAGCGTCAGTGCTAAAATTGTGTATTATCATTGGAAATGGCTATTATTTCCTCGGTAACATTTCTGTTAAAGCTTTGTATACGACTGACCCACGATCAGAAGTGGAGTTTGAAGGAGGCCAGTCCAGAATGCCTGGGCAGCAGTTTGGCTTTGGTCACGTGCTCCTTGGTTTTCATAGTCAGGTCCCTAGCTCTTCCTTCAGCTGGGCTGGGCAGATGTGTTCACTGGTGAGGGTGCGCTAGGGCTCGCGCCTCCAGCCTAGATTATTCCACATCCCTAGCCTCATGCCAGCGTCCCATCTCCTCTGCCATGTGAAATTGGCCTCATCATAGGTGACATAAAGCCCAGAACCTTCCCAGAACACAGCGAGAGGGGAGGACTAAGCAGATGGAGAGGGACAGTGACGTCCTATCCCACCCAGGCTTAGGGAGCAGGGTGGGCACATGGTGCCTCACATGCAGTGCACGCCTTCCTCCCTCACTCACAGTCACAGAATCAGGTCGAGGCTTCTTCCAAAATTATGGAACTAGATGGGTTTTTTTTTTCCTCAAGCACTTGAGTTATGTAATTAAATTGGGCTTTGTGGAGATGTTATTTAAAAGGCTTTGGTGAGGAACAGAATTTACTATCTTGTTTTTGGCTTCTAATTTGTGGGGGTGGGATGGGGTGGAATACCAAGAAATATCAAAGAAATATTTAGAAACGAGGGCTCCATGACTGTAGGGGCGAACTCTAAATCCTCATGTCCCAGGGGACACACAGGTGGTGCTGTGGGTAATTTTTTATTCCGCAGCGTATGCTGGAATGTTAAAAAATATTATTAAACATTGAAATGAGTATACTAGTTAACTAATTAGTATGTTTTTCTTTTAATAATTCCGATGCTTTTTCCTTCTTCCCTACCTCCATTTTTCTACATGTGGTAACCCTAAATAACATATTTAGAAGCATAATTAGTTATAATTAGAAACAAACAAACCTAGCCCAAGGTATCTCTAATTCATTATAAAGGATTAAAGGTAAGGGTGGCAATTGTAAAAACCCAGGTACGTTGTAGTTTAATGAGAATTCTGTTATCTGTATGCACGCGCGCTCGTGCGCGCACACACACACACATATGCCCTCTCAGGATGAAATCAGTGATGGAAGGCACTTTTGCTTAGCTCTTAAAAGTTTTACAGACCTCATGTTTCCCCATCACTTTACATCAACTCTGTCTTTAAGTAACGGAGACACCATGTCAAAGTCATAGCATCACTCCTCAGCGATGAGAAGAAGGCAGACATTTGACTGTTAGGCCTCTTGGCAGGAAATTTGGTAGCAAAGTCCTATCCAATTTGTCAAGCTCAGCAGTGGTCTTTGCTCCGAAGGAAGCTTACAGCCCTGCCCTGGTGTGTCACCTGTCTGGAAGAGACTCCCCCCCCAGCTCCATCTGAAGTGGAAGGTTGCATCTGTGAGGCCACCCCAGGAAGGATCCCACCTCATTTACGATCATCGAGTCAGGAAGACATTCACCTTTGACATTTGGGCATTCCAAAAATGCGCCTAGCCCGATTTGTGGCTCCCACCCCAAACCTCTATGTAAATGAAAGTTTAAACAAATCTGTGATCATGCTGGCTTTCTGTGAAAAAAATTTTTTTAATTTCTCTTGAATTATGTAAAGATGCATCACAAGATATTTACAATTTTTTTAAAAACAGATATTCTTTTTATATACTGATAAAATTGGAAACTTGGAAGCATATTTGGCAAGTGTAAACAGATGGTTAAAGATATTTGCTGGGAAGTATCAGAAACAGTTATTCCTGACTTGCCTGCTTTGCTAAACATTGTTCTAAAAAGTCAACCCAAAGGGGCAGAGAGCAGGTACAGGTCTCACAGTGCCCTGTGCCAGGTGGGCAAAGAGGCTGCTTCCTTTACTACCATGGTCGAGGTGACTCTACTGACAGGACGTGGATTCCTCCTGCATTTTTACCTACAGACTCAGTGAGGGCTTCTTTAGCAACAGAGAAGGCTCCAGGGTGATCTTTTAAAAAATATTTTTTTCAATCTTTAATTTATTTATTTGAGAGCAAGAGAGAAAGATGCAGAGGGAGAGAGAGAGAGAAAGGGCACGCCAGGGCATCCATCCACTGCAAACAAATTTCAGATGCATCCGCTACCTCGTGCACCTGGCTTACATGTGTCCTGGGAAATTGAACCAGGGACCTTTGGCTTTGCAGGCAAATGCCTTAACTGCTAAGCCATTTTTCCAGC
The DNA here is from genome assembly GCA_036365145.1 of Orientallactaga sibirica. Lineage (NCBI taxonomy): Eukaryota > Metazoa > Chordata > Mammalia > Rodentia > Dipodidae > Orientallactaga > Orientallactaga sibirica. Next base: position 5,812,053 of record JAEOAD010001365.1, read on the forward strand.
CCTTAGAGTAGTCTTCTTAATTAACAATGCCAGTCTATGGGGGGGGGGCTCACTTCCAGTGAGCTGGGGATTTTGTGCTTTTCTCCCTCAGAGGTAAGAAACGAATGCCTTTCCTTTGCTCAGGAAACATACTCATTTTACTCTCGGAGGTTGCCTGTTCCTTCAAAGGCAATGGCTTCAAAGTTGCATAAAGGAAATTACGGGGAAGAAAGAAAGCGGAAACAGACACACTGTCCTCTCCCCCTTTCCAGATAACAGAATTCACCAACTAAAACATTTCAAATATCAAAACCTCCAGTTCAAGGGATTTAGTAGGGAACCTAGCATTTCTGGAAATTATCTAATTGTGAGATGTGTGGTGGGCATGCATGTGCGTGGGTTGTGGGGTGACTGGAGATTGGGGGGCTGCAGAATGAAGCTACTGGCTATTTTTTTATAAGCTTATAAAGCACAAATGCTTGTGGCACTTGCTAATCTGAAATGCTTTCAGTAGAATTGTTCAGTAGCAATAATCTGTCAACAGATTACAATTTTGCTTAATTTTAATGTGGCTAACTTAAGATGGTTGTATAGTAAATTTATGCAACTGATCACAGTTATTAAATTACTGCATCTGCAAAGGAAGCAATCAAACCCCTTATTACAGTTGCTGTGAGTGAATGCTAAATGTCAAGGAGTTACCAGTGCGCTGCGGGGAATCGCGCTCCAGTTAAAGATGCATAAAATATCAGCACTTTTTTTAATGCTTGTGCATTCAACAAAGACTCCCATCATAATTAACTGGTATGGAAATAAATAATTTTTACAAACTACCTTAGAAACAGTTGTGCTACGGTTTTTGTCAAAGTCGGCTGCTCTGCAGCGATATTTAAGCCCTTAGACACATTTCCCTCTAACTCACATATGCTATAAAATATTTAAATCTCACAGAGAGGTTTGAAAATGATATTATAAATCCAACTCTCAGTGCTAAAATGTAATTTATGATGATTAATTTAATTATACGTTTTAAGGTTTTGATATTTTAAAAACTTGAGATTAATTTTTTTTTTTTTTTTTTTTTTTGGTGATGGTCCCAGTTTGACAGTATGGAGGAGGAGCAATTCTGTCTGTAAACAGCAGAGTGGCACCTTGGGGTACAGAACTACCAGGAAGGTAGAGAAGGAAAGCTATTCTGGGAAGCTGCATCCAGGCCCTATGTCTGGGTCTTGGTCCCGAACAGACAGTCCTGTGTCCTCGAACCAGTTTCTGAGCCGCCATCTGTGAAGACAGTGTGCCGGGGGAGAGGCATATGAAGAGTGCATGCATGGGGTGAGGCATGGGGGTGCCTGGAATGGGCTGGAAGGACCACCCATGGAAGCTATTCTTTTTTCCATTTTTACCTGGGTCCTAACATAAAGGATCCATCTCTCTGAATCCCACTTACCTTTGCTGTCTTTGGCCAAGAACGCATCTTCTCACAAGTGGGCACTGGGAGCTCCCTTTCATGGCCCACGGCCAGCAGTAGCCACTTGGGTTTTAGAAATCGGGTCTATGAGGTCTGTGGACCTTTCTGGGTATGATGTGTTGGTTTCAAAGGAGGGAAACAGGGCTAGAGAGATGGCGTAGTGGTTAAGGTGTTTGCCTGCGAAGCCCAAGGACATTGATTTGGCTGTCCAGGTCCTACATAAGCCAAATGCACAAGGTGACACAAGCGTGCAAGGTCACACATGCGCACAAGATGGTGCACGCGCCTGGAGTACAGTTATGGCTGGAGGCCCTGGGGCACCAATTCTCTCTTTTTCTCTCTTGCTTGTTCTCACTCTGTCTCTCATAAAAATTACACAAAAAGTAATAATTTTTAAAAAGGAGGGAATAGGAGAAACAAGCCCTGGACAAGAAGGGTCATGCTCATTCAGTTCCCCAAGTGACCCAAAATAATGGGGTCACAGGACGCTCCAATAGCCAAGCCACGCCACTCAGGCTATGACAGACAGAGCCTGTGCTTGCTGACAGCTCTGGGCAGGTCTACTGTCAGTTCCCATGTGTAGCAGACAGCTTCAGGTTCGCCGAGATGAACTTCCAGACCAGGCAAAGTTATGGAGGAAGGGATATTATTTATTGAAGCTTACAGATCCAGGGGAAGTTCCATAATAGCAGGAGAAGCGGCCTGCTCTTACAGGACCAGGCAAGAGAGAGAAAAAAAGCCACCAGCCACACAGCACAGCACACTTCAGGAACTCCTATTAGGCACACTTTCCCTATCTTTATAATGGAATCTCAAACCCACCACCACACTTTAAGATCCGCCCAGTGACATTGCCCCCAGCTAGGTGGCTGCAGATGCAAACAACAACTAATAAAACACTGAATATATTGGGGGACATCTATTCAAACTACCACACCATATGAACCAGGTGCTAAGCCATGCCTGTCCGGTCTGATGGAGGAAGGGTGCTGCTTGTTTCTTGTGTTCCAGTGTCAGGGTGTATGCTCCTCAGCCCTGTGGAGGAGGAGCAGTTCATAAACTGCAGGACATACAGTTTAGCAGCCGTGCTGCGATTCCTGGGAGATGTGGGACAATTCCCTAAGGTGGATGCCTGTGTATCAGGACTAGGGTAACTCAACAGACCCCCCCCCATTCTGCTGTCATGCCCCTTTCTGTGAGACAGCATCTCCCTACATAGATAAGCTGGCTTCAAATTCCTGACCCCCCTGCCTCGGCAGGGGTTACAGCGATGTGCCATTGTGCCTAACACTGACTGGCTTTTGTGTATTCGTCAGGGTTCATTTGTTATCAGTACTGTAAGGATCACTTTGTAGGGCAACAGATGTGTAGAATTCCATATGCAGTTGGATGTGTGTGTTTGTACATACACGTGTATATGTTTACATGTTTAATACATTTAAAAGTGGAATGGGGGCTAGGGAGCTGACTCAGCCCTTAAAGGAACTTGCTTATAAAGCCTGATGCCTGGGTTTGCTTCCCCAGTACCCATGTAAAGTGGCATATGTGTCTGGAGTTTGTTTGTAGTGGCAGGAGGCCCTGGCACACCCATACTTATTCTCTCTCTCTGTCTGTCTATATATTTCTCTCTGTTTTTCTCTCTCAAATAAATAAATATGTAAAAAATGAAAATGAACATGGGCTACCCTATTTCCAAGTGTATCTTGTTTCCATCTAATGAGAAATGAATCTACCCAGATTTGGGCCAGGCTGAACCTTTATATTTGATACTCCAAGTTAGCATGTGGCATCTTCAATGTAAATCTCATTTTAGCTGTCACTTTGGGGTTGGGCACTGCAACTCCATGGTACTTTTTTAGCCTGTACACTCTGGTGAGTTAGGTGTGTACGTATTTATATGGTTTGGCCTTTGTGCTCAGCATCTGTAGACTCCATCATTCACTGTTTGAAAATACTCGGGCAAGGAGGCTAAGGTGAGAGGATCGTGAGTCCCAGACTAGCCTGGGCTCCATAGTGAGATCCTGTCTCAAAAAACAAAACAAGGGCTGGAGAGATGGCTTAGCAGTTAAATGCTTGCCTATGAAGCCTAAGGACCTCGGTTCGAGGCTCAATTCTCCAGGATCCACGAAAGCCAGATGCACAAGGGGGTGCATGCATCTGGAGTTCGTTTGCAGTGGCTAGAGGCCCTGACGCACCCATTCTCTCCCTTTCTCTCTCTCTCTCTCTCTCTACCTGCCTATTTCTGTATCTCTCGCTCTCAAATAAATAAATAAATAAATAAATAAATAAAATAAAAACAAACAAAACAAAACAAAAAAATTAAAACCAACACAAAACCAAGAACAAAGAGAATACATCTATATTAAGCATAGACAGACTTCCTGTTTCTGGTCACTAGACCTAGAAGGCATAGAATAGCAATGACCCCCAGGGCATTTCTACAGCTTTATGCATCATATATGATTCACAGGGGATTCCAGATGTGTGAAGGGATTGTGGTGGTTGTGTTCAAATGCTGCCCCATGTTATACGAAGGTGTTAAGCTCCAATCCCTCGCAGATCCCAAGGACAACTATAGTGATGCATTGATACACTGAAAGTAGACAACAGTTATAAAGATTGATTAGGGACATTTCTGTGTGTTTGGGAATGGGAAAAGACACAAATTTGTCATTTATTCTTAAAATAAAACATACAAAAATAAAACATACATAACATACAAAATAAAACATACAAAAATAGACTATCTTAAAAGGGATGTATTTTGTTTCAAAATTCCGTATAAGTAATGTATACCAACTTCTGAAATGAAAGCTATTTAGCTTTTGTATGTCTTGTGCATTTCTTTTATTTTTAAATAAAAATAATTATTAAATAATATAATAAATAAAATATAATATATTTGACATATATTTTATTTATTTTTGTGTGTGAGAGAGAGAGAGAGAGAGAGAGAGAGAGAGAGAGAGGGAGGGAGGGAGAGAATGGGTACGCCAGAGCCTTCAGCCACTGCAAATGAACTCCAGATGCATGCGCCCCCTTGTGCATCTGGCTTACGTGGGTCCTGGAGAATCGAATCGGGATCCTTTGGCTTTGCAGGCAAACGCCTTAACTGCTAAGCCATCCCTCCAACCCCAAATGTAATCTATTTTAATAATAATATAAGTAATAATAATCATTGTTATTATACAAAGACTTTGTAGCCAAGCCTGACCTTGAACTTGCAGTCCTCCTGCCTCGGCCTATGAGTGCTAGGATGCCAAGCCCTGTGGCACCAGCCCTGTGTCCCATGCAGCTCTCGCTGAGCAGGCTGGATGCGATGAGGAGCCATGTGTAGTCTTCCCCCAGGGCACCAGTGCAGCACTTCAGGCGCCTTCTAGGACACAAAGGGCTAGGCTGCTGGGGGAGGTGAGCCCCAGCTCCACAGGGTATGGGGCAGTGTGGCAACACAGGGCCCTTCTGCCTTCCGGAACTCTGTCAGACTAAGGACATGTTACATTCTCCCCAAACTTCACTGGATCCCCCCGCCCCTTGCTACCTTTCTAAATGGAAGAAATGGCATCAGGTTGCTGGAGCCAGACCTGTCATCCCCGCTGCTGGGAAGGCAGAGGCAGGAGTATTGCAAGGGCAAGGCCAGCCTGGGGGACTCAGTGAGACACTGTCACAAAAAATCAAAAAGGGCTGGAATGTGGTAGAATCCTTGTCTAGTATGGATGAGCCCCTGGGTTCTAGGTTCAAGCCCCAGCATTACAAGAAGAAGGAGAGAGGGGGGAAGGAGGGAGGAGGCAGAGAGGAGGTGAACGAAGAAGGCAAGGAAAGGATGAAGCTTTGAAGGAGGGTCATCAGGTACTTGCTGGACGGACCTCTGAGGGCCAGCTCACAGTTGGTGCTGCTAAAATGTCCCTGTGGAATGTAAGAGCTGCAGCTACACAAGCCCAGGCCCAGCTTGCCACTTGATCTGCAGTGTGTCTGAGATGGACACAGTGACTCTGACTGCCTCATTGGGTGGTATGAAGAGGATGGGAGGCAGAAAATGTGAGAGGACCCAGAAATACAAAAATGACACCACTGTGGCTGTGGTTGTCACCAAAGCCATTGTGGTGTCCCTCCTGCCACAGAGCCCAGGGCTGTTATCTGTGTCTTCCTGAAAAGGTTCAGGTGTATTTTTCCGACCCACCTTCTTTTTGTCTTCCAAGGGAGACATGTATGACCCCAAGGTGCCCTCTACTGGTGTGGCCCTGGTACGTGGCCAGGCCAGACCCCAGGCCATTGCCTTCCTACAGGATTTGCCCCTGCCATTCATTTTAATGACTTTTTGTGCTTTCTTTGTGGGCAAGATGGCCTGACTGGTGAGGGTGCCAAGGTTGTTTGATTCATTTGTGTGTTTATTTATGATGACGGTGATGATGGTTGTTGTTACTGTATTCCTGGGAATGGGACCCAGGGCCTCATCCATGCTAGGCAACTTCTGTGCCACCAAGCCACCTCCGGCCTTCTCACGTTGTTGATTTTGAGACAGAGTCTTGCTGAATATCCCAGGGTGGCCTTGCACTCACTTCACTCGGTAGCCCAGATCAGCCTTCAACCTGCCATCCTCCTGCCTCAGCCTCCTACATAGCTAGTGAGGTAGGCAAGTACCACTGCACCTGGCACACTATGTGTGTTTTAATGACAGTAATCGCTCCTGTGTGCCTTGTTGAGTAAGATGGCAATGGCCATGTGGGATTGGCCCACATGGCCAGGAGGCTGTTTTTCATTTGACATAGAAGGTTTGGGGGACAAAAGTGAATCTTGTCATCTGTCCTCAGAATGACATGACGGACATCCCTGACATCTGAGTCCCTGTCACCCTCTTGAGCAGGGTGAGCTGGGTGAGACACCCTGTCTGTTCCATCCCCAAAGGCTTCCCCATCCAGCCAGCCTTGCCTCACCATCACTCCTATCATAGCTGAGGGGGGAAAAGTGATTTTTAAAGATTCACTAATGGTAACAAAAAATATTCTGATACTGCATTAAGGACTTTGCTCCTGAAATGTGTTTAATGTAAATATGCTGTCAGAGACCCTTCAAGTAATTGACACAAGCACATGATTAGCAGTGTTCTCCACGGTGTTTTGCATAATCTTACATTTTGACAGAACTCCTCAGTCACGTTTTATTGTCAGTGCTCCACCATCGGCAGGACCTCCCTCCCTGCCAACATTTACTTTGTCGCCGTGGAGCTTGTAAGTGGCCAGTTAGCTCTGGTTCAGGGTGCGTGTAGGAGTGTCATTACTGTGTCTTTATCAGAAAACCCTCCTAAAAAGTCAACTTTTCACCAACTTGAATGAAACCAGATGAGCCACTTAGCAGACCGGAACCTGGGCTGGTGGGGTACCAATGGACTGCCAGTGTCTTCAATTTTTATCTAATTGTTCATTTAGTTCCAAGGGCATTAGATTTTTCATTGGTCTGCCAAAATACCTGAGCAAAATACTCAAGGATAGAAGGATTTAGTGGGCTAATAGTTGTAGTCCATCATGGTGGGGAAGGGTGTGGTGGATCAGAGACCCTCACATCCTGCTGACCAAGTAGCAGAGAGACAGAATGCCTATGCCAGCCAGCTCTCTCCGCCTCCTCTATTCCATCTGGGCCCCCAGCCTATGAGATGGTGTCTCCTACATTCAAGGCAGGTCTTGTTCCTCATCAGTCCTCTGGAAACAGCCTTACAGACACACCCAGAGGTGAGCTTCCGTGTTGCTCGTGCTTCTCAGTTCCATCGAATTCACAATCAGATTGAGCCATCATACCCAGCAGGCGGCAGGGCTGAGGATGGGGGACTTGTGGCGAGTGCCAGTGTGGGTGGATGGTGGGGGAGGGTGCAGGGGTCTGCCTTCCAAGGAGCAACTCGTGATCTCCTTTTAAAGCTGGATTGTTTTCCACCCTTCCATGTTGAATTGAGTTCATCTATGGTGTGATAAAAAAAAATGGTGTTCAATTATAATCATATCCAACTGGCCCAAATTAAACTGCCCTGATCCATAAGCACTCATAACTGCATACAGTTAAGTTACATTAATAGTCAATATAATAAACCCTCACCTTTATTGAAGCTGCTCTGTTCCTCCTGCAGCTCTTTAATCTATCTCAATAGATTTCTGGCGTACAGCAGGTATAGATCTGGCCAGTGACAAGGGTTAGAGTAGTCTTGTAGAACATTTACTTGTAGCTCTGAAAAGCCCACATTCATCAGAGGATGAAGTCGATCAGATTGCTCTCGAATCAATGGAAGGCTTGTGGGATCCCTCTTAGGCTTGTAATGCGTTCACCTGCTTTGGAGAGAATTCATACACACACACACACACGCACGCACACATGCACACACATGCTTTCCCTCTCTCACACACTTCTCTGTCTTAAAGCCATTTATCTCAGAATGTCAAATTGCAATAATTAACCATTATTGATCTTAAATTCAATTAACTTCATTAACACAGGTCATGGTGAGGGTGCTTGTAAGGGAAAGGCATTTGACAAGTGTCTTTGCTTGTGTGACATTACATGTTCACAGTGGCAGCTATAAACCAACCATTCACACTGTTGCAGCCATGAGAAAGGGTGCTCCAAGAGTTACGCTGTGGGCATAGGAGGGTGGGAGACCCATAAAGTAGCTTTTATTGTTGGTCTGTGATTTTTTGTGTGTGTGTTTGTTTTTGTAATGCTGGAGATGGAACCAGGGATTTGTGCCTGCTAGACAAGTGGTCTACCACTGAGCCACGCCCCCAGCCCATCACTGTGGATGCTAGACAAGTGGTCTACCACTGAGCCACGCCCCCAGCCCCTCACTGTGGATTCTAGACAAGTGCTCTATCGCTGAGCCACGCCCCCAGCCCCTCACTGTGGATTCTAGACAAGTGCTCTACCACTGAGCCACGCCCCCAGCCCCTCACTGTGGATTCTAGACAAGTGCTCTACCTCTGAGCCACGCCCCCAGCCCCTCACTGTGGATTCTAGACAAGTGCTCTACCGCTGAGCCACGCCCCCAGCCCCTCACTGTGGATTCTAGACAAGTGCTCTACCGCTGAGCCATGCCCCCATCCCCTCACTGTGGATTCTAGACAAGTGCTCTACCACTGAGCCACCCCCACAGCCCCTCACTGTGGATTCTAGAAAAGTGCTCTACCAAGGAGCCACGCCCCCAGCCCCTCACTGTGGATTCTAGACAAGGGCTCTACCGCTGAGTCACGCCCCCAGCCCCTCACTGTGGATTCTAGACAAGTGCCCTACCGCTGAGCCACGCCCCCAGCCCTCACTGTGGATTCTAGACAAGTTTTCTACCACTGAGCCACGCCCCCAGCCCCTCACTGTAGATTCTAGACAAGGGCTCTACCGCTGAGTCACGCCCCCAGCCCCTCACTGTGGATTCTAGACAAGTGCCCTACCGCTGAGCCACGCCCCCAGCCCTCACTGTGGATTCTAGACAAGTGTTCTACCACTGAGCCACGCCCCCAGCCCCTCACTGTGGATTCGAGACAAGTGCTCTACCGCTGAGCCACGTCCCCAGCCCCTCACTGTGGATTCGAGTCAAGTGCTCTACCGCTGAGCCACGTCCCCAGCCCCTCACTGTGGATTCGAGACAAGTGCTCTATCGCTGAGCCACGCCCCCAGCCCCTCACTGTGGATTCTAGACAAGTGCTCTACCACTGAGCCACGGCCCCAGCCCCTCACTGTGGATTCTAGACAAGTGCTCTACCTCTGAGCCACGCCCCCAGCCCCTCACTGTGGATTCTAGACAAATGCTCTACCACTGAGCCACGCCCCCAGCCCCTCACTGTGGATTCTAGACAAGTGCTCTACCTCTGAGCCACGCCCCAGCCCCTCACTGTGGATTTAGACAAATGCTCTACCACTGAGCCACGCCCCAGCCCCTCACTGTGGATTCTAGACAAGTGCTCTACCGCTGAGCCACGCCCCAGCCCCTCACTGTGGATTTGAGACAAGTGCTCTACCACTGAGCCACGCCCCAGCCCCTCACTGTGGATTCTAGACAAGGGCTCTACCACTGAGCCATGCCCCCAGCCCCTCACTGTGGATTCGAGACAAGTGCTCTACCGCTGAGCCACATCCCAGCCCCTCACTGTGGATTCTAGACAAGTGTTCTACCACTGAGCCATGTCCCCAGCCCCTCACTGTGGATTCTAGACAAGTGCTCTACCACTGAGCCACGTCCCCAGCCCCTCACTGTGGATTCTAGACAAGTGTTCTACCACTGAGCCATGCCCCCAGCCCCTCACTGTGGATTCTAGACAAGTGCTCTACCACTGAGCCACGGCCCCAGCCCCTCACTGTGGATTCTAGACAAGGGCTCTACCGGTGAGCCACGCCTCCATCCCCTCACTGTGGATTCTAGACAAGTGCTTTACCACTGAGCCACGGCCCCAGCCCCTCACTGTGGATTCTAGACAAGTGCTCTACCGCTCAGCCACATCCCCAGCCCCTCACTGTGGATTCTAGACAAGGGATCTACCACTGAGCCACGTCCCCAGCCCCTCACTGTGGATTCTAGACAAGTGTTCTACCCCTGAGCCACGCCCCCAGCCCCTGACTGTGGATTCTAGACAAGTGTTCTACCCCTGAGCCACGCCCCCAGCCCCTGACTGTGGATTCTAGACAAGTGTTCTACCACTGAGCCACGCCCCCAGCCCCTCACTGTGGATTCTAGACAAGTGTTCTACCGCTGAGCCACGCCCCCAGGCCCTCACTGTGGATTCTAGACAAGTGCTCTACCGCTGAGCCATGCCCACAGGCCCTCACTGTGGATTCTAGACATATGCTCTATGGAGCTGTGGCCTCTTGTGACTTTTGGCAGGAGGAATCAGCAGTGCTGTGTTTTGACTCCTCTTTGATGTGTGATTTCTGAGCACAGAAATCCTTGCTCACCTGGTCCAGATGCTGCCCCTGTCTTCTCTTCCTATGCTTTATGTCCTTGTCACAGATGGTGGTCATGGGCTTCTGGATTTTGTTTAACCAGACAGCAGCCTTGACATTTGTATGTTTAGATTAAACTGCTCTCGCTCTTGACTAAGATGGGAAACCCCCGGCTCCTGTCACAGGGACCCTCAGAGAACTCTGGGGAGCCCTGAGCTTCCATGAGCTGTTTTCATGCATACGTTTACTATACCCTGTGTCCTGCATGTCCTGATTTCTGTCTCCCAACAATAGTCAAAGGTAGGGAGTGTCTTCTGGTTTCCAGGTGTGGGGACAGAGGCTTGGGCCAAATCAAAGCACTGAGTCACACCCTGCCCACTCACAGTGACACGGCTGCAGCTTGTTTGCTTGTCCGGTCTGAGACACACAACATGGAGTTATAAGACACACTTTCAACAAATAAAGGAATCTTTCTTCTGTTCTGTTCCTCCTTTTCCTCTGAGGCAGAGGCTGGCTCTTTAGCCCAGGCTGACCTGGAATTTAACATACTTGTGTGTCTCCCTTTTGAGTCCTATGGTTACAACTGTATGCCACCATCACCCACCTTCTCTGCTAGCTGCATCTCTTTACTGTATACTCAGGGGCCGGAGAGATGGCTTAGTGGTTAAGGCACTTGCCCTCGAAGCCTAAGGACCCAGGTTCAATTCCTCAGAGCCCATGTAAGCCAGATGCACAAGCTGGCGCATGCATCTGGAGTTCATTTACAGTGACTAGAGGCCATGGCATGCTCTTATTCTCTCTCTCCAAAATAAATGAATAGATAGATGAATAAATAAATAAATAAATAAATAAATAAATAAATAAATAAAACTTAAAATTAAATAGACTACTCTGGAGAGAAGCAGTCAGGTCCAGAGGGAGAGTCCCGGCTTCTGACGGCCAGGTCTTTTGCATCTCATGCCCCAGGCTTCAGGTTTTGTCATTTTGACAAAGTCTCACTAGGTAGCCTAGGCTGGCCTAGAACTCAGGCTCCTGCTTCAGGCCCGCTTAGAGGTGTGCGCCACCCCGCCTCCTGCTCTCAGTCCTGCTCTTCTCATCCATGGAGCAGAGCACCTACTGTTGGCAGCCCACCTTTATGGTTGCCTGTGGATTGGGACTGAGGTGGTCATGCCCTGTGCTGTGGGCATCAAGAATATATAGCACTCCCAAATGGGCCAGTACCTGCTAAACTGGAGTAGCTGCAGGCTATTTTTATTTATTTATTTATTTATTTACTTACTTACTTATTTATTTGCAAGCAGATAAAGAAGAGAGACAGAGAATAGGGCAGCCGGGGCCAACAGCAGTTGCAAACGGACTCCAGATGCATGTGCCACTTTGCAGTCTGGTTTTATATGGGTACTGGGAAATCGAACTCAGGTTGTTCAGCACTGCAGGAAAGTGCCTCAACCACTGAGCCATCTCTCTTGCCTTGCAACTCTCTTTTGATTTCATTTTGTTTTGTTTTGAGATCTGGCCCAGACTGGCCTCAAACATGCCATGCTTCCACCTCGGCCTCCTGAGAGCTGACCCATGCGACTTCTCTTCATTGGAAAGGATGATTGAATTCAAAGACGTATCAAGCACTTCTCATGTGCAGGACACTGCCTGGGCCAGGGGCTGTCAAGACCAAGAATGGAACCTGCCAGCTGCAGAATCCAGCAAGGGCTTTGCACATAGAGAGGTGCTGAGTACGGGCCCGGGTAGAGGGAAAGACTAAGTCCTGTGCAGATAGCAGGTTTCCACAGGTGAAATGCTCTTGGGTCACATGATCAAAGGTCCAGTGTCACTTTCTCTGTACCCAGAATAGGCCGGACCAACTGAGATCTCAGAGGTCCCTGAGGTCTCCTGGGGAGTGGCAGGTTATGAAGAGTAACACAGGAACACCATGCAGCTCTGTCTTCAGTGCCAGCTGCACTATCCCAAACCTGTGTCAGAAAATGCCTGCTGATGTCATAGTTCCATGCCTCGTGGTGGCTGTGTTTCAGGATCACAGTCACTGAGATTGTCAGTGCTTTGGGGCCAGGAATAGCCAGGGAAGCACCTGCCAATGGAAGACGGGGCGTAGCCTCTGGTCTGCTTTGAGCAGCTCCCAAAATGTGGGTGTATGTGGGGTACACATCCAGGTGAGGGCTTTCTTGAGAAGTTGCTTGGGGTCCTAGCAGGAGACCCGAGGGACCATCTTCCCTTGTCCACTGGGGAAGGCCATCCTCTTCCACCAAGTGTGCCACTTCAAGGGGGACAGAATGATAAGGACGGAAGGGAACGTCAGGCCAGCTGGATGAACCCTGGCGATCAGCAGGTGAGGTCTAACAGCTAGATCACCCTTACATGCATGCCCCAGCACTTTCTGTTATTTTCTGGAGGAGCAGGGAGGAGGTGGGGGCTGAGAGTAGTCCCAATTCCTGCTGCTTGCCCAGTGGCTGTCTCCTTCACCCAACAGGAGAGCCCTAGAGGCCTCAGAGGTAACACTGCACTCTACACATCTCCCACTGAGCCATTTCCCCACACCGCACACATGGATCCCTGCTCTGCCATGGCATCGTAGCCCTTGCGAGAGTTGATGTAGTCATCTTTAGTGGACACCTGAGAGGCGCTTGGGACAGTGGTCAGTGAAAGGGCAGGTGTTAGTTTCGTGGTAGGCTACCAGAAACGAGACCTGAACGTGAATTCCAAGGAAAGGAGACCAACACGTCAGGGCCAAGGGAAGCTGAGGCAGGAAGGTGCGAAATGCCCATCAGAACTGGGCGGTGCTTGAGACATCCCTGTCTTTGTTCAGCCTCCAAACTGTGCATCCCCAGAGGGATGCCTTGTGGAGCCAGTGCTGGGCCCCGTCTTCTCTGCTAAATGTGACCAATACCCAGCCTGATACATAGTTGATAAAAAATGTACATGTACTACATTTTAAAATTTATGTCAGGGTTCATGACACTGCGAATGCATACCTATGGGATTTCAAAGAATGCAGACAAGAGCCCCTTTCTTCTCTGCCACTTGTCATCTCACTCTCTATCTTTACTTTACTTACTTATTTATTAAAGACAGAGAGAGAAATTGGGAAATGGGCGCACGTGCGCGCGCACACATACACACACACACACATACACAGAATGAATCGGGGTGCACCAGGACTTCCTGCCACTGCCAACAACTCCAGATACATGTGCCACTTCATGGATCTGGCTTGACGTGGTTACTGCGGAATTGAACCCTAGCCTTCAGGATTTGTAGGAAAGCGCCATAACCACTCAGCTTCTCTCCAGTCACACACTTCACTCTTTCTGCATCGGTGGTCTGTTCACACACAGGCAGAGGTCCTTTGTCGGGGTGCGCACCACATAGCTCATGTGCCCCAGCTCAAACTGAAGAATAGAATTCTGAGCCTTGATTTCTCCCTCAATTGTTGATATATTTTAAAGGTATTCTCATATGAAATCTCGTGATGAACTTTATATTTTTTCATATAACATACAAAAAGGGCTGGATAAAAAATAGTATATGTTGATAAAATTTCTCTAAATAAACATAGGCATATCCCCAGAGTTCCTATTCCCTACCAAGTCACTGTCTTAAAGGGGACTGGCACTCTTGACTTCTATCAGTACAAATGAGTTTTACTTAATTTTGAAATTTATAAAAATGAATTGAAAGAGCATCCTTTTGTGCTTGGTGGATTCTAGGCAGGACCCCTACCACTCTACCATAGAGCCACGCCCCCAGCCCCTGACTGGATTCTAGATAAGTGCTCTACCGCTGAGCCACGCCCCCAGCCCCTCACTGTGGATTCTAGACAAGTGCTCTACCACTGAGCCACGCCCCCAGCCCCTCACTGTGGATTCTAGACAAGTGCTCTACCACTGAGCCACGCCCCCAGCCCCTCACTGTGGATTCTAGACAAGTGCTCTACCACTGAGCCACGCCCCAGCCCCTCACTGTGGATTCTAGACAAGTGCTCTACCGCTGAGCCACGCCCCAGCCCCTCACTGTGGATTCTAGACAGGTGCTCTACCGCTGAGCCCACTGTGGATTCTAGACAAGTGCCCCAGCCCCTCACTGTGGATTCTAGACATTCTAGACAGGTGCTCTACCACTGAGCCACGCCCCAGCCCCTCACTGTGGATTCTAGACAAGTGCTCTACCACTGAGCTATGCCCCAGCCCCTCACTGTGGATTCTAGACAAGTGCTCTACCCTGAGCCACGCCCCCAGCCCCTCACTGTGGATTCTAGACAAGTGCTCTACCGCTGAGCCACGCCCCCAGCCCCTCACTGTGGATTCTAGACAAGTGCTCTACCACTGAGCCACGCCCCAGCCCCTCACTGTGGATTCTAGACAAGTGCTCTGAGCCACACCCCCAGCTGAGCCACGTCCCCAGCCCCCTCACTGTGGATTCTAGACAAGTGTTCTAGCCCCCTCACTGTGGATTCTGAGCCACGCCCCAGCCCCTCACTGTGGATTCTAGACAAGTGTTCTACCGCTGAGCCACGCCCCAGCCCTCACTGTGGATTCTAGACAAGTGCTCTACCACTGAGCTATGCCCCCAGCCCCTCACTGTGGATTCTAGACAAGTGCTCTACCCTGAGCCACGCCCCCAGCCCCTCACTGTGGATTCTAGACAAGTGCTCTACCACTGAGCCACGCCCCCAGCCCCTCACTGTGGATTCTAGACAAGTGCTCTACCACTGAGCCACGCCCCAGCCCCTCACTGTGGATTCTAGACAAGTGCTCTACCACTGAGCCACGCCCCAGCCCCTCACTGTGGATTCTAGACAGGTGCTCTCACCCCTGAGCCTGACGCCCCCAGCCCCCTCACTGTGGATTCTAGACAAGTGCTCTACCCTGAGCCACGCCCCAGCCCCTCACTGTGGATTCTAGACAACTGTGCTCTACCACTGAGCCACGCCCCAGCCCCTCACTGTGGATTCTAGACAGGTGCTCTACCACTGAGCCACACCCCCAGCCCCTCACTGTGGGATTCTAGACAGCCCCTCACTGTGGAGTGTGCTCTACCACTGAGCCACTGTGGATTCCCCAGCCCCTCACCAGCCCCTCACTGGATTCTAGACACTGAGCCAGTGCCCCCCTCACTGTGGATTCTACCACTGAGCCTACAAACCAGTCATTTTCCAGTTTTTATCTTCTGCTGCCTCCTCCCTGACACATATCACACTGCTCTCATAATCCTCCTTCGCTCTTAACTTGACATGTTCCTCTGTCACACTCTCCTACCTATTTGCCTGCAGGAGGTCCTTTCTCCCGTTTCTGTGAAAGGGACCCGTTCAACCTTAGGACGTGACAATCGATGGATAGTTTACTACATTTTCTGTTCTACAGACAATACGGAAGTGTCACCAGCAGTATTTTTGTGCATCTCTTTTTGTGTTGACCTCTTGTAATGTTACAGTGCATAGACATCATAACCTGCTTCTCGCCGCACGAGGAATCCGGACCTGTTAGTCCTTGTTGCTCTTGCTCTACTCACTGCATAACCTTTGGTTGAATTGCCAGCGTTTGGTTGATGGTGCTTAAACGTCTAGAACCTACTATACTCCAAGGATCACCCCAGGTGGAGGTTTCATTCAACTTCATGGACAGCTCTTGAATGCTGGGTAGAAGAGCCAGGAGTGTCCTTGGTCTGATGGGCATCTGTTCATGGGCTCTTGTTCCCATCCCACAGAGCAGACACTCCAGCCAAGATCCAAGGCCACAGCCCTATCTGGACGGTCCTCTTCTTATGATCAGATGGACAACATGGAGCAAAACTGGTCACCGAGACTCCAGAGGAGCTCAGCCCCACTCTCTCTCCTGTGAACACAAGAATTGTCCTCAACCCAGAGTCCATACTCAGCCCACCCTGGGCTGGTATTCAGCCAGCACACAGCTAGCAATGACCCAGTGTTCAGCTCGCCCTGGCTCAGCATTCAGTGACGTCAGCCCTCAACCAGCCATCACCCACATCTAGCACTTACCCAAAACGGCCATATTAATAAGTACTTAGTTGTGATCTAGCAGTTGGTCAGGAGCCACCAGGCTCACACTGAGGACATAGCAGCCTCACCGTGTCCTCACTCTGCACATTGTCACCCTCACCCAGACAGCACCCTCACTCAGTCAGCACTCACCCAGCCATCACTAACGCTCATTTGAATGGACAGTGATGAAAACTTCCCAGCCTGGTTATGAAACAGAGGCAATGTTGTGTAAGCCCAAATTACTTGCAGTTTTGACTGACATATGTATGCTATAGATTTCACCCTCTTTACTACACATTATAAATAATGCCTATTGGCTGGTTGGCATCACGTTGTGTTTGCTTTGAAATCTGGTTTCACATATTTATGTCGCCATTTATTTAGTGTGGAACAGAT
Organism: Orientallactaga sibirica; assembly: GCA_036365145.1. Classification (NCBI taxonomy): domain Eukaryota; kingdom Metazoa; phylum Chordata; class Mammalia; order Rodentia; family Dipodidae; genus Orientallactaga; species Orientallactaga sibirica. The sequence continues at coordinate 5,828,813 of JAEOAD010001365.1, forward strand.
GCTTCTGGTAATGGATTCGGGTACTCTGCAAATTTCTCCATCAGGGTGATGGCGAGCAAGGAGGGGGATTAGGAGAAGAGGAAGAAAGGAAGGACGCAGAGAGCAAAGAAGAGATCATCAGGAGCAGCAGCCCAACTGGTTTTTGTATTTGCTGCCAGTGTCTTATGGAAGGAGCTTTAGTGGCACATACTGCTACAGCACATAGGAGGTTCCATTTACCTGTCTTTTCTTTTTTTTTTTTAATTTTTATTTTTTTTATTTTAGGAGAGAGACACAGAGACAGACAGACAGAGAGGGAGAGGGAGACAGACAGAGATGGGTGCGCCAGCAGTCTCTCAGCTGCTGTGAACAAAATCCAGATATGTGCTCCCCCTTGTGGTCAAGTGCGGCATTGCACCCTTGCGTCACTTTGCATCTGGCTAAACGTGGGACCTGGAGAATGGAACCGCTGGAGATTGGAACCAGCGTCCTTAGGCTTAGGAGGCAGGCGCCTTAACCACTAAACCATCTCTCCAGCCCTTACCTGTCTTCCCATGCTTCCCAGTTCTTGCATAGTATTTCAGAAGTACAACCTGTTACAAGCATTTTAGAAAACTGGCATTATCCAAACTCACAGTCACACAGCAGGTTCACTCCCAGATGTGTCAACATCAGAAATACACATGTCTGTCACCCAATGACCTGTCCAGGGATGTGTTTGGGACACTTCAGTTTAACTAGTAGAAACTGGAAGACTCCATCAAGAGAAGTGAAACATAAAGCTTTTGGAGCACACTGACACCAGAACACAGAGAAGTGAAAACAACATGGAGAAATCCCATAGGGGTTGTGACAGGGCTCAGTGGTAGAATCCCCCAGTGAGCGGCTGGGGGCGTGGCTCAGCGATAGAACACTTGTCTAGAATCCACAGTGAGGGGCTGGGGGCGTGGTTCAGCGGTAGAGCACTTGTCTAGAATCCACAGTGAGGGGCTGGGGCGTGGCTCAGCAGTAGAGCACTTGTCTAGAATCCACAGTGAGGGGCTGGGGCGTGGCTCAGTGGTAGAGCACTTGTCTAGAATCCACAGTGAGGGGATGGGGGCATGGCTCAGTGGTAGAGCACTTGTCTAGAATCCACAGTGAGGGGCTGGGGGCGTGGTTCAGCGGTAGAGCACTTGTCTAGAATCCACAGTGAGGGGCTGGGGGTGTGGCTCAGCAGTAGAGCACTTGTCTAGAATCCACAGTGAGGGGCTGGGGGCGTGGCTCAGTGGTAGAGCACTTGTCTAGAATCCACAGTGAGGGGCTGGGGGCGTGGTAGAGCACTTGTCTAGAATCCACAGTGAGGGGCTGGGGATGTGGCTCAGGGGTAGAGCACTTGTCTAGAATCCACAGTGAGGGGCTGGGGGCGTGGCTCAGTGGTAGAACACTTGTCTAGAATGCACAGTGAGGGGCTGGGGGCGTGGCTCAATGGTAGAGCACTTGTCTAGAATCCACAGTGAGGGGCTGGGGGCGTGGCTCAGGGGTAGAGCACTTGTCTAGAATCCACAGTGAGGGGCTGGGGGCGTGGCTCAGGGGTAGAGCACTTGTCTAGAATCCACAGTGAGGGGCTGGGGCGTGGCTCAGTGGTAGAACACTTGTCTAGAATGCACAGTGAGGGGCTGGGGCGTGGCTCAATGGTAGAGCACTTGTCTAGAATCCACAGTGAGGGGCTGGGGCGTGGCTCAGTGGTAGAGCACTTGTCTAGAATCCACAGTGAGGGGGCTGGGGGGGCGTGGCTCAGAGCACTTGTCTAGAATCCACAGTGAGGGGCTGGGGCGTTGTTCAGTGGTAGAGCACTTGTCTAGAATCCACAGTGAGGGGCTGGGGGCGTGGTTCAGTGGTAGAGCACTTGTCTAGAATCCACAGTGAGGGGCTGGGGGCGTGGCTCAGCGGTAGAGCACTTGTCTAGAATGCACAGTGAGGGGCTGGGGACGTGGCTCAGTGGTAGAGCACTTGTCTAGAATCCACAGTGAGGGGCGGGGGGTGTGGCTCAGTGGTAGAGCACTTGTCTAGAATCCACAGTGAGGGGCTGGGGGCGTGGCTCAATGGTAGAGTGCTTGTCTAGAATCCACAGTGAGGGTCTGGGGGTGTGGCTCAGTGGTAGAGCACTTGTCTAGAATCCACCAGTAAGGGGCTGGGGACGTGGCTCAGCAGCAAACTTGTGCAGAATCCACAGTGATGGACAGGAGTTGGAACCCAGTGAGTCTAGGTTTGCCTAGCAGGCACAAGGTCCTAAGATCAATTGCCAGCACCACAACTCATATGAAATAGAAAACCTAGGTTACATGGGACTGGATATCTTGGGCTTTAAATGTCAAACTAAAGCATTTGTGCTGGGGCAAGATGCTCTCATGCCTTCCTGATCCACATAACCAAGGCCATCTTAATCACGTAAGAAAGACAGTCTGTCCAATTCCTTTGCCCCTTCTTTTTCCTAAATGCAAACATTTGGAATAGGTAGTCGGTGTCCAGTGGATGTGGGATATACAGATGGGTGGTGAGTGTTTGGGTGGATGGCTGGCTGGATGGCTGATGGTGGATGGTTGAATAGTGAACGAATGCATGGATGGGAAGGTGAATGGGTGGATAGAGAGGTGGATCAGCAGGTAGCTGGGAATATGGATGGGAAGATAGATGGAAGGGTATGTTGGATGGATGCATGAATGGAGAGATGAATAAGTGGGTGGATGGATGGACAGATGGGCAGGCCAGTGGGGTAGGCAATTACACTGCCATATATTCCATTTAAATCTTAATATCTGTTTGAAGCAAGCAGCCATTTACCTTCCTTGTGGATGTGGGAAGAAGGAAGGATACAGTTACGGAGGGAAGGAAGTTAAGTCATGAGGAGAGTGTGAGCTGTTCGGTTTTGAAGAGGTCCAGGCACTGCCCCTGCAAGTCAGCAGCTGTGTTGGGTAGACAAGCAGGAGTTCCCTCCTTGGGGTCCTGATGAGCTGCCTCCTTGGGACCCACGAGCTACCCCTTGTCACTCGCTGTGTCCTCCTTGTCCAGGCCCTCACCCACCCTCTGAAGCTGTGCAGGCAGAGTCACGAGCAGAGTGCACCAGTGCACACGTGTGTGACACAGCAGTCCAAGCAGCTCCTCTGCCCTGTGTAACCCCCACTCCCTTTCCATCACAATGAGAGGAAACTTGTTGGGATGAAGTTATTCCAACAGAAAACGGGGTGCACAGCACCAGCATTGAAGCTCACTTCTGTCTCCACTCCTTCCAGGGTTCTCCCAAATCCAAGAGCCTCACTTCTGGTGGGAGACCATCACTGACCCTCAGGCTTGACCAAGTGACATCAGCCCAGACCCTCCCCCACTGCCATCAGCTGTGTCCTGCCAACTGTATGGTTGAGGTGACTTCCACAAGGAACACCTTTGTGGGGCAAAGGAAGGATGGCACAGACACCTTGGGGAGCTTGATGCCATGGTCTACTTGTGCTTAGGTGCCCACATGCTTCCTATGGTCTTAAAGCTAAGAACAAAGGTGACTCGGGCTGGAGAGATGGTTCTGTGGTTAAGTGTGCGTTCCATGCAAGCGTGAGGGTCTGAGGAGGCTTTAAACGACCCTATTTTGAATCACCAGAACCCACATAAGCAGCTGAGTGTGGCCATGTGTGCCAGTCATCCAGTTCCAGAAAGAGGAGCCGAGACCAGGGGATCGTGTGAGCTTGCAAGAAGTAGCAAGAGTAAGAGACTGTGGCTCAGAATGAGAAGGGTCTGGAGAGAAATGGAGGGGGGGTCACCTGAAGCTCTGCTCCAGCCACCAGAAGTGAATGTCCCTCTCTGCAGCTGAGTGCATGGGGCATTGCAAGGTGCATGCAGGTGCATGCAACACACATATCACACGCACATCACATTACACAAGCACACACTAACAACAAAAGCAGGTGACTCTGATGGTCTTTAAGTATTGACTGTTCGTTCCAATAGGTTTGTTATAGACCTTTGCTTTTGTCCTGTGAGTGCAGCCTTGACACGTTTGGTGTTTTGCATGGGGTGGGTGTGCAGACATTACAGAGAATCCGCTTGTAGAAGCCCTTGGAAGGGTGTCAGTGTGGAGATGGGAGAGGCTGTATTCCCAAGTTCCTGGCTTCCTGTTTCTCCCAGCACCCCCTTTCAGGGAGGGAGCACTGGCATGGGAAGGGGAAGGAGGCCGTTCTTGTTAGGGGGACACTCTGGTGGCCCCATGAGGATCTTTCACTGCAGCCAGAGGAGAGAAGCTTGAGATGTGGATGAGAGCCCAGGCATGCCTGCTGTGGGCCCTGGACTCTTGGTTTCTTTTGTTTAACTCACTAAAAAGTCATTAGTGTATATTAATTATACCAAATCGTGAGTTTCATTGTGACATTTTGATATATGTCTTTATAATGTGCTTTGATCTCATTCGTCCCGTCACCACCCTCTCTATTCCCTCCTCCCCACTTCCCATTGGCCTCTTTCCCCTTCCTGAATTGTCCCCTGTCTACTTTCTTCTACTTTGTCTTTTGTTTTTCATATCTAGATTCCATGGACGAGGGGAAACATAAAATATTTGTCTCCCAGGCTCAATTTTGTCCCTTAACCTTATTCTCTCCCCTCTCCCTATTTTCTTGTAAGTAACACACTCACTTTCTTTGTGGCTGAATAACGCACCCCCCCCCATGTACACGTACCACACTTTCACTATCTCTTCATCTACTGACAGGCACCAGGCACCTGGGCTGACACTGTGACTTGGCTATTGTGAAAAGTGCTGCCGTAAGCGTGGATGTGGATGCCTCTGTGGTATGCTGACTCATGGGTCTCGTGTGTTCTGCCACACCAGCAGGACCAGATCTTGTTCCGGATGCTGAGTCTCTGCGGTTCCACCAGCTGGAAAGTGCCTTTGGAGTCTCTGTGTCATTGCTTCCCTAAGAGGCGACACACTGCAGTGTCCTAAACAACCACTGGCCACCCTGGCTGCGCCACACTGTGGCTTTATGTGCCAATCAGCTAACCCTATGCTTTCCTTGGCACGAAAGCCATGCCGCTTTATTAACACAGTGGTCCCCAACTGAACAAGCATTCACTGCACACATTACATCAAATTAACATGTACCAAATTAATATGCTTGACCTTGCTAGTGGGGGGAATAATCAATCTAGGGCAGGTTGTCATCCCAGCATGGCCAGCCTTCTGGAGAAGGCCTGACCGTTCAAACTCAGCTACACGTCCTTCCTCATAGAGCCAGACCACACCCTGCTGGCTTGTCTCACCTGGATTTGGACTGTTGGATGTTTTCTCGTTTTCTTTGGACCTCCACACCCAGTGGCGGGGCCTGGGAGATTGCTGGCACTCTTGGTAACCTACCCTTTTGGTCTCTGGCACCTGTGACCTTCATCATTCTAGAAGGTTTCAGAGATGTGACTCCAGGTGTCCAGGTGGATAGATAAAGAATATTTGTGTTTTCTACTAAACTGTGACTTCCTGGGTGCCAGGTGTAAGATCCTTTTCTCTAGAATCATTGTTTTTTTCAAAAAGATTATTTATTTGCAAGGAGAGAGGGAGAAGAAGGAAGGAAGGAAGGAAGGAAGGAAGGAAGGAAGGAAGGAAGGAAGGAAGGAGGGAGGGAGGGAGGGAGGGAGGAAGGGAAGGAAGGAAGGAAGGAAAGAAGGAAAGAAGGAAACAAGGAAGGAAGGAAAAAAGGAAAGAAGGAAGGAAGGAAGGAAGGAAGGAAGGAAGGAAGGAAGAAAGATGGGGTGGAATGGGCATGCCAAGGCCACCTACCATTGCAAATGAACTCCAGATGCTTGCACCACTTTGTGTATCTGGCTTTACATGAGTTCTGGGGCTTTGAACCTATGCTGTCAGGCCTTCCAAGTAAGTTCCTGTAACTGCTGAGCCATCTCTTCAGCCCCCAAACCATTTTTTAAAATTTCTGCTATCTGTTTCATAACCAAGCACTGGCCCAGCATGTCATCCACGCTTGTGTGACCAAGGGTATGTTTAGCCAGGCCTACTTCCATTCTGTCACTCCCTTCCTTCTATCACTACCTCACTCTATTATTTTTCCTGTACTGGCAGTGGAAGCGGGGCTTCATGCATGCTCTGCAATGGCTCTACCGCTGAGCCAGGTTCCCAGCCCCTCACTAGCAGAATTCTAGACAAGTGCTCTACCACTGAGCCACTATGCTCCCAGCTCCATGTCTGCACTCTCTTGGCTCAAAGGAAAGCGCTCCCTTCGCCTCTCTCTATAAGTAGGCAGGGGCAGTCTCTCTGTCTCGGATGTCCTTTCTGCCAAGTGCCAGGGTGCTAAGGCTCCCAGAAGGTGCATGCGTTGGTTGATGCTGACTCAGCTCTTGCCCGCCCCACACCACTCTGGGCTTCCTGACTGAGTCATGCCCTGCGGACGTCTGGGGAGAGCTCTTGAGCCCCAAGTCAGCTAGTACAGACACACCAGATGCCGTGATCCCCTAGGGATCTCTGTGAAGCATGCTTTGAAATTCTTGCATCAAATCTATCCGTCCATCTTTCCAGATTAGGCTTAGGTAGAAATTTCTGGTGATTTTGAGCTCTTCTCCCCACACAGAAGAAGTTGTCTTGGGGGAGAAGCTGAACTGCCATGGAGGCTGAACTTAGCCTGTACAACTGGATGTGGCTACGGGGTTGGGAGCTGCAGGGTCACTGACAGCCGGTCAGGTGTGAGCGTCCACTTCAGGCACCACTGTCCCCTTTTATGGAGGCACCGGGAACTCTTGAGTCAAAACCAAGCAGTGTTGTTGTGGGGTGCCACAGAGTTTGGTCCATGCCCTTGCCTGTTTCCTCCCTAGACAGATCTTGGGGGGAACATATGTGTGGGGACAGGAATGTAAACTTTTGCATCCATTCGGCCAACGATACCTGTTCCTCAACTGCCTTCTCCTCTGCCCTTTGCTTCCCTCCTTTCTTCACCTCTCTTCTCCTCAGCCCTCATCTTAAGGTTGCTACATGTTTTTCCTCAAAAGGCAGCCAGGCCGACATGGAGGCTTTTAAAGATGCCAATTCAAGGCCTTTGTAGGAGGGTGCTGAGCCCAGACCCAGTCCTGTGAGTGTATCTGCTTATGCCCAACAGTGGCTGGTCCCTGGCACTTCCCCGGAGAGCAAAACCCTGCGTAGCCGGTGCACCTCTATTCAAAGCAGAGAAAAGTCTCAGTGCTCACTCTTCATGAAGCCCTTGTTTGGAGGTGAGCTTGGCCCATGAGTTCTCCTCCTTTTCCCCCTCTCCTGTTCGTGGGTGAAGACTTTGCAGCTCAGAGCTCACTGCAAGGCAGTCATGTGACCAGCCTGGGGCAGCATAGGAGCTGAGGTCCTATGCTGTCCTGCTGTGATAAAGCACAGCTTCATAGAAGAAAATGCAGTGTAGAGAGGCCAGGAGCAGTGGCCACTTCTCTCCATGTCCCGGGCTTTCCAACTGTCCCTCCCATCTTTCATGGGACTCTGCTCTGATATGAGAACACAGGCAAAGGCTTGTGGGGGCTGCCGTGGAGGTCCAGATAACCTCCTGATGGTATGTGCATCTTTCCTCGTCCAGACACAGTCTGCAACAGTGGAGGGACGCAGGGCCTCACTGGCTTTGACACAGGCTGAATAGCCCTGTCTGGGAGAGAAGCTCGAGATGGGTCTGCAAGGACTGGTGATGTGCATAAGACTCAGAGAGTGCAGACCTAACGGTTTTCTTATCAAGCAGTTCAATTTCAGACACTCTGCTGTATCTTCTGGAAAGTTCCATGTCTCCATATGCGATCACCAGAGAAGTAGGTTTGCCAAGGCTAACATTGGCTCTCTTACTGTTACTGGACATCCAAATGTGCTTTTTGCTAAGGAGGGCACAAAACATTGATTTGAACTTGGTTCCTTCCTTTCTTCCTCCCTCCCCCTTGCCCTCCTTCCCTCCCTCCCTTCCTTTCTTCCTTCCTTCCTCCCTCTTGCCTTCCCTTCCTTTATTCCTCCCTCTTGCCCTCCCTCCATCTCTAACCTCTAACCTCTTTCTTTCTTTCTTTCTTTCTTTCTTTCTTTCTTTCTTTCTTTCTCTTTTCTTCTTTTCAGTACTAAATATTGAACCTAGGGCCTCATACATACTAGGAAAATGCTCTACCACTAAGCTCCATCTTCAGTTCTCTTTTTACCTTTAAAAAATAACTTACTATTTTCAAGCAGATAAAGATAAAGAGAGAGAGAGAGAGAATATGGACATGCCAGGGCCTCTAGCTACTGCAACTGAACTCTAGATGTATGTGCATATGGCCTTACATAGATACTGGGGAATTGAACTCAGGTCAGTAAGGTTTTTTTTTTTTTTTTTTTTTTTTTTTTTTTTTGGTTTTGCGAGGTAGGGTCTCACTCTGGTCCAGGCTGACCTGGAATTAACTATGTAGTCTCAGGGTGGCCTCGAACTCGTGGCAATCCTCCTACCTCTGCCTCCCGAGTGCTGGGATTAAAGGCGTGCGCCACCACGCCCGGCAGGTCAGTAAGTTTTGCAGGCAAGCTCTTTAACCGCTGAGCCATCTCTCCAGCCCTCTTTGTACTTTTTGAGGCAATATCTCATTCAGTTGCCCAGGCTGCCCTTGAACTTATTCTGTAATCCAGGCTGACCTTTAACTTGAGATACTATAGCTTCAGCTTCCGGAGTTGCTGGGATTACACAGGCCTGTGCCACCAGGAGTTGTTCACTTGGTTCTCGGATATCCTGTCATGTGGTTAAATTGTTCTTTAAGGAGGAAAACACACCCTGGATCACTGGAAAACCTGAGTACTCTGGAGATAGAAGGCCTGGCATCCTCAGGGTGTCGTCCCTGGGCCCCATCTCCCCATGGCCACTCCTGGTGACTTACTTCATGGCCACCTCTGTCTGCACCAGAATCCCAAGCACCAGGCCCAGATTGTCTTAACAACCCTTTCCATTAAAATGTCCCCATTCTTGGCACACCTCAGCTCTCCATCACATCTTCTTTCTCTCTCAGCCCACCCCCACCCCAGCCAGCTGTCTTTTCCTACCCCTTATTCCTAGTGGAGTTCTGTTTCCCTCCTCCCCTCTTCTGTTCATTCTTGTCTTTGTTAACCTTTCCCTCCCTCTTCTCTGTCCTCTCATTTCTCTTCTCAAGGTCCTAGGTGGGAGATGGGCACTCAACCTAGAGTCCCATGGTCACATCCCATCACCTGTCCCGCTTCACAGTCCCAGGCAGCCTGTGTGAGAGTCCTCCAGGCAGTTCCACATTCCACACTAGTGTTGTGTGACCTGCTCACGTAGACCTGGCATAGGGTGAGAAGAGTGTGCTCATCTGTGCTCCATCTACTCTGCAGCCATGGGGAGGGGAAAGGGGAGGGTCTGGGTGGATTCTCTTCAGTTCCTGGGGGACGCTGGACACTGGAGAATTATCACCACCTTAGCCTTGAAAACACTTCTCTGTCTGGGGCAGTCTATTTTGCTTCTGGGAGCATGGCACAACCACACCTTTTCTTCCCACCTATACCTCCCTGCCCACCTGTCCACTCACAGCCCCCATAGCTGCATGCCCTAGTCAAAACCCGTGCTTCTTCACTCTGGGTAAGTAGAAATTCCTGTTGTAGTTCCCTTCTCATCACAAGGACAAAACACCCAACCAAAAGCAGCTGATGGGAGGAGAGGGCTTCTTTTGGCTCACAGTCTCAAGGGGAAGCTACATGATGGCAGGGGAAAGCCTGGCATGAGCAGAGGCTGGACATCACCTCTGCCACCGGAGGTGGACAACAGCAGCAGGAGAGTGAGCCGAACTAGCACTAATAATAAAGTAGACGCTTATACAGCTCAAGGTCCACCTCAGCAACACTCCTCTTCCAGTGAGTGTCCACCTCAGAAGTGCCATCAGCTGGGGACCAGGCCTTCAGGACACATGAGTTTGTGGGGGTGATTTGATTCAAATCACCACAAGTCCTACAAGTATGATGAAGTCATTCCCACGTACCCAGAAATAAAGTCCAGTGAGTCTCCGCTTACTACTTCACCTGAAGCATGACTTTCTCTCCACCTGGACGTGGGGTTTAGCTAATGCTGATAAGTACGAATGCCAAGATCTCTCCCCACAGCCTTCTCACCGCTGCGGGGGCTGGCTCTTCAGTCCTTGAACGTGTCCATCGTTCCTGGCTGGTGTGGGATCCTACAGAGGCCTCTTACAACCCGTTCTGCATCCCAGCATGCACTCACTCCCATCCTCCTTTTGTACAGACCACTCAAATTCAGACCCAGATTGGGGCCCTTAGGGTCAGAAATGGCTCCATGTAATTTACAGAAGTTCCAGTTTCTAAGTATGAAGGAATGATGTTTATTTGATCACATCCTGGGACCATTGAGGGGCTCAAATGCAGGTGGAAGGACTGTGAACATGGTTCACGTCCGTGTGTAGACATGAGGTCAGGGTCATGGCTCGCCCTTCCCAGAGTGCTGGGTGACAGGGGTGAGAAGGAAGCATTGTGAGCTTCCATCTTTCAGGAGTGTTTGCTGCCCAAGGCCCATGTGTTTCTGTTCACCTAGTAATCTGCAAAGGTGTTCCTTGCACTCAGCTCTCTTGCATCTCTTCACACTTGCTTTCTGTTTGCAAAATAGGCAAGATGGGATACAGAGGAGAAAGCAGCTCCACCTGGCTCCCTCGCGAAGGGAGTCTTTTTCACCCTAGTGACTCGGGGAGACGTGAAATGCAGGCCCAACCCACTCCTCCATTGCAAGTTTCTGCCCTCTTATGAGTGTGCCTTTTCCCTTTTGGTAGGCATGGGTGGTTTGAGTGGGACATGCCCCCCCACATGCACCATGCAGTCCAGCTGCCTCTTCTATTGGACCTGGCAGCAGGGGGTCAGGCTTGGTCCTGAAGCAGACAGGCAGGACAGTGCACCCTGGAGCCCAAGGATTTGTATGTGGGCACTGCCAGAGCTGCCTCCAGTGCAAGCAGATCACCAGCTGCAGTGATTTCTCCATTTCCCTGAGCAGGGCACTCTACATCCTGCTTCCCCTTGGGTCCTTCCTCAACAGCAGAATCAACCCAGGAAGAACCGTGCATGGCATACTGGCACATTTCTACTGTGGGTCTGGCTGGAGTCTGGACCCCTCCAAGATGGGGAGGAAAATATTGAAGAGCCTTGAAGAAACTGACTGCAATATTCACTGGTTTATCCGGTGGCTATTTGTTGAGTGGCCACTACAGACCAGAGCTATGGCTTAGAAATGGCTGCATGCTGCTGGGATGAACCTTCAAACCAGACAGTTTATGGGAGGAAGAAGGGATTCATTGAAGCATACAGATCAGGGGAAGTTCCGTAGTGGCAGAAGAAGCTGTCCACCTTTCACAGGGCCACGCAGAGAGAAAGCCCACCACCAGCACCATAAGCCTGCGCACTCCAGGAAGCCCAGGCAGAGCTCCAGCACTCTGCACATCTTTAGACTAGAATTCCAGATCTGCCCCCAAACATACCTTAGGGCTGGACCCTGGGATCTACCCACAGTGACACCTCTTCCAGCCAGGCAGCTGGAATTCAGGAAGCTTTAATAAAACTGAATCTATTGGAGGACATCCATTCAAACTACCACGCACATGCTGCCCACGGGGTCATCTGTCGGAAGCTTGATTCTTAGTGTGACAGTGTGCGAGACACTGGGACCTGTAGGAGGTGGGTGTAGACGGAGACCGTTCAGTTTGTCCTTTCAGAGAATCAAGGTAGCCCTTGCGGGCCCTGAGCCCGTTCTCCAAGAGTGAATACTGCTGGAGCCAGCTGGCCTCTGAGGTCCTCTGTTTTGTTCTGAGGTGTGGCAGTGTCCTCCACATGTACTTCTGCCATTTGCCAAAGCGTCCTTACTAGAGCTGGAGGCACGCATGCTAGCTGAATATGTGGCTACCAAAGCTGTTTTACTCACTTTTTATTTATTTGCAAGGAGAGGGAGAAAGAATATGAATGAATGAATGAATGAATGAATGATTGAATGAATGGGAATGTCAGGGTCTCCTGCCACTGCATGTGCCACTTTGTGTGTATGGCTTTACATGGGTACTGGGGAATCAAACCCAAGCTGTCAGTCTCTGAAAGCAAGCCCCTTAACTGCTGAGCCATCTCTCCAGCCCTCCCCCAAACTATTATTAGCTAAGTAAATCTCTTTTCTTTATTTTTATTTTATTTTATGTTATTATTTATTTATTTATTTATTTATTTTTTGAGGTCTAACTCCCAGGATGACCTGGAATTCACTCTGTATTCTCAGGGTGGCCTCGAACTCATGGTGAACCTCCTACCTCTGCCTCCCAAGTGCTGGGATTAAAGGTGTGTGCCACCATGCCTGGCTTTTTCTTTATAATGTTAGCTTACTTTGGGCAGTTTTAAATTTTTTTTTTTTAATTTGAGAAAGAGAGAGAATGGGTGTGCCAGGGCCTCTAGCCACTGCAAGTGAACTCCAGATGCCTGTAACACCATGTGCGGCTGGCTTATGTGGGTTCTGGACGATCAAACCTGGGCCATTAGGCTTCCGAGGCAATGCCTTAACCGCTAAGCCATCTCTCCAGCCCAACTTCAGGTAACAGAAAATGTAACAGAAAATGGAATATCTTAAGCCCCACCATAGGATTGTAGCAGATATTGGAGCTGGCAGTTTGGGATTTAGGGGGCTGATCCTGACCAAACAGAGCCGACACTTTGTTAGAATCTGGCTGTAGACCAATGATTTCAGCAGCATGTGGTATGACATGAAGAGTAAGGGTGCCAAAAAGGACCAAACTGCATCCTCCCCTCAGAAATGGCTGCCTGGCTATGGCCTTAATGCTTCCACTGGCCTCTGGAGAGGCAGCAGGGAGCAGTGGGGGGATCTGCCTGTGTTCTAGAAGCTGAGGAGAGGTAGAAGGAAGCAGAAACCAAAGGTGGAGAATCCTGGGGCTGCTTTGAGGAATGCCAGCTTTCCCCTAAGACTGTTGAGGAGTCATGCGGGTCTCCCACCGGAAAGTGAGGTGACCAGTCCGTGGTTTGCTAACAATCCCAGTGGCTTCTGGTTGGAGACTAGATGGAAGGGGCTGTGTCTAGAGTCAAGGAACATTTAAGGGGGACACAGGAATGCTGGTGGCTGTGCCAAACTGGGGTGGGAGGGGACAGAGAAGGCAGATCCTGTTAATACCTGAGTGCTTATGGAGGCCTCTGACCCACCTCTTCCCAAATGAGACAGTATCTGTTGCTGTCCTACTGTGTGTAAAACCAAGGAGGCAAGAATCCAGGCAGAATGTACACAATGTTACTATTGATGAAGGGTTCCAATAACTGGCAGAAACAGGCAGCACACCCTATGGCTATAGCAGCTGCTGGGTGCAGAGGGCACCATGGAAGTGCTGAAGACCAGCGTGGGGGTGTAGAGGGCACCGCAGGGGTGCTGAAGACCAGCGTGGGGGTGCAGAAAAACCGCGGGGGTGCTGAAGACTAGCGTGGGGGTGCAGAGGGCACCGCAGGGGTGCTGAAGAACAGCATGGGGGTACAGAGGGCACCGCAGGGGTGCTGAAGACCAGCGTGGGGGTGCAGAGGGCACCATGGGGGTGCTGAAGACCAGCATGGGGGTGTAGAGGGCACCGCAGGGGTGCTGAAGACCAGCGTGGGGGTGCAGAGGGCACCGCAGGGGTGCTGAAGACCAGTGTGGGGGTGCAGAGGGCACCATGGGGGTGCTGAAGACCAGCGTGGGGTTCAGAGGGCACCGCAGGGGTGCTGAAGACCAGCGTGGGGGTGTAGAGGGCACCGCAGGGGTGCTGAAGACCAGCGTGGGGGTGCAGAGGGCACTGTGAGGGTGCTGAAGACCAGCATGGGGGTTCAGAGGGCACCATGGGGGTGCTGAGGACCAGCGTGGGGGTTCAGAGGGCACTGCAGGGGTGCTGAAGACCAGCGTGGGGGTGCAGAGGGCACTGCAGGGGTGCTGAAGACCAGTGTGGGGGTTCAGAGGGCACCGCAGGGGTGCTGAAGACCAGCATGGTGGTTCAGAGGGCACCATGGGGGTGCTGAAGACCAGCGTGGGTGTGCAGAGGGCACCGTGGGGGTGCTGAAGACTAGCGTGGGGGTGCAGAGGGCACCATGGAGGTGCTGAAGACTAGTGTGGGGGTGCAGAGGGCACCATGGGGGTGCTGAAGACCAGCGTGGGGTTCAGAGGGCACTGCAGGGGTGCTGAAGACCAGCGTGGGGGTGCAGAGGGCACCATGGGGGTGCTGAAGACCAGCATGGGGGTTCAGAGGGCACTGCAGGGGTGCTAAAGACCAGCATGGGGGTGCAGAGGGCACCATGGGGGTGCTGAAGACCAGCGTGGGGTTCAGAGGGCACCGCAGGGGTGCTGAAGACCAGCATGGGGGTGCAGAGGGCACTGCAGGGGTGCTGAAGACCAGGTGGTGGTGCAGAGGGCACTGTGAGGGTGCTGAAGACCAGCATGGGGGTTCAGAGGGCACCATGGGGGTGCTGAGGACCAGCGTGGGGGTTCAGAGGGCACTGCAGGGGTGCTGAAGACCAGCGTGGGGGTGCAGAGGGCACTGCAGGGGTGCTGAAGACCAGTGTGGGGGTGCAGAGGGCACTGTGAGGGTGCTGAAGACCAGCATGGTGGTTCAGAGGGCACCATGGGGGTGCTGAAGACCAGCGTGGGTGTGCAGAGGGCACCGTGGGGGTGCTGAAGACTAGCGTGGGGGTTCAGAGGGCACCGTGGGGGTGCTGAAGACCAGCGTGGGGGTTCAGAGGGCACCGCGGGGGTGCTGAAGACTAGCGTGGGGGTGCAGAGGGCACCATGGAGGTGCTGAAGACTAGTGTGGGGGTGCAGAGGGCACCATGGGGGTGCTGAAGACCAGCATGGGGGTTCAGAGGGCACCGCGGGGGTGCTGAAGACTAGCGTGGGGGTGCAGAGGGCACCATGGGGGTTCTGAAGACTAGCATGGGGGTTCAGAGGGCACTGCAGGGGTGCTGAAGACCAGTGTGGGGGTTCAGAGGGCACTGCAGGGGTGCTGAAGACCAGCATGGCGGTGCAGAGGGCACCATGGGGGTGCTGAAGACCAGCATGGGGGTTCAGAGGGCACTGTGAGGGTGCTGAAGACCAGCGTGGGGGTTCAGAGGGCACCATGGGGGTGCTAAGGACCAGCATGGGGGTTCAGAGGGCACTGCAGGGGTGCTGAGGACCAGCATGGGGGTTCAGAGGGCACTGTGAGGGTGCTGAAGACCAGCGTGGGGGTTCAGAGGGCACCATGGGGGTGCTAAGGACCAGCATGGGGGTTCAGAGGGCACTGCAGGGGTGCTGAGGACCAGCATGGGGTTCATAGGGCACTGCAGGGGTGCTGAGGACCAGCATGGGGGTGCAGAGGGCACTGTGAGGGTGCTAAGGACCAGCATGGGGGTTCAGAGGGCACCATGGGGTGCTGAAGACCAGCATGGGGGTTCAGAGGGCACTGCAGGGGTGCTAAAGACCAGCATGGGGGTTCAGAGGGCACCGCGGGGTGCTGAAGACTAGCGTGGGGGTGCAGAGGGCACCATGGGGTTGCTGAGGACCAGCATGGGGGTGCAGAGGGCACCATGGGGGTGCTGAAGACCAGCATGGGGGTGCAGAGGGCACTGTGAGGGTGCTGAAGACCAGCATGGGGGTTCAGAGGGCAACAATGGGGTGCTGAAGACCAGCATGGCGGTGCAGAGGCGAGGGTCTTCTCACCCAAATCTAGCGGACTCATCACTGTCCACACCCAGCAGCTAAAGCCACCCAATGTCTTTCTTTCCCCTCTTTACTTGATCCAGCATGTTAACTGTCCCAGGATCCAGAAATTCTTCCTTGTATATCACCAGAGACTTGTAAGGTAGATTGTTCATAGAAAAGAAGGAGGAGGAGGAGGAGGAGGAGGAGCCGGTCGGGCGTGGTGGCACACGTCCTTAATCCCAGCACTTGGGAGGCTGAGATAGGAGTTTGAGGCTACCCTGAGACTACATAGTGAATTCCAGTTCAGCCTGGGCTAGAGCAAGACTCTACTTTGAAAAACCAAAAAAAAAAAAAAACCAAAATGATTGAGACATCATATGGTGACACCGAGGCAGGAGGATTATGAGTTTGAGCTCAAGGTGGACTACACGGGGAGACAATCTCAAAAGACCAGTGGTTGAGTTTATTTATTTATTTATTTATTTATTTATTTATTTATTTATTTATGGCTAGCATGGTCAAGGGCCTGGGCTGATCTCGAGTACTGAAAGTAAAAAGACGACTTGATGAAATGTTTGCTACTGCATGATGTTTGAAAATGAGCCAGAACGGCAAACCTACTGTCTTGGTCATTACCCCAGGGCCCTCTGTTGTACAAATAGGGAAACTGAGGCCCAGGGAGATCGAATGCTGCACTGCAGCTTCCCTTGCTCCGTGGCTCGGGAGACCAGCTGCCCTTGAACTTGTTATGTTGTCTAGGATGACCTTGAATTCCTGATCCTTCTGTCTCTATCTTCAACATGCTGGGATTATGGGCCTGCATCACTAAAGCCAGCTCTTATTTTTTATTTATTTATTTATTTATTTATTTATTTATTTATTTATTTATTTATTTGGAAGGGGCGAGAGAGAGAGAGAGAGAGAGAGAGAGGTATGCCAGGGCCTCTAACCATTGCAAACCAACTCCAGATACATTTAACTTTGGGAATCAAACCCAGGTCATTAGACTTTGTGGCTCTCCAGCCCCTCTTCCCATGATTTTTGAGCTTTGTGATCAAAAGTGTGCAAGATGCTCAACAGAATCAGTTATTTCACAACCAGTGGAAAGGTTGGTCTTTGGCCCTCCATTCTGCTGTGGAGGAAGAAGCCATGGTGAGCGTCTTTGGTCCAGTCTAAGGAAATACACTTTACTAGTTCATCTGGAAAGAACGTGGCCCTTTGACAGGTAGTGAAGTTCCCGTCATAGCAGTGTGCCAGTGTGCATACGTACCTGGGCCCTCAGAAGCCATAACAAGATGAGGTCAGGTCTCCTAAATCTGTACCTTTTTAATTTTCCTCAGAGTTGGATTTTGTACCCATCAGCTAGGTTGGTCTTACTTTCTCTTCAATATTAATTTCCTTCTCAGTCCTCAGGCTGACCACATTCTGACTCTGGTGTGCAATTTATAAAGCATACTGGAATGTGCTGGGGGTTAACCCGAGGCAGGAGCTGATCACATATGGAAAGGCTGGAGGTTGAGGCCCCAGCCATGCAGGTTCCAGCACAGCTACTAGCTTTACCCTCCGTGCCACAGCGGGTTCTCTCATGTCTACTGTTGGCGTCTTCCGGTTCCGTGATGCCTTGCACTGCAGCGTTATCTCCCAGTTTTAATTCTGTGCCAGGTCTAAAATGGGAACAACCACCTCCCCCCGCAGTGTGGAGTTCAAACACTAGACTGGCTCTGAGGAGTGGAGCATGCCCAAGAGAGAAAGAAGGGCTTTGACTTTAAAATTAGTTACTCTTAGTGTTGTGACAAAATTCTTGGCAGAAGCATCTTTAAGGGGCGGGGGGGAGATTAATTTGGCTCATGGTTGTAGGGATATCAGTTCATCATGGCAGGGAAGTCACAGTGGCAGGAACATCAGGCAATGGTCATGCCACTGCAGGCAGGAAGCAGAGACCTTGGGCCAGAAAATCAAAAAATATGTATAACCTTCATGGTCTGACTCCAGTGAGCCACTCTGCCAGGTAGGCCATGGTCCCGAAAGTTCCACAACCTCCCACAACAGCACCACCAGCTGGAGACCAAGTGTGTGTGTGGGGGAATCTCACACCCAGACCATAAGCCATCTGTCCCTGTCTACATGGGGCCCGGCCTTCTCTTGGCCCTTGGTGTCAACAGAACATGATATATACTTTCTTCTGCCATTCCCAGGTTGGTTTTGTTCTAAATAGGCTCTTCTTCCACAGAAACGGGGTGTGGGGTCCATCATGTTTGTGGGTACCAGGGCTGCATGTGACTACCGCCCATCTGACTTTCATGGCTTCCCTCTGAGATCATGCTAAGAGAAGCTGCAGATGGAAGGAAGCCCTGGTCACCATCGTCTAGGTGACCAGCAGTCCCCCATGTGGACTGAGTGGACTCCTGGGATGTGGTGCAAAAATCAGGGAATGTTCAAACAAATTGGGGTGCTTGGTCACCCCAATTACAAACAAATTGCCGTGCTTGGTCACCCCGTTACACACAAATTGGGGTACTTGGTCACCCCATTATAAACAAATTGCAGTGTTTGGTCATCCCATTACCAGCCACCCCTCTTCATTTACACTGGCTCTGTGGTGGCATTTGTGAGTCTAGATTTCTAGAATGTGCTACAGATGGAGTAAGGTTACAGGGAAGACTGAAGCATCTTTTTTTCTTTCTTTCTGGTTCTATTGCTTTTCTAAGACATACGCTCACACATGCCTGCATTGGACTTACCAGCTCATTTACCTGTCCCAAGAAAAGAGATCTTTTGCCATTTGAAGTTGTCTTTTCCCTTCCCTCTTTTCTTTTTGAAAATATTTTGTGCATGTATTTGCAAGGAGATAGAAAGGGAGAGAGAGAGAAAACACGTGTGCCAGGGTCTTTAGCCACTGCAAACGAACTCCAGATGCACGCACTACTTTTTGCATCTGGCTTTATGTGGGCGCTGGGGAATTGAACCCAGGTCATTAGGCATTGCAGGAAAGCACCTTAACCCCTGAGCCATTTCTCCAGCTCCTCCCTCTCGCCTTTCCTTCATTCGTTCCTTCCTTTCCATACAGGGTCTGCCTGTGTAGCCCAGGCTGGCCTGAAACTTAAGATCCTCCTACCTCACCTCCCTCCACCATACCCAATTGCTGGGGCAGGTAACAGGTGTGGCCCACCACCTCCATCTCTTCTGGTTATTTCTAAAGGATGCTCTAGGGCTCGTGCATAAGACTCCTGCATTGTGTGGTACATGTGAGCAGACATGTCCATGTTTTTTACAGCTAGGTCACACTTCCCATCCAAGAGCACACTCCACCAGGGTGCGATGGGCACTGTGGGGTTTCAGCTTAGCATCGCAGTACTCAGAGAGCATGTCCCACAAGTGATATGTCGACGGTGTTGGCTGGGGAGTGTGAGGGAGCGTTGGCCATGTGCCTTCAAGTGAATCAGCTTTTTTTTTTTTTTTAACTCGACTTTTCTGATGTGAAATTCACCTGGGGCAAATCTTTACGGTTATTGAGGTTTATGAATGGGCCATCCTTTACTTTTCTATAACTTTGTTTTTTTTTAATATTTTTTTTAATTTATGGGGAGGGGAGAATGGGCATGCCAGGGCCTCTAGCCACTGCAAATGAACTCCAGACACATGCTCCACCTTTTGCATCTGGCTTTACGTGGGTACTGGGAAATCAAACCTGGGTCCTTAGGCTTTCCAGGCAAGTGCCCTAACCACTAAGCAATCTCTCCAGCCTTTTTTTTTTTTTTTTTTTTTTTTTTTTTTGAGGCAAGCCAACAGACAGGCCTTTTTTATGTGTGTGTGAGAGAGAGAATTGGTGCGCCAGGGCCTCCAGTCTCTGAAATCAAACTCCAGATGCATGCACCCCCTTGTGTGCATGTGTGAGCTTGCATGCTTACATCACTTTGTACATCTGGGTTACATGGGATCTGGAGAGTCGAGCATGAGTCCTTGGGCTTCACAGGCAAGGGTCTTAACTGCTAAGCCATCTCTCCAGCCTTTTTTTAAAAAAAAAAAAAAAAAAAAACAGCCTTGCAATTATCCATATAGCTCCCAGCTACACAACACACTTGCCCAATAGCCTTTTGAAGTCAACAAGTTTCTAGTTACTGACAGGAAAAAGTCACTTTTTTGGCTGGAAGTTGTTCACACAGGGCTGGTTACACCTGAGTGCTTGTGAGACCATCAGGAGAGTACTCGGTATGAAGTGCGCTCCAGGAAAGAATTACTCAAGGATGGGAAATAAGCGTCACTGTGTCCTGTTATACACTTGTGGTGTCGGGGCTCTGCACCTGTGCGTGCGTGTGCCTTCAGGACCCCCCAGCTGTAGGGTGCTGCCCTCCACCTGCTAAGGAATGTGGGCTGGTTTCCACACCCAGTACACGGGCTCCAGAAAGACAGAATCCCTGTTGGCTGCCCTGGTGCTGAGTAAATATTGACAGAGTAGTCTAAAGAGCAAACACTTTGACATTTGTAAGGTCCGCCGGAAGGTCTTGTATATATTTATACAGCAGGAATGAGCTCCGCATACCAATTCTCCTGAACTTGTTCTCACGTAATTCCGCATGGACGGTGTATGTGTGCGGGTGGCTGAGTGCCTGAGTGTGCACATGAGGAGCACAGGGCTGGCGCTGGCTGGTAACAAGTTAAGAAATCTTCTCTCCTCACGAGAACACATCTGCCCCTATCCCGGGCAGGAAGCTTTTCACAGACGTTCTTCTCCAGGAAGGAGAAAGTGAGGGTATGTGTGTAGGAGGGGGGGACAAACCTTGTTTTTAATTTATGATAATTGATATATTTTCTTTTTTTTACTTTGTTAAAAAATTTATTGATGTTTTTGTACTTTATTAAAGATTGAGCCTCAAAAATGTAATGAGTAAAAAATGCTTGCTTAATTTAAATTGTGAATCTGTCTGTTAAGAAATGCATTAGAGGTAGGAGAAGCATAAGACATATTAATTGACAGACAGGAACTGCTGTCTCTGAGGTTGATACAAGTAATTTATTACTTTAGAAGTGAATGCCACCTCCAGAATGTGCTTCATTAATTTCAAATTTAGTTTTAATTTCAAGCTGTTGCCCCTTGAGAAGAATAAGGTGGCAAATTATGTTTGAAGAGCAGATTTTTTTTTTTGCTCCAAAGAAACACCACATTTTAACTATTTAATTTTACAAATAAGTGTACCTATCTCATTTGCTCCTTTTCTAAGAGCCGAGAAAACCTCGTCTACAGTACTGACTAATGCTGTTTTTTTCTTTCCTCCTCTCTCCCCCTCCTCCTGCTTGTCCTTCATTCACACCTATGATCACAACAGCCTACGTTTCCGATGAGTTAAAGGCGGCTGCCCTGGTTGACGAAGACATAGACCCAGCAGACCACACGGCGTCGGATGGAGAACCCTCGGCCAAGTACATGTGTCCGGAGAAAGAGCTCACCAAGGCCTGCCCCAGCTACCAGAACTCCCCTGCCGCCGAGTTTTCCAGCCACGACATGGACAGCGAATCGCACATCAGCGAGACCAGCGACCGCATGGCTGACTTTGAAAGTGGCTCCATCAAGAATGAAGAGGAATCCAAGGAGCCCCCGGCACCCCTGGAAGACACGACCGTGTCGGACAGCCTGGAGCAGATGAAGGCCGTTTACAACAACTTCCTCTCCAATTCCTACTGGTCCAACCTCAACCTCAACCTGCACCAGCCCTCCTCCGACAAGAACAACGGGGGCCGCAGCAGCAGTAGCAGCAGCAGCAGCAGCAGCAGCTGTGGCAGCGGGAGCTTCGACTGGCACCAGAGCGCCATGGCCAAGACCCTGCAGCAGGTGTCGCAGAGCCGCATGCTGCCCGAGCCCAGCCTGTTCAGCACGGTGCAGCTGTACCGCCAGAGCAGCAAGCTGTATGGTTCCATCTTCACGGGGGCCAGCAAGTTCCGCTGCAAGGACTGCAGTGCCGCCTACGACACCCTGGTGGAGCTGACGGTGCACATGAACGAGACGGGCCACTACCGTGACGACAACCACGAGACGGACAACAACAACCCAAAGCGCTGGTCCAAGCCTCGCAAGCGCTCCTTGCTGGAGATGGAAGGGAAGGAGGATGCCCAGAAGGTGCTGAAGTGCATGTACTGTGGTCACTCCTTCGAGTCCCTCCAGGACCTGAGCGTCCATATGATCAAAACGAAACACTACCAAAAAGTGCCTCTGAAGGAACCCGTCACACCCGTCGCAGCCAAAATCATTCCCGCCACTCGGAAGAAACCCTCGCTGGAGCTGGAGCTGCCTAGCTCCCCAGATTCCACAGGTGGAACCCCCAAAGCCACCCTGTCAGACGCCAGCGATGCTCTGCAGAAGAACTCCAATCCCTACATCACGCCAAATAACCGGTACGGCCACCAGAACGGGGCCAGCTACGCGTGGCACTTTGAGGCCCGCAAGTCGCAGATCTTGAAGTGTATGGAGTGTGGCAGTTCCCACGACACGCTGCAGGAGCTCACAGCCCACATGATGGTCACTGGCCACTTCATCAAGGTCACGAACTCGGCCATGAAGAAGGGCAAGCCCATCATGGAGACGCCTGTCACACCCACCATCACGACCTTGCTGGATGAAAAGGTCCAGTCGGTGCCACTGGCAGCCACCACCTTCACATCCCCCTCGAATACACCTGCGAGCGTCTCGCCGAAACTGAACGTGGAGGTCAAGAAGGAGGTGGACAGGGAGAAAGCAGTCACCGATGACAAGCCCAAGGAGAAGGAGAAGCCAAGTGAGGAACAGGAGAAGTATGACATTTCTTCCAAGTACCATTATTTGACTGAAAATGACCTGGAAGAGAGCCCCAAGGGAGGACTCGATATCCTCAAATCCCTAGAAAACACGGTGACGTCGGCCATCAACAAGGCTCAGAATGGCACTCCCAGCTGGGGCGGCTACCCCAGCATCCATGCCGCCTACCAACTCCCCAACATGATGAAGTTGTCTCTGGGCTCCTCAGGGAAAAGCACGCCCCTGAAGCCCGTGTTTGGCAACAGTGAACTTGTATCTCCCACAAAAACCCAGACTCTGGTCTCTCCGCCCAGTAGTCAGACCTCCCCAATGCCCAAGACCAACTTTCACGCCATGGAGGAACTGGTCAAAAAAGTCACCGAGAAAGTTGCCAAAGTCGAGGAGAAAATGAAGGAGCCGGAGGGCAAGCTGTCTCCACCCAAGAGGGCCACACCGTCCCCCTGCAGCAGCGAGCACAGCGAGTCCACGAAGATGGAAGCTTCCAGTGACGGTGGCTTCAAAAGTCAGGAGAACAGTCCCAGCCCCCCACGAGACGGCTGCAGCAAGGAGGGGAGCCCCTCAGCAGAGCCGGTGGAGAATGGTAAGGAGCTGTCCAAGGCCCTGAGTGGCGGTCTGAGCGGCAGCACGGCCATCATCACCGACCACCCTCCGGAACAGCCTTTTGTGAACCCCCTGAGCGCCCTGCAGTCGGTCATGAACATCCACCTGGGCAAGGCCGCCAAGCCCTCGCTGCCTGCGCTGGACCCCATGAGCATGCTTTTCAAGATGAGCAATAGCCTGGCCGAGAAGGCAGCTGTGGCCACCCCACCGCCCCTCCAAGCCAAGAAGGCAGACCATCTGGACCGCTATTTCTACCACGTCAACAACGACCAGCCCATAGACTTGACAAAAGGGAAGAGTGACAAAGGCTGTACTTTGGGTTCAGGGCTTTTGTCCCCCACGTCCACGTCCCCGGCAACTTCCTCCTCCACGGTGACAACAGCAAAGACATCTGCCGTCGCATCCTTCATGTCAAACTCGCCGCTGCGCGAGAATGCCTTGTCAGATATATCCGATATGTTGAAGAACTTGACAGAGAGCCACACGTCAAAATCCTCCACTCCTTCCAGCATCTCCGAGAAGTCTGACATTGATGGGGCCACCCTGGAAGAGGCGGAGGAGTCGACTCCCGCGCAGAAGAGGAAGGGCCGTCAGTCAAACTGGAACCCCCAGCACCTGCTGATCCTCCAGGCCCAGTTTGCTGCCAGCCTCCGACAGACGTCCGACGGGAAGTACGTCATGTCAGACCTGAGCCCCCAGGAGCGCATGCACATCTCCAGATTCACCGGGCTCTCCATGACCACCATCAGCCACTGGCTGGCCAATGTGAAATACCAGCTTCGAAGGACAGGTGGAACGAAGTTCCTCAAAAACTTGGACACTGGCCACCCTGTGTTCTTTTGTAATGACTGCGCGTCACAGATCAGGACTCCTTCCACGTACATCAGCCACCTAGAGTCACACCTGGGCTTCCGGTTACGGGACTTATCTAAATTGTCCACTGAACAGATTAACAATCAGATAGCACAAACCAAGTTGCCATCAGAAAAATTGGTGACATCCTCCCCGGAGGAGGATCTGGGGACCTCCTATCAGTGCAAGCTTTGCAATCGGACCTTTGCGAGCAAGCATGCAGTTAAACTTCACCTCAGCAAAACACACGGGAAATCGCCCGAAGACCACCTGCTGTATGTTTGCGAGCTGGAGAAGCAGTAGCGTTTGCTTCTGCTGGAAAAGACTGCGGTTTGCTTTGAGGGAAACTGTTGAAGGCACCTTAAGGCCCCTCTGTCCTGTTCTTGGCACACGTTCTTAGGTTAGCTGCAGAGGACTGTACTGGGCTGGGCTGTTTTGTATAACTGTACAGTGTTTAATAGAGGTGCGTGATCAGCTGTTGTCACTGGTAAAATGATGAAGGTTAAAGCGCAGTGGTAGGTGTTTGGAACTTTGTGTAAATGGGACCTAGTTGCAAGCATCCTCTCGATGCTTCAAGCTGCATGCATTAACAGACCGTTTAATTAAGCATTTATAAGGAAATCAGGCACACTTTTTCCATGAAACTTGGGTGTGCTGGCATTTCTCACCCTTTCATCTTTAGCCCTCTGAGTACTTTGAAGCACTTTTGCATTAATTTGGTTAAAAAATAAAACAAAATAATAATAATAATATAATGTATGAAGCTCCGTTTTTTAAACTCCTTACCAGCTTAATTCTAAAGAATAATATGAACCACCATTTATGCAGGTCTGCAGGGGTTATAACACGCCTTGAAATTTAAAAGAATATTATTTTCACATTGAAACATAGATGTATATATTGTATAGATTTCAGACTCTTATGGAAAAAAAATGTGATTGTGGTTAAATGGCCCTCTTTTTCTTGCATTTATATCAACAGTGTTTTATGTGCCTGCTATGCCCTGGACATAAGCCTCTGTATAGTGTATATTTCCTTTCTTTTTCTTTTCTAAGGTCTATGGGGTTTGTTTGTTTTACACACAAACACTGTAAATTACACAGAGATTCCACAGATTTAAGGTATATGGAAACATATCTCAAAGCAAGGTATGATGTTTGTTTTGCTTTACAGTACATCTATACTGATAGAGGTTCACGCTTAAATTATACGTATTTATTAGTACCAGATTATCATTTGTTTTGGGACCAGGAAATCCATCCCTGGAGGACATCATAACTCTTTTACACATGATTTTTAAAAGGTATTTATTAGAAATTAAAGAACTCTCAAAATAAGCTCAATGCTCAAAGGGTTAAGTCTATTTGAAATAGGAAAAAAAATTGAATAAAAAATAAAAGAACTTGTACTGTATTTCCTAAACATTGATAAAGCCTTTAAAATGTTTGTACTGTAATACTTTGCTTAAAAGTCACAAGGCATTCTGTGAGAAACCTCTCACTTATTTATAAGCCCTTTCTCGGTTGCTAGTTCTTAAATTGTGGGATGCCTTTTCATTTCGATTGGTAACTTTCTGTTTTGTTCTTCCTAATTATTCTCCCAAGATCCCACACTGCAGTTTTATCTTTAGGCTTATGAAAGGTAACCCGTGGTTACCGGCTCTCCAAGCGATTCTGTTCTTCTCCATTTCTGGCAGTTAATTTGCAGAAGTAACTGACAGCTGACACCATATGAGAACCTATGTATAAAATATTGGCATGTAAACAGCACAGACAGCGTAACACACTCCGTGCCCTGTTCTGTTGACAACGAAACACCAGTATATGATTCTTCATATAACCCTTTTTTTTCTACAGCAGCATTAAAATTGTCTTTTTGCTATAATTTTGTGTTGCGTTCACAATTATGTCTGAAATGTGCTACGACTAACGAGCACATTAAAATTAAATTGTATGCGATCTGTTTATGACTGACTCGGTTGCTGTGTCTGCCAGGTGCTGGCAGTCGGAGGCTGCGCGTAAATCAGGGGAGTTTTAGTGAACTTTGATGTTTAGAAAGCAAGGCACTTACTTCCACAGAGGGGGGCTTGCGTAGCGTTTTCCCCAAGAATGAAAATTGGAAAGAAAGAAGACATGCACGTGAGGTTAGATGCCCATGGACAAGTGACCTTACAGAAGGAGTGCCCGAGTTTCCCATGTTGCTTTCTTGGGCGACAGGGTTTGGTCTTCCTTCTGGGGCCCCCAAAATGGAGAAGGTCTTTGAAGCTCTTGCATGGTGGTAAATTCCTATCAACCTAGAATTTTTCAAATAGAAGAAAGCTGAGCTGGGCATTTGGACTTTGGGGTCCCCTGCTCTCATTCCTGTGTGAAAGCAACCAGATATAACAAGGCAGGGGAAGAGGGTGGGAGGAGTCTGAACCCATCGAGGGGAGGAGGGAGAGAAAGCATTTATATGATAATCACAAGCTTTTATTGGCTCTGGCAAATCACACCAACAAAATGCTGGGAACATCATGTAAAATTGTAAAATACCTTTATTACGATATTCAAGCTACTCTTGCAGTTATGCGGAATCTGAGCTTCTAACCTAGAATTATACAAATGAGAGATGTGTTACATCCATGTAATACATAAAACACCTCAACTTGAAGGAAAAAAAATACTCTTTTATTAAAAATTTAAATTAAGCCCTTTCAGAAATGTTCAGCAACACGCCCACAGGTTTTCCGTTCTTCTCCACCCCTTTCTGTCAAGACGGTCCAAGTGTTCTATCTACTCTATTCTCTCTCTCTCAGCAGTCTATCTATCTCTGTGTTTTCAACGTGTAACGACGGAGTTCAAAATGGGCTTTTGGCAAACAGCACACTCTACCAGCTCTGCTCTTGCTTTGTGCTGTGGACACACAAGTGGGCTCTGCTCATCAGTGGGTGGAACAGGTGTTTTCCTCTGGGTCTGGGTTGGCCCCACTCCTGGTCCCCGCATGGTAGCCCGTATTGCTCTCTGAGTTCTCGAGCCTGTTGGTCATTACCTGAAGACACATACCCCTGGAACATCAGCTCCCCGCAGAACCTGGCTCAGGGGACAGAGACCCCCCTCCTCCCCACCATGCCTTTTGCATCTTCACATCCCGGAGCCCAGATTTCCACTCTTGAATTTTTCACAGGTTAAATATAGCATCGGTTTATTAGAATCCAAAGTCCTGCATCTAACAGATTAAACTGACAACACTTCCATCACCACCAGGGCCCATGTGGCTTGAAGGGAGAGTGGATCTGTGTAAGTGAGGCTAGAGCCCCCCCCTTACTCTTCACAGTTGGGGAGACAGGCCCCACACTCCACATATCTCTTCCTCACCCCACCCCCAGAATTACCTTTGGGGCTTTTCAGTGTTGGGGAGAAGTGGACAAAGGTGGACGGCAGGTGATGATGCTTATTTGACACAGCCAAAAATGGCCTGCTCATGTTAATGGCCACCCAAAATTCATTTTCCCTCCAAGGAAGCAGAGTAAGCGGGCAGTTGAGGGCACCAGACTTGAATGCACACCTTGTTTGGCACGTGGACAATCCACGGGCATGTAGCCTGGGGCTGGGGTTCCATCCCACTTGGAAATGTGGAACCACTTTCTTCCAAAGTCAACAAACCCAGGCCTGGCTACAGAGTGGGCTGCTTGCAGGAAGCACATTTGAGTCACAGCCCAGCATGGCTCTGACCGCCCTTAAATCAAAGGGAACCTTGCAAAGGGAACCCCCCGCGTGGGTCTGTAGTAGTTGGGTACATGTGCCATTGTTCTCAGAGAAGGTGAATTCAAGAAGAAGGCAGGAAGGACTTAGCATCCACGCACATCTGCAAGTAGGTCCAGGGAGGGAGGGAGGCTACTGCCAAGGGAGGGGGCATTTTAATCACAGGTGTGCAGGTGACCCTGACCTCACCCGCCCAAACCCAGTCTCACTGCAGCCCTAGTGTATATCTTCCAGCCATCACATTTACGCAGTATCTTAAAATAACATTTGTGATAAATGTGCAATTTAACTAATTTATGGTGCTGTGGTGTGCTCAGGGCTACATGCAAGATGAAAATCTTAAATGGAGCTTGAACAGCTCAATTCACAACAAGAAATCAATATGCCATATCTTAGCTATTCGCTGCAGTCAACATTTAGCAAAAATATCAGGGATGTATCTTTAAGTTTTAGGCAGCAAAAAAAAATTCTATAATTAAACAAAAATCTTGCCTGTAAGTTAGAGGGTTGGTTTTGATGAGGACTGAGTCTCCCCGGGTATCTCCATTCTGTTTTCATTCTGCAGGAATAAAAATGCATATGTATTGATCACCATCAAACCGCTCTTCTCCCCAGGGTGCCCTGCATTCAGATGAAGGCCAGCCTGGGGGAGCTCAGGCCATGGCCTCTGCACGCGCCCCCGCCCCCCGCCAAAAAAAAGATTTCCTCCCAGACTCACATCACTATGGCTAGGTGGGCTTCACTGCCTTCAGCCCCCAACCACCGCACTTCCACAAAGGGGTGGAGAAATACAGGAAGAGTAGGAAAATGCTAGAAGCTGTCCAGCTCCTTCTTGAGAGCAGAATTCTGAAGATGCAAGGTGAGAGTGGAAGAGGGACACAGGAGCTGTTGGAAGACAGGCCAACACTTACAAACCCAGAGTCGAAACTGCTGTCTCCAAAAATTTCCAACTCAAAAAAAAAAAAAAAAAAAGATTTTTTTCAAATTCATCCATACAGTTCTTTAGAAAAAAACAAACAAACAAACAAGAAAATGACAATGGTGTTTTATTCTGTTGATAATTTAGCATGAAAATAATACACTGTGTATCATAGGAAGTAGTCATAAAAATAAAAACAGGCAAACCCCAACACCACTCTTTAATAATAAATACTTTAACTTTCAAATAATAGCGATTATCCTCTTAGCTAATGGAGAAATTACCATTTCCACTCTGCCTGGAGAGTTACTCTTTTGGTAATGGAAACCCTAACCTTCCTTTTCCCTGGGGGTTTATTAGTAAGCACGCATAATCCTTGGCAAAGGGAACCTGGAAGTACATTTCCCTTGGGGCTTTTGCCAGTCAATGCTTCCTTGCCTTCAGCCAACCTCAGAAAACATGGAAAAGGTGCCCAGAATTTGACATAGTCGTGGGCCTTTGCAAGGCAGTAGCCTTTTGCAAAATGCATGATGGCTCCAGAATCTTACTCATTTGAGGACAGTTTCTGACCTGTCTCTTAGCATAAGCTACTGGGGTGGGGGTGCTCCTTCCTCTCTGGCAGTGTGCTACGTCCCCATGTGCAGTGTGACAGCTCTTGCCAGGTCAGGGCAGAGTGCCCATCAAACACAAGCATTTGTTTGCAAGGCCGTTCTTATCTCCCTAGCACTGTTGCGTTCCACAGGCCAGTATGAGAAGTTCTCTGGCTCCCAGATACCATTTTTCTTTCCCCAAGGATTTGATCGGCGTCACCCGCTTGAGGACGCAAAGACAAGCCAACCCTGGAACATGTGGGCTCCAGGTTCCAAAGGCATCTATTCCAGAGTGAGTTAGAATTAGAGAGAATGCATTCCCTGCCCGCCCTGCCAAGACAATGGACCTGCCAAATTGTTGGTTAGCTGTCTGACAGATCATGAGGACTTAGCCAATCCCAGATAGCTGAAGGCTGACTCCGTCTAGTCACAACCCTGCGCTGTAGGAATGACTTCAAGCAATGCTGTTTCTGGCATGGCGTCAGGATTCCACTTCTAGTCCAAGAACCCGGGTGTTTTCAAGATTAAAATCTAATGACAGATCAAAGGAGCTGTCTATACGCCACCTCTGCATCATGTCACGGACTAATACGTTAATGAATTACTCATCTTGGTCATGTTGGCCAGCAAGGTGACCCCTCTTCCAGACGAACAACCACAGTTAGCTAACTCAAGCCTTAGGACCCACTGTTACTGACCCACCTACGTGTCATCACACCCGCCATATAGCAGACACTAGCCACATGTGGATTTGCAAGCATAAATGAAATGCATTAGAGGGTTAGCTTTACTGAAGTCCCAGTGGCCATGTTTGGCCATCACAGATCTAGAACATTCTCATTGTCCTAGGAAGTTTGGACAGGGCTGTCAATGTAGTTATTTTATAAAGCAATTTGCTAAGCAAAACCCCTTGGCATAATGATGAAAGGGTCTCCCTAGTCTGAGGATACTTCTGGGTCCTTCTGTGGATATGGGTACAGGCCACATTCTCACATGGTGGTATCTGATCAAAGCCGTGGACACACATAATTAACCTTGAGCATAACAGTTATGAACAGGGTGCAGACATTCGTGTGGGCACTTGCGACTCATTCCCTGTGCCAAGGATATTAGCTAGCCCGCAGACTGCAAAGACCTGACAGACCCGGCCACTTGCGCTGCCCTTCGCCAGTGATGAAGCGGGCTGTGTCCGGGCTGCTCCCTTTCCACAAGGACTTGGAGACTTCGCACTTGGCGCCATGGCTGGCCTGACTCCCAGCCTCCACGTGTGGTTCCTGGAGTCCCTGGCAACAGCGACCCCTGCAATACCCCACCAGGCTTCTGTCCCCTTCTGATGGCTCTTCTGTTCTCTGTTTTGGAAATAAGGTGTCACTGGGGATGTAGCTGAGTGGTAGAACACTTGCTTGGCATGCACAAGCCCTTGGTTTTATCCCTAGCACCTCCCCCCCAAAAAAAGTGTCCTTTTAAATGTGGGGAGTTATGTTTTAAAAATTACTGCATTTCAACATTTTCCCTCCACCCCCCCCCCCACAGCAAGGTTCCAGGGACACATTTATGACCATCATAATTATGAATTAGAGATCTCCCAGGCCAAGTGAAATGAAATTACGAGAAACTGAAATCTGTTTTAATTGGAGCATTTATAGAAAAGAAGAAGTCATAGTGGCTGCTTTTTTCCTTTCCATGACTCTGATTCATACCCATACCTGTATCCAGAACCGGGCCCAGGAAACTTGGGTCAAGAGAGCCCTGGAGATAGGGAGCAAGAATGAAATAGGTGTGTCAGGAAGGAGTCATTTTCTTTGCTTAAAAAAAATTAAAAAAAAAAAAGGAGGTACAGTCGCTGGAGTTCCGCCTCAGTGACCGTGAAACCAAGTCGGCAAAAGCTGAAGGACCCAGCTCCTGAAAGCCTCATCAGGCCTTGTCATCGCTCTAATGAATATCATTTAAATTGCTTTGTATATTGGTGGAGTTTGGATGTCGATTTAATTTGTGCATGTGTTTGAGTTCTTCTGCTTGGCTAGGCTAACTGAGAAGCAGGCGTCTAATGAAAACTGAGCTGGTGACAGTGTGATGCGCTCCAACCCGGTCAAATGAGTTTGAAGGGCTGCTGTGACAGCCTCAGAGAGAAGTAGATGTGGCCGGGGAAGGAGAACAGAGGCTTTCCCATAGTGGCCAGACCTGCTGGGAAACACCATCCACTGGGCATGGCTAAGATGGCCAGAGATGGTGCAGCGGACTCCTGACTCAGCCCACACCTGGGTCTGTCCAGCTGTGGTGTAGCTGCTTCTCTGCCAGTGGGTAAATGTGGCAGGGACTGAATTTGCTGGGGGTGGCAGCCATCTGATGTGAGAGTCAGAACTCTCCAGCAAAGGATGTAGCCCCAGCTCCCAGCTGACTTAAGGAGGGTCATCTTAGTTTGGACCCCTTGCCCCCACAAGAAAGGAAGGCCCTTCCACATTGTGCACTCTTTTCAACCCCAAGCATTGTGTCACCATGACCGGAACCAAGGCACCAGCTCCATGTACTCTCTCTCTCTCTCTTCTTCCTCCCTCTCTTTCCTCTCTCCCTCCCTCCCTGTCTTTCTCTCTCTCTCTCATCACTCATCCAGTTTATTACTGTGTCTTCCCAGGCATACTGGGAGGAAATCAGGCTGTGGTTTCTATCAGGCTCGCAGATAGATGCGGCCCAGCAAGGAGCCATAGGCTGGTCCAGACCCTCTGTGTCTCACCAGGCTTCTATTTTCAGCGGCTTGGCAAACACAAGAGCTAGGCACAAACATACCCATCTACCTAGCCAACGCTCTAATCCCCCATCACCTTCAAAGGAACCTGGATTCCACTTGTTATGTTTTGTTGATAAGATATAGCCCAGGCTGGCCTGAAACTTGTGATTCTCCTATTTCAGTCTCCTGGGTGCTAGGATTACAGGCTGGGACTACCATGCCCAGCTCAACTGTGCATCGGGACTAGGTTTCATTTTTGTCCTCCGTGTTTCAGGCTGGGTCTCTGGAATCATGGCACTGCAGTTTATCATGGGCACCCTGGCTTCTCCTGAGACCAGTGACTCTCAGGTCTCAGGGACGGGGCTCAGTGGGGCTGGGTAGGAAGTAAAGCACATCCAAGGTCAGTTCCCATGCACACCACACACACTGCCCGCTTTGCTCTTACAGTTTTTCAAGAGTGATCATTGCATATGCTGACCCTGCCTTCCCATCTCCTCCTCTCCTCTCCTCTCCTGTCCTCATTACAACCTTTTCAAATATTGTCAATACTCACACGATTGAGGTCTGCCTATGACGGAGACAAATGCACACGAAACAACATGTTCTGAAACCCTGGCTTCTCCTGCTCGCTACATTTTGTCACTTTTCTTCCTATGACACGCTGCCAGGGTGGAGGAGGGGGGACAAAGAAAAAAGAACAACAAAACACACTTTGGGAGGCTGGGAAAGAAAGGAGCCCATTCCTGTAAAAGAGTCGGAGGCATTCGCCGGCAAGCGCTTGTCTTTGTACCAACCAAGATTTGGGGTAGAAAAAAATATGGTATGGAGTGGAGGCAGAAGGAAAATTTGGAAAGGCCCCAGTGCCTTAGACTCTGGGAGCAAAATGAAGGAGGGGTGCAGACTCCCAGAGGAGGGGTGACCCCAGGCTCTGCAGAGGATGTTCCCCCACTGCCCATGTGGCACTAGTGGTGAATGGACCCAGAATGGAGGTCTGTGGTTTTAACCTGAGAGAGGTCTGAGGTGCCTCTGGGAGAGCAAGACTTGAGGGACACTGGGAGGGACACTGGCATGGCTCCTGCTTATATCCCAGGATGGGGTGAGTCCTTGTGTCATCAGCAGAGCTGAGAACAGACCTACCTGGGGTCAGCATCCAGAACAGAAAGCGAATTCTTAAGGCTGGTCGTCCTAGCGTCACCTGAGCATGGTGTGGGCTAGAGAAAGGAGGTGCAGGCGAGGATCAGCAGAGCTGAAGAAACGGCCAGGGGCAGCCAGTGACGGGAAGAGAATGAGTGGAAAACAGGAAGTGACAAGACTCATGCCTCACACTTTGCAGCAGCCTGGCCGGACGCCCTTTGGATAGGACGAGACCTGAGCAGGGCCTTGAAGGATGAATGAGACAGCAGACTATAATCAGGGCTAGTCAGGGGTTGGCCTAGGCAAGCTAACCCTCTCCTTGGTGGGAACCACATGTAGGCTGGCTCCCTCAGCTTGCTTGCTTGCTTGCTTTTTATTATTTATTTATTTATTAGCGTCAGAGAGAGGGAGAGAGAGAAAGAGTGAGAAAGGGAGCACCAGGGCCTCTAGCCACTGCAAATGAACTCCAGATGCATATACCGCTATGTGCATCTGGCTTACGTGGGACTTGGAGAATCAAACCAGGATCCTTAGGCTTGGCAGGCATGTGCCTTAACTGCTAAGCCATCTCTCCAGCCCTCCCTGAGCATTCTTCCTGACAATGCTTAGAGGTGGTAAGCCAAGTACCTCTGGATTGTCCATGGTGACATATTTCCATGGCTGTGTTAGTGACAGATGCTTTTTTTTTTTTTTTTTTTTCTTTGAGGTAAGGTCTCATCTATCCCAGGCTGACCTGAAATCCACTCTGTAGTTTCATCCTGGCGCGAACTCACGGCAATCCTCCCACCTCTGCCTCCTGAGTGCTGGGATTAAAGGTGTGCACCACCTCATCTGGTTCTGGTTTTTTTTTGTTGTTGTTTGTTTTTTGGGTTTTTTTTTTTTTTTTTTTAGCCATAGTCTCAGTAGAGACCCCAAGCTGACCCGGAACTCACTGTCCTTCTCTCTCAAGGTGGGACTGTAGCTGTGCACCACCACAGCCAAGGGTTTTCTGAAGGATTTAAATACTACGGTATCTTCGCATAAAATTTTTGTTTATTTATTATTTATCCATTTTGCAAGAGAGAGAATAGGCGTGCCAGGGCACCCAGCCACTGTAAACGAACTCCAGATGCATGTGCTCCTTTGTGCATCTGGCATATGTGGGCACTGGAGAATCGAACCTGGGTTCTCAGGCTTCGCAGGCAAATGCCTTAACTGCTAAGCCATCTCTCCAGCCCCATCTTCACCTTTTTGTAGTTTCCTCGGGACCACATGGATCCTTGTGTGACAAGCGGGTGACAAAATAGCACAGTGGGTGTCTATTCTAGATGTGACCTTGCCTCTGCAGCCAGCCAGGGTCCACCCCCTCACTGTTGGTCTTGTAGGGTAGGCTCCTTTGGAAGTGGAATGAAATGTGGGGTTGAGAACAAGAAATTGATGCAACATGTGCTCCTGAAAGTTCAGAGAGGGGACGGAATGCAACAGGAAGAACAAGAATCCAATCCCGGTTCTCTAAGGAGCAAGTTGCAAGAGTGGGGATGTATCTCAGTGGTAGTGTGGTGACCGAGCATGCGCAGGGCCCTGACTTCAACCCCCACCACCGCCACACACAGAAAAATGATGACGCGGCTGGGGAAATGGCTTAGAGGCTAAGGCGTTTGCCTGCGAAGCCTAAGGACCCCGGTTCAATTCCCCAGGACCCACATAAGCCAGATGCACAAGGGGGCAGTGGCTAGATGCCCTGGCATGCCCATTCTTTCTTTCTCTCTGCCTCTTCCTCTCTCTCGCAAATAAATAAATGAATAATTTTTTTTTTAAAAAAAGAAAGAAAATTATGATGATATGAAGGAGAAAGAAAGGGGGGATAAGAGGAGGAGGTTGTTACAGAAAAATTATGAGTTTGAGGCCAGCCTGGGTTCCATAGAGAAACCCCTCCCATGTGAAAGACAAATAAAAATGAAATAAGTTGTCAGGATGGGTAGCTGGACTTAGTCCCCTGGACTGAGCGTGGAGAAGTCACTGAATGACCCCATCTGAGGGTAAAGCTGATAAGAATGCACCGACCCTCACTAACCGAGCACTGTCTCCCAGTGCAATGGTGTAATGTGCTCCCCTGGTCACAAAGTGTATGCAGAAAGCCTTCAGCGTGTTCAGGGATGAAGATGGACGATGCAGAGGTGTGCTCGGTGCCTGCTATCTGCTGCATGTGCCCACCCCCATGCTCTTCATACCCCTGCATTGCTATGGGCATCTATTCAAGGGGTGCTCGTGGTCCCAATAGGAGAGGACCCAGGAGCAGAGGCTCACCCACACTAACCCCCTGTGCCAGAGCCAAACCTGGAGCACCCACCTCCCCCTCCTCACCTCCTGTCCCTTCAGACCCTCTATTTATTCCAAGGAGACGAGGGCCCTGCATGCCTCGCTCATCCGTTTTATTTTATTTAGTTATTTAATTATTTACTTATTTATGTGTTTATTACCCATCTAGTTCCAGAGATAACTTAAGGCTTCTGTACAGCTCATTAATTGCCTCATTGCTGGCTAGAAACAGGGAGATTGGCTGAGGGGAGTGGGGAATACACTGAATGGGAGATTAACAGGAGCTGGGAGACACGAGAACCTGGAGACAGGCTACAGGACTCCATGTTCACCCCTTTTGGTCCCTGCAAAATGAGATCATGCAGGAAATGGCTCCACACAGGAAGTCCCTCCCACAGGAAGTCCCACACTTGACCCAGACTATATTTTGCCCTGCGGGGAGACAGAGTCACCCCAGCCTGGGAAGGAGAGGAGGCGCTCTGCTCTGTCTCCTCGCTTGCTGCTGGGGGAAGCTGTGAACAGTGGGTGCAAGGCACGGATTTCTCCCTCCCAAGACCTGGCAACTTTGCATGGCCTCAGACATCTTTCGTGCAGAGCCAGGCTTTCTGTCCCCTGCTACTCCCTCCTCCATGACAATGTCCCAATATGTCAGAGATCACACGGATTATGATAGATGATTGCCATGAGAATCTGGAGGTGAATTTCCACCCTTGTCCTCCTCCCCACCCCCCGACCAAGAGAGCATTAGGAGACTCAGGTGTCACGTTGCTGTATGGGTATATAGTTCGAAATCTTTCTTGTGCAGATTCCAGGAGGGACAGCCTCGCATCACCCTTCCCAGGGCAACTGCACCGCCCATTGCTCTTGCCCAAGACACCCATGCCAGTGTGTCATCAATTAGTCCGGAAGAATGGACAAAGGGGGTTACAGGAAATTAATTTCATTTGAGTTTTCTCTCTTGAGGCCCTGCCTGGCAGCCAACTTTCCCAACACCCACATGCCCGCCACCCAACTGCTCCGTCCATCAGCTCTTGTCCAAGTTAACTATTCATTTTATGTATTTTAATTTGGGTAGAACATTTATTTGGCTTAAATTTCCTTTTCGGGGGTTGGAATGTGCCTTCCACACACAGGCAGAGATGATCTGCTTGAATTTCGTCAGGAGGAGTTTAGTTTACAAAGATAGTAACTGAGCTATTAAAACCAACAACCCCTTTTAAAGCAAACAGACCATTAAAATATAGGAACAGTTTATAGCATAAATAAAATTGAGGATATAGATTATTTAAAGATAAGATTTTCAAGAAACAGGGATAAAAAACATTTAAATTATTTCTGCACGATAGTTTTTTTTTTTTTACAAAGTGAACTTCAGAATGCAAATGCAAATTTTATAAAAACCCACAGAAATACATTAAAAACCGATCTTACTAGGAAAGACATACGAGAAAGGCTCGGCTAGAATACTTGATCTGTATGTGATTTCTATGGGGTGAAGTAGAGGGGGTGGTAGAAACTATTTGAATTCATAAACGGCAGACTTTACCCAGCTCATAAAGCTACATTGTGGAAAAAGAAGCAAGACATTTGCTTCTAGATCATTCTCCAGAGCTGACTGACAGATACAATAATTTCGTCCATTAGTCCAATCCATTGTCTTCTCTCAACACAGAAGTACTGTACTCGGAGGTACATTTCCACTGCTATGCATATTTTAAGGGTTATTTGGCAACACGAGTGAAGCTAAAAGTAGCCTCTTAATCTAATTAATTGACATTTCTGAATCTTGCTTTCACAACAACACATGGTTTCATGTTCTGGGTTTTAGCACTTGTCAAGCTTTTTTGGAGAATGTTTTGGTCAGAATGACAAGATAATTTGTGACTGAGGCTCCAAGCTAGAGAAGTGTTTAAGGCTATAATGATTTATTATCATCACAGAATAACAAAATTTACAAAGTGTTTCATCAGAATTTCTGAAATAAGTTTGCCACCATAGGAGAAGCATGGAGCTGGGGGTGGGCTGGTTTGGGCGACAGGGAGAGCTCAGAGTTCATATACAAACTCAGCCATGACGGATTGGCTAAAATCTCTCTATTAAATTTATCTCTGCATGTTCCTTGGGAGAGAAACCGCAGAGCACATTAGGAGGACAAGAGGCGATAAAAAGAGAATGGAGTGAAAACGCAGTCCTCTTCCCTCCCAAAGTTTTGGTGAGCAGGAAATCCGAGTCCCCCTTCTTCTAACGTATATGTGGCCGCAGTCAGCGATGAATTTCTACATTTTGGCAACGGTCAGAGTGAAAGTAGTCGCACTATCTATAGAAATTTTGAAATGGAGAACACTTGGAGTATGCTACTGAAAATGTAAGAAACACATTTTTGAAAGGATGAAATAATATCACTGAGTGACAGTAAATTAACATGCTGACATTTGCAGACTTGCAGAGCATTGCCATAAAAAGAAGTAATACAACATGACTAATTTGGACTTCTTCTTTATTCCTTTCCTGGGAGAGACGGCCCTGGCCCTCCCAGGCCACCCTTCAGGCTTTGCGTCTCAGCACTTCCTCCTCTTCTTCCAGGAAATGCACCAGTCTTTCCCCTTCCCCTCAGCTCGCTCATTGCCTCTTGGAGACTGGAGAATGTGATCTTGACTCCTGAGTTCCAAAGATGCTCCCTCAAATGTCGTGAGAACAGGCAATGGCAGGGAGGGACAACGGAGTCAGATGGCTGTGTGGCAGCCTGCACGGGTATGCTTGCAGGTCTGCTATCTGTAGGCCTGCTGCCTGTAGAAAGCCAGGGCGAGGAGACCATGCCCCAGCCATCAGGGAGCCCGAGGCAGGACGAGGATGTAAGTTCCCATGTCACATTTCTTTCCTGTGCCCAAGAATCCTGCCTGAAAGATGCTCTGGGAAACTGGACATCTTTTCCCTATCCTGGCTTCCAAAGAAACCTGCATGGTGCTTGGCACCCAGAAAGAACACACAAAAAAAATGTTGCTAAACTTAGGGCTGGGAAGATGGCTCAGCAGTTAAGGGCATTTGCTTGCAAAGCCTCCCCATCAAAGTTTAATTCCCAGGCACCCATGTAAAACCAGACACAAACTGGTACACCCATACATACAGAATTACAAAGAAAAAAATCGGCTAACCTAATTTAAAAGAAATGAGTGAGAGGGGCTGGGGAGTCAAGTGGTTAAGGCACTTACAAATCTTCCTGGCCCCAGGTTCAATTCTCTAGTAGCTACATACAGCTAGACACATATGTGTTTGCAGTGGCAAAAGACCCTGGCATGTCCATTCTCTCTCTCTGTCTCTCTCATAAATATTTTAAAGAAATGAATGAGGTGATTTTCACTCAAGCTTTCTGCCTCCCTAAGTGTGCTAATACAGCCAGCGTCTCCCTTCCTGAGAGCCAGTCACTAGCCATATGCAGAAAGTCTTTGTTCTGAACGCTTTGACTCTCAGGTGAACAGGGTGCTCCTCATATCACAGGAAGTCAGGAGTCTGCATTCTTCTAGCATTCTCCCACTGTGCAGGTCCTTGGGAGGTGTCCTCTACATGTGCTTTCTTTCCTGTCTGCTGGGGGATATGGTTGTTGTATAGTTGAATATGTGTAGTGTACTTTTCAAAAGCTGCTGCCCTCTGAAGCTTGGAGGGCCACCTAAGAGGAGTCATTGCTCCTGCTGAGCTCCAAGCTCTGGTCCCCAGATCCTGAATCCATACCTGCCCACTGAGGAGAAGAGGCAGTCATTGGGCACATCTTTATGGAGTGTCCCTTGACCGTCTGCACTTAGACAGTATGTTCAGGACAAGAGATGACCACGCATGGACATGCTAGTGGGCGTGAAAGGAACATAGGCTGAGGAGGGAAGCAGGAGTTACTGGCTGAGTCCAGGGTTAACTGAAGGACACGTAGGCCCTGATCTCTGCAAATGAGGGGACGCCGAGGCTGCGACTACAGGACACGGGGGCGCCAAGGCTGTGGCTACAGGACACCCCTTACATGCCTTTGTTTTTGAGACAAAGTTTTACTGTGTAGTCCAGGCCAGCCTGGAACTTCCTCTTAAGTGATCTCAGGATCAAAGGAGTTAGCCCCACCCGCTCCAGCCCCTCAGCTGCTCTCATTAGAAATGAAATCAAGAGGCTTAGTTGTTAAGGCATTTGCCTGCAAAGCCAAAGGATCCCTGTTCGACTCTCATCACCCACGTAAGCCAGAGGCACAAGGGGGCACATGCATCTGGAGTTCATTTGCAGTGGCTGGAGGCCCTGGAGCTCCCATTCTCTCTTTCTGTGCTTCTTTCTCTCTCTCAAATAAATAAATAAATAAATAAATAAATAAATAAATAAAAAAAGTTTTTAAAAAAAGAAATGAAATCAGGGAAGTTCCCATTCTCCTTTCCCTCCAGGGTTATACTTATACTGTATCTGATCAGTGATAGTTTAAACCCTTCAAGGGACATGGGATTCTGGAATTCTTTCTAGAATTTTCCTAAAATCCTCACCCTTAGACATGTCCGGTCACATGCAAAAATCACAAAAGAGTCGCTGTCCTCTCTCGTGGTGCAAAGGCAGAGGGCTTCTGTCCACAGCTCCTGAACTGAGCAGGGAGGGTTTCCATAGAACACCAACTATGGATCCTTTTCTTATCCTGAACCAGGGTGAAGAGAGAGGACACACTAGAAAGAGGCCAGCCCTGGTTCTGAACAGAGGCATGCAGCCCTCAGCCTCACATCTGGCCGGTGCATGGCTCCGCCATTCCTCAGACAGGCTTTACCTGGCCCGTGCCCTGACGGTCTGAGGATTTGCGAGCCGGGGCCATGTCGTGGGCAGACACTGTTACGAGGTAACATAAGTTGAGAGTAACCTTTCAGCAGAACAGTTTGAGTTAAAATAAAGGGATTGAAAAAGAGTACAATGACCAAAAAAATCTATAAAAATGCAATTGCGCTAATATAATTTTATCACTTATTTAAAAATTTAGTCGACCCAAAAGACTACCAAGTGTGAAATTAAGGAACAGCTCCTCTACTTTTATGGAAATCACTCTTCCTCACTTGTCTAATAGCCTGATTTTGTCAGATCATTTATTTCCATGGTTTTAAAATGAGCTTGACAGACAGAATTTTATAACACCACTTTACTGCAAATAAGAACATCATTTTCGCTTATTAAAACTGAAGCTTAGAGAAAGCATTAAAATTAACAGTTCACTCTGCTTTAACCTTTTGAATACTGCCGTGACTTTACGCCACAGACTATGTGTAAGGAAGGGCTGCGG
This sequence comes from Orientallactaga sibirica, assembly GCA_036365145.1. NCBI lineage: Eukaryota > Metazoa > Chordata > Mammalia > Rodentia > Dipodidae > Orientallactaga > Orientallactaga sibirica. The sequence continues at coordinate 5,869,401 of JAEOAD010001365.1, forward strand.
TGCTGTGTGCGGATGGAGGAGGTGGGACGGGGCGCGGATCCCAAGCTCAATGGGCATCAGGGAGGGTGCTCACCCAGTTGGGGATGGCCATGATGGTGTCCCCAGGAATCCCCAGGCTGGACCAATGAGCTCTGGGCCTCAGAGAGCCAGCTCTAGGGCCCAGGGGAAGCCAGCTCCTTCTAAGCCCTGGCCAGTGACAGGCACTGTTCCCCTGGAGACAGAATTGACTGACAGCTGGGCTCTAAGAATCTCATGCATTTGCACTCCTTCCCTTCCTTCAACAGAGCCCTGTCACTTGGGTTTCAGGGGTTGCGCACAGTTCTAGGCACTTGGAGGAAAACTGTGTGGCGGGGCTTGCCTGTAAATGCCAGTGCCTTGGCATCGGAGGCAGGATTTCAAGTCCCCTCTGGCCACTTAATGAGTTTGTGGCTATCATGTGCCACGCTGGGACACCCTGTCTTCAAACAACAAACACGACAACAGGAAGCCTAATGCAATCAGTGAGGAAGACCAAGTCCCCATTCTTGGGGTGCTTAGCCTATCATTTCTGGAGATAATTGATCCTCAAGAAGATCGTCATATAATGTCATATAACCTCGACCTGGAGTCATCCCAGCTGGGGACAAAGACAATGCAGGCTGCTGACAGACCACACGGAGGTCCTTGTTGCACTGAAGTGAGATTTCTCACACTAGGGCTGGGGTATGCAAGATGACCTATTACGGCCATCATGGGCATGTATCCTCCCAGCGCCTTTTATTTTGCGTCCTGTGGATGAACGGTGAGTCCCCGGCTTTACTGAGTCGAGCAATTGGAATGTTCATGTCTGTATCTGCACTTTGTCCCAAACCTCAGAAAGCCACTCTGTCCTCATGACAACAAGCCCAAAGCCCCAAGGAGTTAACATCCCCCAGAGCAGCTTTCAACCAATGACTGGTGGGGGACTGGCACATCTGAACCCCAACTCCTCACCTGCTATTCCTGAGGTGTGCAGTTTCCCAGGGCCCTGCTATGCGATTAAGCTCCAGCGGCTCGGCTCTGCTCATTGTATTGATTACAAGCCCTTGACTGGGTGTCTTCCCCTCCCCAGCCTTATCGCCGCCCTTCTACCTCCCAAATCAGTGTCTCGGCCTGAAGGCCTGGTTTACCGTTTGGGACAATGTAGCTGCTGGCAAAGGTCTATTTCAGAGAGCCCGACCTCTGCTTGTCACTAACTTTCCAGTGATATCCCCTTTCACATACCATTCTCGGCTCCAGTTCTTCCTCCAGCCCTGACTGAAGGACCCATCTGCCTAGGAGGAAGCCCTGTGCATAGCTCATTCACTGCCTACACAGGAGCAACCCAGCTGGGCCTAAGCCAGGCCATGACAAGCCTTGTGATTCTGCCCAAGGATGTCTTGATGCAGCAGCCTGGAGACTCAGGAACCTTGCTCCCTACTTGCTTGCACCACACTCACCTGCAGGGAGGCAGCAGCTTTTGGGACCAGCCTGACCCACAGGGAGGAACTTTCCTTGTGCATGGTAGATGTTATTTATTTATTTATTTATTTAGAGATCTCATGGGGTCCTCTGCACACTTGCAGCCCTATTGCCCATACCAGCTCCAGTTCCAACTGGCTAGCCTCTGTTTATTTTGCTCCCCTATCCTTAGCCCCCACCCCAGGAGGATGTTTTCAGACAAGGTGCTCATATGTGTGTATTTTTCCTAGCTCCTGCAGGGGGACCCAGGCTAAGGCACCAGAGGGAATAGAGGCCAATTAGTGTACCCCAACTGGTCAGACCAGTTCTCCAGGGCTGGCTTCCCAGTATCCAGCACCCCTTAGAGACTGTCTTTTCTCTCACCACCCCAATAGGCCAGACCCTCAGTGCCCTGGTTTGTACCATACCTCCCCCCCCCAAACACCTACACTGTATTTGCAAACATCCTTCCTCCTTTGGAACTGAAGGGATAGCTTAGCAGTTAAGGCGCGTGCCTGCAAAGCCGAAAGACTCACGTTTGATTCCCCAGGACCCATGTAAGCCAGATGCACAAGGTGGTGCATGTGTCTCTGGAGTTTATTTGCAGCCACTGAAAGCCCCAGCACACCCATTCTCTCTATCTGTGTCATTCCCCCTCTCTCCCTCTCTCTCTCAAATAAATAAAATCAGCAAAAAAAAAAAAAAAACAAAAAAAAAAAAATTCTACCCATCCATCCATCTGTACATATCATCCTCTCCTCCCTGAAGCCACCAAGCCCCTCATGGAGTATTTGACACACTAAAGGCCATGTTGACATGTGCTTGATGGCCATCTGCACTACGTCCTATGCACCCCTCCAGGCTGTGGCCAGGCCAACCATCCAGTGAAGCCACCCATGGGTCCAGCAGCTTCGGGATGCCATGATGCAGTGAGGGCAGATGACCAGGGAGGTAACCCTTACCTAGACAGCCTCCCGGTCCATGCCCATTAAGCAGTGTGTGTCACTCCCCCTGAAAGGAGGGGGCTTCTATGTAAGAGCTGTCTGCTCTGCTCCGTGCCAAGCAGACAATAAATGAATGGCCCGGCGTCATGGTGCACGCCTTTAATCCCAGTGCTCAGGAGGCTGAGGTAGAAGGATCACTGTGAGCTTGGGGCCAGCCTGAGTCTACTGAGTGGATTCCAGGTCATCCTGGGCTAGAGTGAGACTCTTCCTTGAAACTCCAAAGAGAGAGAGAGAGACAGAGAAATGATGAATGGGGAAAAATGAAGGAATGTATAGTAAAAAAAATTTTAAAAATGAATGAACATGCTGGGTGTCTGTATGCCATGTTTGCTGCAGCATCAGTGTCTCTGCCTGGCATGCCCTGGGGATCCCCCAGGCACCGTCAGTCACTGCACAGGGCCCCCCTGGGCAAACATCTGTCATCACTTTGTGTTGCAATCTGCTTGCAGGTGGGTCTCTGCCCTAGCCTGGGAGCACCTGGGGGGTGGATTTTTTTTTTTCTCTCTCTCTCTCTGGCACCTGGCAAAGGCGTGACAGTCTTGACGTGGCCGAGTGGCAGGCAGGTGGATGGCAGACATATGTGGGCTGGGCAGAGGTTTGAAAGGATTTCTCACAGAGCAGAGCAGACTCAACCTGAAAACAGGGTCTGTACACCAGGGTCAGTAGGAGCCAGTGAGTCCCTCAGAGTGCCTTGTCCACGCCTATCCCACAGCAGTCCTAGGAGGTAGGGCGCACTGAAGGAAGAACCGTGTCCTGGGGGGACTGAGTATTGGGGCCAAGGAGACATTCTGGGGATGGTGAAGAATGGCCACATCCCCAGTCCCAACGCCCTCAAATCTGGAGCCGCAGCTCTAGTGTGTTCTGTCCTAAGCCCTGTACCCACATCTCCACTACCACGTCATGGCCTAAACCACCTAAAGTCCCAGGCTGGCAGGCTCGTCTCCTGCTGGTGAGTGCATGGCTGGGCTCTTTTGAAGGCTGGGCACAGGGGAGTGGGGCATTTTTCCCATCCTCTGTCACCAGCTCCTGGCTAAGCTCAGCACAGGGTAGACACAGTCAGATGTTTCGCTGCTGAGACAAAAATCCCCAAGAAAACAATGGAAAGAAAGCAGGTACATTTTTGCTCAGGATTTTGGAGGTTTCAGGGCAAGTACATGTACATGCCAGCCTCTGCTCCCTGAAGCCATCAAGCTCCTCATGGAGTATTCGACACACTGAAGGCCATGTTGACATGTGCTTGATGGCCATCTGCACTACGTCCTATGCACCCCTCCCTGCTGACTCTGGTGCTGGGCACCTGTGGTGAGGCCGAGCATCGTTGCTGTGGGAGCACGTGACCAAGGCGGCTGCTCACCTCACAGCGGTCGTGAAGCTGAGGAGGAAACAGCAGAGAGGAGGCGAGGGACACTCTGCAGAGACAGGCTCCAGTGACCCACGTACTCTAACCGGCCCCCTAACAGTCAATTCAGTGACCAGCCCATTGATGAGGTCAGCACCCTGTGACCCCATCACCAAAGCCTCTCCACTGAACATGGTACGAGCCTTTCGGGAGGACACTTCGTAAGCAAATCCCAATGCCTGGTTCTCTTGTGCAGAGGCTTGACTTTCAGATGCCACGAGATGCTCCCACGTTCCCTTTGCTGAGCGAATCTGAAATGGCTCCACAGCCTCACGTGTTGAACACTAGTGGTGCTATGTTGGGTGGTTCTGGAAACTTTAGGAGGTGAGGTCTAGCTGATGAAGTCGATCCCTAACAGGTGAGCTTCTCAAATGGAATCCTGGCCGCTGATTCCTGTCTCATTTTCTCTGCTTCCTGCTGCTGAGATGTAAAGTCAACCTCTACCAAGAGCTCCTCCCGCCACGCTGGTCTGCCAGAGTGCGAGGAGCCACGTGACCACTGATGGGCCCTCTGACGCCGAGTGAAGCATTAAAAAGAGAGAGGATCTCTCTCTTTAAGTTGCTCTGTCAGACATTTTGGTGACCATGGCTCTGAAGGCTAATGCAATTGATAAGGGGGAGTAATTTTCAACCCACTGCATGGGTCAGAGTTTTCCTGTGTGTCCCCTCCCACTTCAATGTATCTGTCAGTGGGTGAGCCACTCTCCCAGAATCACAGGAGTCCTGGCTGTCCTTGGCTCTCACAGGAGGGGGACAGCCATAGGTTGCGATAGCCCAGTGGCCTTTCTTGTTGGAAGGGAGGCATGCAGCTCTGCATGGTGGAGACAGTGATCTATAAATAGAACCAGGTAGGATTTTGAAGGCTGTGTCCAGGCTGTCAATGACATCACCTTAGAGAGGACCCAGGTTTTCAGTGTGCTGAGGGATGGAGAGGCCCTCAAGTTTCAGGGGCTCCCAAGGCTGCGTCCCCCTCTTAAGAGCCGGTGGGATTTCCTGGAAGCCGGCAGAGCCAATCTCCACTCACGGCACACGTGTGTTATTTGGATCTTGTCATCACCCATTGCTGAGGACGAAGGGGGCCCGTGAAAGCTCTGGGGCATCGGGTTGGAATTTTCTAGTGATGACCAACCCTTGAGATGTCACATTGCCTCCTCTTCCAACACCTGAGTGACAAAGATGGAACCCAAAGCAGATCCCTTCTGTTGCCTTGTGATGGTCAGTCTTGGTGGCCAACTTGATTGGACCGAGAGACACCCAGCAGGCGGGAGTGCTCACTTCTGGGTGTGTCTGAGAGATCACGAGGGCTCTGTTCCACTGAAGGAGCCATAATTTGATGGCATTAGTGGGAAATGAGGAAACTTTAAAAGGTACAGCCTACTTGGAGGAACCCAGGCACTGGGCACAGGGGTGGGGGCTGTGTAATGTCCTTGGAGCACCCTCTGTGTGTGTTTCTCTCTGCTTCTGAGCCGCCATGAGGCAAGCAGTCTCTGCCACATGCTCCCCCCTTCATGAGATCCAGCCTCAAATTAGGCCCCAAAGAGTCAGCTGAACTTGGACTAGAACCTCTGAAACCAAAAGCAGAAGAAATCTTTTCTCCTTTGTTTCTCTCAGAACTTTGTCATGGTGACAAACACACTCTGTTCCAGAACTCTGTAGTTCCTCCATCAGGAAGAAGCAGCTAACATTCCCTCACCAACAGCAACTTCCCATCCTGCTCCCACACTCTCACCTGCCCAGTGTCTACCCAAGAGGGGAAGCCCCCCAACATGACTGCTGGCTTTTGTATTCCAGAGGGCTTCCTTAAGCCTCCAATATCCAGGAATGGCACCATCCACCCTGTGGACCCCCACCAGCTCCTCCATCTGCATACCATCTTGGCAATGAGTGAGCTGGTTCTCTTGGGGTGCTATGCTTCCTGCAGTCCTTAGAAATGCCATTCACACAGCAGGTCAGAGCCCAGACCAGTGACTTCTCCCACGTGGGTCACACAGCATAAGACAAAGCACTCCATGCCTCCAAAATGTGGGAAAATGGAGACACTAGCTGGCATCCTTCAAAAATCATCCGCCTCCCAGAATCGGATGTGCTTACAGAGACAGGAGTTTAGGAATGCGCCCACTGTAGAAAGACGAAGACGGGAAGGCCAGGGCTTAGCTCCAGTCTTGGAGGGAGCCAACAATAAAGTGCGTTATATTTCAGCCTCGGCAATTGGCATGTTTGCCCTCCCCCGCCCACTCAGGTCTCAGTTCCCAGCATGTCAGTCCTTCACCACACCTGTGCCCACAGTTTTGTGGAGATTCACCTGCCGCCTCCTCTGCAGGTCTCCTTGTACCTGGGACCCTGGACTTGAGGCAGGGAAGTGCCAGCCTTTGGTCACAAGCCCTGGAGCCCAGCATCTCTAAGTGGGCACGCTCTTGAAACACTCTGCTTTATTCTTATGCAAATGCATGTCCCAGGGACACTGAGGTAGGTAGGGTTAGGCAGTGGGTCTCAGAAACACAGCTGATCAGCTGGCCACTCATTTTCCCATTCAAAACCTACCATGTGCCCAAGATCTGCCTGGCAGTGCCTCCCAATCATGGCAGAATATGGGGGCCTTTTTCTGTTCAAAGTGGGAGACAAGAGTCATGTGCTGATAAGATCCTCAGTTACATTCAGATGTCCTCAGAGTCTTAAGGTCTTGTAGCAGGACAATTGGCAAGTTCGAGGGTTCTAGGCCCTTCTACATGCACCGAGATGTGAGGTGCTTACTCAAGCACATGGGAAGTGTGTATGCCCAGCAGGATACTGGCTACATTATGTACGTGAGGTCATTTTGCACTCACCTCTGGGGTTTGCTTCATGCAGGCCCCTACATTCTTGTCTACCCACATAAAGGATCACAGTTTATGTGCAATTTTGAACATTTAGCTATTTCTCTATGAAGGAAATATATTGCACTTTCTTTCTCTAATTATTATAATTATTTTTTAATTTTTTTTGAGAAAGAGGAAGAGAATGAGAGAGAAAGAAAGAGAGAATAGGCACACCAGGGCCTCTAGTCACTGCAAGCGAACTCCAGACACTTGTGCCATCATGTGCATCTGGCTTACATGGGACCTGGATAATCAAACCAGGGTCCTTAGGCTTTGCAGGCATGTGTCTTAACCACTAAGCCATCTCTCCAGCCCTTTTTCTTTTATATATTTTTAAATATTTTATTTATTTATTTCAGAGAAAGAGACAGACTGTGAGAGAAAGGACAGGTGCACCAGGGCCTCTAGCCACGACAAATGAACTCCAGACATGTGTGCCACCTTGTGCATCTGGCTTAGAGGGTATTATTGGGGAATCAAACCTGGGTCCTCAGGCTTTGCAGGCAAGTGCCTTAACCACTAAGCCATCTTTTAAGCCCATCTTTATTTATTTTTAAAACTTTATTTATTTATTTATTTATTTGATTCATTTATTTATTTAACACAGAGAGAGAGGAGAGAGAGAGAGAGAGAGAGAGAGAGAGGGAGAGAATGGGCGTGCCAGAGCCTCCAGCCACTGCAAACAAACTCCAGGCATGTGTGCCCCCTTGAGTATCTGGCTAATGTGGGTCCAGGGGGAATCAAACCTGAGTCATTTGGCTTTGGAGGCAAACACCTTAACCACTAAGCCATCCCTCCAGCCCCCATCTTTTATTTTTACTTCCTCATTATTGTTTTCTATTTTTCACTCTGTGTTTAACACACACACACACAATGCTAGGGATTGAACCCAGGTCCTTGCACGTAGTGGACAAGTGCTCTACCACTAAGCCACACCCCAGCCCTTTCTCTCGGCCATTACAAACAGTAAAGAACCCCAAACAAGATCTCTATGTATTCTCTAGAATGTGCCTTGATGAGGGAACCGAGCAACATGCAGGGTGATGGGGGAGGATCAAGAAGGGCTGTGAGCATGGGACACGGGACACAGGACACAGGACACAGGACGGGGCTCTCATACCCACACCTGAGCATGGCGGGGTATTTCTGAGCATTTCTGTAAGCTTCAGAGCGAGACCGCTGTCTGCCAGTGCCATTTTAACTCCATCCATGTCTTGCTGACTTCCACCATGTTGAGTGGCAACGGAAGTTTTTTCCTATAGCTGTCTAGTGGTAGGGGTGGGCTGGGGGGAGTTCCACACTGAACCTGTCTACAGGTTCATTCAGATGGTGTGTGCCCCAGCTTGTCCTACAGGAAGAGGCATCCTTCACTGTCACCAGCCTGGCCAGGCCGGCCACTTCTTAGATGCCAACTGAGCACTGTGCCAGGCCCTTCCCCCACAGTGCCCTCCCCACGAAGGAAGCTTGTGATCACTGTCCCCATTGCACAGATGAGAAAACCCTGGCGGCTGGGCTTTGCAAATGAGCCAGCACCTGGGGTCTCTTTTGGGAGACTGTGATTCAATAGCCTGTCTTTCCCCAAAATGGTTTTGTTATAAGAAAAATTCACATATCCCATTAGAATAGTAGATATTTCATATCTTTTGCTTATTTCAGGGCATTCTGCTAAACATCCGTTATTTAACTGTGCACTGGGTGTAATCATTCTTCAGATACGGGCATGCCAGCAAGAATTTACATCCCACGGAAGAGAGGGATGAGTCTCTGCTACCTGTACAGAGAGAGAGAGAGAGAGAGAGAGAGAGAGGAGTAGGATGGAATATAATTGTTCCAAAAAGCCACACTCAATAGCTAATGAATGAGCAGGTGAGGATTAGAGATGGGAAGAGCCACCTGCCTGTGAGAGAGGTAAACCAACAATTAGAAGAAGGCCGTGTCCTGTTGGCTGTCAAGGAAAGATTTTTGAAAAGCCAAAAGGACAGGGTGAGTCCGACTGACAGGGGACTATGCTGTCTGCTAGAGGAGGAGCAGGAAAGCCGCACTCAGGCTGTGTTTGAAGCTCTATTTGGAAGAGGACTTCGAAGAATTTCCTCTGGTGCCTTTAGGATTTCAAAAAGATTGGGCGCTCCCAGTCAGTGGAGTCACTCAACACACAGCTCCTGAGCAGGTCTGGGGGCCTGGTGCACACAGCCTTGGGGCTCAGCAATCCATAGCAGCTCTGACACCCCAGGAGAACACGGTATCCAGGGTGGAAGTTCATCTAGAAGCTTCCCCTGGAAGTAAATTTTCATGTTAAGTATAGTATGGATATTCATTTCTTTGAAGTTGATTGATTGATTGATTGATTGATTGATTGATTGATTTGAGAGCGAGAGAGAAGGAGAAGGAGAGAGAGAGAGAGAGAGAGAGAGAGTACAGGGCCTCATATCACTGTACGTGAGCTCCAGACTCATGCGCCACTTTGTGCATTTGGCTTTACATGGGAACTGGGGAATCAAACCCGGGCCTTTAAGCATTGCAAGCAAGCACCTTAACCACTGAGCAATCTCTCCAGCCCACGGCTATTCATATTGACCATGGGTTGTTCTGTACAAGGCTAGACAGTCTGTTTTCTCCATGGGACATAAATGGACAATGTTAACTTTACTTCGCTTCAAAGGATGTTGTGGCCTACCTGGAACCCCAAAGCCAGGACAAGGGCTATCAGCTTGCTTGGCCCTGTCTCTGGGACCAGCCTAGGTCCTGCCCACCTTTGAAGTGGCTGTGGGTCTCAGAGCAGGTTTCATAGAGGTGTTTTTTTTTTTTTTTTTTTTTTTTTTTTTTTTTCAAGGTAGGGTTTCACTCTAGTCCAGTCCAGGCTGACCTGGAATTCACTATGTAGTCTCAGGCTGGCCTTGAACTCTTGGCAATCCTCCCACCTTGGCCTCCCAAGTGCTGGGATTAAAGGCATGCACCACCATTCCCAGCCTCATAGAGGTTTTTTTAAATACCGAAAATTTTCCTGCTAAAAGAGGAAAGAGTTAACTGCCTGAGGAACTGAACTGTAATGTGAGTCTATGTATTCTATAAATTTTTAGATACTCGGGTTCTGTACAGAGAGTGCACATGTATAAATATATGTGTGTAAATCAATATAGACATGCTCACTGTACACACACATACATGCACATACATATATATCATAGCAGGTGTGCATATGTGAAGTTTGAAGCTGACCACCCCGCATTCTGGACCAAGGTGAACTCTTTAGATGAAGGGGCCCCTCTCTCCTGTCCCTCTAGTGCCAGTGGCCTTAATAGCCAGAGATGGTCTTAATTTGTTTTCTCAAACATTTTTTCAAAAGCAGAGCCACGGGCACCAGGGAGGTTGGTGAATTTCAGGCATTGCGAGAAGGAGGGACACCTCACCTCTCTAAACAAACCATCGCCATCAACATGGCCGTCTTCTGATCAGCTAATGACCTAGTGTATAAGAAGGCTGTCTACCTTTGAACATGATGTGCCGTAAGCAGAGGCTCCTGTTTGCATCTTGTCTTATCTTTATTTCTCAGGGAGTTGAGGACCTCATGTCCCTGTCATATTGCAGTGCTTGACCTGGGGACAAAGAGCAGAGACTGGTCATGGCTCTGGCTCATTGAACACTCTTGGCCAGGGGCTGGGGCAAAAGGGCCGACTCCATGCCAGCCATTCTCCATGTACCTTGCTGCACCGCTTGAATGCCCCCATGTCCCGTGCCTCAGAATTAGCATCCTGTTTTGGAAACTGAGGCTCCAAGACATCTTTCCATCTCCTTTCTCTTTGCCGAAATTTGGCCCCAGCCCTTTGCACATTATTCACTCAGTTTCCTGCACCATTGGATCCTGACTCCCGGCTTGTTGGCTGCAAGCTGTTTGCTTCTTTGTGATCAAGTTTGTTGTTGCCTTTCAATGTGTCATTTCAGGCTTCCAAGAAAAACACTAGCGAAATGGAAAGATGGTTCAGCAGTTAAGGTGCTTGCCTGCAGAGCCTAACGACCTGAGTACAATGCCCAAGTACCTACGTAAAGGCAGATGCACAAAGTGGTGCATGCATCTGGAGTTTGTTTGCAGTAGCTAGAGACCCTGGCATGCCCATTCTCTCTATCTTTCTTGTTTCTGTGCTTGCAAATGAATGAGTGTGAATGAATTAATAAATAAATATTAAAAAACAAACAAACAAACAGGGCTGAAGAGATGGCCTAGCAGTTAAGGTACTTGCCTGTGAAGCCTAAGGACCCAGTTTCCATTCCCCACGTAAGCCAGATGCACATGGCAGTGCATGTGTCTGGAATTTGCAGTGGCTAGAGGCCCTGCCACACCATTCTCTTGCTCTAGCTCTTGAATAAATTTAAAATAAAGTGAAAATTGAAAGAGCACAAGAATTTGCATATTCTCATCATCAGGGTTTCCAATTATTTACATTTTCCCAGTTTATATCCCCTCTGTCTGTGCACATGTGCACACACACGACGTTCACACGAGAGTGAACTGTAAACATGCTTCTCTTTGCCCTTAAATGTATCGATGGGTGTTTCCCCCAAATAGGGATGTTTGTTTTTATAAGCACTGGAATGAGAAGAGAAAAAAAAAAAAAAAAAGAATGGAAACCAGGAAATGAAGGTTGGCCCTATGCAATCACCCAACCTACCGATTTTATTCTGATCTGGCCAGCTGTCCTTTATCATGAAAGTCAGCGTCCACGCACACGTCGCTGTCATTGTCACGTCTCCTCAGCCTCCCTCCATGGAGGCTGTTGGTTCTCCGGGCTTCCTTTGTGCTCTGTGACATTGTCAGTGTTGAGGACTCACAGCTGGTTTCTTGGCCGGACGTCCACATTGTGGATTTATCTGTTTTATTAGGTGCCACCAACATGGTGCCTCCCTCAGTGTTCAGCTTGTCCTGTCTGGAGGGGCCATGATGGGAATATGTCTTGTTCATACATGTGCATTCTGGGTCGCTTGGTCACAGCCGCACTACAGACCCTTTCTTTTCTAACGTACCCCTTCTCCCTCCTTTGCACGCAGGCTCAGATTGTGACCCTCAAAGGCCTGTTCCTCTAGTGATCTATTTCCATCAGCTTGGTTTCGCCTCTCAAAGGGTCCACAGCCTCCCACAACAGTGCTTCGAGCTGGGGAGTACGCACTCAGATTCTGCGCCTGGCCTGCAGGGACGGGGTGGGAGGGGGACTTTTCAGATGCAAACTGCAACATTACTTCAAAGAAGAGCTCTCCCTTTATCCTCATTTATTTATGCACAGCAGCCTGTCTTGTGGGATCTTATTTCATTCAGTGGGATACAGTGGTTTTCTATCTTTGTTTGTCTCAATCCTAAAAGGCCCAAATTTGTCCAGGGGGAATCCCTCCCTCTTCTTTATTGACATGTCCCTGCCTTCACTGTCCCATCCCTCTCTTTGTGGTGCTCAGCTCCTCTTGAACTTCACTTGCCAGGGGCCTACAATAGGGCCTTCCTCGGAGTGACCCTGGTTCTCCTGGAGTGTGGTGCTTAGAAACCAAGATACAAGCCCGGAGTCATTTTACTCTTCCCTCTCCAACCTCTCTCACACTCTCTTCCCTCCATTTTCAGGTCCCTGAATCAGTCTTTTTATTAAGGAAAAATAAAATTCTTGCTTATATAGGTGGTCCCTGGCATAACAATGGTTTATCTTTTTTTAAAATATATTTAATTAATTAATTTATTTATTTTTGGAGAGAGACAGAGAGAGAGAGAGAGGGAGAGGAAGACAGATAGAGATGGACGCGCCAGCAGCTGCGAACAAAATCCAGATGTTTGCTCCCCCTTGTGGTCAAGTGTGGCATTGCGCCCTTTGCATCTGGCTAAACGTGGGACCTGGAGATTGGAACTGCTGGAGATTAGAACTGGCGTTCTTAGGCGTAGGAGGCAGGTGCCTTAACCACTAAGCCATCTCTCCAGCCCTAAAATATATTTTATTTATTTATTTAAGGGAGAGAGAGAAAGAAAGAGGTAGAGAGAGTGAGAGAGAGAGAGAGAGAGAATGGGTGATCCAGGGCTTCAAGCCACTGCAAATGAACTCCAGACGCATGTACCATCTTGTGCATCTGGCTTACGTGGGTCCTGGGGAATTGAACCAGGGTCCTTTGGCTTTGCAGACAAACACCTTAACCACTAAGCCATCTTCTCCAGCCCAACAATGGTTTATCTTAACGATTGTGTTTGTGTGTGAGTATGTGTGTGCACTTGCACGCAGGTGGGCAGGGTGTGAGTCCTCACCTTCCATCTTGTTTAAGACAAGGTCTCTCTTCTTGTCTTATGGCTGGGAAGGCCAGTCTAGCAGGCCCTGGAGATTCAGGCTTCTCCTGACTCTACCTGTCATTGCTGTAAGTGCACTGGTTTCCACACATGACACGTGTTCCACTGCTCATCCAACTTAACATGACTCCCAGGATAGGAACTTTGGTCATCATGCTTCTGCAACAAGTGTTTTGTTTCTGTCTTTGTTTTTCAAGGTAGGGTGTCACTGTAGGCCAGGCTGGCTGGAATTCACTATGGAGTCTCAGGCTGGCCTTGAACTCACAGCCATCCTCCTACATCAGCCTCCTGAGTGCTGGGATTGAAGGTGTGTGCCACCCACAAGCATTTTTAACCACTGAACCATCTCTCCAGCTCATTAATATATATTTTTATTTATGATAATGCAAGACTATACTTTCAGGGATTCATTCTATAGTTTGATAAAGCAGTAGCTCATCCTGCTTTCTGGCCACGCTGAGGTGAGCAGCTTTGCTTCTCCATGTCCCCGCTCCCCTCTGCCGCGAGGCTCTTGTTCACTGTTGTCCTAGAGTGCAGGGAGCCAGCAGACCACACACTGAAGCCTTTGAGACCATGAGTTGAAATCAACCTTTCCTCCTTTAAAATGATTTTAGGTGTCCTTCACAGTCACAGGGGTTTTATCCAATACAGGGTGCCTACTATTTTACTGGATGGCTATCCTCAGTTCTTTTTGTCAGCTACTTTAATTTTACTTTCAATTAATTTTGATTGCATAAGTCATCATGAGTGCATTAATTTAAAAAAACTTTTTGACAACTTCCATAAATATAGACAATACATCATGATCATAATTCCCTCCTACCACCCCCTTTTCTTCCTCCCAAATGCCCCCTCTGCTGAATCTTTTCTTTCACACTTTTCTTTCTCTCTTCTATTTCGTTGTCATCATTTTCCCTCATTATGTTGATCTTGTGTAGGTGGCGTCAGCCACGGTGAGGTCGTGAGTTTTAAGGCCACTTTGTGTCTGGAAGACAGCACTGGAAGAAGTTCTCCCCTTCCTTTGGCGTTTACATTCTTCTGGAGAGTTCTCCATTAGTTTTGGACCCTTCACTGTCACTTCTCAGCCCTTGCATGAGTTTTGAGTCACCTCAGAAGAAAAGCTTCTCTAACCCAAAGTGAGAGGAACATCAATGAATGAGCATGAAGATATCTACTTAGTCATAATATATCCGTTTAGCTAGACAACAGTAGTAGTCCCCATGTAGGGACACTATTTAGACACACATTATTTAGAAGATAGTTTTTTTTTAAATTATTTTATTTATTTTTGGAGCGAGACACAGAGACAGAGAGAGAGGGAGAGGGAGACAGATAGAGATGGGCGTGCCAGCAGCCTCCCAGCTGCTGTGAACGAAATCCAGGTGCATGGGCCCCCTTGTGGGCAAGTGCGGCATTACACCCTTGCGTCACTTTGCATCTGGCTAAACGTGGGACCTGGAGATTGGAACCGGGTTCTTAGGCTTAGCAGGCAGGCGCCTTAAGTGCTAATCCATCTCTCCAGCCCTAGAAGATAGTTTTAAGCCACATTTGGTGGTTCAGTCCTGTAACTATGGCTACTAGCCAGGCTGAGGCAGATGGATCAAGGCCAGCTGAGAAAACCTAATGAGACTCTGTCTGAAAAATAAAAAACAAAAACAAAAGTTGAGTTTGCCATGAGTAGAGCACTCTACAGCATGTACGGGATTAGGTTCCTTCCTACACATGGTGGAAAGACATTGTTAAATACAGGTAGGACAATTTTGGCCTTTTCACTTGCCCTACTCCCAGGTCTAACTACTATTACCAGTTTGGTGCGACTCTTTGCAGACATTCTTCTCTGCCTCTATACACCCACAGAAATTAAAACCGTCATGCTCTGAGTTATCTTTGTACAAATGATTTGATGGTTTACTCCCTGATTAGCAACTTTTTAAAAATAAAATTAAAAAAAAATCACCCAAAAAGCTCTTGGAGATTTTCCATGCTAGTACACATTTAATCATTTCATTGTAGCTCAGCTTGAGCTGCTGAACTGTGCTGGGCTGCCCGGCGTTTCGATATTATAGCATGACGAATATGTGGAATATCACGCAGTACCTAAAAAGATGGCATACCCAGCTCAAACCCATGTGCACAGAGCTCCCTGGAGCCGCCTCTGAGAAGCAAGAGTGTTGAGCCCAAGGACCTTTGTCTTCTGCCGTTCAGTAAATCCTGCACGTGCATCCCTCAGTGGTTGTCATGAGCGCCACCACCTGGGAGGACAGCTGAGTGTGTCCTCGGGCAGCCCTGGATGGACAGCAGCAGTTGCCACTTTTTCATCAGAGACAGGAAGCATCCCCCTAAGGCTACAGGCATGCCACGGCATCAGCGTGTAGACAGAGCCCCATTTTACCTGTGTAGGGCAGGTGTCTGGCCCAGGCGCTCCTTCAGGGTGGAGAACGTAGAAATGGTAATTGTCTCATGAGCACAGAGCCCATCTGCTGGGATAGCTACAGCGGCAGTTCACGGCTTAACTGCCTGGCTGCTCCTCATTACACGACAGAAGAATCTTCTATATCATGCAGACAGTGGGCATGTGTGTATGTACATTGGGTTCTTGAAGCAGGGTCTCACTCCCACCCAAGCTGACCTGGAATTCACTCTGTAGCCCAGGCTGGCTTCCAACACATGGTGATCCTCCTACCTCAGCCTCCCAAGCACTGGGATTAAAGGCGAGTGCCATCATGCCTGGCATTGTACACATATATTTTGAAATAGGGTTTTACTCAGTAGCCCAGGCTGACCCTGAGCTTTTGATCCTTCTGCCTTGCACGCCCAAGTTATTATAGACATAAACAACCATGTCAATTTTTTTTTTTTTTTTTTTTGGTTTTTCGAGGTAGGGTCTCACTCTGGTCCAGGCTGACCTGGAATTAACTATGTAGTCTCAGGGTGGCCTTGAACTCTCGGTGATCCTCCTACCTCTGCCTCCCGAGTGCTGGGATTAAAGGTGTGTGCCACCACGCCCGGCTTCATGTCAATATTTTTAAAAATCCTTTTATTATTAGCATATATGAATTGTATAAAATAAGAGGGTTCATTGTGACATTTTATACGTGTACAAAATAAACTTTGTTGATATTAACCCCCATTCCTGTTTTCTTCTCTTGCTCCCCTAGCCCCTTTTCAAGGTGGTACCTTTCCTAACTGGTTTCCCTTCTATAGAACCTTCATGTCTTCTTAAAAATCTCATGCTGGAGAGATGGCACAGTGGTTAAAGGTGCCTACTTGCAAAGCCTGATGGCCTGGGTTTGATTCCCCAGTTGCCACATAAAGCCAGATGCATAAAGTGGTGCATGCTTCTGGAGTTTGTTTGCAGTGGCAGGAGGACGTGGAGTGTCGATTCTCCTCTCTCTTTTCTCTCTCTCGCAAAAAGACAAATATAAAAAAAAACCTCACCCTTGCATATAAAAAAAAAATGTGATGCTTCTCTTTTGAAACCTGGCTTATTTCACTTCACATGGTAATCTCTAGTTCCATCCATTTTCCTGCTAGTGACATAATTTTTGAAATGAAAAAAGAATCAAGCATGGGCAGGGAAGATGACTCAGTTTACAAGCCTGAC
Organism: Orientallactaga sibirica; assembly: GCA_036365145.1. Classification (NCBI taxonomy): domain Eukaryota; kingdom Metazoa; phylum Chordata; class Mammalia; order Rodentia; family Dipodidae; genus Orientallactaga; species Orientallactaga sibirica. The sequence goes on from JAEOAD010001365.1 coordinate 5,886,024, forward strand.
AGCTTATTCAATTCCCCAACACCCACATAAAGCTAGATACAAAGTGGCCTATGTGTTTGCGATCCTAATGTGGCTATGTCAATGGGAGGAAGAACACGGAGAATCCCGAAGCTGGCCGTCCAGCTAGACTGGGGCACAGCCAGGCAAAAACAGCAAGAGAGACCCTGTCTCAAAAAAAAAGGTAGGAGGAGAGGACAAACACGCTGAGGGAATTCTCTGATCTCCATGTGTGCCTAGGTATACACAAGAGTGCACACCTCCCACATCACACTCATCCATATACATCCACGAACATTCAAATAATAAAGTGATCAAACCCTGGAAGAACAAATAACGCAGTCAGTAATTGGACAACCGAACTGAGCTGACACTACTCAAAAGAAGAATTACCAATAAATATTGAAAACATGAAAAAACTGTTCAGCACCCTTATACTCAGGCAAATGGAGCTCACAGCTGTTCAGGTGCTGTCTCACCTCAAAGCAAACAAAACATATGTGATATTTGTAGAAATTGTTATCGATTTCAAGGTTTGGAGAAGATAAGTGTGACCTAAAAGCTCCTTAGCACCACCAGTTCTTTTGACTGGCTCCTTGGTTCCTGGTCCTATTTATTGATGTATTTATTCATTTGAGAGAGAGAATGAGTGAATGTATGTGGGCACATCAGGGCCTCCAGCCACTACAAACAAACTCCAGACACTCGTACCACCTTGCGCATCAGGCTTTACATGGGTACTGGGGCAACAAACCTGGGTCCTTTGGCTTCTCAGGCAAATGCCTTAACTGGCAAGCCATCTCTCCAGCCCTCCTGGTCCAATTTGTATGAGTAATGGCCTTATTTGACTATGCCCCCCACGGCTCCCATGCATACATTGAAGTTTTCATTCAACCAGCAAGGAAGGTGAGGTGTGGTTTAAGATCACACTATATGTGTGTGTATACACACACAAATGTTATATATGTATATATATATATATATGATCATGGTGTTTGCTTTCTGAGTCTGGCTGATTTGGTCTTAACTCGATGATTTCCACTTCCTTTCATTTCCCTGCAAATGTCCTGATTCCAGTGTGAATATCACTCCTCCACTGGGTATATGGAGTGCATTTTCTTTATCTATCATCTGTTGCTGATGGGCATTCAGACTGGTTCTGCCCCTTGGTTACTTTGGCGAGTGCAGCCATAGACACGGCTGAGCGGGTCTGCCTGCTGTGGGTTGGGTTAGGTTTCTTCAGGTGAGTAGCTAGCCGTGGTTTATCTGGGGCCAGACCGTAATTCTCTTTCATACAGTATACGTTTTCAATTTTCTTGAGGAACTGATGTCCATAGTAGATGTATTCATTGACAATCTCTCCAGCAGTGTATAAAGATTTGTAAAGGACGTTTTTAATCACCCATAATCCACAGTCACTGAGAGATAACAACCATAGATACTTCCCTAATACTTTATACACACGTAACAAAATTATGTTTTACATTGTGAGCATTTTCCAGTGCCATTAAGTTTTTTTTTAGAAGATTTTCAGTGACTGTGCAGTATTCTATCATGTGGATAGCCCATAATTTGAGTGATTTGACATAGCTGGACACTGGCAAATTTTATAGTGCTATTATTATAAATAAAATTTCAAATAATATTTCTGAGTGCAAATATTTAACTGTGGCCTTTGACGGTCTCCTCGGAACAAGTGAAATCATGGAACTCAAAGTTATGTGTGTATTTTAGACTTTTAATACCTAAAGCTCAGGCCTACTCCAGAAAAGCACTCGGCCATGATTTAATGCAGACACGTCATTTTCACGTGTAAATGGGGAACACGGCGGAGTTCACAGGGTTGGGCACGATTCCTGGGGTCACACAGGGGATACAGCTCCCGTTCCTATTGCTCGATTCTCGCCGCTCAGCTGCTCCCCATATCATCTGAACAAGGTTGACCTTGGCAAGGAAGGCACGGAGCCCCCAGGACGGTGTCCAGTGTCGGTGGGACATGCCTCTGCTCCCCACCTCTCCCTGCTTCTGTTATTTGAGATCACTTATCCTATACACTGGCAGCAGAGCAGATACTGTGGTGACACCAGGCCTCAGTACTCACCTCCTGATGACCCCGGGAAGGTCCAGGCCATCATATGATATAGGATATGATGGATGCCTGAAGTGATGGTGGGTAGGATCCAGCCTACCCAGGAGATGACTCAACAGATGATAGGAGTGACTCAAGGGGAGAATGCCACACGCTTGTGTTAAGGGATATTTGTAAATATAATGGGTTGAGTTCCCAGCATGCATCAGGACTACCCCCCCCCCCGCCCCGCAGGTGGCAGGCATGGAATTGTGTCGTGGTCACACTGAGCAAGTCCTTGTTGTGTTTCCTCAAAGGGTGGGGGGAAATATAAGGTATGTCCTTTTTCTGACCCATGATAAAGTAAACCACCAACAATTACCCTGATGCTCATGAGCAGCCTGACTTCTTCTGCGGGCCTGAGGGAGGGGGGGAGAGAGCAAAGCGTTGCTTCTGTGAGTCTGCCAGGGTGTTTCTGGGGGAACCCAGCAAGCGCATGCAGAGTGGCAGACATCCCAGGAAGACCCCTCCACATCATGTCATCCACCACCAAGCTGCTGGAGGCCAGTCAAACTTGCTCTTTCCCTCTTTGAGCTGGGTAGTCCCCTCCAGACATGAGAACCACAAGTCTTCTTTGCCTTAGGTTCTGGGAATTGTTCCAGTGACCAATCCCCACCCCACCCAACCCTCAAGTTCTCAACTTCTGGCTTTAGAATGAGAGTTGTAGCTTTTAGAAAATATTTTATTTATTTATTTATTTATTTATTTATTTATTTATTTATTTATTTGAGAGAGAGAGAGTGAACATGGGTGCACTAGGGCCTCCAGCCACTGCAAACAAATACCAGGTGCAGGTGCCACTTTGTGCATCTGACTTTACGTGGATGCAGGCAAACAGAACCCAGGCTGTTAGGCTTTGCAAGAAAGCACTTTAACGGCTGAGCCACCTCTCCAGCCCCAGGTACACCTTTTACTTCCCTTTTCTGAAGTTTCCAGACCTGAAGTGAGCTATGGCTGTTAGCATCCTGGAGTTTCTAAGAGGTCAAGAGACTTCTCAGCTTCTGTAATCATGTGAATCAATTCCTTGGGTAAATCTCCTGTCATCTCTATCTCCATCCCTCCATCATCTACATTTATGTACCTATCCAACTCATTTCCACCTATATCATCTCATAGTGCTCTCTGACTGTCTATTATCTATCATAGAGCTGCTTGTCAATCAGCCCATCTATCATCCACCTATCTGTTTATTATCTATTTATCTATTCATCCACTCACCTATCATCTATATATCCATATATATCTATTAGCTATCATCTATTGATTTATCTATCTACTTGTCAACCCACCCATCTATCACCTATCTATCTATCCATGTATTCATTATCTATCTATCCATTCATTTATCTACCTACCTACCTACCTACCTACCAATATATCTATCATCTGTATCCCTTTGTCTGTCTGTCTGTCTGGCCATCCTATTGGTTCTGTGTCTTGGAGGACCCTGATCAATACAAGACTTTCCCAGTAGAGGCAATATTTAAGTGCAAGCTTTGCAGACTGGAATTGCTATGTGTGAGAGGATTAAAAAAAAAAAAATCACTGGCCGCCAAAGTAAAGTATCTTGAAAATATGATCTGAAAATTCCTTGGGGGAAATGAAATCACCCTTGTAATTATCTATGTGAATTATGTCCTTTGAATAATTGTCTTCTAAGTGTCCACTCTGGACAGTCCTGTGGAGCAGATTGTCTAATTGGAGTGAGACATGTGGGTCTAGTGACCCTCACAGGTTTATGGGACATCACAGGAGCCTCCGAGCGTCCTGATGGTAAGACCCGCCAGCTCAGCCGTTCTGGCTCATGGGCAGAGCAGCCTTTGGGACCATGTGTTTTAACAAGTGTCAATCAGGGAAGCACCTGGCTAGGAATGAGTGTACATCATCACCCGGGGGGTTGTGTCATGCAGCAGATACTGAAGGTCCATCTGGAATGGGGCCCGAGATTCTGTACTTCCTGTGATCTTCCAGGTAGTGCTAATATTGGTCCGGTAGAGACCACATTTTAAAAAGCAAGCCAGTAGAGCAGGAGTCGCAATCAGGTGTCTCATGGTACAGGTGGTCCAACATGTTTTGTTTGGCTGTGTGTTGTTTGTGGAATTTTTTCAAATTTTGTTGTCAATATTTTAAAAAATAAAATAGAAAGCTTCTACTTTTAATTAGGAAACCAAATTGGTTTTCCCTTCATAAATAGCTATTAGACTAGACACAGTGTATGACAACCAGCTTTGAGCAGTGCGAAGTAGGCACACAGAACAGTGATTCTTAAGAGACGAGAGACTCATGGCCTGAACCCCCTGGACACTCAGCCTTCTTCTGATTTACATCGATGATACAGTCACACACCAAGCCGAGAGCGTGGTGGGCATGCTGAGCCGCAGAGATAAGTGTCAAGAGTTTGGACCACCTGAAGGCTCCAGGGTCTGCATAGTGTAGCACCAAAGAAAGGGAGCTGTGTGTGTTGCAGGAGGAAGAACAATGCAGATCCATGGCCAAGGGCCCAAATGCACATTCATAGAAGAGGTCACCTGATTCTTACGGGAGAGAAGCCTTCTGTGGCCTGAGAGTAGAGCAGAGAGAGATCGACCATGTTGAAGAAAGGCGTGAGGAGAGCTGGTTGCTGCGTTCTTGACCCTATGAGAGTTAATTAAGCATGTTATCATCCCAGTGTCTTCTGAGACACCAGAACAATGTGTTCTAGTTTAAGATTCCTTTAGATTTGCCCTAACAAAGTCTAACCCCCAACTCCAACAAGACTCCCAGAGTAGGGAATTTGGAGTTGATTCCTACCAAGTGAAAGGGCTTAAATTTCTTGGCTTTCTGTTGGTTATGAATTAAGAAAGCATAAAACAAATTGTATGTAGATTATCCATGATCTGAATGCAAAGGAACTGCTCACTAAAAAAGCATACAGTTTTAAAGGACAGAAATAGAATTTAAAGGATCTATTGCATATAAGCTATAGTATGCTGTCTGCACTCAAACATGCCTAAAGAGAAAGATGTAAGTGTGCCCCAGATGCAGAAGAAAGGGCATCAGTTGAAACTAAGTGTAAGGCGGTTTATATGGGAGGGCCAGCAAAGACTTTAAAAGAGCTATTTTAAATATTTACAGAGAACTGAGGGAAGATGAGGCCTTCATGTGAGGATGATAAAAAGAATTCGAGCAGAGAACTATATACTTCCAAGAAAGAACCAACTGGACATACAAGAAACAAAAGTTATAATAAGTGAGTTTAAGACTATGTTGGATAAATTTAACAGAAAATTGTCAACAGACAAAGAAATAGAGTTTATAGATCAATCGATTCTTTTCTTTTCTTTTTTTTTTTCACTTTGTACATCTGGCTTTATGTGGGTAGTGGGGAATTGAATTTGGGTTGTCAGCTTTTCAGACAAGCTCCTTAACCACTGAGCAATCTCTCCAGCCCTGCATCATTAACTTTTTTTTTTTAACTGTTTTAGTTGTTTATTTCATTTTGTTTTTTTTTTTTTAAGTAGGATCTCTCTCTAGCCCAGGCTTATCTAAAACTTATTGTGTAGTCTCAGACTGGCCTCAAACTCACAACAATCCTCCTACTTCTGCCTCTTGAGTATTGGTATTAAAGGCATGTACCACCACACCCAGCTTGTGACCCTTTTTCATAGTATTGGTTCCATTGTCCTCCTCCCTGTCCTCCCACTTTCAAAGGGGCCCTCATCAATGGGGAATGTGGATCGTGCATTGTGAGTTTGCTCAAGAGTTCTGGTGGATAGGCCCCATTAGTCTCTGTGCATAATGCCCCAACTTGTGACTCTAACAATCTTTCCGCCCCCTCTTCCGCGAGTTTTCCTGAGCCACATTGGGGTCATTTTAGTTCTGCTTCCTTGATGAGGTTTTGGGAGCCTCTGTGTCTCTGGATATATGGCTTAGTTGGAGTTGGATGTTCTCTGTGTTTATCTCCTTCAGCCTTTTTCTGGTGTTGTGATCGCCTTGAGCGCTGTATTCTTGCCCGTCCCTTGCGTTGTTCTATGGTTTCAGCTGGTGAGGTGTGGTTAGCTGATCCTCCCTTCAGGTTTGTTATCCACCTGAAAAGAGATAAGCAAATTCTCCAACGGAGAGAGAAGTTAGTACTTGATAGAAGGGATAACCATATATGTTTTGGAGGGAACTTTATATGCATTGGATCTCTTCTAGCCCACATTTGGTGGCCTCTAGATCATGGAGACTGAGCTCATTTTTTGTACATGGCTTTGACTTATTTCCCAGTTCCAGCAATGAGTTCCATTCCACTGAATGGATTTATTAGCCAAATCAAGAGCAGTTGGTTACCCACCATGGCTGTTTGCCACTACTGCACTTGTATGAGCATTACGTCAGATTGTTTCCTGCTGGGTATCTTAGACTGCAAGTTGTTTGGACCAATGTCAGACATTTTCCCCCAGTTGCTCGTGTAGCACCCTCTGGTACTAGACTAGCTAACTGTCTGGGGACTGACCTTCTTCCATATTCTGGCCAGGTCTCTCTCTGTGTTTGGTCTCACACACGTATGCTGTCTTCGACAGTAGGGTCTTACCATTAACCTTTGGTGGGTCACCAAGTACTCTGACCGAAGTCTGTCTTTTTGGGGGAACCTTGTAGGTGTTTCAGATCAACAGCTCATTGTGGAAGTTAACCCCGTGCTGGCACTGGGAGTTATAAGTCTGCACCTAGGAAGGTGAGGGAGGAAAAAGATATATAATGTAAAAGAGAAAGTGAGTATAGAGAGGAGAGGGAGAGAGAGAGGGAGAGAAAGAGAGAAAGAGAGAGAGGGAGGGAGGGAGAGAGAGAGAGAGAAGAGAAAGAGAAGCAGGACAAGATTAAAGTTGGCCTTCATCATGTTCTCTCCAGGTTCCTGTGGTTCGAGTATTCCCTCTGTAGGCCTGCTGAAGGATCACTGTTTTAGCCTGTTGTTCAGAGTAAAGGGTTTTGTAGTATTTTTCCCTTTTGGGTCCCCATTTGTATCCCTCCCTTGTCCTCCCTCCCACCCTCTCATTCCCTCCCACCTTTACCCTCCCTCCATCCCACCCTCCTTCTTGTCTCGTCCTCAGAGTGTTTATTAGGTTTGGCCACATGTCACGTGGAATCCGGTTAGGGGCGACAGATAAATGAGACCATGCGACGATTATCTTTTTGTGCTTGGGTGAGCTCACTGAGGATGATCTGTTCCATGTTTGACCATTTTTTTTTCAAATTTCCTTATTTCATCTTTCCTTACTGCTACATAGAATTCCATAGTATAGATATACCACATCTTTGTTATCCATTCATCTAGTGATGGACACCTGGGTTGATTCCAGCTCTTTGCTATTATGAATTGAGCCGCTATAAACATGGTTGAGCAAATGTTTCTGATCTGAGGCTTGGGGCCTTTAGGGTACATGCCCAATAAGGGAATAACTGGATCCATTGGTAAGTCTATGGTCATCCTTTTCAATAGTCTCCGTATAGCTGTCCATAGTGGTTGAACCATTTTACATTCCCACCAACAGTGAAGACTTGTTCCTATTTCTCCGCAGCCTCGCCAGCATTTGTTTTCATTGTTTTTTTTAATGTTAGCCATCCTTACTGGGGTAAGGTGGAATCTCATAGTTGTTTTAATTTGCATTTCAACAATAACAATAAATTTTTTTTGAAAAAATAAATAATTCTTTAGGAACTTTTATAAAAATACTAAAGTGCATAATAACAGCTCTCAAAATATAAGCATCCCCAAGACAAGCTGAGTGAAACATATGATATCGATGGTATGTTCATGATCATAGTAAGATGTTTCCCACTTTGTCTGATTCTCTGCTTTTATGGCTGCATAGTGGAGGTATCCAGATAATACACGAGTGATATCAAAACAAATGGCTGCAGAAACGAATATAAGAAACCAGAAGTTTTTTTTTTTTTTTTTTTTTTTTTTATGGTCTAGAAAAAGCACTCAAAAATACAGCATTCTTCATACTAAGATTTTTTTAAATTTTATTTTCAGATTATATGTGTAATGACATTCATTCTTTTAGTTATGCTTCTGTATCATTAAGCAATTGTTTTCCAAGTTTGAATTTTTAATGAGGTAAATATGAGTAGACATAATTGTCTAATTCAATGTTCTTGTGGTGATTGTTGAAATTTGTAAATAGTAAAGGAGAGGGCAGGAAAGGGTTAGGCATGTACCTGAGAAGCAGGAGATCCAGTGAGAGCGAGTCATAGCTCTAAAGCACAGAAGAATGAGAAAAGTTCTGTTAACCAGATTTCTATATCCAGCAAAAGTAGCTCCTAAAATTTTAAACAAACATTTTTGAAAATTATTGCTAGTCTAGTTTCTTGACAAGAAATACCAAAATATGGATTGGAGAAATGGCTTAGTGGTTAAGCGCTTGCCTGTGAAGCCTAAGGACCTTAGTTCAAGGCTCAGTTCCCAAGAACCCACGTAAGCTAGATGCACAAGGTGGCACATGCATCTGGAGTTCGTTTGCAGTGGCTGGAGGCCCTGATGTGCTCATTTTCTCTCTCTCTCTCTCTTTCTCTATCTGCCTGTCTCTCTCTCAAATAAATAAATAAAAGAAAAATAAACAAAAATATGAAAAAAACCCAACAAATATCATGAAGGCTGAAGGAATGAAATAACATGGAAATTTAAATTTCATGCTAAGATTAAAGTGAATTTAAAAATTGGAAAATAATATATAAATACTAAGATCTTTTTTCTGATACTTTGTTTAAATTTTCATAAGTATAGCTTCTTATAAAATAGTGTAAAGTATGAGATGTTAAAGAGGCAATGTTGTGAAGTATAATACTGACTCCAACTACAGACTCAATAATACACATTACTAACTTCACATCACCCCTCAATTAAAAAGCCAACAGAGAAAGTAAAATGGACAAATAGAAATATTTAAACCTAGAATAACACAGCAAATGAGCATCATAATTAAAAATAAAAACAAACTACTCAAATGGAAACCAAATGATGCCAGGTTGAAACCAAATGATAAATAATGATATTAAATGTAGATATATTTTTAAGCTTACAAATAAATAAATAAATAATTTTTTTTTTTTAAAAAAGGACTGAAAAGACATGCCATGAAAACACTAAGAAAGCTGACATGGCTATATTACATCGAAAACATATAACAATTCAGACAAAAATTTGATTTAAAATGAGCTAAGGACCCAAATAAACATTTCACCAAAGAAGACATACAAATTGCTCCTAGATATATGACAAGACACTCGACATTCTTAGTGAAATATAAATCAAAATGATAGTGAGATATCTCCTTATACTGGTTAGAATGGCTAGGACTGAAAACGTGAGCTGTGACAGGGACTGGAGACTTGGTGGGAATGTATGTTGTCATGGGCATTATGGATTAGCAGAAGGAAGTTTCCTCAAAAAAGAGGGTCTGGTGAGATGGTTCAGTGGTTCAAGCACTCATCAGAAAAGCCTAAGGACCCAGATTTGATTCCTCAGGACCCACGTAAAGCCAGATGCACAGGGTGGCACATGTGTCTGGAGTTCATTTGCAGTGGCTAGAGACCCTGGTGTGCCCATTTCCTCTCTCTCTATTTGCCCTTTTCTCTCTCTCTCAAATAAATAAATAAATAAATATAAACAAACAAACAAACAAACAAACAAACAAACAAATAAATAAAAAGAGAACTACTGCATGAGCCATCATTCCATATCCAGAGGAATCAGGACTTTTTTTTTTTTTGAGGCAAGCCCAACAGATTGGCGTGTGTTTGCGTGTGTGTGTGTGTGTGTGTGTGTGTGTGTGTGTGTGTGTGTAGGAAAGCAAGGGTAAGACAGAGAGAGAACTGGCACACCAGGGCCTTCAAGCCACTGCAATCGGATTCCAGATGCGTGTGTCCCTTGTGCACACGTGCCACCTTGTGCACTTGTATCACCGTGCATCTGGCTTACATGGGACCTGGAGAGTCAAACATGAGTCCTTAGGCTTGGCAGGCAAGCACCCTCACTGCTAAGCCGTCAGGATCTTTTAAAGAGCTATATACACTTCTGTGTCCACTGTAGTCTTTTTGTTGTTTGTTTGTTTTTTTGTTTTTGTTTTTGTTTTTTGGGTCTTGAGTTAGGGTTTTGCTCTATCCCAGGCTGGCCTAGAATTCACTCTGTGTCTCAGCCTGGCCTCAAACTCACCATGATCCGCCAACCTCAGTCTCCCGAGTGCTGGGATTCAAGGCGTGCAGCACCACGCCCGGCCAACTCTAGTCATACTCTCAACACCCAATGTACGGAAACAAACCACGTGTCCATCAATAGATGAAAGGGTGCCGGCATTTTGAAATCTCTCCCGCTCATATCTGCATGTGTGGTGTCCCATATCTGCACATCACCTATATGAGAGATGAGAATGCTTGTGCGTGTACGCATGTATGTCTGCCACATATGTGACAACATGGCTGAATGTGGAGGACATTATGCTCAGTGAAATAAGCTAGACATAGACAGATAAATACATTAAAAAGTATCTAGAGTGAAATTGCAGAAACAGTTTTCTGGCTGCTAAGGGCTGAGGATGCGGGACATGGGAGATGTCGGTTGAAAGAATGGCTTGGCTGTGTGAGAGGTGGGAGGCCCAGAGCTCCTGCCTGCAGCGTTGGTTAATAATAATGCAGTTAATATATACTTGATGTTGTCCAATACTACCAACGCTTAAGTTCATCTTAAGTGCGTCTGTGCATGCTGTGGTTTGGAAAATTATTCCCCAAGTCCCTGTGCTAGAAGCATGGCCCCCAAGTGGCACTATGAGAGGCGATGGAGCCTTGCAGATGTGGGAACTTGAGTGAGGTCCTTAAGGCTTTGGAGGTGATCCCTTGAGGGGGACTTTGGGAACCTGGCCTCATCTTCTTTTTTTCTCTTCCCCACTGGCCATGGTTTAAGCAGATTTTATGGCATCATGCACTCTCTGCATGGTCTGCTGCACCACCACAGGCTCCAAAGCAGAGGGCTAACTAATCATGGACTGCAATCTTCAGAACTATGAGCCAACAGAATCTTTTTCTCTTTGTAAGTTTATTGACTCAGTTATTTCATTATAGTGATGGAAAGCTGATTAACCTCAAAAGAAGAAAAATATTAAAATGATGTCAGGTGGTGGGTATGGTAATTCCCTTGATTGGGGTAATTATTTCACACGGTATACCTTAATTAAGTGCATTTTTTTGTGTTAAGTACACCTCAGTACATGTGGAAAAATATAAAAGTATTGAATGTGTTATCAAAAATCTTCCCATAAAAGATCTCCACGTTGAGATGAGTCCTGCAATGAATTCTATCAAACGTTTATGAAAGTAATAACAATGATATTACATAAACATTTCCCAAAAATACAAGAGGAGGGATTGCTTCTCAAGTCTCATGAGCCTGGCATAGCTCTGATATTAAAAGCTGCCAACAGTGTTAGGAAGAAAGGAAATTACAGACCAATATCTCTTATGAATACACAAACTCTCAACAGAATATTAGCAAACTAAGTTCAGCACTATATAATGGGTACACTCCACATTGCAAAAATGTGTCAACATTGAAAAATTAATCAATGTAATTTAACACATTACAGAATAAAGTACAAAACATTGGAATCATCTCAATGGATGCAGAAAAAAGAATTTGATGATATCCAAAACACATTCATGATTGAAAAAAAAAAAAAAACCTCAGCAAATTACAAATGGAAACTTTCTCATAGTGGGAACTTATGTAAAATTATACCATAGCTATCTTTCTTAATGCTTAAACTGGGAACAAGGAAGAAATGTTCAATCTTATCACTTCTGTACTGGGTTGGATGTCTTAGATGGTACAATAGGACAAAGTAATTACATAAATAAAACAAATTACATCAACATAGAAATTCCTAAGAAATTTACAAACGAACTGGCTAGAATTAAGAATGACTTTAGCAAGGTCATAGAATACAAGATGGGCATGTGAAGTTAATTGCATTTACATATAAGTGACAAATGTCTAGAAAATAATAGTTAAATATAAAACAAGAGTAAATTTAATGAAATTTATGTATTTCTTCATGAAAAACTATGAAAAAATTAAAGGAGATCCAGCTTAATTTAAAGCTATGTCTTGTTAATTGATTAAAAGATTTGATCGTTTTAAGATGTTCCTTATCCTCAGATTGAATGATAGATCCAACAAAATCCTCATGAAAATCTTGGAAGCGTTTTTAATTTACAGAAATGAACAAAAGTGTGCCCTTGAAATTGCCACCTAAATATTTATGCTGATGCCCAGATATGAATGCTGCTGTCACCTTTGGTGAGAGAAAGTTCTTTTTGCAGTTTGGGGAGACCCCAAAACTGGTCAAAATGCTGAGAATAAGTGACTCTGGAGAGCTCAGCACTGAGTGAGACATGTGTATCACCTACCACCCCAAGGCTCAGGGAGATGAAGGAATGAATGTAAGAGCCAGAGGCTGGGGAGGAATGCTGTGGAACCCTGTCTTGAAGACATGAAAAGGCTGTTGAATTCATGATGTCACAGCGACTGTTGTGACCTGCACAACCTGCTAATTATTGGGCTCATCCAAACTTCCTAACAGATGATGGAGGAGGGGAAAAAAAACTCTAAGAAAAAAGTAGAAGAAGGATTTTTGGAAGCAGAAGAGGTCTAGTGGAAAAGAGAGAAGGGGCAAGAGAAGGTACTGGAAGGGGATTATGATTGAATGCCTTATATGCATCTGGGTGTGGTGGCACACACCTTTGATCCCAGCACTCAAGAGACAGAGGTAGGAGGATGGCTGTGATTTTGAGGCTAGTCCGAGACTACATAGTGAATTCCAGGTCAGCCTGGGCTACAGTGAGACCTTACCTCACAAAACCAAACAAAAACAAAAAAGCATATACATATGTATGGAAATTGTATGAAAATGCATTGTATGTATAAATGAAAATTGTCAATAAAAATAAAGTAACATAAGGACTCTATTATTTATGAAAAACAAAGAACTTAGAATACTTAAAACAATTTTTCATGCTCCTTATACTAAGTATAAAACCAGTATGAACTTGAACCCTTACCTTACCTGTTCTCCAGAGTTAATTTGAAATGAGTTAAAGATTTGAGCATACCACCTAAAACTATACAAGTCTAAAAGCATAGGCGAAAAGCTTTGCAATTTAGGTGTAAATATTTCTCTTTTTTATATTAAGTTTTAAAAGCTTTTTAAAATATTTTATTTATTTGAGAAAGAGAGAGAAAGAGGGAGACAGAGAAAAGGGAGAGAGAGGAGGGGGGAAAGAGATGGGTGCGCCAGAGCCCCTAGCCACTGCAAACCAACTCCAGATATGTGCACTTTGTGCACATTGGCTCATGTGGTTACTGGGGACTCAAACCCAGGTCCTTAGGCTTCATAGGCAAGCACCTTAACTGGTAAGCCATCTCTCTAGTCCAAGTTTCAAAAGCTTTTTATTGACAGCTTCCTTACATAGAAACAATATACCATGATCAGACTCCCCTCGGCCACCCTCCCTTTTCCCCTCCCACATCCCCCTCCACCAGATCCCTTCTTCTTTCCAGCTAGTTTCTCTTCTGTTGTGATGTCACCACTTTTTCCTTCTATTATGCAGGTCTTGTGTAGGCAGTGTCAGCACTGTGAGGTCATGAATACGATGGCCCCTGTGTCTGCATGACAGTATTGCAAAGCACTCCTCTCCTTTCTTTGGCTCTTATGTTTTTTTTCTTTCTTTCTTTCTTTCTTTCTTTCTTTCTTTCTTTCTTTTTTTCTTTTTCTTTTTCTTTTTCTTTCTTTTTTTTTTTTTGGTTTTTTGAGGCAGGGTCTCGCTCAAGCCCAGGATAACCTCAAAGTCACTACGTAGTCTCAAGGTGGCCTTGAACTCACAGTGATCCTCCTACCTCTGCCTCCTGAGTGCTGGGACTAAAGGCATGTATATTCTTTCCACCACCTCTTCCACAATGGTTAGATGTAAATATTCTTTATTTTTATTTTCTTTAGATGTGAATATTTCTAAAGACATGTATGCATGCTTGCGCGTGCACACACACACTTAAACCAATATAAAGAAGGACAAAATACTTAAAATATTTCATCAGCATTAAAACTACTTGCCCTTCAACAGACAAAAGAGGAAGTTTCAAAGCATAGACTGGGAGGTGTTCTTTGTAATGTATAGACCTGTAAGAGTCTGTGTCCACTGCATGTCAAATGCCCTTCACACTAAGGGCATACGTAGGAAATGAAATAAGGGGCAGAGGATTTGTGGGAGACAATTCCCAAAAGAAGATGCATCGTGCTTAATGAGAATGGCGAGAAAAACCCACCCACGAAAAATTTAAGAGAAAAAGAGGCCTTGTTAAAAAAAAAATGTTTGTCAACCAGGAAAACACAGCATGGGTACAAGGGAAGATGTGCCCCGCAGGGACAAAGAGGGCCTAACTTACATAAAGTCCCCACCAGGGTCTCCACTCCATCCGCTATGCTAATGAGGGATGGAAGTTGCATTCTCTCAATCCTGATTGGTTTATTGCAGGTCATTGCTCAGATCCCAGATCCGTGTTTTTTTCTGTTTTTGTTTTTGTTTTTTTCTGTTTGAAACAGAGACATGCAAAGTTCTGTCTGTGGTTCTTCTGAGAATAAACCATGTGTGGGACGCTCTCCCCCAAGTCAGGCAAAGGCCACCCAGCTCTGTCTTGAACTTAGGCCGGTTAGCCACTGGGACTCCGCGGGTGCTCGGCTTTTCTTGAAGCCCCATCAAGTGGTGTGGCATGGCGTGCGGTATGAGGAGCATGCCCGTCAAGATGAGATGCCACTGTGATTCTGGGCGAGTCACAGGAAGATGGGAAGTAAACGCGCGACCACGCCAAGCCTCCGCAAGGCTCTCAAGTGACTGGAACCCTCAAATATTACTGGAGCTGGGGTGTGAAATGGCGCGATCGCTCTGAAAACTGTTTGGCAACTTTCTATAAAGTTAAAGCATACACTAACTAAATGACTCAGCAATTCCATTTCTATGTTTTCACCCAAGAGGAATGAAAACATATGTCCTAAAAAAAAAAAAAAAAAACCAACTTGTGCAGGAATGTTCATAGCAGCTTCATTCATAATAGTTCAGATCTGGAAGAATTCAAATGTCTACTAACTGGGAGCAAATAGACAGGCATGTACAGACTCTGGCATAGCACTTAGTCATATAGGAGTCTCTCCACCACACAGGAACCCCACAGACATTGTGCGGAGTAAAGTAATAGACATAAATATGCATTTATATCATTTCACTTACGTTACTTTAAAAAAAAAATCTTCCTGTGTATATAATATGTGTATTCGTGTGTTAGTGCATGAGTGGGGTCACATTCTTGCCATGGTGCAGGTGTGGAGGTCAGAGGACAGCCTTGGGCGTTGGTCTTTCTGACTGCCTTGTTTGAGACAGGGCTTTTCACTACTTATGCCAGGCTGGCTTCCAGGGGTCTTCCTGTCTCAGTCTCTCATCTCACCACAGGAGCACTGGGATTATGCCTGCACGTTGCCATGTTTGCTTTTGCATGGGTTCTGGGGATCTGAACTCATGCTTGTGTGGCAAGTACTTTACTCAACTGAGCCTTCTCACCAGTCCAGTACATCAATTTTTTTTTTTTTTTGGAGAGAGACACAGAGAGAGAGAGACAGAGAGAGAGAGTGAGAGGAAAACAGAGATGGGTGCGCCAGCAGCCTCTCAGCTGCTGATGAAATCCAGATGTATGCGCCCTCTTGTGGGCAAGTGCGGCATTGCACCCTTGCGTCACTTTGCATCTGGCTAACTGTGGGACCTGGAGATTGGAACTGGCGTTCTTAGGCTTAGGAGGCAGGCGTCTTAACCGCTAAGCCATCTCTCCAGCCCCAGTATATCAAATTTTAATACAGACAAAATGTATCTGTAGGGATAGAAACAGATCAGCTGTCTGTTGGAATGGGCTAGCAAGAGGGGCCGACATCCAGAGAGGACATCATCCTGGGACATCATCCTGGGGAATCCTGACAGGATTCCATGGAACCAGAAAATGAGAAAACATTATTAACCTATGCATTTCAAATGTGCACAGTTTGCTATTACAAATTGCCCTTTGCAAATTCGATATTTTATTATTATTGTCATTATTGTTGTGATTATTACCTATCGGTTCTTTAGAAATAGAGTTTTGTTTTGTAGCTCAGGCTGGCCTTGAACTCACAATCCTGCCCCAGCTCCCAAGTGCTGGGGTTACATGTGTGTGCAACCAGCCTAGTTTAAGATGGATTGTTAAATTAAGGCATTTAACATAAAACATGTGAGTTTCAGGATTATCTTGAAAAGACAGATATCAGAATTCTGAACTTTCCAGAAACTCCACTTAGCAGCTATGTGGTGAGCTGAGCTATGGCTGCTCGGTTCATACGCACAAGCATCTTGCGTGGTTCTCACTCTCACTTCTAGAGTATGGTTCTGCAATGTTCCCTCAAAGGTGCTTGTATAAAGTCTTAGTCTCTGGCCCATGCATGGCACCTTGGGTGGTGGCAGAACTTTTAAGATATAGAACTTAGTGGGAGGAAGTCTGGTTATTGGACGTGTGCCCTTCAAGTGGATTTTGGCATCTTGGCCCCATCCTGTGTGTGTTTTGCTTCCTGGCTGCTGTGAGGTAAGCAGCCCTCCTCCTCCATATGTTCCCACTGTGAAAAACTGTTACAACACAGTCACACAGCTGAGGAACTCTGAAAACACAAGCCAACCTAAGCCTTTCCTGTTTTTTAAAGAAAATATATTTATTTGTTTGAGAGAGAGAGAGAGAGAGAGAGAGAGAGAGAGCCATAGAGACAGGGAGAGGGAGAGGAAGTGAGGGAAAGAGAATGGATAATCTTGCCTCTGCAAACTAACTCCAGACATATGTGCCACTTTGTGCATCTGGCTTTTCATGTGTACTGGGGAGTTGAACCAAGGCCGGAAGGCTTTGCAAGCAAGTTTCTTTAAGCACTGGGCCATCTCCTCAGCTGAGCACTTTCCTCCTTATAGGGTGATTCCCTCAGGTATTTTGTCACAGTGACAGAGCTAGCACACCCCCTTGCCTCTTCATCCACACATGCTATCTAGTTTGGCCTCTGCTCTTTAAAAAATCTTGTTCATGTAGTCATTTTTTTTTTTTTTTTTTTCGGTTTTTCGAGGTAGGGTCTCACTGTAGCCCAGGCTGACCTGGAACTCACTATTTAGTCTCAGGCTGGCCTCAAACTCACAGGGAGCCTCCTACCTCTGCCTCTGGAGAGCTGGGATTAAAGGCGTGAGCCACCACCTCTCATTGACTTTTTTTCAGCTCTGTTATTCATCACTTATCCACATTTGCCATTTCTTTCCCAGAGACCCAACCCCTTCTTCATCTGAGCCACAGGATCACAGCAGACCCAAAACAATCCTGACAAATGCTGTGGCATCTTACAGCCCCTCCCTCTATTGTGCACCCTTGGAATAAGAGATCAGGGTGAGCAAGAAGGTAGCCCCATTTGGTCTCCTGGCCATCCCTGGTTCCTGGACATTTTCTTTAAGGCCAGCTCCTGGTGGAGGATCACATGATGGCAGTGGCATTACAGGAAACCCAATCAGGACATATAAATCTGGGTCTAGAGTTATAGAAAAGTGGGATTTTATAAAATGGATCATTATTGTATAGCTTTGGCCGTGTAAATCAGTCAGTTGTAGCTAATGTGTGAAGCGAAGGCCTTTAAATCAAAACATTTTCTTTAGGAATTCCTGGGCATGACTTGGAAAGCTGCTGTAGGGGCTGGAAGCCCCCAGTGGGGTGATGTTAATCCGTCGCCTCCCCTGTAAAGCAGTTGAATGTTTTAACTAAATCTAATTCTTAAAATAATGATTTCTGAATCAAAACTTTGCTGGTAAGATTTACAGGCAAGTTTTATAAATCAGAGGCAAGATATATAACTCAGATAGTGAGAAGTTCTGATTTATTCATCTAACTTGTAAATCAGGAGGAAAAACATCATGTTTTACACTAAATAATATTTTTCCAAATGGCACCTCATATATCATGCAATTGCCACAAATCTTTCACACTGGAGTCAGGCTACATAATACGAGGCTAGATCACAAAGGAAATGGAGACCTGGGTGGTGAAGTCGGGCTTGAGGTTGTGAGCATGTGAAGAAGCCCCTGGGTCCCTTGTCAACCGAGAGAAGCTGAGGGTCACGGTTCAGGTGTCTGCATGGACCCTCTTCCCCTTGGTCTCCTGGGAGTCCACAGCAAGGGTGAGTTACCTCAATTTCTGTGGCAGAAAATAGTGTCTTCTTCAAAGCATTGGAAGAAGAATTAAATGAGGTGATAGCTCTGAAAAAAATCATAGTGTGTGGAAATACTGAGGAAATGTAATTATGTATCTGTATAAAAGTCCATGCTCACCAAGTTTTCCTGTTTTCAGTCTACATCACTTCCCCATGACAATACAGAAATGGGGAGCGGAGGTCCCCATGAGACTGTTGGTGACAGGGTGCTGTGTCCTGGAAGACAGTTTGTCCTCTCTGATCACAGCTTCCCCCACTAGTCCTCAGTTTCAGATTCCTCCAAAACAGCTCTGGAAGGCCCTAGTTTGCTTTCCTGATCTGACTTGTGTGCAGAATTTAAATCAAAGTTAATGTTTTTAAGAAACTTGGTACAAAAAAAAAATAATACATTTTTATTGCAGAGTATTTGAAAAATAATGAAAACCGCCAAATGTCCTTGCAACATAGAGATAACCACTGATAACTTGTGGTTATCCTCTTAACATATTTTTCTATGCATATATTTACATACATACATACATACATGCATACATACATACATACATACATTTTTAAAAGACAAAAGAAAGAAAAGCAAGATCCCACTGCCCAGGGTGTTTGGTAACTTCTTCATCCTCATTTAACCATACATTGTGAACCTTTCCTGCAGTCACTAAATACTTCGCAGTATGATCTTTTTTTATGACCGTAGATGATAATGTACCATAATTTATTTAAGCAGTTCCATATTGTCAGACATTTATTTTGGTTTTAATTTTTTTGCTATTATAAACAACCTTCCAGGGAGCATCTCTTAAATAAATTTCTACAGTTATTTATGATTATTTTTCCGAGGATAAATCCCTAGAAGGGAAACTGCTGTGTAAGTGGGCTGTATGCATGGTTTAAAGAATTTTGCCAAGAGCCCTCTGGAAGGACGCATTCACGTTCAGCTCCAGGAGGCCCTCTATACATTCCCATTTTCCATGCTCCAATCTTTTTCTCTTTCTCTTCTGAGCTGTCAATGTAGCTGCTGAAAAAAACTGTGTTTCACCATTGTTTCAGTTTGTACATTGTTGACAGCTTGGTAAAGTTAAACATTTTTCATATTTTTTGCCGGTAGTCCTTTCTTTTGTGAATTTCCTAATCATGTCTTTTGTCCACATTGACATTTTGGAGCATTAAGAATATAAATCCTCTGGCTATGTATCTTGCAATTATTTTCCTTCTGTCATTGACTCTTAGCTATTGCTGTGGCAGAAGATTTGAATTTACGTGTGGTCAATTCTGTGCTGTGTTCCTGTACTGTAATATACTACCAAAGATTTTCCCACCATCAGATCAGACAGACTTGCGCCTCACATTTCCTTTTGGTTCTTTTAGATATGTTATTAAAAAAAAAACAACTTTCAATCTACCTGAAATTTATTTGTAGATATAAGGTGAGTGTGACAATCAGTTACCGGTAGTGTTTCATAAATGACCCATCTTCTCCATAGATCTGAAATATCCCTTCTGTGAACCAACCTTCTTTCTCTGCTTCCTTCTTCCCTCCTTTCCTCCCTCCTGCTTTCCCCTTCCTCTGTTCCTTCCTTCTTCCATCCCTCTCTCCTTCTCTCTTCCTTTCCTTCTTTCTGTTCCTCCCTTTTCTTTTATTGGGTTCTGTGAATCAAATTTCGGACTTCACTTCTGCTAGAAAAGTTATCCACCACTGAGGTACACCCCCAGCCCCTCACTGTGGATTCTAGACAAGTGTTCCACCACTGAGGTACACCCCCAGCCCCTCACTGTGGATTCTAGACAAGTGCTCTACTGCTGAGCCACGCCCCAGCCCCTCACTGTGGATTCTAGACAAGTGTTCTACCACTGAGCCACACCCCCAGCCCCTCACTGTGGATTCTAGACAAGTGCTCTACCACTGAGCCACGCCCCCAGCCCCTCACTGTGGATTCTAGACAAGTGCTCCACCACTGAGCCACCCCAGCCCCTCACTGTGGATTCTAGACAAGTGCTCTACCACTGAGCCACGCCCCAGCCCCTCACTGTGGATTCTAGACAAGTGCTCTACCACTGAGCCACACCCCCAGCCCCTCACTGTGGATTCTAGACAAGTGCTCTACCACTGAGCCACATCCCCAGCCCCTCACTGTGGATTCTAGACAAGTGCTCTACCGCTGAGCCACGCCCCCAGCCCCTCACTGTGGATTCTAGACAAGTGTTCTACCACTGAACCACGCCCCAGCCCCTCACTGTGGATTCTAGACCTACCACTGAACCACGCCCCAGCCCTCACTGTGGATTCTAGACAAGTGTTCTACCACTGAGCCACGTCCCCAGCCCCTCACTGTGGATTCTAGACAAGTGCTCTACCACTGAGCCACGCCCCAGCCCCTCACTGTGGATTCTAGACAAGTGCTCTACCACTGAGCCACACCCCCAGCCCCTCACTGTGGATTCTAGACAAGTGCTCTACCACTGAGCCACGCCCCCAGCCCCTCACTGTGGATTCTAGACAAGTGCTCTACCACTGAGCCACACCCCCAGCCCCTCACTGTGGATTCTAGACAAGTGCTCTACCACTGAGCCACGCCCCAGCCCCTCACTGTGGATTCTAGACAAGTGCTCTGCTGAGCCACGCCCCAGCCCCTCACTGTGGATCCTAGACAAGTGCTCTACCACTGAGCCACGCCCCAGCCCCTCACTGTGGATTCTAGACAAGTGCTCTACCACTGAGCCACGCCCCAGCCCCTCACTGTGGATCCTAGACAAGTGCTCTACCACTGAGCCCCGCAGAGAGCCCCTCACTGTGGATTCTAGACAAGTGCTCTACCACTGAGCCACGCCCCCAGCCCCTCACTGTGGATTCTAGACAAGTGCTCTACCACTGAGCCACGCCCCAGCCCCTCACTGTGGGACAAGTGCTCTACCACTGAGCCACGCCCCAGCCCCTCACTGTGGATTCTAGACAAGTGCTCTACCACTGAGCCACGCCCCAGCCCCTCACTGTGGATTCTAGACAAGTGCTCTACCACTGAGCCACGCCCCCAGCCCCTCACTGTGGATTCTAGACAAGTGCCCTTTTGCTAAGTCCTGCCCTGTCCCCCACATTCTTTCTATCTTCCCTTCCCTGTTATAGTATCACTTTTTCTAAATTACAGCACAAGAGTCAGTTTTGGTGTTTGTTAATGCAAATGTTTCTACCCTCTGTGATCAAGGTGTATGTGACTTAGTCCTTAATTCATCCCGCTGCATTCATAATCACTGTTCAGTTTCAAAGCAAAAGCTCTTAAAATTGGATTGCATGTGGAATAGACTTATACATAAACTGGGGTATATAGATACTCTTTCAGTTTTTAGTCTTCTTTCCAAAAAACTTGTCATCTTTATTCCTTCTTACTTTACCCTTCTTGTGTCTATGTCTGCAAAACCCTTCTTTCTACTCCCTCCCACAACTGCCAGGTCTTCACAGCTTCCCAGACATGTAAAGCTAGTGCCATTTGACCCAATTTAATCAAATTTGGAATCTGAAGTTCTTTCATGAGGAAGGAGGAGGTAGAGAGAATTTAAGATCCAAGATTAGAGTGTGAGGCTGTTTGTGTCTCTCCTTGCAGAACCCTTGCATCTAGAAGATTCCATAGCAAAGATCAAACAGCAGAGTCTGCAAATGACCCTGCAGCCTCTGCCCCATGTGGAATGCATCCTGATGGTGTCGATAAAGACCTTAATTTTTGAGAACACTGTTCTCTGCACTCAGCATTCAAATATCTCAACAAAATGAAGAACATGTGACCCTTAGCTGCAGATTGATATTGTCCTTAATGTAGTTCATTGGTGATTTCAGGAATAACGGAAGATTGTTTCCTTGGCATTGTGAGGCTCCCTCTGTTCTCCTTCCAGCTCCCCACTGAACCGTGTGACCATGTGAATTACAAGTACATTTGCAGTCTAAGAAGTTGATACTATATGATTGGTGGAAAATGCTGTGGAATGTAAGGGGGCCACAGGAAGACAGACTGGGAGACTGTGGGGTCTAGGTAAGAGATCGTGGTGTTAGGGACTTATTGGGTGTAGTGCTAATGGAGAGAAGAGAACAGACTATAAATTCATGTTGTTGACAGAGTCAGCAGGGTTTAATGATGACACTAGGAAGAGAGGGATGGCAAGGATGCATCTAGGATTCTGACAGATAAACTGGATGATGACTCAGTGTATTCATCATATATATATATTTTTTTATTTGAGAGAGATAGAGAGCTAGAGAGAGAGAGAGAATGGGCATGCCAGAAGCCTCTGTGAATGAACTCCAGATGCATGCGCCCCCTTGTGGGCAATTTCAGCATTGTACCTTTGCGTCACTTTTTGCGTCTGGCTAAACGTGGGACCTGGAGATTGGAACTGGCATTCTTAGGCTTAGCAGGCAGGCACCTTAAACTCCAAGCCATCTCTCCAGTCCCATCATATTCTTTGATTGTTGCTGTGACTAAAAACCAGAAGGAGGGAATGATTTATTTTGGTTCATGGTTTCAGAGGGTTCCATCCATCATGACAGGAAGGCATGGCAGAGACATTCACATCACAGCAGACAGGGAACAGAGAAATAAAATGGTGCTGAGCAGTGGACACTCACCCTTTCCCTCTTTTATTCTGTGCACCCTCCTACCTGCAGGATGGTGTCACCCAAATCAGGGTGGGCCTTTGCCCATCAGTCAGCTACTCGTCCCTGGAAATGCCCTCACAGGTGCCTTCACCAGTCTCCTTGGTGTTTCTCAAGCCAGCCAGTCCATGAAGATTTACCATCACACGGACAGTGGAAGGATAGGGTAGAAGTAGGCTTGAGTTAGAGTTGAATTCAATGCCTGGCTGTTGAATCCAGGCTCTCCCGGCCTCGAGTGACAAAATCCCTGCCTCCAGTTGTCCCAGATGGAAGAGAAAAATGATGGCATCAACACTGGGCAGTGCAGAAGTGGAGGGGGCATCCGTGTCCAGGCTCTACATTGGCATCAGGCACTCCTGCCCTTTCCTCTCCCATGCCCCTGTCAGCCATGCCTTCTCTGTGTTGCTACGTCCTCCGGTGGACTGTCCCCATGTATCAGGGCATAGTTGATCCAGCTACCTCAATTTACAACCTACCAGTTTGGTGAGCCCAGTAGGACTTTTTTTTCTCTTCCCCCAAATTGCTGGGTATAGATACACTTGACCCACTTTTGACTGAATACCCTTCTTTATGCTGATCTTTCTCTGGATAGGGAGGTCATATGACTAATCCGTACTAAAAATGTGTCTGTGAAACCCTGCAAAACAAACGAACAAAAAAAGAGATCAGGCAGATCACAAATGGCTTGTATTTGTCACTATAGTTGACCCTAAAAATTGATGGTTATGGGGCTGGAGAGGTGGCTCAGTGGTCAAAGGCACTTGCATGCAAAGCTTGATAGCGTAGGGTTCAATTCCCCAGTACCCATGTAAAACCAGACACACAAATGGATGCATGTGTCTGGAGTTCATGTGCTGAAGCTGGTGGCTCTGATGAGGTCATACTCTCACTCAATCTCCCTTTCTCTCAAATATTTTTTAATTTTAAAATATTTTATTTATTGATGAGAGAGAGAGAGAGAGAGAGAGAGAGAGAGAGAGAGAGAAATAAGACAGAGTGGATGTGCTAGGGCCTCTAGCCACTGCAAATGAACTCCAGACACATGTGCCATCATGTGTATCTGGCTTCACAGGCAAATGCCTTAATCACTAAGCCATCTCTCCAGCCCCTCAATTTTTTTTTTTTTTAATTAATGGCTGAGATGTTGAGAAAGAAAGAGGTTCTATGTTCACTTGTGCCAGGATAGTAGCATGTTAACAGTGAGTGCCCAGAGCAAACAGAGACATGGATCTACCTCCTTCTCCAGCATCTGAGTGAGATGCTGACCCAGGTTGGAGCTGATAAGGCCCGGGGTGGGACGGAAGATTCAGAGAAGTTGGAGTGGTTCTGGTGCCATAATAAAGGAAGGCTGTTGTATTGGCTGGCTTGGCAATCCTACAGTGAAATGCCCGACAGAAGCATCTAACAGAGTAAAGGGAGGTTTCTCGAGCTCGCCATGTTGGAGGTTCAGAGTGCAAGAATGGGGGAGACCATGGATTTGTCCTCTGATGAGGGCAGCAGATGGTGGCACTTCATGGGAAGAAGTGGTTACATGTTGAAGCATAACAGAGAGAGTAACCGCATCCCACCATCTCTCCTGAGAGTGCATCCCAGTGACCCAAGTACCTCCCAGTTAGTCTCCATCTTCTGAAGTCCCATGGCAGCTCCCTTTAGTATGACTGTGAGAACCATGGGCCACACCTTTAAACATGGGCATCTGGGCAGCAGCATACAACCACAACCCATAACAGGGCTGGAGACGGGAAGCATGTGAGGAATAAGGACAGACATGCCTATTAAAAAACTATTCACTTGAGAGAGAGAGAGAGAGAGAGAGAGAGAGAGAGTGGGCATGCCAGGGCCTCCAGCCACTGCAAACAAATTCCAGGTGCATGAGCCACCTTGTGTATCTGGCTTACCTGGATATTAGGGAATCAAATCTGGGTCCTTAGGCTTCTCAGGGAAGTGCCTTAACCACCAAACCATTTCTCCAGCCCAGGATATGCCTTTTTAAAGCTAGATTTGATAGGCAGTAAGGACCATAGGGCAACAACAGAGGAAAGGACGTGGGAGCAAAATGTATTAAATTTAGGGACGGGACATCAGTAGAATTTGTTTGTAACATTTTATTTGCAAGCAGAGAGAGGATGAGGGGGAGAGAGGTGGGGGGGAGTGGGTATGTCAGAGCCTCTTGTCACTACAAATGAACTCCAGGTACATGCACCACTTTGTGCATCTGGCTTTACATAGGTACTGGGGAATATAATCCAGGCCACCAGGCTTTGCAAACAAGTGCCTTAACCACTGAGACATCTCCCCAGGCCATCAGTGGAAATTTTAAACTAGAAAATTAGTCACTGCTGAAGGAAGCCCCAAGGAGACAGAAGAAGGGAGTCTTTGGGAAGAAGGAGGGCCTTACTTTACAATTGCCATCGCAGGAGGTTGAGGGGGGTAATGGGACCAGTACCAGTGGGCTCATGGATTCCATGTTGGAGAATGAGATGTTTGTGTATGATGGCTTCTTAGTTCTCCATGAAGTATAAGACAAAGTCCGTTGCCAAGATCTGGAGTTGAGGCCAGAAGAGGAACTGCAATGATTGCTATGAAATGGATTTGGTGAGGGCAGGGTACCAAGAAAGCCTCCGGGCCAGGGTGGCAAGGTGAGAGGCGTCTAGCGGTGTGGTGAGAGAATTCCTTGGGGTGTGCACACTGCTGTGGTGCTATGGTTACCCGTGACTTGGACATGCTCATCCCCATAGTGTTTGCTACAGACTGTTCCCTTCCTTGGCAGAGCTCTGAAGAGGCTGGTGCATTCTCCACCCCACAGCTGAGGCTGACTCACGTCCCAGGGTCCCTGTGCCTCAGCTCAGGAGGCTCCAGTGCTTGAGCTCCGGCTACCTGAACCAAGGTGGTCTTCCTTGTAATGGACTATCACATCTGCATGAACGAGAAACGTTTGTGACACACTCTTTTTACTTTTAGGAAGTTATCGAAGCAAGAGAGAAGTACAATTACCCACAATTCACAGGTCCAGCCTCACTTTCTGTAGAAGCTTCTACCCAACACATCTCAAGGTCAGAAGTTCCCCAGAGAATGGCATTGTACCTGCCACATCGAAGATTCTCAGAGTATGCTTGTTGAATGAGTGAAAGATACTCACTGTACACTGACAGATGGAGAGAGACTTCCAGTTATATGGAGAACCATCACCTACACAAAGATGGTGGGGCTTGTGTGCTCTCATACTCGCTGGTAGTTTCCTATTTAAAAAGTTCACACTGGGGGCTGGAGAGATGGCTCAACAATTAAGGTACTTGCCTGCAAAGCCTAAGGACCCATGTTTGTCTCCCCATATCCCACGTAAGCCAGTTGCGCAAGGTCATGCATGCACACAAGATGGCACGTGCATCTGGAGTTCAATGGTAGTGGCTGGATGCCGTGGCATGCCAATTATTTCTCTTTCTCTCATTTAAAAAAAATAAGAAAATAACAATGAATTCATGCTGGGCTGGAGAGATGGCTCAGTGGTTTATGTGTTTGCCTGCGAAGACTAAAGACCCAGGCTCGATCCCCCAGTACCCACGTAAAGCCAGACGCACAAAGTGGCACATGCATCTGGAGTTCATTTGCAGTGGCTAGAGACCCTAGCATGCCCATACTCTCTCTCTGTTTGTTTCTGTCTGCTTGTAAATTAATTAATTAATTGATTGATTTTTTAAAAAGATTCACATTGTGAGTGTTTGGTCAGGGAATCTCCTGAGCGCAACAAAACAATACAGGCAATTGCTAATTCTGTTTTTTTTTTTTTTTAACCAGAATTTGATAGTAAGACCTAATTGCTAAGGATGTCAGTGCCTCAGCTGCAGGACACTGAAGAATCAAACTGGAACTGAACCGGAAGCCTCCTCCCTGCTGGCAAGCTGTCATGGCGTGGAAAAGTGCTATGCAGGCTTTTGGGGGGAAAAGTCACCAATAACCTTATCCAATGTTGGATCCACCCTGCTTACCAGGCAAGATGTACCGACCGGTGTAGTAATGGCATGACCGTTGTTGTAACCAGCTGCTCTCTGATTACATGCCATAACCTGCTTCACTCCATGGAAAATAATTCAAGCCTGGTATTCACAACCTAGTCGAAAGCCTAAAGAAGCTCTTCAAGTCTAGACGGTGAGGTCCCACTGTTGTTTGGTTAAGTGAGCATGCTGTGCTCATCAAACTGCATCTAAAGGTTCATGTTTGCGGGCATAGATCGGTGCTGGTCTCACCTTTGGTCAGAGAAGCTTCCTTTTGAAAACAGCGAGGGATACTAGAAAGACCCCTACTTGTCTAAGGGCTGAGAATGAGTGAGTGACTGTTGAGTGCTCAGTGCTCAATGAGACATCGCTACCATACCCTCTGAGGCTCCGGGGACATTGAGGAAGAGGGGAAAGAATGGAAGAGCCCAAAGATGGGGAGGCGTACCTTGGGTCACTGTTTTCCTGGCGTGAAGTGGCCATTGCTTCATGCATGACTTCACAGTGGCTGTGAAGACCCGTCCAGCATTGGGCCCATGAACATTTTGATAAGGATGATGTAGTGTGACAAAAAAAGAGAGAGACAGAGAGACTGAACTAGAAGAAGGACTAAATTGAAAAGAACAAGAGGTTTGGTGGCAGGGAGGTAGGGGAGGGGTCAAAAGAAAGTAATGGGAGGCAATTATGTCAAATTACATTATGGTCATGTATGAAAATCCTCAATAAAAATTTTGAAGAAATGAAATTTATTCGTGCTGAGCTGTATCTCTTCTAGGACTTGAGCACAATGTATTTTTTTGTTTGCTTGCTTGAAATAGGAGCTCACTAGAGAGACCAGGATGGCTTGGGACTTGCCATCCTCCTGCCTCCAATTTCTGATTGTTAAGGTTACAATTGCACTCCACCATGCCTGGCACCCTGTCAGTTCTTTTTTAAAAAATATTTAAAAAAATATTTTATTTCTTTTTATTTGAGAGAGAGAGAGAGAGAGAGAGAGAGAGAGAATGGGCATGCCAGGATCTCCAGCCACTGCAGACAAGCTCCAGACGCATGTGCCCCTTGTGCATCTGGCTTACGTGGGTACTAGGGAATTGAACCTGGGTCCTTTAGCTTTGCAGGCAAGCGCCTTAACCACTAAGCCATTTCTCCAGCCCCATGTCGATTCTTGATTGGTAACTGAGGAGTTACTCCAAAGTCTTGGATGAAGAGGTTCTAGAAGACCGTAGTGGCAGATATGCCTGACTTTTAATGTTTTCAACACTTTCCAGCATGGAAGCAAATAGGTCTGCCTTCTAGCCACAGAGTACACGCGGGTTGCTGAATAGCAACGACCTGACGAGAGCATTCTCCAGTGCCACAGCTGGGCAGTGCGCATCGGAGGCGGCATTGACCCATGACGTCTAGCTTCTGGGAGGTCCCATCCTGTCCACTGAAATGTGCTTGACCAAAAGCCCAAGGGACCACAGCCTGAAAGACAGAGATGGAGACACCCTGGGAGTGGTTGTCTCCACAACAAACGTCACTCAAAACTTCCCTCTCCCCCGACCACCCTCAGAATGCCAACGTGATTATGCGTGGAGCTGTTGCTATTTACAGATCTCTTAGCACAGAGAGCATTACACAGCCAGTGACACAGAATTACAACCATCGAGACATATGGTTTGGATAAACAAAGCACAAAGCTCAAATTAACCATGGTTGACTATAACTCCTGCTCTCTAACTCCCCAGGGAGGGACTTCAGTGAAAATCCCAAGTCGGAGAAAGCAATACATATGAGAAAGTATAGTGCATACAGCACAGTTTAGACAAATGCTAAGCCTTATTTAATGCTTTTCATGGTGCCAGCACACAATGGCACCAACCTGTCTAGGAGAAGTTATAACGCTGTGCCAGTTTCCTGTAATCGTAGCTGTACTCCTACTGATTCCATGCCTGTGCGCTGAGGCCAGGGAAGGCCTTCCATTTGTCATGACCTTACTTCCATTTCGTGTGTCTCCAAAGGCCGGTTGCCTCGTGTATCTGGATGTCAAGTTGGACGCAAGGAGCCTCCTCTGAGGAAAGAGCCTTCAATATCCCCCCCATACTGCTTGTCCACAGGGAAGCAGCCCCCACCCCCAGGCTAGGCCAGTCAAGTTTTGAGCTCGTCCAGCCTCCTGGGTGCCATTAGAAGTGAGCCGATCCCATGTTCTGGCAGCAGGGACCTTCCCTTCAGTCCCCATATTTTATATTTCATGAGAAATTCATGCCGGGCAGGAAACGTTCTGTGTGAGGTCTTTGGCCTCCTCAGTGACACGTGAACCTTATAAACTCTGCTTGACAATGGCGAGGACAATATTTGCTCTTCAGAACACATGTGCATCGCTTTCCAGAGGAGAGAGCAAAATAAATAACTAGCCAGTGCGAAAGGCTTCTGCTTGGCTTGAACTTGGACTGGAGTTCTTCAAAAAGAAGCAAAAGAACCCCTCAAAACACCCAGTTCAATCTTAGACTTTTTTTTCTTTTTCTTTTTTGGTCTCTATGGCTTTCAGATGCACTTTGTGCTTTAATTCTCTGTCTGTCTCACAATGCATGTCTTACCAGAATCAAAATTAGAATTTTCTCTCCAGCATCCCACCTGGGGGAAGGTGTATGCATGACGGTTCCATAGTGTCACGTAAATCTTCACGGCTTAATATTTTATGAGTTGATAAACCTTTGAGGCTTATTATATTAGCTCACCCCTAATACTTTAAGTATATGCCAATGACAAGTTCTGCTCCATGAGCTGGACAGAGGAACAATCCAAAGACCATGTCCAAGGGGAACAGGGCCTCCGGGAATGCAAGGGGGGCATTGAATTTCCACCACCCTCTATGGAATCCCAGAAGCTTACCTTCAGAGCTACACGTGGTCACCTTGAGTGCAGAGTCTGCCGGACACAGTGAGTGGCCTTGATGGCTTTCTTCTCGAGGTCAGGACGACGGCAGCAGGTTTCCTGAGCTGACCCCTCATGGCTGTTATTGACATGTCTCCTTGCTGTCATCTTCACATTTCATTTCCGACCCTCTGATGTGAGTGAGGAGGACGACTGAATCACTCGCTGTCGCTTTCATCTGGCCAAATGGAAACAGACTAGGACAGGAGCCGAGCTTCCCAGGGCAAAGCTAATGGACTCAACAAAGCCACTTACCTGTATTCATTAATTCACATCAGCTCCATGCAACCCAGATGATAGTTCCCGAGTACCTGCTAGGAATGGGGCCCTGAGGAAGTTTTAGAAAAGGATCAAGCAGGTCTTTTGAACATTAGGTCTATAGACACCAAAACTCAGAGCTCCGATAATCCGTGTGAGGGACAGAGGGCCTAAGGAAAGGACATTATGATGCTTTGGGAAAACAGCCTTCCCCAGAGCCTTTGAACATTTCCCCAAACTCTGGAAGATTGTGGAGTATGTCTCAATTTGCAATGCTACGTGACCCTGTCTATCTCAAGTCACAATGAAAATGTCACTTGCAAACCTATTGAATATCACATGTGGTCACATCTCTACAGCCCAGTCCATGTTTACTGCAGCTCCAGTATCCACTGGGCGGGTTTCTTTTAGCATCTATGCAAAGCAGATTAGCGGAGCTCTAAAGAGGGATTTTGCATTTAGTTTTATGTGCTGTTCATTAGTAACGCATTCCATATGCACTTACAGATGTACATTCTATAAAGTAGGACCCCTAGAGGTTAGCTCTAGATGATGAAAAGTTGTGGGAAATCTCACGGGGGCTCAAAGAATGGATAAATGAGGTAAAGACTTTGGTTCCATGTAGAGTGGGAATCAAGGCAGCGCCAGGGCCCAGGCCAGTGTGTCCTCTGTGCTCTGTCAGGGCAACATGCACTCCAGGACCTTCCTGACCTCACATCCCTGGATTTCAGTCCTGATGTCAGTCAGGCCAGAGAGAGGCTAATGGGCCTTGCATGTGTCAAGGGATGTTCTTGGTCCTCTAGCTTTTAGTCTTCTGGAAATCCAACACAGCATGGTCAGCCTTCTAGAAGGAAATTAGAATGTCATTCTTGGGAATGAAATGAACAAAGATCGTGGCTAACCAAGACAAAAAAGGTCCCCACATTTGATGGTGGGGAGGGAGGTGGTGACAGTGATGTTGATAGTCAAGCTGATCGGACTGAGAGATGTTTGGAGGATTTTTAATTTTTTTTTAAATTTTTTATTGACAACTTCTATACTTACAGAGAGTAAACCATGATATTTCTCCCCCCTCCCCCTTCAGAACTCCACCCTCCATCATATCCCATGCCTCTCTCCATTAGTCTCTCTTATTTTGATGTCATCGTCTTTTTCTCCTATCATGAGGGTCTTGTGAAGGTATTGCTAAGCACTGTTAGGTCACAGATATCAAGGCCAATTTCTGTCTGGCCAGTTGCATTGTAAAGAGTTGTACCCTTCCTTTGGCTCTTACATTCTTTCTGCCCCCTCTTCCACAATGGACCCTGAGCCTTGGAGGGTGTGATAGAAATGTTTCAGTGCTGGACACTCCTCTGTCCTTTCTTCTTAGCACTATGTTGCCTTTTGGGTCATCCCAGTGGTTATCGCCACCTGAAAAGAGAAGCTTCTCTAACCAGAAGTGAGAGTAGCATTAATATGCAAATATGAACATTAAGTGTAGTGCTTTTAGGGTAGTTTGGTGGGAATAATATATACATTTAGCCAGACAAGAGCAGGCTTTATACCCCTAAGGCTCATGACCTCCCCTGCCACAGGCTTTTGATTAGGTTTTCAGAACCTGAATTAGGTTTTCAGTCCAATTAGAGAGCAGTTGGTTTCCTCCAGAGCAGACATGCCACTATTGCACCCATTAAGTGATTTGGCTTGGCTGGTGTTTGGAAGATTTTTAAAGCCCTCCTCTGGGTGTGCTGTGGGGCACTTAGGCCATGAGTATTCTGATGTACTAAATGGTTTAATTTATTAATGGATCCAAGGTTTGAATGCATTAATGTATTAATTGATCCAAGGTTTGAATGCATTAATTTATTAATGGATCCAAGGTTTGAATGCATTATTTGAAGACAGTGGAACTGTCATAGGTGGGGCTTTATTGAAGAACAACATAGGTCACCAGCACATGCCCTTGGGAAGATATCTCACTGTGGCTCCTTGTTACATTTTTCCCGTCTGCTTCTTGGCAACTATGATGTGGACTTCTCTGTTCCTTCCGCCATGAAGGACTGGGATCCTAAAACCACATGTGCTGCTTCGTGCATCTGGCTCTGTGTGGGTACTGGGGAATTGAACTTGGGCCGTCAAACTTTGCAAGCAAGCATCTTTAACTGCTGAGCCATCTCTCCAGTCCCAACATCATACTCTTTTTATCCAATGTTTCTGGGCCACAATTCCCTCCTTCAAACATTTCAGTAAATATTTCAGACTTCAGTCATCAGCTATTGAAAAATGACCTGCAGGGGCTGGGAAGGTAGCTCAGTGGTTGAAGGCACTTGTTTACAGATCCAAATCCTAGGTTCAATTCCCCAGTACCCAGGTAATGCCAGATGCGTGAGGTGGCACATGCATCTGGTGTTCATCTGCAGTGGCAAGAGGCCGTGGCCCACCCCTTCTCATTCTTGCTCCCTTTCTTTACAAATACATGATTGTAAATATTTTAAAAACATGTAAAACTTAGTCACTGTCTCCTTAAAAGTCATTTCTCCATTTTTCTTTCATACAGATATCCAGTACTTTTGTCGAAAGGACTGTCTCTCTTACTTTCCATTTGCATTGGTGTTGATACCTTTTTAAAAAAAATGAATTTTCACTCTCATATATGTATGTGGTTTGGTTTGGTGTGTGAGTGTGTGTGTGTTCCTGTTTCTGGTCTCTTCTGTTCCATTGATCTTTTAGGCTATTCATATGCTAATGTCACTGTCTTAAGTACTTTAGCTATATTGGAATACTATAAAACAAGCCTTGAAAGAACTTAATAGCAGATTTCAAAGGAAACCAAATTAAATGAGGGCTGGGAAGAGGGAGCAGCGGGTAAGAGTGTTTGCTGGGCAAACATGAAGGCCTGAGATCACCCATATTTGATTCCTCAGTACCCCCTCCTCCCCACACAAACAACTCTGGGCATGGTCATGCACATCTGTAACCCCAGCCTATGGGGGATGGAAAGCGGAGAAGCTCTGGAATTCATTGACCCAAACCAGCAGCCATGGATTGAGGGAGAGACTCCATCTCAAGGAAACACATGCGGGAGTGCGAGAGGACAACCAGGGCTCTCCTCTAGTCTCTGCGTACGTGTACAGGGCACGCACATCTGCACGTGCATACACCACACATACACTAACATTAAATGGAAAAAAGTATGTTTAGTCGCACAAGCAATGTTTCCAGTGGCCCATAGCCACGTGTCCTCAGGGGCTACCATCAGCCAGGTAAGTATGGGACTTTTTTTTTTTTTTTGCCAGCACAGGGGCTTTCCTGTCCTGTACTGCTTGAGAAGAACCTAGGGAGAGGAGCCATGTTCCTGAGGCATCCAGCCCCATGGGCGGAGCAGCTACCTGGTTCCTTGATGCTCGTGCCCTCACACAGCTATTGTTGGATGGCCACATAAACTAATGCAATGAATCCCCTTTAAATTTTTTTTTTAAAAAAAACATTTGTTTATTTGCAAGCAGAGAGAGAGAGAGAGAGAGAGAAATACAGAGGAGACAGACAGAGAGAATGGGCACACCAGGGCCTCTAGCCACTGCAAATGAACTCCAGAAGCATGTGCCACCTTGTGCATCTGGCTTACGTGGGTACTGGGGAATCGAAGCTGACTCCTTAGGATTTGCAGGCAAGTGCCTTAACTGCTAAGCCATCTCTCCAGCCTTTAACTCTATTTTTAATTCCAATTCATTCTATCAGTTCTGTTCCCCTGGAGAACCCTGACCAATGCACATGACACTGACCAGGAAATAGCAAGATCTTGGGCAGGAGATGGAGGG
This sequence comes from Orientallactaga sibirica, assembly GCA_036365145.1. Lineage (NCBI taxonomy): Eukaryota > Metazoa > Chordata > Mammalia > Rodentia > Dipodidae > Orientallactaga > Orientallactaga sibirica. Next base: position 5,920,055 of record JAEOAD010001365.1, read on the forward strand.
TTATAATCCTCACGGCCTGATGCTCAACAATGGATTTCCTCTAGATAGACCCAACTTTTTCAAGGCTGCATATCTTCTCAAAATAGAACCACCCGCTGGGGACCAAGCATTCAGACACATGACCCTGAGGGGGTATTTTCCATTCAAGCCATAACAGAACTTTAATGAGTTTGGGTGATGACATGCCGGTGTTAGTTTATCATTTGTCACAAGTACCCCATTCTGCTGGGAACATTGAAAATGTGTGGGCTATGCACACATGAAAGCCAGAATGTGTACAGGAAGCTAATGTCTTTTTTGTTTGTTTGTTTTCAGGTAGGGACTCACGTTAGTCTAGGCTGACCTGGAATTCACTGTGTAGTCTCAGGCTGGCCTCGAACACATAGCAATCCCCCTATCTCTGCCTCCTGAATGCTAGGATTAAAGGTGTGCACCACCACAGCCAGTTGACTTCAGTTTTTCTTCGAATCTAAAACTGCTCTAAAAATTAAAGTCTTATAAAAATGAGAAGTAAGTTAAACAATGACTATCCCATTCTTATGACCTCTTCATAGCCTTGGACTTGGAACACATTTTTGTCCTCTGGGATAGTGTTCAGACCCTTTGTCATCTGTCCCTACCCATCCTTCAGCCTCTTCCCTTAACAATCTACTGCCTCCACGATTGCTCTTCATATTCTGGCTTCACTAAACTTTTCTCCATTCTTCTGAGACAGCTCACACACCCAGTGTTCATGAGCTGGCTGCAGACTGTTAGGGTTACAATATGAAATGTTCCCCTCATGTATTGAATATTTGGCTCCCAGCTGGTGACAATATTTTGAGAGGAGCCAGGAAAGTTATGAGGTAGGGCTTATTAGGAGGAAGTAGGTCCAGGGGAGTGTGACAGGTTCCTGGTCCATTCCTAATTCTACTTCCTGTCTGCCATGAGGCAAAGTACTTCCTGCAGCACACACTCTTATTGCCATGGTGCCTAGCAAAAATACATGGGATGGAGAGACCACAGACTGATCCCTCCGAAACAGTGAGCCTAAATAAATCATTCCACTCTCAAGTTTCCTCTAGCCACTTTAGTTACAGCTATGTGACAATAACTAACATGCTTTCTAATCATGAAAATCTCCTCTCTAATGCTGTCTCCTCTGATAGCCCTCTAAGTTGCCCAAAGGACTTGCCCCAGTCCCCAACAGCATATTGCCCTGTGATATCATCTCCTTAGCATGGAATTAAGTCCCTCTGCAGTCAAACACTGTCTTTGTGAAGCCAATGCCTGGCTGGCTTCTAATTTCACATGCAGGTACACAAATCACAGTGGGGATCAGAAAGCGGTCACAAAAAAGTATTAAGTGATTTTCTTGAGTATTCTTGCTGATAATTAAAAATCTGAAGAATGATTTGATAGCTAGGTATATATGATACTATATAAGAATTATAATTAATTATACTTAAAAACTTCTCTTTGGTGATTTCACGATTTTCCTGCACAAGTATTAAAAGTATTAAAAATCAAATTAAGGGACTTCACTATAGGTTCTATAAGTAGAAGAATTTCATAATTATTTCCAGCGGGAGAAATACTTGTGTATAGTATATAGTAGTTTCCACAGACAAACTTCTTTTCTTTGATTATAGCTTTTGAGATTGACCCAGGGCCTCACACACACTAGGCAAGCATTCTGCCACTGAGCTCCATCCCCAGTCTTCTTTTATATTTTATTTAGAGACAGAGACTCATTAAGTTGCCAAGACTGGGTCTGGACCTTACTTTGTAGCTGGAGCTGGCCTTGAACCTGTGATCCTCTTTCCTTATTAGCCTCCAGAGTAGCAGGCACAATGCTAGGCTCAGCTCCATGAGGCAATCTTAAGGTTGTTGATCTATGGATTCTTGAGTTCTAGGATGATCCACCTTCCAAGTGTCACATTATATAGTTAATCTTTCAAATATAGTTAATTACTGAATCACAAAAATATTAAGACAACCTAATTATATAATTACTTGTATTAATGAGGATGTTTGCTGATGCTAGAATCACATAGCCTGATATTTGAGTTAAATTTCAATTACTGACTCCAAGTCATCTCAGATATGGATTTATATCGACATGAAAAGCATAAACTGTGTTTGATTCCACGTTGCCTTCAGGATCACCCATTCAGCTGAGCCTATCATGGATTCTTTGTTTATATTGGGTTTGTTTACACAAAACAGTAGCATATTTATTTTAGAGTACATGTGGAGAAGAAAGATACTAAAAATCTATAGCCACAAAGATTTCTTTTCAGAGAAAAATCCTCTCATTTTATAATTAAAACAATGAAACCATAATCCCCCACTTCAGAATTTTAATTTTTAAGCTCCTATTTTCCTCTATTTTTGGTATCCCATGCATATACTTATTTATACCACTGATGTTGTCTAAAATGATTTTAGGAGCTTCTAATTTCATAACTATGTCTTTAGTTTTGTGAGGTACTGTTTGTGGTAGGTGATTTTGACTTCTCATTTTATCGAGCAATTTTCACTTATACGTAGATTTATTGAAGCAAACATCTGACTCATATTAAAGAAAAAAATATTAATAGTTAGTTGTACTGACCTAACATGAATGCGACAAAAATTTGAATGTGGTATGCAAATGACTGTTATTTAAGAAAGAGTTTGAGCAGCCATACAGGAAATGATTTCCTGGCCAACCAACCACATTCCTTAATTTCTGTACCAATGTTTGGAATTGCCAACAATATTTTTTTCTTCAAACTTTAATCCCTTAGTGCTCTGTTGATTCCTTGGCAAAGTGGGAATGGTTCGTGGATGATCTGTAATGCCTGCCTCTTGAATGAGAAATAAAGATATGTCTTTAGCATCCCCTACCCCTCCACACAATGGCCTATCCCCATGTTAATTACAAGTCGCTTTCTCTTCCTTGGCTGCAATAAAGTTTGGGATTCTTCACTCTCTTTCAGGTCTGTTTCTTCCACTTTACTCACATGCCCGGAAGGACCCCGGGGGCCGGGTAGGGACTCTTCCACCAAGGAGGGTCCTTTTGGCTGGTGTCACCGCTGATCTTCAGAACCCTATGGCCTCCCGACAATAAAGTCCCATCCGCTGAGAGTCTGGCGACTTTCCTTAGAATTTGGCATTCTGTCTTGATCACAGGGACTCTTGCAGTCTTTGGTGACTCTGTGGCTAGGGTCCCCTTCCCTACCTGGAAGACATACTTTGATTGGTGCTGTGGATGGTGGAAAGTGCCCAGAAAGCAGTAAAAGACATGAAACATCCAACCAGAAGTTTCAAAACTCACCCTGATTTCTTCAGCCCTACTTGTTTTGGAAGCGAGGACGTCTGGCCACGACGACGTTCCCATCCCAGATGCTGCAGGGAGGCCCCAGCAGAGATGCTCAGCAGGTGCCCATGGTGCTGAGCATGCAAAGAAAGTAAGATAGAGAAGAAAAAATAGAACAAAATCTGTCCAATTTTTTTTTCTTGTGGGCTGGAGAGATGACCTAACAGTTAAGATGCTTGCCTACAAAACTTAAAGGGTCCAAGTTCAATTCCCAGGGACCCACATACACCAAGGTGGCACATACATCTGGAGTTTGCAGTAGCTGGAAGCCCTGGCATGCCTAGTGTCTCTTTCTCTGTCTCTCTCACTCAAATAAATAAATAAATAAATAAAAATATTTACGAACATTTTTTTCTTGTAATTCAAAGATCTCAAACACTCAAGGAGAGGTGTTTACTTAGCTAAACTCCAGAGACAGTGTGAGGTACAAGGCAAGAGAGCACAGGATGGGGGACCGTGCGCTGTGACCAGCCCACGTGCTTGTTCTTTGAAGGTAATTTGCATCTCTCCTCCATAGCTTATTTTCAAGTCGACTACTTTTGATCAGTGTTAGGCTCACAGAAAAGTTCAGCAGTTGCTTTCTAGTTGCTTGGACAAAGCATCAAACCCAAAGCAGCCGAAGGAAGGGAAAGCTTTCTTTTGGCTGACACACTCAACGGGAAGCTCTGTGATGGCAGGGGAAAGCAGGGCGTGAGCAGAGGCTGGGCATCACCTCTGCCACTGCAGGTACATAACAGCAACTGGAGAGTGAGCCCAGCTCTGGTAAGGGGGAGCTGGCTATCACACCCCTAAACCTGCCCCCAACTACACACATTCTCTAGAAAGTCTTCACATCCCCAATTGCCATCATGTGGGAACCCAGCACTCAGAATACGAGTTTATGGGGGATATATGATTCAAACCACCACACCCTACCTCCCCCACACTCACAGCCTTCCCCTTTGTCAATTCTTGCAGCAGGACCTACATCTCCCATAACCAGTGACATGTCATTACCATGAAGGGAACATGCCTAAATGAGGGCTCATTCCTGGTGGTTTGCACCCTATGGGTCTGGACACAGGTAAGTTTCATGCATCACCCATAGGAGAGGAAACAGAACAGCTTCCCCATGCTAAGAAGCCCCTGGCTCCACCTGGTGCTGATCCCCTTAAAGTTCTCTCTTTGCCGATCTCTATGCTCCTACCTTCCCCAGAACGCCGCGTGTAGTTGGAATCACACAGTAGCCTTTGCTCAGTCATATGCATTGGCATTTCTTTTTATGGCTTGGTAGCTCACTCCGTTTTAACCCTAAATAATGTCCCATTGTCTGGCTGTACCACCCTTTATTTACTCATTCATCTACAGAAGGACATCTTGATTGCTTTCAAGTTTGGGCAATTATGAATAAAGCTGCAAGAAACATCTGTGTGCAGGTTTTCATGAGGATGTCGGTTTCCAGTTCCTTTGGGACTTACCATCGATTATGATGCCAGGATGCTATGGCCAGGGTGTGTTCAGTTTTGCAAGAAACTAACCAATCGCCTCCCAATGTGTTCATGCCTTCCGCGCAGTCCCACCAGCAGCGAGAGAACTCCTGTTGCTCTAAGTCCCCAGCAGCTCTCGGTCTGATCAGGGCTCTGGATTTTGGCCATCCTCATTGGTATGGAGTCACATCACATTGTCTTAATTTGCATTTCCCTAGTGACAGACATTGCAGAGCCCCGAGTTTTTTTTTTGTTGTTGTTTTTTTTTTTTTTTTTAAAGCACACTTAATAACTGTGGAAAGGTATTGCCCTAACTTTTCATGGTTTCATCTAGAAAATGTCCTTTCTGTTTGTGCTTCTTCACAACAAGAAAAAACAAAAAGATAAAGTTTGAAAGATTTCCCAAGATTAAAATTAAAAAGAAAGTTCTAAAGGCTCAAGCTGCCAACTGTCTTACACCTGCAATCCCAGCACCTGAGAGGCTGAGACAGAAGGAGAAGCATTGTCATGAATTTGAGGACTGTGTGGGCTATACTGTGTGAGTCTCTGTTTCAAAAAGTGGATGAGGGCTAGAGAGATGGCTTAGCGGTTAAGGCTCGTGCTGTGAAGCCTAAGGACCCAGGTTCAGTTCCCCAGGTCCCACATAAGCCAGATGCACATGGTGGCACATGCATCTGGAGTTCCTACACAGTGGCTAGAGGCCCTGGTGTGTCCATTCTCTCTCTTTTTCTCTATCTCTCATAAATAAATGAATACAAATAAAATATGTTTAAAAATGGATGTGGGCTGGAGAGATAGCTCAGTGGGTTAGGCACTTGCCTGCAAAACCTAAGGGCCCGAGTTGATTCCCCAGTATCAACATAAAGCCAGTTGCACAGAGTGAAGTGCATCTGGAGCCAATGCAGGAGGCCCTAGTATGCCCCTTCTCTCTCTCTCCCTTCTTCCCTCCCTCCCTTGCAAATAAATAAATAAAAATATTTTTAAGAATGGATGAATGAACAAATGGCTCAATCATCCTTGAAAACTTGCATCCACTCCTACCACAGATATCTTTCCACTGTGACAAAACTTCTCAGGTAGCTGGACGTGGTGGTGCACGCCTTTAGTCCCAGCACTTGAGAGGCTGAGGTAGGCAGATCGCTGTGAGTTTGAGGCCACCCTGAGACTACATAGTGGATTCCAGGTCAGCCTGGGCTAGAGCAAGACCCTACCTCGAAATACAAAACAAACAAACAAAAAACCAAAATAATTTCTCAGTCCAGTTCATGGTTCTGGTTCTGCCCCGGGCTTAATGTGGAGAGTGCTCGAGTCCTCACTCAGTGCTTTCTTCCCCACCTGCTCATAGCTTCTCCCCTCATCCCTGGCTGGCATTGCCCTCCCACCTTCCAGAGTATCCTTGGCCCATGTCCCGGGCCTGTCTGCTCCTCCTTCCTCCAGGCTCTGGCTCCTGCTGGGTCACTTGGGAGTCTGGGAGATGCCCTTCCTCATATCAGCACCTGCCTGAAGCAGGTTCGAATCCTGCCTGCCTTCCCAGCCTGGCAGCCCACGATCCTCCTTCCATCTGCCAAATTCAGGGTGAGATGCTAAGATCTGAAACCCAGCCGTGTTCCCGTTCCTTCCCTGCGGTTGTAGGTCACCTCCATCACAGACTGTAAGTTGTCCAGGGCTAAAAGCAGTTCCTCCCTTTCTTTGCACCCCTCTGCAGTCCCACCGATTTCATATTCATAAGTGCATGTTCAATACGTGACAGCTGCTGCTGATATTTGAACGATAGGAGGGAACCCACAAGCAGGATTGGTTTGGAAGAATGCATCCTTATTTCCGATCCTTCGGAGTCTCTTTGTCAAGGACTCTTTGGACTATGAAAACAGGAACAATTATGGTGTAAATGGACTTTGAAAATAGCAATAATTAGGTAATTAAAAATGTACTTCTGTTTCATTACAGTGTCCATAAAAATTCCACCATCGGAAAAAAACAAACTATTTTAACATATTTTACTTAATATAATTCATGTAATTGTGATTTTTATGTTCCACCTACTTATGCAATTAAGTAGTACATGGCTATTTCTTACAATTAAACATTGCTAAAATCTGCCTCCAGTTTGGAACACAGAGTATGATATATTTAACAACTTCTTATGCTCAACAGTAGACATAGTCAACATTGTATCCACTTAATTCTGTTTTAATTAGTTGACTAATATTTTCAAATGTGAATTTAGGCCTAACTAGAATGCTAGCCCATTCCTTAAGGCTGTTTGCTTGTAAATTCCGTGTCTGTATCTTGTTGATGATGCCTGTCATGAAAAACAGTGGTTGTGTGGGGGTGTCTGAGATAAGAGGAGTGGGGGTACAGGATCGTCCTCCATCCAACCTCTCCTGTCTTCAGTTAGCTCCCGTCTCATAGCAAACCGTGGATCACCAAAGCCTCTCAGCGGTTCTGCTTGAAGAAAGAACTGCTCAGAATTCAGGGAAAGCGGTCACAGTTCTCGAAAATTCTCTGGAGGCTCCTAAAGGAAAGAAGTTAGCAACCGTCTTACCCAGCAATGGGTTCTTCATGGTACACAAGCGGCCAGTCAGGCAAGGTCTGCCCACTAGTGCAACAGTGAGTGGTGTATCTGTGATGGGGTCACCAATTGTTCTCTGCTTGGTCCGGAGGCCTGCTCCATGGGAGGGAATTCATCCCTGATACTGATAATCCAGTCAAAATCCTAGGGCCAGAAAGGTCATAAGCCCTAGGGAGCTACTACTGTTATGGTATGAATGGACTTTGAAAATAACAATAATTAAGTAATGAAAAGGCATTTCTGTTTCATTACAGTATTCATAAAAATCCCACCATCAAAAGAAAAACCAAACTATTTTAACATATCAAAGATAAATTATGCCCACCATCTTGCCTTCTAAATTTGTTTACACACACATATACATGCATATATATATTTGGTTAGAGAAGCTTCTCTTTTCAGATGGTGGTGACTGACTTGGGAGACTGAAAACTTGTCAAAGTGCTGAGGAGAAGTGACAGTTATTTGTTCCGCACTAAATGCGACATCTCTATCACGCCTTCCCAGGCTCAGGGACCATTGCAGAAGAGGTGGCAGAAAGAAAGTAAGAGCCAAAGTTATAAGACGGGATGCTTTGGAATGCCACCTTCAGGACCCAGAGTGGCTGTTGCGTTCGTGAAGTCACGGGAGCCATAGTCACCTGCACAAGGCCTGCACGGTATTGGGCCCATGAAAATGCTGGGGAGGAAATAAAAAGACATCATAGTAGAAAAGGGAGTAGCTGGAAAGAAAAGGGAGTTCAGTGAAGGAGGCATAGAAGCGGGAGACAAAGAGGGTGGTGAGAGGGGATTATATAATTTTAAAAATAATGTTGACACTACATATATATACCTCAGGGAATGTGTTCCAGGCCTTGCTAGGGCTCATGAAGACTTCTGAGGCACAGAGGAGAAAATAAAGGGCCAGAGACAACATTCTTCTTCTGATACCTGTTGCTTTGGAGAGAGACGCCTTGAGCTTCACAACTAGCCTTTGGCAAGACCCAGCCCCACGCCTCCTAAAGACGTGAGCCTCCGTCAGCAGGGCCCGCTGCCATCGTTGTCTGATGGGCTTCTGCCCTTCCTCCCCAGTAACCAGGCTGGCACTGAGTTAACCTAGAGCCCATGGGACTCCCTGAGACATTTAAGCAGAGGAAGCAGGGACAAGTCAGGATTCACCAGGCAAGTGCAGGGGTGTGGGGGACTTTGTGATTCAAGAAGAAAACACATGTGCAAAGGTCCCTTTTTAATTTTTGTTATTTGCTTATTATTTATTTATTTATTTATTTTATTTAGAGGCAGAGAGAGAGAAAGAGAGAGAGAGAGAGAGAATGGGCACCAGTCTTCATTGATGTGAGTGTGCCCCCAAAAGTTCATGTGCTAGAACAGTAGTGGTAGTGCCAACTAGTGGGTCTTGAAAAGACGGGGTCTAAGAGCTGGAAAGATTGCTCAGTAGTTAAGGTGCTTGTCTACAAAGCACAGTGACCAGGTGCACAAAGTGGCACATGCATCTGGAGTTCATTTGCAGTGGCTGGAGCCCTGGTGTGCCCATTCTCACTGTCTATTTCTCTTCAGTCTCTCTCGCCTTGCAAATAAATACAAACTAAGAACCAATGGGGTCCAAGGGGGAATTGCTTCTTTCTCTGGGGGTGCTAACTTTGCAAGACATTAAGCAGTTCTGAGATCCTCGTTAGCTCTCAAGGAAGTATGTTCTTACAAGAGTGAGCTTGAGCATGAATCACTAACTCTCTGTCCCCTTGTCCCTCATGAGATCGCCACATCTTGCTCATGTTCCTGCTATAAACAGCCAGCCACAGCACACACTGTGTGAGAAGTTTCCTTCATGCCCGGCACAGGGCTATGTTGATGATAATATTGTTCCAGCTCCATACTAACCCTAAACATCATGTGTCCTCGCAGTACAGTAGAGCAGGGCAGTCTCACCTATATGCTGGCTCTGTGTTGCTTTGTTAGCTCACAACCCCCTACCCCATACTCACACCTTGATGTACACACCCTTCCATATATACAGTCTTACTGAACTGTGTTGTGAGAGTCCAAGCCCTTCCTTGTTCAGACACAAGCATGAGCTGAAAACTAAGCCAGGTGGAGCCTCTCTCCCCCCTCTCTCTCTCTCTCTCTCTCTCTCTCTCTCTCTCTCTCTCTCCTGGGATTCTTGATGTTAAGAGTTGACAGACAGAGCCTGGAATTGACTCCCCCAACAGAAGAGAGGAGACACCATGAGGTCCTGAGGCTTAGAAGCCTGAAGCTCCCCAGCTCTCATCCTGACCAGCCACCTTTGTTCAGCATTTGTGATGCTCCCCTAACTTCCATGCCTCCCCCTTGTGTTAACCAGTAGCAATTTCTATTGCTTGGAACCCAAGAACCATGTAGCAAACAGCTTCAGGTTGGATGAGATGAACTTCCAGACCAGGTACAGTTATGGAGAAAGGGATTTATTGAAGCTTACAGGTCCAGGGGAAATTCCATGATGGCAGAAGAAGCTGGCCTGTTCTTACAGGACCAAGCAAGAGAGAGTAAGAGAGCCCAAAAGCTAAAAGCCAAAAAACCATACAGCACAGCACACTTCAGGAGCTCCAGCTAGGCACATTTTGCATATCTTTAGATTGAAATTCTAAACCCACTACCACACCTTAAGATCCACCCAGTAACACTGCCTCAGGCCAGGTGACTGCAGATCCAAATTAAAACAGTGACTATATTGGGGGATGTCTATTCAAACAAGCACAAACCCCATGTGAAGGAAAGGGTATCCATTCACTCAGCCAACTAGAGTGCAGGTGGGGGCACATTCTCTATGAAAAGCCCTAATCTTGGCTCTGGAAGAAAGAGAGGACAAGCCCAGGGAAGGGTTCTTCACCAACAAAGATGCCCCATGGCTTGGGTTGCTCACAGGATTGCTTGTCTCATGTTCTGCAGTTTTTGATAGGTTGATCGGTTTTGTCCAAATGTTGGTCAGACATCAAAATGATTCTGTCCCTTACTTCTGCACCGACCTATAGTGCAGACACATGCCCAGAGTGCGAGGCCACAGGGCTCAGAAATTCTTCTCTCTGGCTGGCCAACCCATTCTTCCTTAGGACACTTGGAGAAAGGAAGTTTTGGAGGCTTGAAAGGAGTCCCAGGGGGTTAGGACACTTGGCATAACGTGTGGTTTTAAAACAAAATTGCAACGTGATATTAAACAAGGAAGTTGTCTTGCATGAGTGAGTTCAATTTCCCCTTTGGTGAATTTAGAAATTTCTAAGATGATCTCTAAAACCCTTCTGACTTGGTTTCTTTCTTTGTCCACCCTTACTCCTGTCTTTACTTGCAGGGTTGGAACCCAGGGCCTTGTGCTTGGCGCCATGCTATTTCGAGCATTCTACCACTCAGCTACACCCCAACCTGGGATTGAAATTTGTTTCTTTTAAACATTGTCAACCCCTAGAGAAGAAACGAGGAAATGAAAGCTTACTCGCTTCGTGATCTGGCAACTCCAAATGGCTTTAAAAGAGTTAAGCACTGCAGTTCCTTGCAGCATTGATAAAAACGTGTGTACTTTAATTTCTAATAAAAAAATCAAGCAGGTATGAATAGCAATAAAATTGCTCAAAAATTGTTCAAATTGAAGGGAAACAATTGGAAATGGATTTGGATATATAATGTTTAGCTAAGCAAGCTATAATGTTCTGTTATTTTAATCAGCATTGTAAAGTAATTTAAATGATGCGGGAAGAGACTTTTATACTTTAATATATAATCATTTTTCAATGCATTCATCAAAAGGTATTTCATGTTAATGACTCTATGGCTGATGACAAGCTCCAGCAATAATGGTCTCTTGCCTGCTTTGGGCTTCAGTTTGGAACTTTTCAATTTGACTTTTTTTTTCCCTCCCCCTTGTTCTTCCTCCCAGTCTTAAAGGAAAATTCCTGTAATTTTGAAAGGAAATTAGTGTTAGTAAATGTCTCAAGGATTTATAAAAATTAAGAAGAAAATTGCGATGGTTATTTTTCATTGTCAACCTGAGCGGATGCAGATGCACCCAGACAATTGGTGTCACGGGCACACATCTGGGAGTATCCAAGAAGGTTGATGACCCGAGTGAGCAAGACTTATCCTGAATGTGGGAGGCGCCGTCCCCATGGACCCAACCAGAGAGAAGAAAAGATAAAAATCGAAAGGCGGGAGAGGACCAGCATTCCCCTCTCTGGGTTTCCTGTCCACCAGGAAGTAAAGAACAGCACAGCCCCCACCACATGTTATCACTGCCAGAATGTTCTGCCCAAGTTCTTGGAGCAGGTGACCATGGATGTGGAACCCTCTGGAACAGTGAGCCAGAATAAACAATCCCTCCCTTGTCTCTGTCAGGCATTTGGTCACAGCAACCAAAAAAGTCACCAATACTTCGCACATTTGTTAATCTTATCTCTCCTTTTAACACCCAAACAGTCCAAACCACAGAGTGACTCATCTGCTTCCAGGGCCTTGCAATCCAGAAAAGACGAAGGTGTCTTTTGGTTTGAAAATCGTCTTCAAAGAGAGATGGAGTCTCTCCACTGCACAGCCATTTTTCTATGTTAAATAAATGCCCGAGAAAGACTCCTTGCTGTTTCTGAGTTGGTATGCACCGTTACCAAATGACTCTTTCAGAAAGTGTGCTCTCCTCTCATCCACTCTGCTGCCCAGACTCTCCCTCCTCTTGCAACATGCTGGCCTCCTTTCTGTTCCTTGAACATGCCCAGCACGCCTTCTCCTCAGAGCCTCTCACGGCCGCTTCCGTCTCTCTACAATGCTTGGCTTCCCTTGGTACCCTGGGTCCTTCCCTCCTTTCTTCATATCTCCTTCTCCATGGAGCTTTTCCTGACCAATCACATTGCCAGTGCAAATGACAGCCCATAGCCCCGTTCTTCTCCTCAGCTTTTCCTATTCTGTTTTCCCCGTTTGTCATCATCTTCCGTTTTAGAATTGTTAGTTTGCATCATCTCTCCCAACTCAAATGGCTCCGTTCTGGTCTCTACCACATCCCTGTCCCCTACTCTGCTTTTGATACGGAGTAATTGTTCAATAATGAACATTTAATGACCGAGTGAACAAATGAGTTCTGAATGCCAATCCCCAAACACTGAAGAGACCTGCTGGAGACATCTTGGTCAAAAACATTTTGTTATCACATGCCCTGACATTAGATGGATTCCCTCCTTTATTGATAATATAAATTTTGGAGATAATTTGATAACACAGTAAGATGCTCTGAACAGGAAATAGTGATTAATCCAGCAATCCCAAACCTGAACACTGATGGCAGAAGATAATTTTCACAAATCCACAAATGTTTAGTACAGCAACATGCATATGATAAAACAATTGAATTTATTGAACTTCCCAATAATGACTGAGTTAGTAAAAATCTGGTACTGCAAAACCTTGAATTATTAGCTAGTGTCTAAAGCGCAAAGGAGTATAATTCTATTCCAGATAGAGAATATGCTTATAAATACATGATTTAAACAGTCACAAAATAGTGAATGCACTGACATCTTGTTAAAAATATATGCATGTGCACATTGCATTTGGCATATACATATACCTGTAAATACGTGCAATCTATATCTACCTATACCTACACATAGTTGTATAGTTCTTGAACAACTATACGTACTATGGCGCTGTCACTAATAGTTTTCAAATTGTAATTTTTAATAATTTTTGTAAAATAGTTAACATTAATTTGTATATTTCTTTAATTTTCCTAAAAAGTCATCATTTTGGCTTTTGTATTTAGCAAAAAAAAAAACCTTAGTTACAGGTGGTATTTCCAATTAATAAATGGATCCCAGTGCTTTCTGACATTTAATATTGTAATTTGACTTAAAAGCAGCAAAGTAGTGTCACCTTACACGGGGACACACTCCAAGATCACCAGTGGGTGCCTGTAATTGCAGATGGCACCAAATCTTACAATTACTTATGTTTTTGTCTGATACATTCACACCTCTGATAAGAGGTAATTGACAAATTAAGCACAGAGATGCCATAATATCCAATCATCAAAGAGAACGTTTACAACAATATGTCACGAGGAAAGTTATATGTCTGGTCTCTTTCTTCCTCTCCCTTTTCTTTCTCTTTGTCTCTCTTCATTGTACTATGTGCCCCTTGTCCTGGGATGATGTGGGCGGTGCAGCATCTCTGCTGAGATGGGGTGAGGTGGGCAATGAGACACTGCCCTCATGGTGGCAGGTACCTGTGTGTCATCGTTTCGCTAGTCCCATATCACTCAGTGGGCCACGGTGATGTTGATGGTTGAGTGTGAGGAGCAGGGGAGAAGGGGTTTGAGATGCTCAAGAGTGGAAGGTTTCTTTCCAAAAGCCCTTTCAGAACAACGTTGTAACCGGATGCTGCCAGCAAGCTCATCAGTGTGGCCACAACAGTTGTCATCACTTGGTGAATACATGGGTAACTCATATTTTGGACGTGGTACTTTCTGTCTCAGAAGTTATTAACTTAATTAATCTAGGAACTGTTTGCATATTAACGTTCATTCTCCTTGTACAATTTTAGTTGTTTGTAGCTTGAGAAATTGGCTCATTTTACCCATGCTGTCACATCTTTGAAAGCAGCGTTGTTTGTAATAATCCTTTATCATTATCCCTTTAATTCCAGGAGAACATTCACGGTGCTCTTTTCATTTGTGAGGCTAACAACTTGTGTCTTCTCTCATCCTTTCTTAAGGGTAATGGGATTTTCAATCTTATTGATATTTTTTATCTTATTGATTTTGATTCAACTGATTTCCTGATTTTGGTATTACCCATTTTTTTTCTAAGCTTCCTTTTCTTCTGCTTACTCTGCATTTAATTTTTTTATAATTTTCCTTCTTTCTTTCCCTCTTTCTTTCTTTCCTTCTTTCTTTTCTTTCTTTCTTTCTTTTGAGGTAGGATTTCTTTCTTTCTTTTCCAGGCTAACTTTCTTTCTTTCTTCTTTTTGTTTTTTTCAGGGTGACCTCCAGGCTAACCTGAAATTCCTATCTAACCTCAGGGTGCCTTGAACTCATGGGATTTCTACCTCTCTGCCTCCCACGCCCCACGCTTAGCTTAATTTTTTTTTTTATAATTTTCTATAATTGAAGTTTAGGTGGTTGATTTTAGATCTTTCTCTTTTTTCTAGTATATGAGTTCACATAGGCTTAAAACTTCTAGGAGTTTCTTTTACTGTATCCTGCACCTTTTATGAATTTTGCTTTAACTCTTATGCAACTCTATATATGTATATATAGGGAATTATATGTATGTATTTTTCTATATATATCTATATTTTAAAATTCAATAGATTTTAATATTTATGTTGAGCATTCTTATTTGACATCTGTGTTTTCTTAATCTCCAAGTCTTTAGGGGACTTCCAGCTACTTTTGTGTCCATGATTACTAGTTTAATTCCACTGCACTTGAGAACGCAGTTGTGTTCTTTTGAGTTTGTTAAAAGTGTTTTATGGCCCATAACGTGATCTGTCTTAGTGAGCACTCCATCTGAGTTCCAAAGGATTGTGTACCCCACTGTTGTGTATGGACGTCCATATTCACAGTGGTTTGATGGCAGTAATAAACTCAACTATGTCTGGACTGAAGTTTAGCTTTGAGGGTCTGTCCATTTATGACAGAGGGATGTTGACATTTCCAATTACAATAATGCATTCAGCTTTCTTTTCTGCTCTATCTGGTTTTTCTTATGCAGCTTGATGCTGTGTTATTAGCTGCATACATATTAAGGACTGCCATGTGTGTTGGAGAATTGACCTCTATCATGATACAATGAATTTCTTTATTTTTGATAAATACATTTTCTCTGTTCCACCTGAACTTAATATAGCTACTTTCATTTTCTATTTTTAGATGCACAGTTTAAATAATCATTTTCTGGGATTACAAAAGGAAAATCAAAATGCAAGCAGTGTATGTAACTTGAAAAGGATTCACAGGAAAGTTCCAAGAGTAAGACTCTGTGACAATCCAGTTAACCCAACTGAATATGATCTACAACTGGAATATGTCCTTTAAATTTTCTTTGTGCCTCTGTGATTTATATATGTAATATTGTACATATTCTATATCATTTTCAAATTTTTTTTTATTTCAAAGTACTATTTTCTGTTTTACATTTAATTATTTATATCTTTATTTTTATTTTTTTTTCTTTTGGCAGCTTCATACAAGTTTACAACAAAATTTTAACGAATTTGCCCCCCAAAATTTTCCTGTCTTGTCCCTCTGACTCCCAACCCACACATCTACATTACTGAGTTATTATTTTGTATAATCTGTTGAATCAATGAATAAATAGAAAAAACAGTGTTTACATTTTATCTTCACATATTCCTTCCTCTGTGCCTTCCTTTCTTTATGTAGATTTGAGTATCAGACCAAAGCATTTTTTCTGTTCTCTTAATAATTCCTTGAAGATTTCTTACAAAGCAAGTCTACTAATAAATTTTGGGGCTGGGGAAATGACTTACCAGTTAAGGCATTTGCTTGTAAAGCCTAAGGACCCTTGTTCGATTCCCCAGTACTCATGTAAACCAGATGCACAAGGGGTCACGTGCATCAGGAGTTCATTTTCAGTAGCTGGAGGCCCTGGCGTGCCCATTCTCTCTCTCTCTCTCTGCCTCTTCTACTCTCTTTCTATCAAGTGAATAGAAATAAAATAAAAATATTTTTTGAAAAAATAACAAGTTCCTTTTATTTTTATATGTCTGAAAACATCTAGGATAATTTTGTGGGGCATAGAAGCTGATCACATGACACACTTAATTCCATTCTCCCCTGGCCGGTGTCATTTCTGTGGAGAAAGCAGTTATAAGTTCTCTCTTTACTCCTCTCTTTACTCCTGTTAAAGGGAGTTTCCTTCTCAAACCTTTCAGAACTTTTGTCCTGTCTTTGATTTTGTTCGTGGGTGGCATGCCTACATGCAATTTCTTCGATATGTACCCTTGTTGATATTCTCTGAATTTCCTAGATCAGCAGCTTAGTGTGTGAAATTAATTTGAAGGAACGGCTTTCTGGTATATTTTCTGTTCTTTCAATCTCTTTTCTTCTGATGTTTCTATACTGTCCCATAGGTATCAGATTTCGTTGCTCTCTTCTTTTGTTTTTTTTTTCCTTTGTTTTTGTTTTTAGCTTTGGAAGCTTTTTGCTGAGATATTGTTAAGTCAGACATTCTTTTCAGCCCTGCCCCATTGGATCCCAAGCTATCAAATGGATTCTGCAGTTCTCTTACAGTTGTTTTGATCTCTAGCATTTCATTTATTTATGTCCTTGCGTGCGTGCGTGTGTGTGTGTTGTGTTATAGTGCCCCACACATTCACCTTCAGCATGGGGTGCTCACCTACGGTGACCAGAGTGGAATGTCAGGTGTCCCCTCTAGCACTCTTCTCGCCAGCCTTGTTTTGAGCCAGAGTCTCTTTACTGACTTTAGACCTTGTGAGGCTCCAGTGATTCTCAGTCTCTGCTTTCCTGCAAGACTGGGCCATGCCCAACCATTTTATATAGGATCTGGAGATGTGAACTCTGGTGGTCTCAGACCCTCATGCTTGCACAGGAAGCACACCCAACCACTGAGAAATCTCTCCAGCCCTATTGTCTTAGATCTTTTGTAGAATTGTCAGCTCTTTTCTTACATTATCTGCCCAGCCTTGTATACTTTCTACTTTACATATTTCTACTACAGTAAATTGTGACTCATATTGTGTCTGTCTCTTTAATCTTGGGATTGGGGTTCTCCCTATGACCATTTCTTTCTTTTTTTTAAGATTTTTTAAAAAATATTTTATTTATTTATTTATTAGGGAGAGAGAGAGAGACTGAGAATGGGTGTGCCAGGGTCTCTAGACGCTGCAAACAAACTCCAGACACAAGTGCCACCATGTGCATCTGGCTTATGTAGGACCTGGAGAACAGAACCTGGATCCTTAGGCTTTGCAGGTATGCACTTTAACGGCTAAGTCAGCTCTCCAGCCCCCCCTTTTTTTAATCCAAGCATATCAATTATAGTTGTCTTAAATATCTGATGATTTCCTCATCTTTGTGTCATCTTAGTCTTTGATGTTTGCCATATCTCTTCAATGCACATACATGTTTGTGAATATAGGCATATATTGACTCTCTCTCTCTCTCCATATATATATATATAAACTTTTCATATGCCTTGTCATGTTTCGCTTGAAAACTCTACATTTAGTGCTAGGTTAAAGGTATGGGTATGAGTTGCCATACTAATCTGAAGAGAGGGGAGGGAAACGTACGTCAGTCTCCTGAATCCATAGCTGGTCTGTGTCTTCTCGAGCTGTTCTCCATCTCCCCCACCCCTTATGTGAAGCAGCCTGGCTGCGAGGGTCAGGATGGGATCTGGTAAAACCCTAGCAGGTTAGGCCTTGGTGAACAGTTTCTCCTGCTGCTGGACCTGTGAGGGACAGAAGCCTTCAGAGTGTTTCTGAGGCTCCTCCTTTCCTCCTGCCAGACGGAAGGGACTATTCTCCTGGGTCCATTGCTGGAGCCTTACCAGCTCCAGTAGGTGAGTCTTGCACTTTGAGCACTTCTAAGGACCAGTCCTCCAGAGCCTGAGCTTTGAGATTTGCCTGCACTGTTCCTCAGCAACCTTCACATTGGAGGGTTTCCTGTCCCAGCAAGGGTCCCCAGGGAAGTTATGTGCATGGATTTCTGTATGTCCCACCTGCCTGTCCAGTCCTGGGAGCAAATATTCTCCTTAGGAACTCTCCTTTCTTTTGAACCTAAAAAAGTTCCTGTTTTGCCTTTTGTCTGTTGTTTAAATATTGTGGCTTCTTCCAAGGTCCTTATATGACACACCAGAAACCATCACAAGTCTTTCTTTAAAAAAATTATTTTCAGTTTTTTTCCAGTGAGTTCTTCTAAGCTTAACCTTTAAAATTATTTTGTCAATTTTCCAACCAAACAAAAGAAACAGACAAAAATAAATTATGGTAACAGCGTTTTGTCTCATCTCCAGAAAAAAATCATAAATACCTTTAATTATTCAAATTATAACCTATGTGATTCAGGCTTTAAAGACTCCAAATCTGGGTTGGAGAGCTGGCTTGGCTGTTAAGGCACTTTTCTGAAAGCCAAAGACCCAGGTTCAATTCCTCAGTACCCACATAAGCCAAATGCACAAGGTGGCACATGCATGTAGAGTTCGTTTGCAGCAGCTGGGGGCCCTAGTGTACCCATTCTCTCTCTGCTTCTCTCCCTCTCTCTCTCCTTGCTTAAAAAAATAATAAAAAATAAAATATCAAAAAGAGACTTCAAATTCTTTACAAAACTCTGCCCTGAGAAAGCCATGAGATATGCCACTTTCATGTACCCATTGTAGTAGTTACATTCCTGTTGATGAAACAAAATGCCGGAGCTGAAAACAGGAAAGGTGTGTTTCGGCTTGGGTCATAAAAGGAAGTTTCACCATGGTGAGGAAAGCAGGCAGAGCAGACAGCTGGGGTGTCATATCTTGTCATATCAGCCGGGAGGGAGCAGCAAGAGTGAACTAGCACTGGTGAGTAGCAGCTGGATCATAAAATCCCCAAACCTGCTCACAGTGACGTACCTCCTCCAGCAAGGTTCCACCTCCCAAAAGGCACCACAACTTTCTTCAATTGCCACCAGCCAAAACATCTGAATTGCCAAAACATCTGAGCCTATGGGTGTTATGTCATTCAAATGACCATACCCAGGGGCACAGATCATTATTTTCATTGCAGTGTTCTTGTGGAATGAGTTATCCTGGTGTCTGTTAATGGATGGTGGGAAAAGTGGAACGCAGAGATACGTGGATGGTAGAATACCATAATTTTATTTGAAAGAATAAAGTTGGTTTCCAAAAGAAATAACTTGGGCTGGAGAAGTGGCTTAGTTTTATGTAGGTATTGGGATATTGAACCTGTGAAGTCTAAGGACCCTGATTCAATTCCCCAGTACTTATGTAAAGCCAGATGCACAAGGTGGCACATGCATCTGTAGTTCATTTGGGCTGAAGAGTTGGCTTAGTGATTAAGGCACTTGCTTGCAAAGCCAAAGGATCCAGGTTCAATTCCCAGGACTCACAAAAAAGCCAGATGCACAAGGTGGCTCACATGTCTGGAGTTCATTTGCAGTGTCTGGATGCCCTGGCATACCCATTCTCTCTCTTTCTCTCTACCTGCCTATCTCCCCCTAATAAATAAATAAAAAAAAATAAAGTATTAAAAAAAGAGAGAGACATATTCTAGCTACGAAACAAAATGTGTTAAACTAGGGCTGCTCATGACAGAACAGAAGTGTTGCAGTTGGCCGGTTGGACTTATACTAGGCAGTGGGATATGAACAAAGCTTCTGTTCCCATGCATCAGAGGTGAGCTCTGAACTTATCTTCTCTGGTAGGGTTTTAACACTTCTGTAAACGTCGTAAACATTCAGTTAACCGTAGACAAGATCCTACGTTAAGCAGTGCCAAGTCCTCCTTCATGTAAATGGGCCATCCTTTCCTTTTCTTATTCTTTGTTCTGCCCTTTATTCCTATCACTCTGATTTAATTATACTTACTATTTGTTTCTCTCCTCTGCTTGCTTTTTAGCTACAATCCTCTGGCTTCTTACTTTAGAGAGACTGACTTAGAGATGATGCTATGCATTCTTACTTGTCATAGGCCGATGTGAATTAATGTCATCCCGCTTGATGTGTGGTAGGAGCTTTTCAATGGGGCTCTCCACTGATGTCAGCATATGGTTCAATTTAAATGCTATGAACACAATGTATTGTCAGATTTAGTTTAAAGAATTAGATGTCATTCAAAAGCTATGAATGGACAGACATCTCTTTCAGATTCTTTTCCTTCTCTCCTTCTTTCTGGTAGATGTAGGGTTATTGGTATTATTCCCCTTTATCCAGTTGGCTATTGAAGGGGAAGACCTGTTGAAATGCTTTCAAGTTGACCTCATTTTCAAAATATACGAATGACCCTTGAAAGTATAGTCTTACTGACCTCATTTTCTTTTCCAAAACATTTATTTATTTATATATTTATTTATTTAAGATAGATAGAGAGAGGCAGATATAGAGAAAGAGAGAATGGGTGTGCTAAGGCCTCTAGCCAATGCAAATGAAGTCCAGACGCATGTGCCTCCTTGTGTATCTGGTTTATGTGGGTCCTGGGGAAGCAAACCTGGGTCCTTTGGCTTTGCAGGCAAGTGCCTTAATGACTAAGCCATCTTTCCACCCCAGTGACTTCATTTTCTGAAGACATTTTCACGTGACAGAGGAGAATAGGGTGATTTATTTTCATTTCTGTGTTTAGCATATGACATTCCATTGTGCAATAGCTTTCATCATTTCTGATGAGAAATTAGCAAAATTTACATGCTTGTTTCCTTGATGTAAAAAGAAAAAGCTTTTCTTTTTGGCTGATTTTTTAAATTTTATTTTTAATTATAAATATTTTCAGGCTATGTTTTTTGCCTGTGAACATGAGATAGACATAGAGGTATGCCTTTCTGCTTGTTTGGTCTTTGAATTTTTTAGATATCTGTGTTGCTAATGTTCTCAAATTTTCAAATTTTTAGTCATTTTTACAAAAATATTTTATTTTTATTTATTAGAGAATGAGAGAGAGGGAGAGAGAAAGAGAACATGAGAATAGGCACACCAGACCCTCTAGCTATTGCAAACAAACTCCAGAAGCATGTGCCACCTTGTGCATCTGGCTTATGTGGGATCTGGAGAATCAAACCTGGGTCCTTAGGCTTCACAGGCAAGTGCCTTAACCACTAATCCATCTCTCCAGCCCTAGTCATTTTTTATTTTTTTGGTTTTTCGAGGTAGGGTGTCACTCTGTCTCAGGCTGACCTGGAATTTACTATGTAGTCTCAGGGTGGTCTCGGACTCATGGCGATCCTCCTACCTCTTCCTCCCGAGTGCTGGGATTAAAGACGTGCACCACCAAGCCCTGCGATTTTTTAAATTATATATTTTTATTCTTCAGTTTCTCTCCCCTTCTAATATAACAGTTACATACATGTACTTAAACCACTTGATTAGACTACATAGGTCTCTGCTAATATTTTCTTTCTTAGTGCCTAGTAAAGTGCCTCAGATTCAATGAATTTTCTTTCTTTCGATATTTTTTCTTTCTACATTTTCCAATGAGCTATAATTAACCCTTCCCAGTGAGGGTTTTAATTTCTGTCACTGTGTTTCCTTCTCTGAATTTCTCCTTAGTTAATTTTAACAACTCTTTATTCTTTATAGAGACTTTTTGGTCACTTATCTTATTCAAATTTCTTTTTCACTTTTGAATATAAAGTATGTAAAATTTCTGTGTCCTAATTTCCCCAGTTGTGTAATATTCTATACCAAAATTTTGTTTGTTGTTCTTGGTTATGTAGTAAATTTCTCTTCCTTGCATATTTGATAATTTTTCACCTGTGTGCTAGATGTGAGTGCTATGTAGTTGAGGATGTATTTTTCTGTCTTTGTCTAGATAGTGTTGAGTTTGTTCACAGTTTTCTTGAAGGTAAGTTTTATGACATCAGCAGTTGTATTTTTAGGCCTTGTTAGGGCGGGAATGAAGGTATTCTTAATCTGAGATGGATATATCTTACTTGAAGTTGAGCTGCATCAGTTGAGTCCTTGGAATGCTTAAAGCCACATCTCCATCACAGCTTGTTCCAACTCCTGTGATTTCTGCTGCTCTGTACGGCTGTGTAGCTGCTTCCTCTGGGTTAAACACGGCCATTGCACTGGGCTTGTGTTTGTTCCAACACCCCCTTTGTTCTCCTTCCCTCTGCCAACTTGTCCTTGTATCCCTTCCAAACAGTCTCCCTTCTCTCTCGGTCTGTTTGGACTCTGCTGAAATGAGATCTTTGAATGTCTACCAATGACTTGAAAGAGTGATAAATGTCAGCAGTCATCAGAACACAATGAAAACCTTAGTTAGAGAGCTGTGTGCTCACTAGCATTTAAAAGGCCTCTGCTGTCAGACGCTGGCTGTGGTCCGCACCTGTCAGAGCTCTCATGCTAATGTAACATGGCGCCACCCTGTTAGAAAGGCACCCTGCAGTTCCATCCCTAGCCCAGCCATTTTCTCAGAAGGAATCAAAGCACATGCCTGAAGAAGACTTGTGCACAATGGGACACAGCAACTTTTTCACTGTAGCTTAAAAACTAGAAGCAACTTTAGGCATGGTAGCCCCCACCTGTCATCCTAGCACTTGGTGTAGAAGCAGAGGATTGGAAAGTTGAGGCCAGCATGGGCTATACTTGAGACCTTGTCTCAAAAAAAAAAAAAAAAAAAAAAGAAAAAAAAGATTGGGGAGATGGCTTAGCTGTTAAGGTGCTTGCCTGTCAAGCCTAAAATGCCCATTCAATTCTCCAGGTCCCATGTTTAGCAGACGCAAAAAGTGACGCAAGGGCACAATGCTGCATTTGCCCACAGGGGGAAGCACATGTCTGGAATTTGGTCACAGTGGCTGAGAGGTGACTGGCACACCCTCTCTCTCTCTCTCTCCCTCCCTTTCTTCCTCTCTCTGTTTCTTTCTCTCTCAAAAACAAACAAAAAAACCATAAAATAAAATAAATGAATAACCCCAAACTACAAGCAATCTAGACATTCCTTATAAAGTAAAACAGACTGCCTGGGGGTTTGACTCTGTAGTAAAGCACTTGTCTAGAATCCAACAGTGAGGGCTGGGCTGTGACTTAGCAATGGAGACCTCACCTAGCATGTGGAAGCCCTGGGTTGCAGTCCTAGGACCTGTTGCTGTCAGATCCACATTGCTGGCAGAAATCACCTGACCAAGAGCAGCTTTTGGGAAAAAATGATTTATTTTGGCTTACAGACTCGAGGGGAAGCTCCATAATAGCAGGGAGAAATGATGGCATAAGCAGAAGGTGGACATCAGCCCCTGACCAACATCAAGTAGACAACAGGAACAGGAGAGTGGGCCAAACACTGGCAAGGGGACACTGGCTATAACACCCATAAGCCCATCTCCAACAATACACTGCCTCCAGAAGGGGTTAATTCCCAAATCTCCATCAGCTGGGAACCCAGCATTCAGAACACCTAAGTTTATGGAGGACACTGAATCAAACCACCACATTCTGCTCCCCCCCCACCCCGCCCCTCCAGCTACTATTACTGTTGCAGTCAGGTTCACATTGCTGGTAGAAATCACTCAAAAAAAAAAAAAAAAAAAAAAAGCAGCTTGTGGGGAAAAAAAAGAGGCTCAGGGGGAAGCTCCATGGTGGCAGGGGAGAACGATGACATGTAGACAACAGGAACAGGAGAGTGTGCCAAACACTGGCAAGGGGACACTGGCTATAACACCCAAAAGCCCACCCCTAACAACACACTGCCTCCAGTAGGCATTAATTCCCAGTTGCCATTAGCTGGGGAGACTAGCATTCAAAATACCTAAGTTTATGGGGGTGCCTGAATCAAACCCCCACAGTACCACAGAGGGAGAGCAGGAGATGGATGGAAGGTTGTGGCAGAGTCATACAATGGAATACAGCTCAGCAGTGAATCCCACAGCAGACTCTCAGAACACTTGTGCTTATGGAAGCCAGGGGCGATGAGGGTTGTATTTGCACAGAGTTTGAGACTGGGAAGACGATGGGCACAAACAAGAGAGTGGTGGTATCTAGGGTGGGTGAGAAGGCAGGCTGGCTGAGCAGCCATGAAAAGGAACTTTCTGACGTGACAGAAGTGTATCATGTACTTGGGTGAACCTTGCTGGGTGCACATTCTATCCCCCTGTGTCATTAGATGGGGGAGTGGGAATAATGGTACAGTACATGGGCACACAGTGGCCTTATTTGGACATGGCCGGGCTCAGACCCCACTGCAACCCCTGCCAAGCTCCTTGTGAGGCCCATACTTACACAGCTCTTCTCCTGGCTCACTATAGTGGATTTGGCAAACCACACATCCATTCTCATAGTCCTTGATGTCATTCCTTCATTTTATTGGCCTCTTTTATGGGGCTAGAAAGCTGGGGGGGGGTGGAGTTTAAGGACGTAGGGGATCAGAGGTCTTGGTTTGACCTTGAACCCAAGATCTCTGGAGATGGGCCCAGTTATCTGCGAGGAGACTCAGGCCAGGCCCTACTGGGTCTGTTGATGCTAATGGTAATAAGCACCTATTAGCCCGAGTAGAGTAGGAAGAGAAAGAGATCAAGCTTTCCTTGCCCTGCCTCTCTTCCCACCTCCTTTATTAATTTTTAATATTTTTAGATTTTATGAAATGAAGTCACCAGGTTGCCCATGCTGGCCTTGAACTCTGGATTCCCCTGCTTCAGTCGCCCAAGGCCTGGGATGACAGATGCATGGCATCACACTGGGCAGGAACCGTGTCCCTTCGTAAAATGAATGCAAGTCCAAGGCTCACTGTGGGGTGGGGAGCTTGGAATGGGGATTGTCAATGTGAAGCCCACCTTCCCCCTTTACAAAACTTGTTTAAGGGCTGGAGAGATGGCTCAGGAGTTAAGACATAGCCTGGGAAGCTAAAGGACCCAGGTTAGATTCCCCAGGATCCATGTAAACCAGATGTACAAGGTGACACGTGTCTGGAGTTCATTTGCAGTGGCTGGAGGCCCTGGCACACCTGATTTCTCTATCTGCCTCTTTCTCTTTCTCCCTCAAATAAATAAATAGAAATAAAATATTTAAAAAGAGGGCTGGAGAGATGGCTTTTAAGATAAGGTGTTCGCCTGCAAAGCCAAAGGATCCCGTTTGATTCTCCAGGACCCACATAAGCCAGATGCACCAGGGTGTGCATGCATCTGGAGTTCATTTGCAGTGGCTGGAGGCCCTAGCATGCCCATTCTCTCTCTCTCAAATAAATAATATATTTTAAATATATATATATATATATATATATATATATATATATATATATAAATAAAATAACTTGTTTTAAAAGGTCCAAGGGATGCATCTCTTTCCTTCCCTTCTCTATGGTGTTGATTTTGGCTCATGATGTTTTCACTGCTCACTGGGCTTTCTGGACAGCCAAGCTGATTTCCTCATGAAGACTGGGATAGAGCTGGGACACTCCCGCATTCCTGCACAGGGGAGAAGCCACTTCCAGCTATTCCATCTCAGACCCCTCAGATCTATCAGAGCTCTGCCAGCCCTCTTTGTCACAGGCTGACTAAAACCCACCAAGTTCTGAAAGAAAAAGGCAGTTTAATTAATTAATTAGCAAAATAATTTAAAAAACCCCCAAACCTTGATCTTTGTATTATCCACACAAGTCAAAATACATGTGTTGGCCAAAGACAAAAATAAATAGCAGGGGGAGAAGGAGGCTGGAATCCCCCTGGTTAGAGGAAAGGAAATGCGCACGGGGCTGTGTTCGTGTCTCAGGGCATCCCCCTCTGTGAATACCCACACACAATACAAAGAATATTTAGGCCAAAAGGTGTTTTTGGAGTCTGTGCTTCTATTTCAGCTGTAGTTTCACTTGCAAAGCTGATGCAAGATTTAATAAAAATTTCAGAAACCAAGAATAGAGCATTTCCTAACAATTACTTTTAAAAAATAATTAATTAAAAAAATTTAATAATAACAATTAAAAAATAAATCCCTACCTTCAAAACTGACTGCAACACTGCAGGGGGAAAAAAAGTGTTTCTCATCTTCCTATCTTAACTCCAGCCACCTCTACCTTCCTACATCTTCATAAAATGTATACGGAGCTAATTTTGAACGTGCCCTTTATGACTATGTCACAGTTGTAATATTGTCATGTTCTGAAGGAGTAATTAAAGATTTACTTAGATTTATGAGACTTTATCATTATCAATAGGGTTAAGGAATGCCGGGGAGACACATTGGTGGAAAATTTTACTCAGCACTTTTGGAAGCAACGAGAGTCCTGGCATTACTTTAGTGCTAAGAAAAAAAAAAAAAAAGTCTGTTGGGCACGAATCTATGGCCCTTTATTAGAAAGGTACTCCACAGACGTTCAGTCAAAGCAGGCGGCCTCTCTCCACCAGGAGCAGGAAGCAGGAGAAGCGAAACGGCTTGCTCATCAGCATGCGTGAGATGGAGTCATCAGATCCCACCGTGGAGGGTAGTGACCGCTTCCTGTCCCTTTGTGAAGTTGGGCCACATTACACATGCACAGATGTGCCATTAAAACAACAGGACATGGCTTTGAAAGGACTCTCATTCAACCTGCCTTGCCCTTCGCTGCCCACTGCATGGGCTGGGAGAATCCCAGTCTGCTTCCCAACCCGCTATCTCCTCGTGGTCCCTGCCACCCTCCCTCCCCCCCACCCCCCCGCCCCCCGCCTCTGAGCCAGGTGAGCCTATGGGAAGCAGGTGTCCACAGCAGCAGGTTTTCTTGCTGCTCTGCCTGGGCTTTCATTTCCCTTCCTCAGGGCAACTTCTAGTCAAGGCAAGCGAGACAAGCCACCGAGTGCCATTTCTCATGCGACATATTTTTTTCAGAAAAATAAATGAGCAACTGGGACCCTGTGGCACGGCACCCCTTCTTCAGGCTGGGCAAGGAAAATGCACACATTGATTAAGCTGTCATGTGACAGACAGCAGCCACATTGGGGAACCCTAGAATTATTTTGTCCTCTGCTGGCCCCTGCGGGTCACTCGTCCTTCTGACTTTCTATCTGTATTGGCCAAGGCTCCCAGAGGGGCCATGACGAGCAGATGAAGTCTCGAGATACATGGAAGGTACGTAAGGTGATGACAGATTACAATAGATGATAGATGATTGATAGATGGATAGATGACAGAGAGATAGATGATAGAGAGATAGATGATAGAGTGATAGATGATAGAGAGAGATAGATGATAGATAGCTAATAGATAAATTTAGACAGGTGGATAATACAGATAGGTAGAAAAATCATACACATGTAAATGATAGACGAGAGGTACGGAATAGAGTAGGTAGGAAAATTACACGCAATAGGGGATGGAATAGAGAGAGCATACACAGATAAATCACAAATGGTGATTGCAGCAAACACTGACTTCAACTGCAGAGGGGTTGTGGCAGGGTGTGGGACACTGGTGGCTGTCACTAACCTAACCCTCAGTGATGTTTTCTCTTTGCTGTCAACTTGACTGGATTTGGAATCACCTGGGAGACACATCTCTGGGGACAGCTGTGAGAGCATTTCCAGAGAGGTTTAACTGAAGAGAGATTTGAACCTCACCGTGAGTGGTACGGTGCCATAGGCTGGGGTCTCAGACTACATAGAAGAAGAATGTGAGCCGAGCCCCAGCATTTGTCAGTGTGACCAGCTGCCTCCAGCTCTTGCGCCGCGACTTCCTCATGACGTGATGGACCGGACCCTCAAACTGTGAGCCAGGCTAACGCCTTCCTCTCGTCCTTAAGCTGCTTTGGTTAAGGACCTCGTCACAGCGACAAGCAAAGCAATGACTTCTTCTGGCTTCCCCTTGGTGTCCAGCAGGCAGCTGACCCCATCACCGGTCAGGACATAAGGCTCCATCTCTGTTATTCGCCAGTTTGAAGCATCCACAAGGCAGTGGCCATTTCTTACTTCATGGAATTAGTTTTAAAATAAAACGATGAGCCGGGCATGGCGGCGCACGCCTTTAATCCCAGCACTCGGGAGGCAGAGGTAGGAGGATGGCCATGAGTTCATAGTGAATTCCAGGTCAGCCCGAGCTAGAGCGAGACCCTACCTGGAAAAACCAAAATAAATAAATAAACAAATAAATAAATAAATAGTAAATAAATAAGACAATGAAAAGCATAGGCCACCAGGAATGACTTGGATAAATACCCCTCATGGTCTCATGCAGCAAAAGCTCAGTCCTCAGTACGCAGTGTTACCGGGAGATGGTGGAGACTGAGGGTGGAGCCGAAGGGGAGGGAGTAAAGAGGTCATTGGGGTGTACTTTGAAAGGGATTATGGGAACTCTGCACTCTTTCTCTTCTCTTCTTTTTCCTTTGGTTTGTGTTTTGAGACAGGATTCTCTCTGTGTAACCCAAGTTGCCTTAAAGTCACAGTTCTTTGGCCTCACACTCCTAAGACCTGGCATTAATGGTTTATGCCACCATTCTAAGAAGCCTAGGATTGCAGGCATGCGCCACAGCACCAGCCCTCTTCCTTTGACTTCCCGCTGCCTCCGAGAAGCAGTCTCCTCCACCACTTGCTCCCACCCGAATGTCTTCCTTGCCATAGGCCCTCAAGGAAATGCTGCAACTGGCCATGGACAAAACCTCTGCAACGATGAGCCGAACGACCCTTGTATCTTTTCACCCTGACGCGTCGCAGGTACTTGTTACTCTGCATCAAGAGTTCCCTGACTTGAGCTGAGCCTAAAAGCACAGGGTGTCCCCTCAGTGACTCAGGAAGCTGAAGCAGGAGGATCCCAAGTTCAAAGCCAGCCTGGGTGAGAGTGTGTCCAAGGCCAACCTGAACAACTTAGGGAGATGGGCTCAAACTGGAAAGGATATTTTTAGAAAGGTAGTTGCCCTGCTTGCAAAGGTCCCAGGTGCAGTCCTCACAACACTGTCCCCACCTTACCCCACTGGTCCTCTTCCATTCTCCCGCGGCTCCATAGGTAGGCTGACGTAACGTGAGTTCTAATGGGTCAGGTGGGTGTTTCTTATGCCTCTGCATTCTGCTTGGGCTTAGCATAGTGCCTCCTACTGCTGAGTGACAGCACTCTGGCTCCTTAGTGGCTCTGGGACCTTGTGCTCACTCCCTAAATCACCCAAAGGGTGCGCTCTCTCCTCTCTCTATCTTTCTTTGCCTCCTTTCTCCCCTCTGACCCAGCAACAGATCCCTGCCATTGCACAGGGGTTTTAGAGACAAACTAGGGGCTGGAGAGATGGCTCAGCAGTTAAGCGCTTGCCTACAAAGCCTAAGGACCCAGGTTCAATTACCCAGTAGCCACATAAAGCCTGATGCCCAAGATGGCACATGTGTCTGGAGTTCGTTTGCAGTGGTACAGGCCCTGTGTGTCCATTCTCATTCTCTCTCTCATGTATCTCTCATCTATCTATTTATCTATCTATCTATCATCATCATCTATCTAATCTGCCCCCCATGTATCTCTCGTCTATCTATCTATTTATCTATCTATCATCATCATCTATCTAATCTGCCCCCCCATGTATCTCTCATCTATCTATCTATCTATTTATCTATCATCATCATCTATCTAATCTGCCTCTCTCTCTCTCTCTCTCTCATAAAATAAATACATAAAAATTAAAGACAAACTCCCAGAGCTGAAGGAAATTCCCTCCCCACTGGGAAGGTGACAAGGAGGTGACATAGTTCAACCCGTTTCTTAAATTACTTACCTTTATCAGCCTATTGAGCAAGCTGGTGTAGGGTGTATAGAATTGCACACTGGCCCCAGTGTGAACCTCTGCACAAGGGGAATGGCCAGATAGATGACTGGCCCAAGTGGGAGGAAAATGGCTAGACACAGTTACCATCAAAGCGACAGAAATTCTGTCAAAGCGTCCGGCTCTCTCTTTAAGTATCTCTCACGTATGAAAGAGGGAACATCTGCGGCAGACCCAACAATATGTTTTAGCGACGTTTGGGGGATGGAAATTAACATTAACAGGAAGACAGGTTTGTGTTTCTCTGTATTTTCACTTATTAACACGACAATCCCAAGGTGATTAGCAATTCTGAGCTACGCTGGGCTGCGAGTTTCCATGTGCAGTGTGGAGACATGTGGCATAGGCATTCCCACGTTCTAGCTCAGAGTTTGGGCTTGGGGAAATTTCAGGAAACCGAATAGCTTTGAAGAGCTTGGATGTTTTTCAGCCTGTGTTTAGACATGAGGAAATGTGTACCAGAGGAAACAGAAATGTCACCGTGCTACTGTGTTGGCCCCTCACCCATATTGGCTGAATGTGTACAATAAGCTCTATGGAGAGCAGCTGTGAGGACTGGCCCTTGGTATCTGGGACAAGCCATTCATCTGTTCATCTACCTGTCCATCCATCCATCCGTCCAGACATCCATCTGTCCCATTTATCCATGTGTCCATCATCTCTCCATCCATTCATCCAGCCATGTATTCATCTCTTCTTTCATTATCACCAGCTTAGCAATTCTTGAGCGGCCAGTACTGTGCATGACTCTGCTAAGCCCTGTGTCACAGCACTTATCAAATGTCACACTCACCAGAAGAAGCTCACAGGAGGACAAGCAACCCCATCACAAAGGCCATAGTCTTTTCCATATGATGTCTGGCATTTCATTGGAATGTATACCTCCCCCATCTCCAAGAATCTCTACTGCCATATCTTTTATTTTAATATTTTATGGATCTACTTATTTGAGAGAGAGAGACACACACACACACACACAGAGAATGGGCACACCAGGGCCTCTAGCTGCTACAAATGAACTCCAGACTCATGCTCCACCTTGTGCATCTGTCTTTATCTGGGTACTGGGGAATCAAGCAAGCACCTTCACAGCTGAGCCATCTCTCCAGATCCCTATTGCCATATCATCTTATTGGACTGGTGTGAAGATGGAAAGCCCTTTGAGCTGTGAGTAGCCACATCAGAGCTCAAGAAGTCACAGCTATGCTGACCACCACCATCATCATATTTACCACCTCCTCCACTTAACGGTCTTGCTGTGAAGCTGGCATCCTGAGGCAACGAGGCATTGGCAGGGTTGAGTTCTAGCCCTGTCATACTCCACTGCTGGACGTAAAATGCCAGCCTATAGTATTTGAATACAAATGTAAGGAAGAAGGCCAGAAGGTGGATGGCTGGAGCCTCTAAACCCTGGGACTGCTCTGAGCACCAAGTAACATAAAATTACTATATAACGCTGTCTGTCTGTCTGTCTATCTATCATCTATCTATCCATCTATCCATCTCTCTATCATCTATCTATCTTCTACCTATTTATTTTTTAACAATATTTTATTTATTTATTTATTTGAAAGAAAGAGGCAGAGAGAGAGAGAGAGAGAGAGAGAGAGAGGGAGAGAGAGAGGGAGAGAATGGGCATTCCAAAGCATCCAGCCACTGCAAACAAACTCAAGAAGCATGCTCCCTCTTCTGCATCTGGCTTACATGGGTCCTGGAGAATAGAACCGGGATCCTTTGGCTTGGCAGGCAAACGCCTTAACCACTAAGCAATCTCTCCACCCCTATCTATTTTTGACATAGAGTCCCACTACTTAGCCAGGTTAGTTTAGAACTCACTATGTAACCCCAAACTGGCCTCCAACTCACCATCCCCCCACTTCAGCCTCCCAAGAGAAGTAGACCATCATAACTGGCTTATCTAGATAGAACTTCAGTAGGCAGAACAATGACGTGTCAGTATTTCAAACTATTTTTACTCCCTAACACCCAGAAGCTGTGACTTACCTCACATGACATAAGAATGCAGATTACCCTATGCGGAAAATCCAAGTTAGGCATCTTGTGAGTAGCTTTCCTGGGATTATCTGGATGAGCCCTAAATGTTACCATATGCAGCCTCAAAGGAGAGAAGCAGAAGTGAGCGAACTCAGACCCATGCAAGGGGAGGTGGTGTAAAGACAGATCAGAGCACAGGATGGCGGGGCTGGGGAGACAGCTCAGTGGTTAAGAGTAACACTTTGCAAGTGTCAGGGCCTAGCTTCAATCCCCAGCTCTCATGTAAAAATCCAGGCATGGGGGCTGGAGAGGGCTGAGCGGTTAAGGTGTTTGCCTGCAAAGCCAAAGGACCTCGGTTCTATAAGCCAGACGCACAAGGGGCACATGCATCTGGACCTTGTTTGCAGTGGCTGGAAGCCCTGGCGTGCTCATTCTCTCTCTCTTTTTCTCTCTCTGCCTCTTTCTCTCTCTCAAATAAATAAATAAATAAAAATAAAAGTATTAAAAAAACAACCCAGGCATGGCTGCTCATGCCCAGTGTTGTAGCTGCAATAAACACCCGACCAGAAGCAGCTTACAGGAGGAAAGGCCTCGCTGTGGGCTCACAGTCCTCAGGGGAAGCTTCATCATGGCAGGAGAGGCTGGCTCACTCCCTCACACATCCGCAGCAGGGACAGCAGCCAACGTGAGCTGACTCTGAATATACGGGGCCGCATCCTCCCTCCCCCAGGTCCAGCTCTGGTGACACCCTGCTCCAGCAGGGCCCAATCTCCCAAACGCTCTGCTAGGTGGAGACTCATCATAAGGGAGCTTTGTCACCAACACCTGACGCTATGGGGACAGCACACTAAGAACCACCACGTCTGCTAACCCCAGAACTGAGGGAGGGAGGCAGGGAGATGGCGGGGGCTCTCTGGTCTCTGTCAGCGTAACTGAAAAGTGGGGAGACCCAAGTGTAGGGAGAGAATCTATCTCAGGGAAATAAGGCAGAAGACCAACCGAGAAGGACACGCAACATCTTTCTTTCCCATCTCCCAATACCTGTACAGGGAGCATACATCTGCATGGGTACATGTGCATACGATATATGTGTACACACATAAGCGTGTAAACCTCACATACTACACCCCCAATATCAGAGAGTAGGATGATGCTGTGTGGCACTCCATTTTGAGTTGCTATAACAAATTACCTGAAGCTGGGTAAGTTCATCAAAAGAGAGATTTAGGGCTGGAGAGATGGCTCAGTGATTAGGGCGCTGGCCTGCAAAGCTAAAGACCCAGGTTCAATTCCCCAGTTCGCACATAAAGCAGATACACAGGGTGGCACATGCTTCTGGACTTTGTTTGCAGTGGCTGGAGGCCCTAGCACACCCATTCTCTCTATCTGCCTCTCTCTCTCTTCAATAAATAAATAATTTTTTTTAAGAAAAAGAGGTCCATTAGGGATCGTCACTGTGTAGATACAAGGCCAAAGAGGCGAATCTAGTGATGGCCTTTATGCCGGTAGAGAGCTAACACAGAATCATATGGATAGAGACAAAGAGTGTGCATGTGTGGGTCATGTTCTGTAGACTCTCTTCTTAGAAAGCCTCGGCTGTTTACTCACAGGGCAATCACAAGGCACACCCAAAAGACCTCTAGTCTTAATCCCCTTGCAAAGACACCACTTAAGTTTCACAAAGGGAGTGGGGGGCATCTAGCGGTATGGCTCAGTGGTCCCCTCAAAATTCATATTGGGAATTAAATTTCAGCCCATGAATCACATTTAAGCTAGAGCATTAAGTGTCTAGCAAAGAGAGTCCTGGAGTTCTTAAACCCCCACATCATGTCAACAGAGGTCATATTTTGGCAGCAGAGTGGAACAACCCTGCTGGTCCCAAGTGCCAGGGGCTGTAGGAGATGCGTGGAAGATTTTCAGTCCCGCTATAAGGAACAGTGAAGGCCCTGCTTCAAAGCATACCCGCCCTGCCCTGCATGTCTACACAGGCACCAGCCTCTGTGCTCCCATTCCTTTCTGACCCCATTAATAGAAGCACACGAGGGGCCCAGGGTGGTTGGGGGGGGATATGGTGAGGGTGACTTTAATCTTCCTTGGATTATATAAACTGTAATCATTACCACACTGGCCCAGGAGGAGGCACAAGCCTCCTTGGTGTGAGATGCCCTCTCTCTCTCTCTCTCTTTCTGTGGTGCTATGGCCTTTGGGAACTGTAAATACTGGGGGTCAGAGGGCGTAGTGGGGGTTGTACCCTATAGGTAGGAGAGCTTTTATTTCAGGCTAGAGAGAAAGAGATGCAATGAATTAGAAAGAAAATAGAGCTTTCCCAATCTCTAGGTTAGAATTCCGAGGACATTGGACGGGTGATTGTAGGGTGTCAAGCATGAGGCAGAGGCACAGCAGAAGCTACTGGGGTGCCAAGTCCAGAACCCCACAATGACCAAGAGGTCCTGGGGCCCTGACAGGGAGATCTGATGTCCTGGCCTGAGGGTAGCTGAGAAAAGAGAGGGAGCTCAACATGTCCCTGGAAGTCATACCTAACAGCTCTTGTAATGGAGTCAGCTGGCACCCGTCAGGAGCTGAAACTTCAAATTCGATCTGGTCAGTGTGGTCAGGCGCTGCCAAGGGGACTTGGAGCTGGACTTGGATGGCCATGGGAGCTGTCTCCATCAATGATGCGAACAGACGCTGAGCTGAGTGGGTGTGACAGCCGCCAGCGCTGCTCAAGGATCAGAAGGCGGGGAGCCCCAAGGGTCCCTGCCAAGGGCAGCCTACTCTGGGTTGGGCACACCACACCTGGGGCCTCCCTGGTGCCCTGCCTTTCCCTGCAAGGCATCTCCATCTCCCAGGACGGTATGAACACTGTCTCAGGATACCATTTTGAGGAGCCCTCTGGCTTTGACCTGAGCCTTGGGGAGGGACACGTTTCAGTTTAAATCTTGACTGTCACATTTCCTCATGGACATGGCTTGTCTCCTGCCCAACCCTGTTTCCCAAGCTAGAAGACATAAATAATAATAACCCCCCCCCCCAAGAGCCAGGAGCTCGATTATTCTGGGATAGTCCTTACTGGCTCCAGCTTAGAGTCCCACCTGCCCCGGGGAGCCTCCCATGGCCATTACTGCTTACCAATTACTGAATGGTTCATTTGACACAGATTTTGTAAGCACTCGTCATGGCTCTGGCATCAAGGATAGTGCCTGGGAACAACAACAAAGATGTGGGGGCTGGAGAGATGGCTTAGTGGTTAAGCACTTGCCTATGAAGCCTAAGGACCCCGGTTCGAGGTTTGATTTCCCCAGGACCCACGTAAGCCAGAGGCACAAGGAGGTGCATGCATCTTGCAGTGGCTGAGGGCCCTGGTGCACCTAGTCTCTCTCTCTCTCTACCTCTTTCTCTGTCTGTCTGTCTGTTACTAATTAATAAATAAAAAATAAAACATGTGACTTTGGCCCCCAGAGACTGTATATTTTCATGGGGAAGGATGGATCCCCAAAACAGATCTGGAACTTGCAGAGATGAGTCACACCCCTACCGGAAGTAAAAAGGACTAGGAAAGAAATTGGCACCGCAAGGCAGGTCCTCTGCCAGCGGCATCCCGCACCCACTGAAGGATGATGCACTGCTCTCTTGTTCCTGCATGGCATGGGGTCCCCAGGCTCATGCAGCCTCACACAGAAGCCTCACGAGTAGTCAGGGACTCCTTTTTTGTGTGTGTGGGGGTTCAAGGTAGGGTCTCACTCTAGCCCAGGTTGACCTGGAATTCACTATGTAGTCTCAGGATGGCCTCGAACTCACTGCGATTCAAGGCATGTGCCACGATGTCTGGCTTAGGGACTCTTTTCTTTTTTTTTAATTTGAGAGAGACACAGAGAGAGAAAGACAGACAGAGAGAATGGGAGCACCAGGGCCTCTCAGCCACTGTGGAAGAACTCCAGACACATGCGCCCCCTTGTGCACATGTGCAACATTGCTTGCTTGCGTCACTTTTTTTTGCGTCTGGCTAAACGTGGGACCTGGAGATCAAATGGGTGTTCCTAGGCTTCACAGGCAGGTGCCTTAACTGCTAAGCCATCTCTCCAGCCCAGGGACTCTTTTTTCTAGACATAACTAAATTAAGATCTGGAGAGAAAACTCAGCGATGAAGAGTGCTTGCTGTGCTTGCTCCTCAACACTCACATAAAAGCCGGGTGTGCCTGTACCCCTAGTGCTCAGGGGGTACAGAGACAAAAGGATCGCTCGAGCTCCCTGGCCAACCAGTCTAACCCATATATGGGGAGCTCCAGGTTCGGTGAGAGAATCTTTCTCAAGGAAATAAAGTGGAAGCATTATAGAGGGCATCCTCTGGCCTTATGTGCATGTATACATGTGCACACTGGAACACAAATGTATACACACGTGTATTCACCCACACGCACACGTACCCACACACTCTAATAGTACACCCACACACAAAAGATGTGGGGAAGGAACAGTTCCTGGTGTGGGAGTGGTCTTGGCAGAATGAGGGAAATGAGGTGGGGCCCAAAAAGCAGGAAGGGCAGAGCATGTGGTCTTAGAGCCCATGGGAAGTGATGTACCCCAGTACCCTTCAGACCTGTAAGCTGGGCTGTCATGGTCTGATCGTGCTATAAAAGCCACATCTCCTCACTGGTACCCACACTACCATCAGCTCCTGGGAGCCCAGAAGGGCTTCTTGCCTCCCACTCTTCCCAAACCCAAGTCATTTTTAGAAATGTTTAAATGGAGGCATACGACGCCTACAGGAATCCGTCACGTGAAAGCATCATGGTCCACTTAGCCACTCTGGCAGTGATGGACACTTGGCTCGCTCCCACTTTGGGGCAATTATATGTGGTACTGCTGGTGGCATATGTACATGTTTCTGGAGGGTTTGTTGCTGAGGCGTGGAGAGCGTGCAGAGTGGGTAATGCAAGATGCAGGAGCCAGAGCCCTGCGGTCCATATTCTCCGCTGTCACCGCCCGCCACCTTCTGGCCTGGTCAGTTTGCTGTCACATTGCATGGCGGTGTCTGGCTGTGGTTTCAATTGTACTGTACTGACGACTAACGAGTCGGAGCGGTTTCTCAAGACTTCCTTGTGACTTGGAAATCCACTTCGTACTACATTTTTCATTTGGGTTGTTTCTCACAGACTCAGGACTTCTGCTCAGACTCTGTTCTCCAAAGTCACCTGTGACAGCGAGAAACTGGGCTATCAGTGATGACAGATGTGGCCACTCCCCCCAGTCCTCCCTCCACCTCCCGATAGGGTCTGCTGGCATCTAGAGAATTCCTGGTGGCAGTGGGGTGGTGAGTGCAGGCAGGGCCTGTTCCCTGGAATGAGCTGTCATCACCACCAGGACTTACCTGCCTGTGTCATCTGTCGGGAAATCCAGTCTTCGTTGTGGCCCATGTGAGCAGATGCACAGTGGCCTGAGCCCAGGAGGTGGCCTCTTCCTTCACCAGCCCACACAGAGCTTTCCCAGAAAAGCAAGGCACGCCCGCTCATAGTGGTCGTCTTCCTTGGTCCCGACTGGGCCTCCTCTCACCTTGTAGAGGAAAGATCATTGGTGCCACGCGGTGTCTCCATCTTCCGGATTCCCAAATGAGAGGCGCCTAGGGTGGGCACATTCTCGGATTTCTAGAGAGACCAGTGCCCTCTATGCTCAGGGTCAAACGGGAAAAGGAAAGATGCTAACTGAGTACTGCCCTGCTGGGGTCACAGACATTTGACTGGCCACCTCCACTCAAAGCCTGAAGAGCCCCCACATGTCCAGTGTCCAGTGTCCGTGGCTCTCTAGCCCTTCGTGCACACATCAGGGCTCCTCCCCAGGCTGTGTCCTCTTTCCTGCTGACCCGGCCAAGGAGGGAGCTGGTGCCCACTCTGGGTTCTGGGATGCTCACGTAACCCTGACCACCGAGCTCCACTTGTTCTGAGAGCTGCACAGAAAGACAGTATTTTCAGGGAGGGCCATTTTCAGGGAGGGCCAGAACCCATGGTTCTGCCTAATGTGTTCAGACCCCTACAGCAACCTGGGAAGGGTGGTTTAAGCTTGTATCATGCATAGAGACATTTGCTTTGGTGACATTTATGCATATAACATTTAACACTTAAAGACAGTCTCTCTCTCCCTCTCTCTCTCCTTACAAAACACCTGGGGTTGAGAGTAGTTTCTCTAGTCATGAAGCCAACCTTTTGTGTGACTGACTGTGGGCCTTTTGGGACCATGGCCTGTTATGAGGAACTGGCACACTGTCTAGTGGCTTCATCCAGGGTGTGGTGAGACACAGACTCATTTCCATTCCCCCTGTCCATCATGCCCCCTGGGAAGCCCGGCCTAGGACCGACCATACTTCACACTTTGACTTGTTGCCTTGGCTCATAGTCAGAGGAGTCAGGCCCAGGACATCCTGCTCCTGATAAAAAAAAAAAAAAAAATGAAAGCCAGGGGCTGGAGAGATGGCTTAGCAGTTAAGGCATTTGCCTGCAAAGCCAAAGGACCTTGGTTTGATTCTCCAATACCCACGTAAGCCAGATGCACAAGGTGGTGCATGCCTCTGGAGTTTGTTTGCAGCGGCTTGGAAGCCCTTGTGTGCTCATTCCCTCTCTCTCTCTTTCTTACTCACTCTGCCTCTTTCCCTCTCTCAAATAAATAAATAAAAAATAAAATATTAGGGGCTGGAGAGATGGCTTAGTGGTTAAGGTGTTTGCCTGCAAAGCCAAAGGATCCCAGTTTGATTTTCCAGGACCCATGTAAGCCAGATACACAAGTGGTACATGCATCTGGAGTTTGTTTGCAGTAGCTAGAGGCCCTGGCACACCCATTCTCTCTCTCTCTCTTTCTCTGCCTTTTTCTCTCTCTTAAATAAGTAAATAAATAGAAATACATTTAAAAAATAAAATATTTTTTTAAAGTTTTGAAAAAATAAAAGGAAAGCCAGAATGCACACTGGAGATGTGTGGCTGTAATAGCTGGATACCGGCTTCTCTGCAGAAGACTTGAGCTCATCCTACCCACTTCCTCCCCTGGCCTCCTCTTGACTGTCTCCAGGCTGCTCTCCCCTGGGTTAGCCAGGCTTCCATTGCTGTGATCAAGTGCCTGGTGAAACAACTTAAAAGAGGAGAGCATCCTCTGGGCTCATGGTTTCAGAGGTGTCAGTCCCATTTGGTAAGCTATTGCTTTTAGGCCCGTAGCAACACAGAAACAGCACCACAGAATCATGTGGTAGAGGAAACCTATTCACTGGTGATGTTCATAAGGTGGCCCGGAAGGAGACAGACAATGATAAGGAGGAGGAGCAAGAGAAAGAGAAGAAAGAAGGAAGGAGGGAGTAAGGGATAGAAAAGGGCCAGCACAAGATATACCCCTTAAAATCACACCCCTAAGTGAACCACTTTCTCCATACAGGCTTGGCCTCCTGAAGACAGATACAGTGATGAAGTCATAAGAAGCAAAGCTGGATCCCTCCCCATCCAGTCACCTCTTAGTAGCACCACCTGCCTGCCACACATGGAACTTGCTTGGGATCAGTCCATGATCCAAACCATCATAACCCTCCTGCCTGCGTGTCACCAAGGAATGGAGGGTGGGGGGGGTTATGACTGTCCTAAACAACAAATCAGGCATAGAATCTTCTAATTCATTCACTAATTTGTTCCACAAAAAGCTGGTGCAGATTCTATTCTTACAGAGAAGATAGATATACAAATCGATAGGTGGATAAATAAGAAAGTAAAACAAATGCATTAGCTAAAAAAAAAAAAAAAACACTCTGGGGACAAAATAAACTGATATATTTCATCTTAGGTGTCAGTATGGCTGGGCTTTGGGGTGCCTAGATGTTTGGTCAAATTCTAATTCCGCATGTGCTCATGGGGGTGTTTATGGACGAGACTGGCATTGGAACTTGGTGGATTGAGTGAGGCAGAGTACTCCCACCAATGGAAATGGACTTTAAGCAGTCCACTGAAGACCTGAATGGAACAAAAAGGCAGGATATCCCGCCAGGAAAAAGAATTCCTCCTGCC
This sequence comes from Orientallactaga sibirica, assembly GCA_036365145.1. NCBI lineage: Eukaryota > Metazoa > Chordata > Mammalia > Rodentia > Dipodidae > Orientallactaga > Orientallactaga sibirica. The sequence continues at coordinate 5,959,842 of JAEOAD010001365.1, forward strand.
GGACTGACTTAGGTGGGGCATTCCTCGACCCTGAACGTCTCTTCTTATAGAATGTTTATTTGTTTATTTATTTATAAAGATGGACTTTTTCTTGCAATATGTTTTTTTTTTTTATTTGAGAGGAAGACAAAGAGGCAGATAGAGAAAGAGCGAATGGGTGCAACAGGGCCTCTAGCCATTGCAAATGCTATCTGAGCTGAGCAGAAAGGTCTTCCCTGGGCCATGCAAGCCTCCTGGAACATCTGATGAGCAAAGGGGAGATTTTTGAGAAATAGTGACCAGGGTGGGAAATAATTAATATCTGGAGAAGAATGGCCAGGGTTCTGATGAAAGGTCTCGCAAATAAGCAAACCACATAAATTCTGATCACATACTACCCATGGAAAGCAGTGTGCACATTGAGGATAAAGACCTTTCATGGACCAAATCACACCACCTCCTGCAGTGATGGAGATGAAAACATGGCCTTGGGAACTCTGTGTAATCACTCTACACGGAGTCACGCCCCCCTCCGCTCACTGTGGATTCTAGACAAGTGCTCTACTGCTGAGCCACGTCCCCAGCCCCTCACTGTGGATTCTAGACAAGTGTTCTACCGCTGAGCCACGTCCCCAGCCCCTCACTGTGGATTCTAGACAAGGGCTCTACCACTGAGCCACGTCCCCAGCCCCTCACTGTGGATTCTAGACAAGGGCTCTACCACTGAGCCACGCCCCCAGCCCCTCACTGTGGATTCTAGACAAGGGCTCTACCACTGAGCCACGCCCCCAGCCCCTCACTGTGGATTCTAGACAAGGGCTCTACCACTGAGCCACGTCCCCAGCCCCTCACTGTGGATTCTAGACAAGTGTTCTACTGCTGAGCCATGCCCCCAACCCCTCACTGTGGATTCTAGACAAGGGCTCTACTGCTGAGCCACGCCCCCAGACCCTCACTGTGGATTCTAGACAAGGGCTCTACCTCTGAGCCACGCCCCCAGCCCCTTACTGTGGATTCTAGACAAGTGATCTACCACTGAGCCACGCCCCCAGCCCCTCACTGTGGATTCTAGACAAGTGTTCTACCACTGAGCCACGCCCCCAGCCCCTCACTGTGGATTCTAGACAAGTGCTCTACCGCTGAGCCACGCCCCCAGCCCCTCACTGTGGATTCTAGACAAGGGCTCTACCACTGAGCCACGCCCCCAGCCCCTCACTGTGGATTCTAGCCAAGGGCTCTACCACTGAGCCATGCCCCCAGCCCCTTACTGTGGATTCTAGACAAGGGCTCTACCACTGAGCCACGCCCCCAGCCCCTCACTGTGGATTCTAGACAAGTGCTCTACCTCTGAGCCACGCCCCCAGCCCCTCACTGTGGGTTCTAGACAAATGCTCTACCTCTGAGCCACGCCCCCAGCCCCTCACTGTGGGTTCTAGACAAGTGCTCTACTGCTGAGCCACGCCCCCAGCCCCTTACTGTGGATTCTAGACAAGTGCTCTACCTCTGAGCCACGCCCCCAGCCCCTCACTGGTGGACTCCAGGCAAGAGCTCTACTGCCACACCTCAGGTATATCTCAAGGCTCCATGAGTTTTGGTGCATCAGAATAGTAGACAGACAACCTGAGGCTCAGGCAGCTAAAGGCAGATCCACTGAGTCAGGCACCACCATCTCCTGCCCACTGTCTCCTCCTCTCCTAGCTCCACACAAACTATTTTTACAGATGCTTTTTCCTACCAAGTACAAATTTTCTAATTTTGATGTGTTATACCTAAATTCCCTTTCTAAAGAATTTCTACTCTGAGAAACAAGTTGATTTCTCTATTGAAGGGTTCCACTGTAATTAAACTGATTGCTGAAAAAGACATCATTCTTCTTTTAATAAGGCAATTTGCATATTCAATAACTTTAGTCTCACTTGCTGAAAGACAGTTTGAAAGTTTGTTTGTATATTCACTCACTGAAATGTTTTCAGATTGCCCTACCTTGTTTCCATTCACACAGATATAACTGAAAGAAAATACAAGAGAAATTTTCTTTTAATAAAAAGAAATATCTATTTTGTTTCCAAACAGACTGAAATTAATGGACAACAGGGCTCCTGTAGGGGAGCATCTTTACAAAATCAGATATTGGGCAGGTTATTGTTAATATCCTATTTGCAAACTCATCTTTGCAGTGTAGTTGGACTGGGAGAGCTGGGTTAAACTCTTTAGAGCTGTTACCCTGACATAGACAAATGAAGTGAGGAAAGATTCTTTCAGCTCATGGTTTTGGAGCTATCAACCCATCCTGACCAGAGCATGGAGTGGAGCAAAGCAGCCCGTAGCATGTTGGTCAGGAAGAAGAGAGAACATGCCTGTATTAGTGGAGTTTTCCTTCTTCCCTTTTAAAAGTTTTTTTTTTTAAAAAAAAAAAACTTATTTTAGAGAGAGAGACAGAGACAGGATTGGCATGCCAGGGCCTCAGCCACTGCAATCTAACTCCAGACACTTGTGACACCTAGTGGGAATGTGCAACCTTGCGCTTGCTTCACCTTTGTGCATCTGGCTTATGTGGGATCTGCAGAGTCTAATCTGGGTCCTTTAGGCTTCACAGGCAAGCGCCTTAACCATTGAGCCATCTCTCCAGCCCTTGCTTCTCTTTTATTCCAGTCTGGCTCTCGGCCTATGAGATAGTCCCTTAGGAATTCAGCTACCCTTGGTTAATCTTCTTTGGAAATTTCCTCACAGACACACCCAGAGGTGAGTTTTACTAATTTCTTAGGTACTTTTCAATCCCATCAATTAGATCAACACTGATAGGAGGAAAATGTGGGGCTCAGAGTTAGAGTTTGCCAGAGCAGGTGAACAAGAGAGCACTCCAGAAGGGACATGGCCCCCACCCCAGAAGAGGGCTTGGTGAGTGCTGGTGTTCAACCTCCAAAGTCATAGCCCACAGCAGTGTCCCCAGTGTGATGGCATTTAGAAACAGGGCCTGTGGGAGGCGACTGGAGTTTGATAAAGAGCCCCCATGATGGAGTGGTGCCTTGTTCCCAATAGGATGACAGAAGAAAGTGACTGACAAACAGGAAATGAGCCCTGACCAGAACCCAAAAGGAACAGGAAATGAGCCCTGACCAGAACCCAAAAGGAACAGGAAATGAGCCCTGACCAGAACCCAAAAGGAACAGGAAATGAGCCCTGACCAGAACCCAAAACGAACAGGAAATGAGCCCTGACCAGAACCCAAAAGGAACAGGAAATGAGCCCTGACCAGAACCCAAAACGAACAGGATATGAGCCCTGACCAGAATCCAAAAGGAACAGGAAATGAGCCCTGACCAGAACCCAAAAGGAACAGGAAATGAGCCCTGACCAGAACCCAAAAGGAACAGGAAATGAGCCCTGACCAGAACCCAAAAGGAACAGGAAATGAGCCCTGACCAGAACCCAAGCAGACTGCACCCTTCATGGGTTTCTAGAAGTGTGGCAAAATGAATTTTTATTCGTGTAGTCTACCGTTACAGGCTCCGGCAGCTCATGGTGGCAAATGCAACACTATCACCTTTGCCCCACCTGATTTTGCTTACTGGGATCCAAAGTGCCACAAGACGTGCATAATTCATGCCACCTTTTGCCTGGCTCGCATGCCATTGAACCAGCCATGTTGGCATTGCAGGAAGGAAGACGACTAATGGCTGGCATGGGCCCCATGGCAGATCTGTAATGGTTTCTGGTGAATGTTGCCTAGCAGATTTCTCTCCAGAGAAACTGTGCAGTTATGGTGTTTGGCGTCTCCACAATACAGCATGGAAACTGGAGACAATCCTGACGCACCTCTGTGGCCATATGCTTTTGTGGTGGAACTTTGCTCATGTGGCAAAGGATGCGTATCCCAAGGGCTCACCCTTCACAGCAGCGTGGAAGGGCACAGCATGGCTTGGGTGGGCAAGGGAAAAGACTGAGCATGGCTGTGTGCCCAGGAACCACACAAACCCATTCAGTCGTTAATGAAGTATGCATAACATGAGGGCTGGAGAGATGGTTTAGCCATAAAGGCGCCTGCCTGCTAAGCCTAAGAACCAGGTTCCAATCTCCAGGTCCCACCTTTAGCCAGATGCAAAGTGATGCAAGGGCGCAATGCCGCACTTGACCACAAGGGGGCGCACACATCTGGATTTCGTTCTCAGCAGCTGAGACACTGCTGGCGCGCCCATCTCTGTCTTCCTCTCCCTCCCTCTCTCTCTGTGTCTCTTTCCCAAAAAAAAAAAAAAAAAGAAAGAAAGAAATATGCATGACATGAAAGGTACTATTTTAACCAGTTCAAGTGTACAGCTTGGGTATTAAGTGAACTTAACAGTTGTACAGCCTTCACTAGTGACTGTCTCCAGAGCTCTGTCAATGAATGGGAGGACATGATGGTTGCTGCTGCTACTTGACTTTATTGTAAAGCAGAAGTGTGTGTGTGTGTGTGTGTGTGTGTGTGAGAGAGAGAGAGAGAGAGAGAGAGAGAGAGAGAGAGGTGTATATAGGCTTGGGATGAAACCCAGAATTCTTATGAATGTTAAGCAAGTATTCTAGCATCGAGCCACATCCCCAGGCCCCAGTAGAAGGCGGCCCCATGAAATAAGAGCTGTCCATCTCTCCTTCCCTCTGTCCCCAGAAGCTGCTCTTCTGTCTTATCCCTGTGACACTGTTCATCTGTCCATGAACACTTGAGCTAGCTCCCGCTTTGGCTGTTGTCAGCAATGCTGCTCCAAACATGACCGTGGGTTCTCAGGTATCTCTTAGAGACCCTGCCCTCCATGTTCTGGATACAGACACAATAATGAAATGGCTGTTTCATCCTGTTTCTGATATTCCTAAGCTCTGCTGGTACCGTTTTCACTGTATACCATGTCTGTAAAATGGCCACATCATCTTATTCTCACTGGCCTTTTCCTTGTTACTCTCTGCTTCAACTAGCCTTTCCTTATTTTTAAAAAGATTTTATTTATTTATTTATTTATTTATTTATTTATTTATTTGAGACAGAGAGAGGGAGAGAGAGAGAGAGAGAGAATGGGCATGCCAGGGCCTCTAGCCACTGCAAAGGAACTCCATATGCATGTGCCACCATATGCATCTGAATTACGTGGGACCTGGAGAATCGAACTGGGTCCTTAGGCTTCGCAGGCAGGCGCCTTAACCACTGAGCCATCTCTCCAGCCCTTCCTTATTTTGTGATTTTTTGATGTCTGCTCACAGTGATATCCAGCTGTTGGTAGAGTAACTAGCTTCCCCAAACCTGTGGTTCTCCAATTTCCACACTAATGATTTTTGCACGTCTATCTGTCAAGTGTCAAACTTTGCAGTATGTCCTCTCTGTACGTTCAAATAAAGGACTTGATTTATGAAATAGGAATCACATAGCAACTCACGTTCCCTGTAGTTGGGTATTTTCATCCTCCATGGCATCCAGCTTATAAGCCACCCGGAATGTCAGTCATACATTGGGTACCGGAGAACTTCCTATGGGGTTCAAAGTTGTTTAGCCCAGGGCAAGACCTGCCTATAGATTCTATAGCACCCCAGAAGGCAGGTGCGGTGACAGATATAAAGGGGAATGAAAGAGCTGGGGTTTGCTTTGTTAAGGAGTATGGCCACTCAGGCAGATGGCACAATGCTTGTCTGTCTCAGGTGGCCGTGACACTGAGGTTGCTGGTCGAAGCGGCGTCTTCTGCGGCCCCAATTCTAAGAGTCGATGGTGTCTGCCATTTTCCGAATGGCTCCCTCCGGTGTCACGCTTTCTCCCAGTTGTTTAGTAACGCGATCCTAAAAGGGTGAACTTGGACAATCGCAGCTTGGCCATTTTGAGCACATATGCTAGAACTAAGTCTTCTTGGCTCAGCTGTAGCTTGAATCTAATGAAAATGACAGATAATGCAGTGCTCTGTGTGCCTGCCAAAAAAGAGGATATTTCCCATGAGATAGCACCTGGTGATGCAGAAATAGACACTATAGATTTGTGATTGGCTGCTGTGTGCGCGTATTCATATCTAGCCTGTATTATCAACAACACATGATCGGATCCTGGATAATAACAGCAACAATGGCTTGCATAAAAATTACTGCAGTGAGAGGGGAAAAAAATCCTAGATCAATTATGTCAATTATGCCCTCGTGCTTTCTCCTCCCCCCGCTTTACCACCAAAGAAAGAGAGCACCTATTTCGGATCTGATTATTCACATGCTTATCCATAGGTCCTCATGCCCCCCTCCACTCTCTCTTTTCTATCGCGATAGAAAAGAGATCTCTTTTCGAAACACACCGCTGACTCCAAGGTGCCTACGTACATATGTGTCTTACATTTTAGCAGTTGGGTAATCAGTGACTTGAAGTGGAGGGGAAACGCCTCTGTGTGTTCTAAAGTGAAGCAAGCGACAGGAGGGCGTGCATCTGAGATGAACTTACCTTGGAGCAAAAAATGCCGTCGGCCCTGAGAAGCTCCATAAATTAAGTTGCTGTGTAAGCCCTGGTTCTAGTCAAAGCACCCAAATTTCCAAGATTTTATTTATTTATTTATTTATTTATTTATTTATTTATTTGAGACAGAGAGAGAGAGAGAGAGAGAGAATGGGCATGCCAGGGCCTCTAGCCACTGCAAAGGAACTCCATATGCATGTGCCACCATATGCATCTGAATTACGTGGGACCTGGAGAATCGAACTGGGTCCTTAGGCTTCGCAGGCAGGCGCCTTAACCACTGAGCCATCTCTCCAGCCCTTCCTTATTTTGTGATTTTTTGATGTCTGCTCACAGTGATATCCAGCTGTTGGTAGAGTAACTAGCTTCCCCAAACCTGTGGTTCTCCAATTTCCACACTAATGATTTTTGCACGTCTATCTGTCAAGTGTCAAACTTTGCAGTATGTCCTCTCTGTACGTTCAAATAAAGGACTTGATTTATGAAATAGGAATCACATAGCAACTCACGTTCCCTGTAGTTGGGTATTTTCATCCTCCATGGCATCCAGCTTATAAGCCACCCGGAATGTCAGTCATACATTGGGTACCGGAGAACTTCCTATGGGGTTCAAAGTTGTTTAGCCCAGGGCAAGACCTGCCTATAGATTCTATAGCACCCCAGAAGGCAGGTGCGGTGACAGATATAAAGGGGAATGAAAGAGCTGGGGTTTGCTTTGTTAAGGAGTATGGCCACTCAGGCAGATGGCACAATGCTTGTCTGTCTCAGGTGGCCGTGACACTGAGGTTGCTGGTCGAAGCGGCGTCTTCTGCGGCCCCAATTCTAAGAGTCGATGGTGTCTGCCATTTTCCGAATGGCCCTCCGGTGTCACGCTTTCTCCCAGTTGTTTAGTAACGCGATCCTAAAAGGGTGAACTTGGACAATCGCAGCTTGGCCATTTTGAGCACATATGCTAGAACTAAGTCTTCTTGGCTCAGCTGTAGCTTGAATCTAATGAAAATGACAGATAATGCAGTGCTCTGTGTGCCTGCCAAAAAAGAGGATATTTCCCATGAGATAGCACCTGGTGATGCAGAAATAGACACTATAGATTTGTGATTGGCTGCTGTGTGCGCGTATTCATATCTAGCCTGTATTATCAACAACACATGATCGGATCCTGGATAATAACAGCAACAATGGCTTGCATAAAAATTACTGCAGTGAGAGGAAAAAAATCCTAGATCAATTATGTCAATTATGCCCTCGTGCTTTCTCCTCCCCCCGCTTTACCACCAAAGAAAGAGAGCACCTATTTCGGATCTGATTATTCACATGCTTATCCATAGGTCCTCATGCCCCCCTCCACTCTCTCTTTTCTATCGCGATAGAAAAGAGATCTCTTTTCGAAACACACCGCTGACTCCAAGGTGCCTACGTACATATGTGTCTTACATTTTAGCAGTTGGGTAATCAGTGACTTGAAGTGGAGGGGAAACGCCTCTGTGTGTTCTAAAGTGAAGCAAGCGACAGGAGGGCGTGCATCTGAGATGAACTTACCTTGGAGCAAAAAATGCCGTCGGCCCTGAGAAGCTCCATAAATTAAGTTGCTGTGTAAGCCCTGGTTCTAGTCAAAGCACCCAAATTTCCAAGGTGTTGTTAATGATTCTCTGCTCAGTGACAATGAAGCATTTCTTTAACAGACTGCCACAGAGCAAACATAAAAAAGAAAGAAAGAAAGAAAGAAAAAAAGAAAAAAAACACAGATCTTGGGAAAGAAAATGTGCTGCTTTTCTTTTTACCTCCTCTCTCCTTCTTCCTTCTGCTTTTTAAATTTCCTTTTTTATCACCCCTTATCACCCCCTCCCTTTGAAGCATCTTCTTGTTTTTCAGAAATGCATTTGCGAGCCAGCAACATGCGCTCTTTAAAATGAGACCTGCAGTTCCAGCAGCCTGTGTTCAAGTCCTGCAGGAGTGACTGCATGGCATTGAGAAAGCAAGTCTCACCTTGTCCCCAAACCTCCATCATGCCCTCCTGAAATCTAGGGGGCTGGAATGAGACGCCTGTCCAGGGCTCCAGAAGCTTGCACATTTGAAGAGTAATCTTCCTAGGCTAACGAAAGCGGAAGGTGATTTTGAAAGAGGAGTACAAAATCATTAAGCAGATCAGTAAATTTGATAATGAATTGTTTCAATTAGATTCAGGTGGCAGCAGATGTTAAATTACTTTAGCAGAACCAAGCTTAGAGGGTTGTGGTTTACTTTTCTCATTTAAATGTATAGATACCAAAAGATACTTCTCAAAAGCTCTACTGTGCTGAGCCCCCCCACATGCATCACTTCCACAGCCCTGAGAGCTGAGGTGGGGCGCTTTGGTCCCAGCTCACTTCTGAAGGTTGTGTTGGCTCTTGGTCGGGGGCAGCCCCTCTTTGTGTCTAGAAATGAGGAAAACACTTGTCTTTCGTTCTCACCTGTGCCCTGTTTCTTTGACTCCCCACATGCCCTTCTCAGACTTGGCATTATAGATTTCCAGTGTGGTGATCATTCCCTATGAGGCCTGCAGTTAGATTTTACCAACCGCAGATCAAAAATGCCAAAATACTGTGCCTGTGCTGGACACAGGCACACACACATCCTTTCCTTGTCTTGGGTCCCTCAACAATAGTGTGACAGCCATTGACTGAACTTATACATTGTGCGAGGTGTGATGGGTCATCTAAAGATGATTTGAAGTCCATGGGAAAATATATCTAGGTTATAAGTGTTTTAATAAAGGACATGAATATTCATGGATTTTGATACAGTGTGGTGTTCTAGAACCAGTACACCAGAGACAGTAAGGGACAGCAATTATACTGCTTTTTCTCGCTTTATTTGTATTTTTACAGAACCAAAGGGGTGGGCTCAGGGGAGGGGGGAACCATAAACAGTTGCACATCTGTTGGCAGGGGTGTGAAGGGACAGAAAAGAAGTGGCCCTCCGTACAAGCACCAAATTTTGGCTCAGACATCTCTGGAAGCTGACCTGGACAGGCTTCCTGGGGACCTCCAACTTGGCATACTCCTTCACTGAGCTGTCAAGGAAGGATGGAGAAGAGGCACCTGAGCCCCAAGACACGTGGCCCCGTTGTCTCCTATGTCAGCTGAATCGCTCCTGGAAGCAGATGGCCCCAGGGTTTGGCTGGAGTGCATCCACACGGGGTGGGCACAGTGACACATCTCCCACCCTCACTCCCTAGACAAGTGTATTCTCTCTCCAATCTCCCTGAACCAAACCTGAAGTCCACTGAGCTCCAGAGACAGCGGTCTCTTTAAGAACTTATCTCATATTTTCAGAAATTGACTGTGAAAATTCTAAGTAATGGTGTGACATGATCACACTCACTTTCTGTAGTTAATCCTTCACAAGGGTCAGGCACCCCTCTCTTCTCAGTGGCTCATTTGATTGTCACCTACCTTGCACAAAACCTCCCAGCCCCAAGCACTGTCTGCTGGGCTGACAGGCAGGCAGAGTGTTGAACGCAGTGCAGGAATAACTGAATTAGAAGAAAGCTGCTGGCACTGTAATAAAGCGTTTAATGGACAGACAGCCTCTCCTGCCTTCCTTGGGGTAACACTAAATCCCTTTTTATTGTAGTTCGCACAGATGTTAGTGAGTTATCCATTTCTCTAATCATACTAGAAGTTGGCACATCCATCTTAAATAAGAAGGCCAGCCCACTTGCTTTTACGGAGTCCTTTTTCTAATAAACTTGTGTCAGTTTCAGGTCAGTTTTACCAATACAAATAAAATTCAAACAAATAAAAAGTATATTGTCTTGTGATGAGACTTATGCAATTACGTCCCGTAGGTCACTTTAAATTTACACAGGGAGTTACACCCTGCAAAGCCCCTACCAGAGCCTCGATTTTCCTCCGACTTGGGGGCACACACCCTTGGAATTTAGGGTTATTGGCGGTCTGTCGCAAGGTCATGGCAGAGTCTGTGGTGCACAAATCTTAGTGGCTGATGGCCGTGGGGTGAGCTAGGCTGTGGGTGAGCTTCTCCAGTCTTCTCTGAACTACCTCCAGAAAGTCACAGGTCACAGGCTTGTGCGTTTTTTTTTATTTCTTCTTCTTCTTCTATTATTATTATTATTTTTTTTTGAGTCTGCTTTCTTGCCAAGTCAATGCTACACTCCTGTCAGAGCTTTTGGACCACCCAAAGATCTTCTTGCAAAAGAAAATTTTGTGAAAGAGGGTGGGGCAGCATCTCCCATTTGTTTGAGAAAAGGAGATGGGGGCTGAAAAAAAAAACCACTACTCACCAAGGTGCTCCCAACTGCAACTTCTGGGGCCCTGGAAAAGGTCACCCGAAGTTCAGGCCGGGATAAATAACTGCTGGTGAGGGCTCCTTTTCTCCTTTCTGCAGAGCTGATGGGTTCACAGCGGTAGCTGGATCTTGATAGATTGGCAGCTGCTGAAAGGAAACGCTTAGCGGTGACCGGGGCAGGGCTGCACTTCAGCTCTGGGGGCAAAGGGTGGGCAGCTGAGGTTCCAGAGCTGGGTGGATCACAGAGGCCAGGTGACAAAGCTGCCACTGCCCTCCCCCCGCCCCCGCCCGGAACAGGAGCAAGCCAGGCCCAGGAATCATCTCCCAGATGGGCTCTGCAGGGTGGGCTCTCAACCCTGCTGAGGCCCGTGGCTTCTGGCTTGTGTTTGTGCAGCAGAATTACTGCTCTCTGGGGTCTCCCCTGCAAGTGAGAAGGGCTGTCTCCGTTGTACTTCCTGGTCTAAAGGGCCACTTCATAAATCAAAGAGGATGGGTGGTGTGTTAACCATTTGTCGGCCTGTTGTTGTGCACAGGGAACACCAACCGCCCCAGAAACCTCACAGTGAGCTCGGACATGCCGGGAGCTTCTCCTCACCCTTTGGCAGCTTCCGGAATGGTACCCTACATGCACGTAGCCCCTCTAGAATCTCCGAATTCACTCGCTCACACATCTGTCACAGTAGAACCTGAGGTCCAGAGTGACTTGCTCAAGCGTGACGACGGGATGAAAACCTTGGACCATCCCAAGAGACTCTGGCTCCAGCCTCACGCTCCTCCTTCCCTTCTTCACCCACTCGCCATTCCTTCCTTCATACAAGGACCCGCTGGGGAAGGGGCTCTGAGACACCAAACACGCTGCTCAGCTGTAGGTGGCTGGGGAAAATCTTAGAAAAGTGCCTCGTACGTCACCTTGTTTTCCTTTGGTTAATGACAAAGCAGCTAGTGTCACAGCCATCTGCAGGCTTCATCCTCTCGCCTGCTCTTGCTGCATGAGTGCCTTCCAGCGTCCAGTGGGCAGTGTTTCCCAACAGTCACTGCGTGCCAACTGTGGTGTGAACTCATGCATCCATAGACAGTAAGTGTGGAGGTTCTGGCTCGGTCACCGTTGGTTGCTGTGACAAAATCCCCCACAAAACAAGTGAAGAGACTAAGGCCTTACAAATCACATGATTCAGTCCTTGGTCACTGGGTTCCATGGCCTCTGGGTCCGTGCGTGGTGAGCAGAGCATCATGACAGAAAAGTGTGGCAGAACGAAGCTGTTCGCTTCATGGTGGGAGCAGGAGGGGGAGAGAGAGAGAGGGAGAGACAGACAAGGGCACAGAGAAATGCTGCCACAGTAAACCAGAGACAGATAGTGACACAGATAAAGACACAAGAACAGGGATGGAAAGATGGCCCCGTGGTTAAGGCATTTGCCTGCAGAGCCTGAAGGCCTGGGTTTGATTCCCCATCCAGTACCCACGTAAAGCCAGATGCACAAAGTGGCGCATGCATCAGGAGTTTGTCTGCAGTGGCTAGAGGCTCTTGTGTGCCCACACTCCACCCCCCCTTTCTGTCTGTCTGTCTGTCTGTGTCTGTATCTCTCTGCTTGCAAATAAAGATATGGATGATGATATAGATAGATACAGATACAGACAAGAACACAGAGAGAAATAAACAGCGAAACAGGGACAGGGACAGAGCAAAGGGGACATAGAAGAGAGAGAGAATATGACAGATCCAGGGACAAGATACAGCCTTCGATGACACATCCTGAGTGAACTACTTTCTCTAACTAGCCCTACCTAACACCCCACGAATGGAGTCAGCACCCTCATGATCCACTTCTCAACAGCCCCATTATCGGGGCGTGGGGGGCTGACCCTTGACCCTTCAACACATGAGCCTTTGGTGGGGACACCCCATGTCCAAAGAGCAACAGTCATCCCAGACTATAAAACCATGACCTTCTTGGCTGAGTTCTCCCTCCTCCACTGCACCCAGTCCCCATTACTGTCCTGCAGACCCTGGGTGAGCACTAGGAAGGGGTCAGGGCTATGGGACAATACTCCTGCTGTGTTATCTGCTGGCTGGAGATCTCGCCTCAGCTTCTCTGCCCCTCAGCATTTGTCGTCGCATGGGTTAGTAATGATTTTCTTCTTAGGACTCCTGTGGAAATCGCAACAGAGCTGTGGGGAGGGTTCTTGATGCAGAGTGAGCCCCGAGTTCTTTCTGGGGAGCTGGCACTTGACACCCCTCTGGGCTGGGCACCTCTGTCCTCGGTTCTGCTTATCTCTATGTCCCTCTTTGTGTGACCTTGCCTATCCTTTCACTCCCTGGCTGCATGTCTCACACCTCCCGACTCTCCTCTGTGAAGTAAATTCATCACAGGTGCTACCGTGTCTTCCTTAAGGTCACCCATGCCACTTCCAGTCCCAGGCCTTAGCCAATCTGACCACCTTCCATTCATGCTGCACTTGCCTGTCCAACCTTTCAGACACCCACTTGATTCACCATTCACCCACCCACCTATTCAGACACCCACCCATCCCCTTGCCTGCTCATCTGTTAGAATACCTACTAGCTCACCTGTGCATTCACCACTCACCCACCCATCCATTCAGTAACCCACTCTCTGCCCCATTCATTCACCACTCACCCACCATTCAGGCACGCCCACGGCCCCATTCACCACTAGCCATCCTGTCCATGTAGGAACCCACTCACTCTCTCATTCATTCATCATTTACCCACCATTTAGGCACCCACACCCCCCCTTTCGTTCACCACTCACCTATACATCCATTTAGGTTCTTCCCATTCATTCTCCACTCACCCATTCAGACAGTTATTCACGTACCCACCCACACATTCACCCATACACACGTCCACCCACCACATGTCCACTCACCCACACATCCACCCGCCCACACGTTCACCCATCCACATCCACCCGCCCACACGTCCACCCACCCACCCACACATCCACTCACATGTCCACCCACACATCCACCCACCCACATGTCCACTCACCCACACATCTACCCACCCACACGTCCACTCACATGTCCACCCACACGTCCACCCACACGTCCACCCACCCACACATCCACCAACACGTCCACATGTCCACCCACCCACATGTCCCACCCACCCACACGTTCACCCATCCACATACTCACCCACACGTCCACCCACCCACACGTCCGTCCACACGTCCACCGTCCATTCAGGCGTCCTTATGCTCCATCAGGCAGATACCATGAAGCTCATTCTCTCTTGTTTTGTTGTGCGCGCGCATGTGTGTGTGTGTGCGCGTGTGTGAGCGTGTACGCACATGTGTGTGTGGTGAGGGGGTGCACATGTGTGTATGAATTCATGTGGACGTCCCAGTACAACCTCACAGACACACCCAGAGGTGTGCTTTCCAAATCCCCTAGGTGTCTGTCAGTCTAGTAAAAGTGACAGTCAAGATGGACTATTCCAGACGATGACATGGGGTTAGCCATGATGACACTTCCCAGTGTCCACTCCTTGTGGTACTGGGCGTGGACCCCAGTGATTCCCTTTGCTTTGGGCCATTGGATACCAAGCAGACCAAGACATGTATGGCAATGACCCACCAGTAACAGGAAACAAAGACTCATGACCCATGCTTACATCTGGAAGGGGTCAGTCGAGTTGGCTGGTGGCTGCTTCCCGGTCGGTGGCCTGCTTCTGGCATGGCTTACTGAACACAGCCACACCATCCATTTGCTCGCTGTGTGTGACCCATCCCCTCCCATGGTGGAAGTGAGGAGCAACGTACCACGCTGCTTGCAAAGAGACTCCTGGACCTTTACAGAAAGGATCCATCAAGCTCTGGCTATAAGAACAAGCGTCTGCTTCCAAAACACAGTTCCAGAACAGCTGAAGTGGGTTCCAAACACAAGGTCAAGAAGGTTGCCCAAAGGCCAGAAGCTCTAAGCCATGGGGCACCCAGGGGTGTGTAGACACTGGGGATGGCGGCTGCTCCAAGAATCGTTGTTTTTTTTGGAGAGCGACACAGAGAGAGACAGAGAGAGAGAGAGGGACAGGAAGACAGATAGAGATGGGCGTGCCAGAAGACTCTCAGCTGCTGCGAACGAAATCTAGATGCGTGCGCCCCCTTGTGGTCAAGTGCGGCATTGCCCCCTTACATCACTGCATCTGGCTAAAAGTGGGACCTGGAGATTGGAACCAGCGTTCTTAGGCTTAGTAGGCAGGCGCCTTAACTGCTAAGAATCGTTTTTGACGATGAAAACCCCACATCTGCCTAAGTGGAGGTGAAGATGTGGGTGCATGAGGATCAGCAGGAGATTAATAAGTTAATTCCTAATAAATGAAGCATAATTACAGGGGTGCTTAAATATACTGTAGGTCATCACACCAATGAAGGGCTCAGAATTCAAGTTTGCCCAAAAACAAGCAATCTAAAAACCGTTCCCTTTGGTGGTGTGGATGCACTCACAGGTGTATGCATATGAAGACACTCATGTGTGGCGATGAGGTGATTTCCACATTGGGAACATGTGCACACACACACACACACACACACACACACACACACACACACACACACAAGCTCATGCATGCACACAGGCACCAGGAATCAATAAGCCTTTGCTTCCTTTTATGAACAAGGTCTCCTGATTCAGCCTAGGCTTACCTTGAACTCTGATCTTCTTGCCTCCAACTCCTGAGTGCTGGGATTGCAAGGTTGTCTGACCACGTTCGGCTTATAAAAGAATAGTGAGCAAAACTCTCTCTCACTTGAAGCCATGTAAGGAAACCTTGATGTGTGGAGCTATTGTTCAGATGGGCTGACATAGGAGCCGGGGTCTCTGGTGCTACTCAGGCAGCTGAGGCAGGAGGATGCCCGGAGACCAGGAGTCTGAGACCATCCTGAGTAAGATGCGAGCCATCATCTCACAACACACAAACAAAACCACTTGAAAACGTGGGAAGAAGTGGGGTAAAATGGATGAAAAACACAGGCATATGCATGGGAAACACACATATCAACACATATAAAAAGATAGCTAATGCAGGCATCTTCGCTTAAACATATGCACATACTTTCAGTGTAGAGAGATATTGAAATTATGTGTCACTGGCGTGTGTGTGTGTGGTCTGTATATGATGGAACCTGTGTGCTCATGCAACTCAACATCTTGTCTCTCAAGACCTTGGAAGCTGAGGCATATTCTGCAGCTCTTAGCCTCCTGCTGCTGTCTGGCCGATGGAAGATAGGCACATATGGAGCTGGTCATTACCCTGACAGGCAGCACCTAGAAGTCATTTATGGGTTCTTACTATTGAAGCAGGTTCAGACGAGCCTTAGCCAGCCGTGACCACCCACCTCACACATCCTACAGTGCTGCCATCTAGCAAGGAACACTACTTGTTGACCGTATGACTTAGTGCAAATGACTAACCATGTCTGGGTCTCTGTGGCATCTCTTAGGATAAAATCATAACAGGAGTCCCCTTTTCAGCATCTAGGTAAAGTTGAAACCAGTTACCATGTGAACACAGGGGCTGGGCCCAGCACGAGCTCTCGGTGAGTGTGAGTTATTGTTGGGATGGTGTGGTAGTTGCTGGGGACAAACATCTCACCAGAAGTAATTTATAGGAAGAACAGGTTTATTTCAAGCTTAGTGTTTCCAGGGGAAGCTTCGCCATGGCAGAAATATCTGGCTCACTTCATCACACATCCATAGCACAGAGGGAGCGTCCCAAACAACAGCAAGGAGGAGTTGACTCTGAACACACAGGGCTGAACTCCACCCAGTGGTCTGCCCTTGGTGACACACATTCTCTAGCAGGACTGCACCTCCCAAATCCTCTATTAGGTGGGGACTTAATAACAAACACCTAAGGCTATGGGGACATTACATTCAATCCACCACAGGTGGCTCATTCTGTGGGCTCAGATATGTTCTGCTTCCTTCTAAGGTGACTTCGAGGTAGGCATTTTCTTTCAGTTAACATCTCCCTCATCTGTAAAGCACTTCGCAGTGAGTAAAACAGATTCACACGGTACCATGCTGTCCAATGGAGACAAAAGGTGAGCTGCTTAGGAAACCTTACATTTTCTTTTAGAAAAACAGTAGAGAGAAATTAATTTCATCAAAATATTTTATTTAGCTAGGCGTGGGGGTGAGCACACTTGTAATCCAAACACCGGGGAGGCTGAGGAGAAGAGTATGTCCAAGACCAACATGGAATACATTGTGAGTTCCAGGTCAGCCGGGGAGCATAAGAGCACAGAGAGATCTTGTCTCTGAAAACCAATGTCTGGGGGCGTGGCTCAGTGGTAGAGCACTTGTCTAGAATCCACAGTGAGGGGCTGGGGGCGTGGCTAAGTGGTAGAGCACTTGTCTAGAATCCACAGTGAGGGGCTGGGAGTGTGGCTCAGTGGTAGAGCACTTGCCTACAATCCACAGTGAGGGGCTGGGGGGGGGTGGCTCAGTGGTAGAGCCCTTGTCTAGAATCCACAGTGAGGGGCTGGGGACGTGGATCAGCTGTAGAGCATTGTCTAGAATCCACAGTGAGGGGCTAGGGGCGTGGCTCAGCAGTAGAATACTTGTGTAGAATCCATAGTGTGGGGCTGGGGTCATACTAAGGCAGAGAGCTCCCTTCATAGATCCAAGACCTTGAGTTTCATCTCCAACACTGCCAAATGAATAAATTAATAAATAACATAAAATATTTTATTAAGCCTGACTGTGATTGTGAGAGGTAAAATAAAGATCTCCCATCTATGCTTGACGCTTATTGACATCTTTTGTTACATGGGAAAAGAATTGATTTGCTGTTGCCGGTGGGATTAAGCATGCTAGTCAGTTGATTTGGAGATCTGAGATGCCATCCAGAGCATTCATTCCCTTCAGTGTCATCTCACTGGTCCTTAAAATAAGAAGAGGGAGGCTCAGAGTTCTGTTGTTTGTGTCAGTGATACCAAGAGCATAGGATCTCCTTGGCTCTTGTGGGCTTTGATGATGGGTGGTCAGCTAAGAGGTGCTGGGGACATCCAGAATCTGGAAAGGACAAGGGCAGAGAGCGGGCCTTAGCCTGTGCCCAGTGCCCAGTGCCCAGTGCCCAGTGCCTGGTTCCATTTGTGCCGCTGGGACCAAAAGACCTGACAGAAACAACTTGAGGGAGGAAAGACTTACTCCACTTCACAGTTCCAGAGAGCTCAGCGCATGCCTGAGCCCCTCACGTAACAGCGAGACCACCAGAGAGCAGGTCCCGAAGCAAGGTGGGGCTGTGCCTTCCAAAGGCGTCCCCAAGGAATCCACTCTCTGTAGCAAGGTTCCACCTCCTAAGGCCCACAGTCTCCTAAAACAGTGCCACCACCTGGGGATCAAGGGATCAGAGGCATGATCCGGGGGAGGGGCCTTCCAACCCCACGCTAAGACACTCAGTAAGACCCGCGTTGGCATTCTCTCTGTAAAGCTGTGAGATAATAAATTTGTGTTGTTTTAAACCACCTAGTTTGCAGTAATTTGTTAAAGCCATGATAGAAAACTAATACACTAGTATACCAAATATTATCATTTCAACATGCAATCAATATGACAAATTATTAATGGGGTAGATTGCATTTTCTGTTTTTGTGCATTAAGCCTTTGGAAGCCAACGCGTGTTTTACGTTGACAGCACGTTTTGTCTTGCCCTAGTCACATTCCAAGTGTTTAACGGCCACATGTGCTGAGACGGTCGCATGGACAAAACTTTCTAGATGAGCCCCCAGCGAGGTGCTGATGTCAGTAGGAGTCAAACCAGAATTAGGGTACCAAGTTATATATTTGCATACGCTTCCCTCATAAACTCCAGCTGTTTATAGTCTTAAAATATTTTGGGGCAGGAGAGATGGCTTAGTGGTCCCCTGTGAAGCCTAAGGACCCAGGTTCAATTCCCCAGTATCCACATAAGCCAGATGCATAAGGTGGCTCATGCATCTGGAGTTCATTTGTACTGGCTGGAGCAGGCCCATTCTCTCTCTTTTCTCTCTCTCTCTCTTGCTTGTTCTTTGTCTCTTTTTCTCTCTCAAATAATAAATATTTTGTCTGGCCTTGGCTTCAGATATCGGATCTGACACTGGTAGTTGGCAAGGTCACCAAGTCATTCACGGTTCTGGGAGAGCAAGCACGGGGTGCAAAGGAGAGGGAATCCAGAAACAGCTCACTCCTCACCCACCAAATCCCATGCCTTGGAGACGTCACCCTGCCCTTGTGGAGCAAAGTTTTGTTATATTTGTTCTTCCAAGTCTAAACAATGTCGGGAATAAATGATTACCTCATGTCACCTCAGTCCAGTTCCCCCCAGCTGTCCCAGTTACAATTATCACCTGAGCGCCAGTGTGGTGGCACACACCTTGGCGCATGTCTTTAATCCCAGCACTCGGGAGGCAGAGGTAGATGGATCACTGTGAGTTCAAGGCCAGCCTGAAACTATATAGTGAATTCCAGGTCAGCCTGGGTTAGAGTGAGACCCTACCTCAAAAAACCAAAGTAGAAGAAAAAGAAGAGAAGGAGGAGGAGGAGGAAGAATTATCACCTGGATTGATATCCTGCCCATTCAGGTTCTTTCTTCCTCCATTTTTCTACTTACGATTTTGTGTTTATTTCCCATCATATCATAGCATGTTGTTATAATCTCCCTTTTCCTTCCACACTGTGCTCACCACCCCCATTCTTGCTGTGCTGATGTGCACAGCCCTTCAAAAGGGATCAGCATCTTTTGTTTTTGTTTTGTTTTTGTTCTTCCTACAAAGGACTAGGCAGCACCTGCCTTGCCTGCTTCAGGATAGTCACCCTCACATTCATAACCAAATTTCAACCACAACTCCCCAGTCTTGATCCCTTTGGGATGAAAGTCATCACAAGTTTTATGTGAATGAGTCCATGGGAACTTTCCTGTAACACTGTATTAAAAAAGAAAAAAGGAAGCCGGGCGTGGTGGCACAGGCCTTTAAGCCCAGTACTCGGGAGGCAGAGGTAGGAGGATCACCATGAGTTTGAGGCCACCCTGAGACTACATAGTGAATTCCAGGTCAGCCTGAGCTAGAGTGAGACCCCACCAAAAAAAAAAAAAAAAAAAAAAAAACAAACAAACAAACAAAAAGAGAGGATGACGCTATTTCTTCCTCCAGCTGTGTGTGTGTTTTTTTTTTACCCCAAATACTCCGGCTATCCATTTTAGATGATACATAGTACTCCACTGTTTAAATATAACAAGCACTTTGTAATTCACAAGAAGACTGATATTCGTTTGAATCACTTCCTTGAGTCATAAGTACCAATGCAGCCACTTCTCAATACTGCTCATACTTCTACCTGCACCGGTTTTTTTTTTTTTTTTTTAAACTTGAAGTCTTCAAAAAAAAATTTGCTGGGTTCCAATATCAGTGACTTTTCAGTTTAATACTTGGAGGCAGGTTGCTCTTTGAAATGGTCCTACCAGTGACCCCTCTGTGTGGGGCAGGAGTATAGCGGATGTCCACTATCATCCCTTCAGCCCTAGACCACTATGTGAGGGACTCCTTGGCCTAGTCACACCAGGCGGAAGGAAGTGTCCGCCAATCCTGTCCCCATGTGCCCTTCCTCCCTCTGCTGGCCCCAGAGGTCAATTCTTCTGGTCATGATGGAGGAAGGAATTAGTATGAGCTAAGCCACACACCCATTCTGAAGATGGACTCTATTTCATTGGACCTTGTTACGTTTAACACACGAAACACACTGCACTTCATCTTTAAAGAAGAAAGAAAAGAAATGGAAAGAAAGAGATCGACGAACCATTCGACTTTGAAGCTGGCGATCTCCTGGAATGATTTTGCAATGCAAGCAATCAATTCCTGGCCTTCTGACATCATTTGCAGAGGTATGATCACAGCAAAATGTGCTTCCGAGAGACTGCTGAACTTGGGCAGGTGGAGTCAAACCCTCTTCACACCCAACAGACCCTAGGGCTATCCTCTCAGCTCACCCCCCACACACTGGCCAACGCCAGCTCAGGGGGACATGTTGCCATGCTGGGAGTGCCGTGTTCTGTTTATACAGAGGACAGTGGGCTTAAAGGAGGAAAATCGCACCCTGTCAGAGCAAGGCCATTAGGGTTATCACTCTGAAATCAATCTCTCTCTCTCTCTTTCTGTCTCTTTCTCTCTGTCTCTCTCTCTCTCCCAGCCATTCACACATTTAACAGTTTTGTTTGAAGGCCTGATGTGTGTTATTTTACTTCCCTTGCTGCTGGTACCAAATACTGGTCAAAAGAACATTAAAGAAGAAAGGATTTATTTTGGCTCTGTTTGAAGGGATGTCACCCTTCCTTCCAGGAAGGGCATAGAAGTAGAGATGGAAGGATCTGATCACATGACCTTTGCACATCCCGAGGAATGCCGGGGCTCATCTGGTTATTTCCTTTTTATTCAGTCATGGTCCCCCCCCCCACCGCCACCAGCCCATGGTTCACACCACCCACATTCAGGAATGAGTCTTCCCTATTCACTTGTGTCTCTCTGGAAACTCTCTCACAGACACATCTCTGGATGTGCTTCCTAGGTGATTCCAAATCCAATCAAGCTGAGGATGGAGTTTAACCATCATGGATAGACATTGTGCCAGGCACACTCAGAATATAGTGCTGAGTGTAACTCACAACAGCCCTGTTTTGGAACACATATTCAAGTGGGAGGAAGCCCAGGAGCACACAGCTGTGTGGGGAGAAGGCCCACAAGTCTTAAGCAGAATAAAAAAGTGAGGGCTGGAGAGATGGCTTAGCAGTTAAGGCGCCTGCCTGTGAAACCTAAGAATGCTTGTTCAAATCGCCAGGTCCCACATTTAGCCAGATGTAAAAGTGACGCAAATGTGCAATGTTGCACATGCACACAAGGGAGGGCACACATCTGGGGTTTGTTCACAGCAGCTGAGAGGCCCTGGCCCACCCATTCTCTCTCTGCCTCTTTCTCTCTCTCTCTCTCTCTGTCTCTCTCTCTCTCTCCCTCTCTCTCAAATAAAAAAAGAAAAGAAAATCTTTAGGGCTGGAGAGATGGCTAAGCAGTTAAGGAGCTTCTTTGCAAAGTTTAAGGACCCAGGTTCGATTCTCCAGGTCCAACGTTAGCCAGATGCACAGCGTGGTACATGCATCTGGAGTTCATTTGCAGTGGCTAGAGGTCCTGGTGCTGGCATGCCCATTCTCTCTCTGCCTCTTCTCTCTCTCTCTCTCTCTCTCAAAATTAAAAAAAGAAGAAGAAAGTGAAGCACATCTATCATGCACTGTTCTTGTGTGTTTACCATGTTTGGGCGCTGAGGTGTCCATGCCATCATTCCTATGTTCAACAGAGGCACTCTCATGGGTGACACTGATGGGTCAAAGAAATGTAAACAACATGCCAAGAGATCACCACTGGAGACATTTCTTGCCGTGTGTTTGCTGAGCCTTCCTCACAGTGGTGTCAGTGATGGGCTTGTGACTGGATCTGCTGCAAGGAGGTGGGCCAGGGCCCCTAGGAGCTGAGGCCACTGGATTGTGTGATGATTCATCTTGACGTCAGCTTGATGGGATTGAGAGATGCTGAGGAGATTTAGGTACTCACTTCTGGGAGGGTCTGTGAGACACTTCCAGAGGAGGTCAGATCCTGACATGAGGGCTATGACCCAAGAATGATTTTACCCATGGATGGTTTCAAAATCCAAACAGATGGCTGGGATACTGTGGAACTGCAGAAGGTGGGTCGAGGAGGTGGTTGTTGAGGTATATCTTGGGAGGGCATCTTGTCTCTGGGTCCTTCTTGTCACTCTACTTCCTGGCTGCCAAGAAAGGAGCAGCTCTCTCTACTAGACTCTTCTGCCACAAGGTTCTACCTCACAACAGGTTCAGGAAAGTTGGAGCCAGATGGCCATCCATGTACTGAAACAACTGGAACTGTGATCCAAAATAAAGCCTTCCTCCATGAAACTTGTTCCTCTTGTGTATGTGCCACAGTGTTGAAAACGGATCAACATGACTGATGTCTTAGGAGACTGCTGGAGGGAGGTCAATGGTGAATGAAGGGGACTGCATGAGACAAGGCTGGGTAGATGATGAGTCACAGGCAGAAGTGGAGTGGGACATATGTCTAAAAGGTATCTAAAGGTTCCTACAAGCAGGGACAACTAGGGGTCTTGTTCTGAAACACTTCTCTAAAGGTGCATTTATCGAAGAGGATGGCTCTAAAACCTCTTGTCCAGGCAGGCTTCCTGGCTCACAGTGAGTGCTCCAGAGAAGACTACTTCATTAATGAATAAATGAAACCCCAGGATTCAGAAAGAGGTACACTAGTGCAAGTAACCATGGTTCTTAGGCTGGTCACTTTGAGAAAGCAATGCTGTGTTGTGAAACCCTGGAAAAGAAACAAAGTGGACTTCTATTATTCTTTTGTGATTTGAAGGCAGCCTATGAAGCTCCCTCTTGGAACATGCTGCTCCCTGCTGGACAGGCTCTTCTAAGACAGATACTCCTTATCCAAGTAACACCATCCCCAGGGAAGCCCAGAACCCTGGCTGAATAAGATCAAGTTCATTGTGCATGTCAGGCCACAGAGAGGATAGCACTTATGAGCAGAGAGAGAGGAAGACTGAAAAATAGCTTCACTTTTTCCACCCATTTTCTCTGATGCCACACAAACTTGTTCCTTCTCTTTTTTCGAGATGACCCTCAAGGACCACAGTTGGAAGACTTTCAGGACTTCTCCCAGGTAGAGGGGACGAGGACAAGTGCCATCCCCTCAGCAAAACTCACATCTTCACCTGTCAAGAGAGGCCACCATAGACATGAGGAGGAGATGATATAGCCTGGGCAGACAGTGTGCAGTGCCAGGCTCTCCATGGCATGGATATTCTGATTTTCTCTTGCTGTTTACTGAGGGATAAAGGGCAGCAGACCCTGGCATGGACATAGGTATGACTTGGGTTGTTTGAGTTAGCATGGTGTCTGGAGTATATGGTCATCCATCCAAAGTCAGGCTGCCACACAGTTGAAACAGTGAAAGTTACTCATGGACTACTTTCAACGCACTGCAAACAAGCACACAGTTAGTGGTACATAGCAACGAGCACTTCTGTAGCTACTAAGGCTACAGGCTGGATGGGATCATCCCACCTTAGGCAGGGCTCAGCTGGGTGGCTCTGCTGCCACATCTCACATTGTCTTCCTGGGCTTAACAGGCAAGCCCAGAGTGGCCTTTTCACATTGATGGCAGAAGTGCAAAAGGTGAGGTGGAATTCACAAGTTCATGCCATTGAAGCTCAGAGCTGGAACATCTTCACATCTGGTGCATTGCTTTGTCTAGGTCACATAGCCAAACATATGGGTGGGAATTTGTTCAATGAGAAGACCTGAAGAACCACATCTCAAAAGGCTGAAGACAGGGACAGGTCTACATTAAGGGAGGACAATGATAATGATGTCACTTAATCATGAAGATACAGAGGAACTTTATCATTTGGTGGCTTTGGCATTGTGTAAACATCAGAGAGTTTGTAGATGGTGTATCCTACCACCACACACAAGCAGTGTAGCATATATGTGACATAGCCCATTGCTTCCAGGGAAGCCTGTTATATATTTTCTTTTGATATTGGGAATTGAACTCAGGGCCTCACATATGCCAGAAACGTGGTACTATCAGCGAGCTATACCTTCAGCTCCCATCATAACTGTTGGAACCAACTATATGTGTATAGTCCGTTATTGATTGAAATGCTGTTATGCAGTCCACAGAGGGAATGGACTCGTGTGCATTCACTCATCCAACGAGCATCTGTGAACACTCACTATGAGCAGGCGCTGTTACAGACACAAGCTCGCAAGGACCATACTCTGCCTCTCACTGAGCTAGCAGACCACAGCCCACACTCTAGAAGGGAAGATAACAAACAAGGAAACGTTAGCCAAGGAAGTTAAACTGGTGATCACTATAAAAAAGAATGAAAGAAGAGCAAGTGAATGTGGGTATGTGATGTGTCTAACAACTTTGATACTCAGCACCACCCAGATAGCACTGGCCGGCTCTCACTGTGTTCCTAATGACCCAGTAGCATTTTTCTCTGAGCTCAAGTGGCTTTCCCTCTGCACCTTCCTTTAGAGCTGAGAGGAGGTGCTGCTTATAAATGTCATGCATAGCCTTTCTCTTTGGAAAAGCTGGTCCCCAGATTTTTAAAATATTTTGTTTATTTATTCATTTGAGAGAGAGAAAGAGGGGGAAGGAGGGAGAAATGGGCACACCAGGGCCTCCAACCACTGCAAACGAACTCCAGATGCATGCGCCACCTTGTGCACCTGGCTTATGTGGGTCCTGGATAATCGAACCGGGATCCTTTGGCTTTGCAGGCAAACAACTTAACCACTAAGCCATCTCTCCAGCCTGGTCCCCAGATTTTTGAAGACCAGTAGGTTATAGTACATATTTGTAGGAATATTGAGTACTATGTCATATATATTTTAGACATCTATTTATTAACAATTTATTTATTGGGAGAGAGAGAGAGAGAGGGAAAGAGAGAGAGAATGAGCATGCCAGGGTCTCTAGCCACTGAAAATGAATTCCAGATGCACATGACACCTTGTGCATTGGGCTTTAAATGGGTACTGGGGAACTGAACTTGAATCCTTTGGCTTGTCAAGCAAGTGTGTTAACCACTGAGCCATCTCTCCAGCCTGGTTTTTAGACATTGTTTTATGAGTAGCAATCATGGTAGAAAACTGGCTGTCATATATTACTCTCTAGTGTCACACATATCATCAACTAGCTATGTGACACCAGACCGTAGTGAACAGATGAACTTCAATGGCAGGATTATTATGACTTTTACTCAAGAGTTCTCAATCTATAAAACCATCCAGTGAGAAGATCACAACTGAGCCATGGGTCAGCCAAAACAGAGGCTGAATAGAGTGGCTATATTTGATTACATAAACATTCAACACTATCCAAGTCCTTGATGGTTTGAAAATTTTATTTATATGTTTGATGATATCACAGAATTTCTGTATGAAAAGTGGGGCTGTGTTGACATGAACATGGTTCTACCTCCTTGGTTTCATCAGGATTTTGCTATGCTTCTATTGAAGGCACATGTGATGGTTAACCTTGATCATCAGCTTGGTTAGACTGAGAGACACCTAAGAGATCACTGAAGCACACCTCCAGGTGTTTCCAGACACATCTAAACCATGAGGACTCTCCCCAGACCAATGGCTTCAATTAATCCCTTGATGGATAACTTGACATTTTTGGGGCAGTGATGAATGGATGGAGGTAGTAGATAGCTGAGGGCCTTTCTTTGGAGGGCTGTATCTTGCTCTGGCCCCATCCTATATCCCCTTTCTCTACTCCCTGTATGTCATGACGTGAATAGTTCGTTTCTCTACACACTCTCCTCATGTGATGTTCAGCCCCGTTGGTTCAGGACATGATGCACTGAGCCCTCTGAAATCATGAGCGAAATAAAACCTTCCTCCCTTAGGTCCTTTCTGTCAGGTATTTTATCAATGAACATGGGAAAGCCGATGTGGGTCTAGGATGGGTTCTCACACCCTTCTCCTTCAGTGTTCTGACAGCCCCCTGAAGCCCTGTCCTGTCACCTGGGGGCAGCCCCACAGCAGTGATGAGGGCTGGAGACACACGGGGCCTTGGGGAGGGTGGACTTCTGTGTGCTTGCATGAGGAACAATCCCCACGGTGGAATGGATGGTGATTCTGTTGCTTTCCAAAACCCCTGCTCAAGGAAATGTCTCTCGGTCCACACAAGCATCCCCGGGAAGCTCCAGGGGCTCTGGTATCTGGTCGTGTTAGAATCACTTTGTCCTAAGATCATCCCAAGCTCTGAAGTCAAGAGTACGTCCTTAAATAGCAGAGCTCACGTGTCCTCCCTTTCCTTCCACTCACCCTTGAAGCTAAGTCCTATGGGATGGGCTGGCAGAGGACAGGGACACATACCACACCCCCATACACACAACGTGTTCACACACACGAGCACCATTACTGCTTGGGGAGTTGGCTCCCATTTGAGTGGAATGACCGTGTCATGGAGCCAGCCATTGTGTACCTGAGTCCTCAGGAAATTCAAAACAAGGCTTCCATGGTTGGACTTTTTCTTTCTTTCTTTTTCTTTTTTCTTTCTTTCTTTCTTTCGTAAGGCAGAATTTTCAGTCTGTAGAACTGTCTAGTGAGAAATTTACAGGCAGAATTGACTCTTTGTCTCTACAAAACCATGAAGGAAAGAGTCTAAGTGATAATTGTATGCACAGTTCAAAATATTTTAAATGAACTTGTTCTGACAAAGAAATAAGTTATGAAGTTAACTTTTGTATGTGTGTGAATAATTAAACTATTGTCACCACTTTAAATTATCATCCATTGTTAACTTACATCATTAAATCTTACCTCTTTGCTAAAGAATAATGAAAAAAAATGCACTTAATTAACAGTTATTGCAAGCTCCAGGCCATTGATAACGCCAGTCTCAGCTTGAATTTCACAAGTGTGTTTTGTGCCTCATCTCCTGTTGTTGCATGGGGAGGGGGGAGGGGGGGCAAAATCCCACGTGGCATGAGACTCAGGGGTTCTCCCATACAGGGGTCAAAAGCCCTTTCTGGAAAACGTGCTCGTTCCTATTCACTCAATCATGGTAGGGTCTTACTCTGTGAAAAGGGGCCACAGGGCTCCCACTCGGAGCCTTTGTTCTCTTTATGGAATTTATGAAGTGTCCTTGGCTACTGTCATCTTAGAGAGTGATCTCCCTCCCACCCCACCCCCCGTCATCCTGGGTGCAACATGTTAAGTCATTCGTTCCTTGTTTGTGGGGGGCCCAGGAGTGGGAGGCTGGGTCAGAAGAAGGATTTGGGGTGAATCTCTCCAAGGAGTCCTGAGAAAGAGGACTCCTGTTAATTTCCTTGTTGTTTCCATTAAGGAGGTGATGGATTTTTTTTCCTGGATATTGTTAAAGAGGCTTGCCAGGCCTGTTAGGACCATGAGGCATTCTTCAGATGAAATAAGGCCAATCAGAGGGATAATGAGGAAAGTAATATCTCCCCAGAGAGGCCGATGGGGTTTTCATCAAATCAGCCAACCTTTTCCCGTCACTTACCCGCCCTGCACTCCAGGCAGGCCCGCTAGCCTGCCTCCTCGCTTTCCCCTTTGTCAAACTTCCTAGTGGCTATTTTTGATAACTGAATACTCAGGGACCCAGGAAATTCACATGCACTCCCTGTTTCTTCTTTTCTGTTTTTATTATTATTATTATTATTATTATTATTATTATTATTGTAGTATTGGGAAATAAACTTAGGACTTTGCATATGTTAAACAAGTGCTCTACCACTGAGCCACATCTCCACTTTTAAATATATATGCATATTATATATCATATATACATACATGTATATATGTGCATATATGATATATGTATACATGTGTGGTTTATACCCATCTTATATGTGTGTGGTAGGGATCAAATCCACTTCCTCACACATACAACACAATAAGTCTTTTCTATCACTAAGCTACACTCCAGGCCTAAATGATCCTCATTTCTTTATTTGGAGTACCAGGGACTGAACCGAGAGCCTTGCATGTTCTAGACTTCTCCATAAGTTTCTCAGGCTGGCCTAAAATTCACTCTAAAGCCTAGTCAGGCCTTGAACTTGCAATCCTCCTGCCTCAGCTCTGAGAGGAACTGAGATTATAAGCCTGTGCCGCCAGGCTTGGTGATTCCTCTATTTGTGAAAAATAATTATCGACTCTGACTTTCTTTGGTATATTGATAACTGTCCCTTAAGTCCTGGAAGGAGTTCAGACCCAATGGAGGACAGTAAGGCTACCTAATTCTGAGGTGCTTTATCCTCGGTGGCCCTTGTGTCATAGATAACCATTCCCTTGGCAACAAAATTCTGGGTGGGACATGCATAAAGGGACAGACCTCGCTATGGTATAAGGTGTTCCTTCAGCCCATTTCTTTGACTCTGTCCTGAAAATAATAGTGCTTGAAGACCAGCTAGTTAAATATCTCTTTCCTTTATGGTTAACCAGAACAGCAGAGCCCAATGGGAGAGAGGACTAAATGAGTTGGCTTGAAATATGTTATCAAACATCTGGTGCATCTGCCCCATGGATCTTGTCCGTAGCTGTATTTCAATGAAACCCAGGAAGGCTCTATAAAACTCTCCTCTGCACAGGGTCTCCAGAAATCACACAGAATGGTAAATGCATGCAAAAGGAAGGGAATGTACGTGGTACCTGGATGCCCATGGAGATGGACACCAGACACTGACTCAGCCCTGGTGGTACCCCGAAGCATCAATTGTCCATTGACAGCGGTCTGCACAAGAAATTCCTGGATGCTGCCAGCAGGCAGGGCACGGAGCATCCGTCCTTTCTGGAGGCCGTGAGTGTCACTTTGCCCACTGGAAGCCAGGAGAGCGATGCAGGAAGAGTTGTGGAGGGTATGTGGGCCTCGTCTGTGGACTTCAGTTCCCTGGAGACAGTCTCGGGAAGCTGTCCTTCCGCCACCCAGGGCTGAGTGCTTCCTCCACTGGGGTTGGGGTGATGTGGGTCACAAAAGATGGGGGAGAAATCACGTTCTAGCCTGTGAAAGTTTTCCAAATTAACCGGGTTCCGTTTGCAGGAGTCCTCCCACCGTGCTCAGCAAATGATGCAAAGCCTCCACATGATTTCATCTGTGCAGACTCTAATCCACTTACTTAATGAAATACATAATTAACATATTATAATTGCAGTAAAGATGGTTTTGACAGAAATCATTTCCCGTATCTAATACCGTGGTAATTTAATCTGTTCCCCACTCCCTAACACGACCCTCTATGATTAAGTTTCATAAGAATTCTTTTGATTGATTGACTCATCTGACGGGCTGGGCTTTGCTAAAGCGGTGTCTGTCAGTTTCCGGAGCGGCATGTGAAGTCGTGGCAGATGGCTGCGGCGGGCTCTGGGCTCTGTCTCCCTGTGTGGTCTCCCATCCTATGCGCTTTCTTTCCCTTCCCCTGCTTCTAAATGCCCCGATAATCCACCCTCTGCTGCCTGCGTGGCCAAAACCGCATGTTGCTAGCTGCTGCTCCTATGTTGTGGGGCTGTTGTTGCAGACAGAGAGCTGGGACCTGCCTGGGTGGGCCGGTGGCAGGCCTGAGATGTCAGCTTCCTTCACACCTGGCTGTCAACTCCTGTCCACACCCAATGCACTTTGGCTGCCTGGGTGGGGTGGGGGAGGTTCCACTGTCCCACTCTCAGGCCAGTTGAGCCCTGTGTGTTGGCTGGGGGAGATGCAAAAGCTATCTCGGCATAGCCCATGTCCCACCCTGCCTGCTTTGGCTTGGGAGCAGGCATGAGGGTGTCTCGGCTTTCCCACCATGCTGTGCATGTGTGAGGGTGTGTTTGGGTGTGTTCTCGTGTGTGTCAGGAATGGCGCATGCATGCCATGCTGTGTGTGTGGAGCCAGAGGAGGACTTCGGGTGTCAGTCCTTGCCTTCAACCTTAAGGCGGGGGTCTCTGGTTCATGTACACTGCTGTGTTTGCCAGGCTAGCTGACCTATGAGCTTCTGGAAAATTCTCCTGTCTCTGCCTCCCTTCTTACTATAGACACACTGGGATTACAGACACTAACCACAGGGCATAGTGGGAGCTGGGGACCCTGACTCGGATACTCGCTCTTATGTGCAAGTACTTTGCACTGCGCCATTTCCCCAGCCTTGGTTTCAGCTAACCCTTGCAGTACTGGAGACGGAGGCCAGAACCTTCCATAGCAAAGCCACCATGGTGTCACCGAGTTGCATCCCAGCCCTTCCTTCTGTTGAGACAAGGTCTCCTTCTATAGCTCCAGGATGGCCTCAAACTCACTAAGTAGCACAGACTATCTTGAACTTGAAATCTTCCTGCCTCAGCATTCTGGGGGCTGAGATTCTAGAAGGTCCTGCACCACTGTGTACCCATGCACCGCCATGTCTGGCCTTACATGACAGGAAACACATTTTTCCAGTGGATTCTTGGATACTTCTCTGTTAACAGATAGGGATTCTGGGTTTTGAGTATTTAGGGAGGATGCTGAAGTTTTGGCTCCTGGCAATGTGTTTGTAAGAAATGGAATGTCCAAAGCAGCTCCAATGGCCAGGGTCTAGTCCTGCAAGTTCAGTGTGTGTGTGTGTGTGTGTGTGTGTGTGTGTGTGTAGGGTGGGGGGGGTAACAGCTCAGGGCTAGAACAGTATATAATACTCACCCTACTGATTCTCATTGCCCAGTGCTTCCTACAAATTGCTGGGATGTGTTAAGCACCCACTCTGTGCCAGAATCTTAGGACTAGACATTCCTTTCAACAGACGAAGAAGGACTGAGCCGCAGTTCGTGTGCTGGATTATCAGCACCGTGTCAAATACCCCAGAGAAGCAACTTCAGTTGGTCAGGAGGCGGATTTGTGTTGGCTGGTGTGTCAGGGATTTCAGCCCATGGTCACATGGCTGGGTTGTTTCTGGGCCATGGTAAGGCAGAGGATCACGGTGGAAGGGTAGGGCAGGATAAAGTTGCTCACCTCCTGGCAGCCAAGAGGCAGAGGGAGTGAGTGACAAGAAAGGGCCTGGGTAAGGCCTAGCCTTCAAAGACATATCCGTAGTGGCCCACTTCTTCTACAAGGGTCTTAACTGCCACACGTCTACTCTGGTGGTGATTTTAATCAAATAAAATGCCTCTTCCCATTCTGTGATAAACAGTGTTTTGCAAACACCTCAGCATCTAAGGTAAAGAGAATGTAAACCATCTGACTCCCGCCTATCTTGACCCAGTATAACCATGTCACTGCATCCTGTCCTGGGTCAGTCAAATATCTTACAAGACCAAACCATTGGTAACCCTCCCCCCACCCCGCCTCCAGCTAACAGCTTATTGTTTTGCTTCTGTGGGCCAGTTATCACTTCCTTCTCTTGCCCCCAGTCATGTAGCCCGGAAGTTTAACCCACCAACAGTGTAAAGATTTAAGATGGCTGGGTGTGGTGGTGCACGCCTTTAATCCCAGCACTTGGGAGGCAGAGGTAGGAGGATCGCCGTGAGTTCAAGGCCACCCAGAGACTACATAGTTAATTCCAGGTCAACCTGGGCCAGAGTGAGACCCTACCTCAAAAAACCAAAAAAAAAAAAAAAGATTCAAGATGATGTCAAGCCACCGGCCATATTGTCTATAAAATCTCTGAGCTGGGCTGGAGAGATGGCTTAGCGGTTAAGGCGCCTGCATGCTAAGCCTAAGAACCCGGTTCCAATCTCCAGATCCCACGTTTAGCCAGATGCAAAGTGACACAAGGGCGCAATGCCGCACTTGACCACAAGGGGGCGCACGCATCTGTATTTTGTTCACAGCAGCTGGCGCGCCCATCTCTATCTGTCTCCCTCTCCCTCTCTGTCTGTCTTTCTCTGTGTCTCTCTCCAAAAAATAAATAAAATAATAAAAAAAATTAAAAAAAAATCTCTGAGCTAACAGAGCTTAGCACTCAGGCTTTGGAAGTTCTTCCCCTAAATCCATGGTGACATGAATAAGTTTTATGATTTCCCACTCTGTCTCTGGTACTGGCTCTGTGTGACTCAGTTTTCCCCTTAATGCTACCACCTCCAAAATGTGGCATCAAACCATGGATCAGTTCATTGATTATGTCGAGCCTAAAATCTCTTCTTAGTGATTGGAGCACCAGCTCAGGGCCAACTTTTCCAAGCATGAACCTGCTTTTGAGGCAGCACCCTGTGTCATATCCACATCACAGGCGCCACCAACTTCAAGTAGCCCATAATGGTGACATCTACAGGGATGATTTTGCTGTGAGTTGAGGTGGATCTGGAGGGGAAGTTTTCCCAGTATCAGAGCCAGGGAGAGGCCAGCTGTCCAAGAGGGACAGTCCAGAATGAAGCCCGGCAGATGAGGCATGGGGATGTGTGTGTGTCTGGAAGGAGGTGCTAGTCTTTTTATTTTTCAAATTTAATTAAATTTTATTTTCTGGTTGATTCATAATGTATATGCATATTTTCTGAGATTCCGTATGGAGGATGGGTTCTATTTCCTCACTGGAATGTAGGGTGGTTCTCCAGTACCTTGAAGGCCTGGGTTGGATACTATACTTAGGGACTCTGGGGGTCGCAGTGACTCCTGTTCTCTAAGCTCTGTTCTTCCTCTGAGCTGATGGCACTGTACAAGAGTCTAAGGGCTTCTTTCCACCAGCCCATCTCTCTTGCCCAGGCCCCAGCATGAGTCCAGAATTCAGAGTTGTGTAGGCTCTAAGAGCAGCATGGGGTTACCTCTCAGGGACCTGCCCTCTGTGGTCACTGTCACCTGTGTGTGTTAGAGGTCTTAGCCCAACTGCATAGCACTCGTCATGTGTTCCCTCTGGTAAGACCTAGGGATTTTTGGTGCTGTGGGCCTCATCGTCCATAAAAAGTAATCTTGAAAATTCTATTTTACACCTGCATGGATTTAATGACATATATAATTTTCGACCTTAAATTAATTTTTCTCCCAACTTCAATGGAAATAAAAATGTTTTCTATTTAATGCAGTAAGTGTTGTGGGCACTAGGTGCTAAAAAAAAAAAAAAAAACTCTTGGGGCTGGACAGATAGCTTAGTAATTAAGGCATTTGCCTGTGTAACCAAAGTACCCAGATGCACAAGGTGGTGCATGCATCTGAAGTTTGCTTACAGGGGCTGAAGGCCCTTGAGTGTCCATTCTGTCTCTCATAAATAAAAATAAATATTTAAAAAGTATTTAAACATAACTCTTGGAGAGATTGACTCTGATCTCCAAGATAGGGGCTTCATTAAACAGTCTCCACCCACTTTGCCCTGACATGTACTGAACTCTGGTTGAGGGTCTAGGTGCCCCCACTCAAAGGCCACATAAATCCTGCAGATTGGGCTCTGGGAAGTCTTGCCACCCACCTGCCGGCAGTCCCTCAGTAACCCTACACCTCAGATATGCAGAAAACCGCTCAGCTATTCCAGTCCCTGGGGAAGTACTTCTTCAGAGAAGCAGGTTCACTTCCTGCAAGACACAAGCCAGGACATCCCAACAATGATCTAGAGTGAGGGGCTGGAAGCAGCTGCAGACACTAAGGCCCACTTGAGTGTGAATGTGCCCCAAGTTCTGGGCCCCAGTTATCTTGGAGAGTGGTGCAATGACAAGGGCCCCAAATCTCCTTTATGGCTTTATGGGCACACCTGGACAGGATCTTTATCAGAGGTCAGGGTGTACCGGACTGGGAGAGTCCCCAAAGAGCACCTTTCATAATCATAGTGATCGTCTGGCTGCCTTGCGGACACCAGTCACCCAGCTCACATCCACCCCCCATGGGATCCAGGCCAGGCCAGGAGCCTCCTCCAAAAGGTGTCCACATGTGACCGTCTTCATCCCTGAGTAGTGGGTGCCACACAGACAGATACAGAGTCTTAACACAGAGTCTTGTACCCAGTGAGGGTACGAGCTGCCAGTGCAGGACAGGCAGCCATGCTTATGGTATAAAGGATTGCTCTGTTCAGCCAGTGTCTTTGAAGCCAGCAGGGCTACAGGATCCACATGAGATTGGGGGCTCCAGAACCTTCTAAACTAGCAGGGATCCACATGGGATTGAGGCTTCAGAGCCTTCTAAGACAGCAGGGATATGGGGTCCACATGGGATTGAGGGTTCAGAGCTTTCTAAGCAAGAGGGTCTGTGGGGTCTACATGGGACTGGGGCTGTCCATTAAGAAGCTGGTGTTGAGTTAAGGGCAGCTTGGGCAGTAAGTGGACAAGAGCAAAAGCAAAAGCTTGGCCAGAGGAAGGCACATGAGGGGCCCTGGGGCACGCATGCATCTGAGCCTCAGAGCCTCAGAGCCTAGCAGCGCCATCCCCTGCACAGCAGTGGCGGCCGCGGGGTCTGTGTCTGCAGGCCCAGGCCGGGGGAGGGGCGGCTCCCTCCCGTCCCCGTGAGTGGCAAGTGTACATGAGCAGCACCACGTCAACTGCCAATATGTTATGAGGCCTTGGTAACAATCCGGAGTCTCCGGGGAGCCCTGCTGCAGTTCAAGTGCGCACCAGACAGAGAGAAAACAATTTCTGGTGCCAATAATGCAGTGCAGATGAAAAATGTTTTAATATTTGAAGCTGCTTTATGGCAGCGGCGATGACAGTGATGGACTCAATGTCAGCTTTTTTTCCTTAAATGTCATCTTTCGTCTATGAGTTTTCCCTGCTCCTGAGGCATGCAAGCCTAATGCTGGCTCGTTGTAACCATTGATCATTGATTTTGTTCTAAATGGAAAGCTTGCCAGAAGACCAGAAATTCTGGAATTTATTAGGATTTCTTTAAGAGGCACTTTAGCTCAACACTTCTCATTACTGTCTTTACACTGTTACTTATTTTTCTTTTTATGTCATATGATTTGTAAAGGGTTAGTACTCAGAGAACAATATACGATTAAACCATTGTGCAGGCTGGAGCTGCTGGCTTAGTAAAAAAAAGGATTCTCGGGGGGCTAAATACATATTTGACTAGCAAACGGCAACATGGGGCTGTTTTACCAGTGAAATCTGTATTTTGCAATTTGCTGATGGGGTGCATGTTAAATTGTGTTTCAATGGAGGTTTTGATTAAACGGGGTCACTTAGAAATTCATACCTCTTAATTCCACGCAGACAGGGCTAAACATTTTTATAATCTGACGCTGAGTACATAAACATCCTGGGGTGGGCACCACATACAACCTGATGGAGAGGAGCCATTTTGAGGAATGTTCTGCGTCTGGGTGGGCCAGGCCCGGTCTCAAAGCTTTTCACTGTATGTACATAAAGGGACTTAGTTCCTGAACATGGAAGGAGAGTGGCTTAAGGCATGATCACACATTCGCATTGAACATACTCCTGTGGTCATAGCTAAGTGATCATTCTTCATTTACCTGGAAGGAACCCATTTCCATGAGACAGTTGGCTAAATGTTTTTCTTTTCTGATGTGTTTCCATTGGCCCAAGACTAGTTCAAACAGGTATGTTAGCTCTTGGCTGGGCTGTCTGACATCCCAGCTTTATGATGGCACCATGTGCCCAGGGAACGTGAATTATAGTTAATATCAGTCCTGGCCTCCTCAACACATCACTCAGTCTTGTTGATTATGGAATTTGCTTTGGAGCTAGGCTTTCAGAGCCCTCTCCTGCGTGAGGCGCCTGTTTGCACAGTACCAGGAGCCTGCTGCAGCTCTCGCAGGCAGACAAAGAGACAGCCCAGGGAAGGAAATGGTCAGTCTGAGAAGGAGGAGTGGACAGATCCGCCTCCCCAGGGTGCATCCAAGCTGCGTAGACTGACTGATACGTTCAGAAGATCAACCTGAAGCTGAACCAGGTGAGAAGTTTCTTGAAAGTGATCCCCCCCCTAACGCTACCCCCGACCACGAAGCTGAACCCCAAATGTGCCCACTGAGAGGTGAATGCAGTGTTTGCTCATAGCCTGGGAGGAGACCAGCTCCAGCTGCCACGTGGCTATAATCAGGAAGGACTGGTCTGTCTCATCCACCCTCTGCACCCTGGGAGGCCTCATGTACATGCAAATGAGCCGCATGCAAATATGGCAGGCCCAGTGTGTGAGATGAAAGAAAATTCCTTGTTATTGACCTGCCAAGCACTTCTACGATGAAAATGACTACTATTATCATATTCCCACTTAAACAACCTCACCTCTATGACAAACTTAATAACTCTGTTCATGTCTGCTGGGGGCACCAAAATACTTTTCCAAGCCATCTCTCTGCTTGCTTGCTTTCTTTCCTCCTCTTCCCCACAGCCTGTTGTCCAGGCAGCAGCCAGAGTCCTCAGTCTGAAACAGCACCACAAGCCAGCTTGCTTCCCATTTCAGTGGCGTCAAAGCCTGTCATTTCAGTGACCTCACGTCTGCACGTGAGCCAGGCTTCTGTCTGAACTCATCTCTTCTGTCCCTACCCACAGTCTCCTCGACCACACTGGCCACCCTGCAAGCGTTCGGTCCCCCTAGCTTTGGCATGTGTGGGTCCCCAGGAGAGCAGTCTCCCCCACAGTCTCATTGCTTCTGCCTCTATCCCTGGACTGGACTCTGCTCCCATGATATCACCACTGCAGAGTTCCTTCCCATGACCCCCCCAACTGAGGTCACAAATACACTCTTCTCCTCGACCTTCCTCCTCATTCCAGGCTGCGTCTCCAGAAGGATCTAGCAAGTCTGGACTGCAAAGTGCTTAGAAGCATCACTTCTTGTGTAGGCAAGAGAGTGGAAATAACCAGCGGGCAGAGGAAGAAGTTGAACTCCAGAGCAGGCAGCTTGGGAGCAAGGGTTCATCAGAGTGGTGCTCCCAGAGGGAGGGTGAGGTGTCCAGGTTTATAGCCTAGTTCCTTAGGGCCCAGGGGGAGGCATCTTAGAAAGGCTGAGTCCTCAATCAAAGCCACTCTGTAGAGTTGAAAAGAACTGGAAGGGGCCATGGCTGGAGGCCATCAACTGACCCCACCCCTTGTAGCTGGTCAGCAAGTCCTTCCCCAGGGAAGGCTGGTCTCCATTCCCATGTCCCCATCTTTTCTCATCGCAGGTGAGACAGTGCTGCGTTTGCATTCATTTACTCGTGTGACTCCCCAGTCTTATCTTTATTCTCGGCTGCGTGGCCCGAGGCTTAAAGGCAATAGTTGATCAGTAAAACTTGTGGAATAAGAGAATGCTTGCTAACCCACTTCATACCTCCTCAAAGGATTTTCCATCCACATTTAAGATGAGGAAATGGAAGCTTAGAGGGGCAGATGGTTCAAAAATATGACAACTGAAGAGAGCTCCCACCGAGGGCTTGGCAGCCCATTCACACCACTGTCATTATCGTTACTGTTATTTTTTGTTGCACCTGGAATGGAAGCCAGGGCTTGGCACGTGCTGGGCATGTGCTATACCACTGAGCTACATTCACAGTCCTCTCATTCAAGTCCTCTCTCTCTCTCTCTCTCTGTGTGCATACTTGTCAGTGCAGGCACACGTATAACATGGTGCTCATGTGATGATCAGGGGACAGTTTTGGGGGGGGGGTTGATCCTCACCTTTCACCTTGCTTGATACACCTTGTTTGTTCACTGCTCTGTTTGCCAGGGAGCTGGCCTGCAAGCTTCCAGCACATTCTCCTATTTCTGCCTCCTTCTCCCTATAGGCATGCTGGGATTACAGATGTCCTGTACAGGGAGGATACAGAGCATGCCCTACGGAGGTCAAGTTCAGGGCAGGGTAAAGAGGGCTGGCTGCTTGGAGAAAGCAGCAGTCTTTGACGTTTTCATGTGTAATGGTTTGGATATGAAGAGTCCCCCCCCCCAAGAAAGCACGTCCGAAGAAAACTTGGCTGGGAAGGGCCTGGATCCTAAAGGCTCTGACTTGATCATAGATTAATCCCTTGATAGATTCAAATTACGGTGGTGTTATTTGGAGGTGGGACCCAGTTGGAGGAAGTAGGTCATGGGGGATGTACCCCAGAAAAATCTGTATTGTACTCACACCACCCCCCATTCCTGATTGTCACAAAATTGGGCAGCTTTCCTGTGTCACGCCCTCCCACGTGGTCCCCTTAAAACAGGTCTACAAACAAACAAAGCCAGCTGCCAATTATATTCCAAAGGCTCTGAAACCACGGGTCAAAATAAATATTTCCTTCTTTAAGTTGCTTTTCTGGGTCTTTTGCACAATGGTGAAAACGTGACTGACATACCACGGTCCTGAGCGGCAGCGAGGGGTTTCTGCTCCATTCTGGAGCAGAGATGAAGCCTCTCAAAACTTCTCCTACTGCTTCCTTCTTTCTCCAACTTCGTAAGTCATGATTTATTCCAGTTCTGATGGGTCCCATCGGATTCCCAGGAACTAGAGAAGTGTATGGCTGTTCCCATGCTGGGCTCTCCAGCGCTGCAGAATTGGATCCAGTCAGTGCACCTCACCGCTGTCCATTAAGCACATCCATTCTTTCCACGAGCTTCATCAGGTTTTCCTCTGGGGCATTTACCCCCTGTCTCATCTCAAGCTTCTTGGTGAGACTGAAAAAGAGAGGGAATGTTATCTGGGCCACCCTGACCTCTCTGGATTTACGTCCTGGGCGGGTGCTCAGAATGCTCCGTGTGACCCAGGTTAGACTCCGGCGTAGACAGCTACAGCCAGGGTCGATTTGCTCTTCCACACGGGGTTCTTTTTCACTTACTCTCCCTTGTAGTTTTCTTTTCTTCAGCTTTTTTTTGGTGTTGTTGTTGTTGTTTTGTTTTTTGTTTTTTTAGCTAGGGTCTTGCTATAGCTCAGGCTGACCTGGAATCCACTATATAGTCTCAGGGTGGTCTCAAATTCATGGTAATCCTCCTACCTCTGCCTCCCAAGGGCTGGGATTAAAGGCTTGCGCCACGCCTGGCAGTCTATATTATATATATATATATTTGACAGTTTTCCTGTGTGTGCAATAGTGTATTGTGCTGACAATCACTTCCCATTCCCATCACTTATTTTGTCCCTCCTCCCTATTCCCTTCAATGGAATGTCTTCTTTCTAACCAATCCCAATTCCATTTTAGTAAGTTTTACTTGGTTTTCCATTTTTATTTATTTATTTTTCATTTTTTGGTTTTTCCAGGTAAGATCTCACTCTAGCCCAGGCTGACTTGGAATTCAGTATTTAGTTTCAGTCTGGCCTCGAATTCACAGCTATCTTCCCACCTCTTCCTCCTGCGTGCTGGGATTAAAGGTATGCGCCACCATGCAAGGCCATATTTGACATTTTATACATATATGTAATATATTTTGATCTTATTTTCCCCAGTTGCTCTCTCTTATCCCTCCCCCCTCTACATTATCACCCTTGTTCTTGCCCTTTAACCCCTGTTTTACTTTCATGCTCTTTAACCTACTGAATTAAATTAAGGTTTCTTGCATGGTCATGGGTGGAAGGTTATGTCCCATGGATTGGCCGACTTACCAATGGCTACAACACTGATGAATCTGACTCCCCCTCTCCCTGCCATCATCATCTGCCATGGGAGACTGGGGAGGCGTGGGGTCTCACGTACCCTTCCCTCACAGATGGTGACATATTGACCGACTCAGCCTAGGGTGGGGAAACCACAGCAGCTGTGAGTTCATGAGTGTAATGAGCATGTTACGGTCACTTGCGTTCACTTTTTTAAAAATTTTTTTATTTTTGGAGAGAGACACAGAGAGAGACAGGCAGAGAGAGAGGGAGAGGGAGAGGGAGACAGATAGAGATGGGCGTGCCAGCAGTCTCTCAGCTGCTGTGAACAAAATCCAAATGCGTGCTCCCCCTTGTGGGCAAGTGCAGCATTGCGCCCTTGCGTTACTTTGCATCTGGCTAAACGTGGGACCTGGAGATTGGAACCGGGTTTTTAGGCTTAGCAGGCAGGTGCTTTAACCGCTAAGCCATCTCTCCAGCCCCATGTTCACTTTTTAAATATTTTTCTTTGATGATCCTATATATTGTTGTTATCATCTTGTTGCTGTGATGAAGCCTCTGACCCAAAGCAGCTGATGGGAGGAAAGTTTTGTTTTAATTTTTATTTTATTATTATTATTTTCTTATTTTGGCTTGCAGGAAGCTCCGTGATGGCAGGGGACAGCATACCATGAGCAGAGGCTGGACATCACTTCTGCCACCGTAGATGGGAAACGGCAGCAGGAGGGTGAGCTGAGCTCTGGCAAGTGGGAGCTGACTATTACACCCCTAAGCCCATTCCCAGCAACACTCCTCCTCCAGAAAGGCTCCACCTCCCAAAGTGCCATCGCCTGGGGGCCAAGTATTCAGAGCACATGAGTTTATGGAGGACATGTGATTCAAACCACTGTACCAACCACGGATGCCTTTTGCTGCTAGAAACCAACAAACTGTCAGAAACACACTCTCTCAGGACTGGGGCTGGAACAGGTAAGGACAGAAAAAGAAGCATCCTGTAGCCACATGGGCTTTGAGATCACTCCTCCCACATGCACAGACTCCATCTTGACATTGATATATCTGTGATGGTGCGCCACAAACCAAAACAGAACGAGAGGATACCAGCAAAAATAAAAGAACAAAAGAAAGAGTAAGAGTAGAAGTGATTTCTGTGACCAAACATAGTTTAGACTGTGAGTTTCCTGACAGCCAGAGCATCAAGGAATATATACTCAGATACAGCTTTTCTGTCCTTGGAAAGGGGGCAGACACTGCTGTGGGAACTCATACATGAACACACTGGCACAGGGAGGCAGAATGCATACCACATGTGCAAACTGGTGATTCACAAGCCACATTCCACCCGGAGCTAGACTTTCCTTGGCATTCAGAATGTTTGCTAAGTCAGAATTAGTTTGTATTAATAAAATAAAATCTGGATCTCCCACACCTTCTGTACGCCCAGTCCATGGGGAATTACTCCAAATCAATTTTCCTCAAAGATGTCATTTAAATTTCCATCACTTATATACGCTGCCAATCACCAACAGGCGGAAGGAGCCCATATGAGGTTCTATGAGATGGGAGAGGTAGGGATTGAAATTGAGCTCGACTGTGACCCAGGGATTAGGTTGGGAGAGAGAAAGGAAGAGAGAGAGGGAGAAGGGGCATCAATGTATGTGCAGGTATGGGAAACCCTTTGTTGTGAGCTGAAGCATGTGGTTCCTAGAAAGTGCTCAGGGGCTAAACGTCCCTCTGAAGGGCTTGGTGTGTGTCTTATGAGTTGCAGGGCAGTGATGTCTGCCTGGCTTTTGGGTCAGGTAGAAGCAGATGGATTACCCAAAGCCTAGAGGAGTGTGAGACCCAGAACCTGGGGGATGGGCTGACATAGGAGGATGAGTGAGTTTCCAAATCCAGCCTCTTAGAGGACAGCTGTGGGAGGCACGCCTGCACTTCTCGGAGCCTTGGTTTCCTCCTGTGGGAGACAGGGGAGAGGGCGCCTTCCTTAGGTGGTTATTGAAAGTGTAGCAGTTACCATCTCACTGCTAGGTTAAGCGCTAGACCAGAGGCAGCTGATGGAAGGACGTTTCATTGTGCTGGGGAAAGGGCAAGACATGGTAAGGGCAATGGCAAGAGCAGACGGCCAGGCAGGCGCCACATCTCCACAGTAGCAGGACAGAAGCAGTCTGAGCGAGATAGCTCCTAACACAAAGTGGGCCGGAGTAACCAACCTCAAGCCTCCAGATCCGCTCCCAGGGACACACCTCCTCGAGCAAGGCTCCACCCACAATGGCTCCATGAGCCGGGCATCAAAACTGTTGCTTAATCACCAATACAGGAGGCTTTGGAGGGGCATCTGCCATTCAAGCTACGATACTGGGGAATTACACTAAGTATCTGTGAGGGGCTTAAGGCAGAACCTGATATGGCCTGAGCACTTAGTAAATAGTGAGCCTGAAGCGACAGCTGGTTTCAGAGACCAGTGGCAGTCATGTGTTTATGGCGGCTCCCAAGGCCAGGGATCCCTGATTGAAAGAGCTGAGGTCACAGGACATGCTTTCCCTAATGGCACTAGGAAGGCAAGATGGCTCTGAGGCCTGGAGGCTGCATCCTGAGGCTCCTGTC
Organism: Orientallactaga sibirica; assembly: GCA_036365145.1. Lineage (NCBI taxonomy): Eukaryota > Metazoa > Chordata > Mammalia > Rodentia > Dipodidae > Orientallactaga > Orientallactaga sibirica. The sequence continues at coordinate 6,002,145 of JAEOAD010001365.1, forward strand.
ATCTTTCCACCCACCTCTCAGTGAGCTGGCTCCATGCGGTCTGTCATCTTTCCCCTTTTGGTTTATAGTTCTCCAAACATTCGCATCTGTCTGCTGGAATGGCCTCTTCAGGAGAGGCTCCTAGGATCACAGGAATGTCCTGTTGTTGGTTGTGGGAACAGCCCTCTATCCCCAAGATGGGCTCTAGAGAATAGGAGGAAGGTGTTGGTTGTCACAGTGGTGGGGGTCGGGGGCATCCATTCATTTATCCCTGCCCCCAAACTAGAAGCACCTATCCCTGTGCCAGCCTGCAAGAGGAAGGGAGCATAGGGCGTCCATCTGTGCCTCTCAAGAGCCCCAAGGACCTTTGTTCCTGTCCGTTATGACAAGACCTTTTCAAAATCTTCACATACAAATGCATCTGATTCAGGGTGCATGTGCTTATGACAGAGTAATCTTTGATATTCATGTATTTTACAATTTCACATTGAAGTGAGACTTCCTTAATATTTTCATCACAGCCTTTTATATTTTGATAGTTCAAATTTTCATGAAATGCACCCAAAGTATCATGAGACTATCTTCCTGTTTATTAGTCATTTAGCTTCTGGAAAGCTGCAACATTGCACTTGAGCACCCAGGAAACACTGGGGTCGTAAAGATCTGTAACCATCATGGAACCGGCCCATGCTTATTTACATTTTACTCTGGATTAGGCATTGAAGATAACATGACCTTATAATGGGCTTTCCAAGAATCACTATGACAGGTTTCCAATTACATCTTTCTGTCTCAGCTTCCTTCCTTGAAAATGGCTGTCCTCCTAGATCAGTCTCCTTGTGGAGCCCTACCTCCGAGTAAGGCCATGCAAGTATGGAGAGGGTGAGACGAGCAGAGTGGAGGGAGAAGACAGACCTGGACACTCAGGACTGCAAAGGGAGGGAAAGGTGTCCGAGAGAAGTATTCCCGGGCAGAGTCCGAACAGGCTACTGGGTAATTGGGCTTGGACTTGTGTTGTGAGGAAGGAAAGTAGAGAGAAAATTGTTTGTCTATGTGCAATTGTGCATAAAGATAAGCATGACCAGATGGGGTGAAGACCCACTCGAAGGGGTCATTGTGTGCCCGGGGACCTGCTAGTCTGCACTTTATCAAATTCATTGAAGCTCTCACCAAAGACCCACCAATGATTACTTCCAGAACATGAGGGGGTGTGTCTGTGGTGTGGGTGTGGGGGAGACTGGACAGGTCTCCCAGAGCTAACAGAGGGCTAGGCATTCATGGGGGACCTTCTAGGTCAGCATTTATTCCGTCTGAGGAGCCCAGGTGAGCAGGAGTGGAGCTCAGTGGGTGGGGAAGTGGAAATAGACTTGCTTGTGTGAAATAGAGATTTCTAAGTGTCCTTAATCACTTCCCTTCAGGATGAGTTCAAGATCTGGTGACAGTTGAAACCCAAAGAAGATAAATGTTTCTTAGAGATGTTAATGAAACTCAGGAGGGAGGGACAGAAGGAGGGAGGGAGGGGATGGACAAAGAAATGCATCTTGCAGAATCTTGAGGAAGGGCCGTGGATCACTGGGCTTTCCTCAGCCTCTCCAAGACCCCAGAACATGTGGGTGGGGATATGGGCTTCTCTGGAATTACCAGGCATTCCTTATCTATTAACCCATCCTATTTGCTAACTGGATTGCTTGTGAAGGCCTCTTGTTTTAATTAGTGTGTCTCAGATGAAGAGTAAACAAACATTCTAACAAACTATTATGACATAAAGTTGATTTTTCAGTTACTCAACAGCTATGTGGTGGATACGGTGAATTTAGAATTAAACGCCTCTCTCAGGCTTTAATGATCTCAGTCAAGAATGTTTTGATTAAATTAAAGCTATTGAGAATTTTTTTTGCCCCAAAAAAGCAATTGTGAACAAAAACAACCAGGAGTGAGCCAGGTCCCAGGCCCTAGATGCTGCCTCAGGGTTCCCAGGCAGCTCTGGGAAAGTGGACAATGGGACCATGCCAGTGGGCTCAGAAGGTTCGGCTGGTGGCAAAGACCGTTACAACTGCCACTGAAGAGCCTCAACGTGTGTGTGTGTGTGTGGGGGGGGGTGGCAGGCATGGTGGCACACCTGGAATTGCCAGGAGGATGGTCACAAGTTCTCTGGGGATAGTCTGAGCTCCACAGTAAGACCTTATCTCAAAAAGGAAGACTCCGACTATTGGGGGCTCAGTGAAGGATTCTCAGAAGTGAACTGCCTAGAGTCTTGGGCTCTCAGGGCCAGGATGAGGTTGTGTCACAAGCAAGGGGGACCTGGTCAGAAGCCAGGTTAAACTGCCTCTTGCCAGAGACCAGCCTTGGAAAGGTGGCACCAGAGTTCTGGAATTTGAATGGTCACCCATGGAGCTATGCCTCCTTCAAGCAAGGAGTTTGGCCTTTGTCACCATTATCTCTCAGGGGATTGTGCAACTGCCCCAGTTCCACTTGGTGGAAAGGTGATTCTTCTGGCTGGTATGTCCACACGTGGCCCGGGATTGCTAGGAATGTGACCCAACACAGAACGGTCAACTTTCTAAAGAGCATTATGAGGTATTTCTTTGTACTTGCTTGCACAGTTCTCGAGTGTACCCTTTGGAGATGACATCATCACGCACAGTCTCAGAAGAACAGGCAGGCCTGATGGTCTAGTGCATTGCTGGGTTGCTTTGCAAAAGGCTGCTGCCTAGGGATGCATCACTTTACTTCCGTCTCTCCATCTATCTGAGGCTGTTTCAGTTTTCACTTCCACCAACAGTAAAAAGGACTCCGCTCTCCCCCCGCCCCCACACACCCTCACCAGCATGGCTGTCATTTGCTTTCTTGATGACAGCCATTCTGACTGAGGTGAGATAGAATCTCAAAGCAATTTTAATTTACATTTCCCTGCTGACGAAAATTGTTAAATAGTTTTTAAAGTGCTAATTGGCTATTTATCTTTCTTCTTTTGAGAGCCCTCTGTTCAGCTCATAAGTCCATTTTTCGATTTGGTTATTTGTTTTCTTGTTCAGTTTTTTTTTTTTTTTTTGAGATTTCTGTGTATTCTAGATATTAATTCTCTACCAGATGTGTATAGCTGGCAAAGAATCATTTTATGACAAAGTCTAAGTTTCCCAGGCTGACCTTGAACTTGTAATCTTCATGTCTCAGCCTCCCAAGTAGCTATAATTACAGGTGTGTTCCAATAAGCTTGTCTATTGCTCTTAGATTCTGCAGCCTTGAGAAAGTTATTGAGTATGATTAGCTTTCTCACAGACCCCATTAGGCTAACTATATAAACAACCTTGCCATCGTGGAGTGAAGCTGGTTTAGACTCTTCTTTTGTACTCTGGGTGCCCACAGGACTCCTCACCCATGAGCACGAGCACAGGCATTGCCCATGGCTCCTCATGTGGTGCTAACTACAGCAGGGACTGGACACAGGATGGCCGCCCCGTCAGATCACCACTCGACAAGCACACTTACTTCTTCCCACCTAGGCACCCAAACAAGCAGCTATGAAGTATGCATTTCACAAAAGAAGTCTGTACTCGGTGTATAAAGCAAACATCCACTTAGATATCTGTCATAGGATCCAATTTAAATATCTATCATGTGTCAATCTATTTGTTTAAGAAGGTCATAAACAGCCGGGAGTGGGGGTGCAGGCCTTTCATCCCAGCACTTGGGAGGCTGAGGTAGGAGGATTGCCATGAGTTCGAGGCCATCCTGAGACTACATAGTGAATTCCAGGTCAGCCTGGTCTAGAGTGAGACCCTACCTCGAACCCCCCCCCCCAAAAAAAAAGGTGATAAAAATAGGGCAGTTTTGGACATACACAGCCCTGGCCCCAGAGATGTGTTCTACAAGTATACTCAGGATACATTTTTATGTTATGACGCTTACAATCTTTCTGCCCCTCTTCCACAATGTTCCCTGAACCTTGGTGGGTATGTTACAAGTCTACTTTAGAGTTGAGCTCTCTGCAACCATTGGATTTCTGCTTGAAAGCATTTTGAGTCTCCTCAGTGTCTTCCACCATCTCCCTGGAGCAGGTTGTCAGGATAGCAGTGAGAGCAGCACTCCTGTTTCTTTAGTTTATTTTATAGCCCAGGCTGACCTGGAATTCACTATGTCGTATTGGGATGGCCTTGAACTCATGGCATCCCACCTACCTCTGCTTCCCAAGCGCTGGGATTAAAGACATGTGCCACCATACCCAGCTAGCACTCATGTTTAAATCACCACTTCCTCTGTAATGCACCCCCCCAGCAGAGACTGAATGACACACTCATAACTCCATGATGAATATCAACAGCCCCACTGAGGAGGGCCTCATGGAATGGGTGGGGGGAAAGGGGCTATAAGAGGACAGCACATGGGGAAAGGGACCAACACATGATGTGTTCTTACATTGTAAGTTCATAATGAATTTTTTAAAATTAACTAATTTGTTTAATTAATTCTTTGTGGTTTTCTTTTTTATAATTTATTTTTTATTTACATTATTCTAATTTTACATTCATAATGGTGACTCCATTATCCTTCTCCCTGTCCTCCCATCAATGGGGAATGTGGGTCATGCATTGTGGGGGTACTCAAGTGTTATGGGGGTAGGCCAAGTCTCTGTGCATAATGCCCCAACTTGTGGCTCTAACATTCTTTCCACCCCCTCTTCCGTGAATTTCCCTGAGCCACATTGGGGTCATTTTAGTTCTACTTCAGTGATGAGGTTTTGGGAGCCTCTGTGTCTCTGGATATCTGGTTTAGCAGGAGTTGGATGTTCTCTGTGTTTATCTGCTTCAGCCCTTGTCTGGTGTCATGATCCCCAGGAACAAGTATACTCAGACTTGAGTTCTATGTCTGCTTCTTTTGTAGTCCAGGGGTCTTATCCATCCTGAATACCCAGAGGCCATTCTTATTCTATAAGGGCAAAACCCATCAGCAAGGCACATGGGATATGTACCAGTTTCAGGTTCATTGCATTTCTTAGGACATGACCTAGATTTCCTTTCCTCAGAAAAGTCAGCTTTTTGTGGAGAAGACAAAAGGATCATAAATGAATCCATATCTATGCCTCAATGTGCCCACATTCATATTGGTGTCTTTATCTCAAGAGAAGTAATGAGAGGACAGGGAAAGAGCAGAGCACACAGTGGCTGAGGCTTGGGGGTCTTTGACAATCATGGAACACACAGCACAAACACCTCAGAACATTTTGGCGTCCCAGATGGAAAATGACTTGAGATGCGACTGGATCCTGATGGGACGATGACAAAGCGCGATGGCTGATGTTTGGCTTTACGTGAGAGTTACTCTCACGTCAGTGGGGTTTACTTAATTCTCACATCCTTTACCAGAAAAAAAAGAAAAGAAACAGCAGCAGCACAATGAAAGTCAAATGATTTTCTTCCACAAGGAGTGAGGCACGGTAAGAAGAGCGAACATTTCAGAGTAATTAAGAGTTAACTTGCTGAATCCTCAGAACTCCCAGGAGGTTACCTCGTATCACTCCATTTCACAGCCAGGGTAGCCGAAGCACACAGCACTGGCAGTCTGGGACAGGAATCCAGGCATCTGCCTGGGAGCCAGGTTCTGAGTGTGACAAACTCCTTGATGCCCGCATAATTCAGCTCTCAGAAGATCTGGCTCGATCTCACTTCAAAAATAATGACAACTTCACATTTTCTAGAATTATTTTTGCTTGTGATATGTAACGGTCACAGACCTAGACTAATTATAGGTTTCATTTTAAAAATTATATTATGTATGTATTTAAAAGCAGAGAGAGAAAGGGAGAGAGAGTGAGAATGGGTATGCCAGGACTTTGTTAGCCTCTGCAAACAAACTCCATATGCACGCACCACTTTGTGTATCTGGCTTTATGTGGCTACTGGTGAATTGAAGTTGGGTCCTTAAGCTTTGCAAGCGAGTGCATTAACCACTGAGCATCTCTCCAGCCCGACATTTCATTTTTGTTTCACTTAGTAAAACCTTATTACAGGAATAGTGAACAGATCACAGCCAGCTGGGTCCTGGAAGCAAACGGAAAAAGATTTCTGCATCCTGAGATGCCTGCTGTCTAAAATTTGAGAAACTATGTAAATTATTTAAAGGAAAATGCTTTTCATTGTTGCTGATTCAGGATCTCAAAGGTAGATATTAAAATGTGAGGGCAGGAGGGATGACTCAGCGGTTAAAGACACTTGCTTACAAAGCCTGATGGCCTGGTTCCAATTCCCCAGTATCCACATAAAGCCAGATGCACAACATGGTGCATGCAGCTGGAGTTTATTTGCAGTGTATAGAGGCCTTAGCACACCCATTCCTGCCTTCTCTGTCTGCTTGAAAACAAATAAATAAAATATTTTAAAAAATAAAAGAAGGGGCTGGAGAGATGGCTTAGCAGTTAAGGAGCTTGCCTGCAAAACCTAAGGACCTAGGGTCGACTCTCCAGAATCCACATCAGCCAGACGCACAAGGTCACGCATGCTCACAGGGTGGCACATGCATCTGGAGTTCGATTGCAGTCGCTAGAGGCCTCTCTCCCTCTCTCTTTCTCTTTATCTCTCTCATAAATAAATAATGAAATAAAATAAAATATTAGAGTCCCTCTTGTAAAGACGTTCAACAAGGTCCAGTAAACTTTTTTCTCTCTCTGTTTTTTGAGGCATGGTTTCAGGTCAACCAAGCTGGCCTCGAACTTCATATGCATGCAGCCCAGGATGCCCTTGAACTCCTGTCCTCCTGACTCTGCCTCCTAAGTGTTGGTATTGGGAGTCTAGGCCTGTGGCACCATGTCCAACTGAAATAGTAGGCATTTTTAAGATTTTTGTCACGATGACTCCACTTTGCCTTGACAGCGTGAACACAAAGTAGACAATACATAAACAAGTGGGCATGACTTTGTTCCAATAAAACTTTATGTATGAACACTGAAATGTGAAGTTAATGTAGTTTTTGCATGCTACAAAAGATTAGTCTTCATTTCCGCCCAACCATTTAAAGATGTAAAAAAAAGAAAAAACAATTGTAGCTCACGAGCCATATCCAAGCAGGTGGCAGCACAGATTTTGCCTGCGGGCTGTATTTTGCTGACCCCTGCCTTACAGCTTATCAGTGACCAAGGCTAGGATGTGGGCATCTAGAAATGGCTGACCAGTGTCCTAGGAAGGAGGGCTCTCCAGAGTCACTTGGGATGGGAAGCTTTGTGCTAGGTGTCGGGGAGTACAAACCGTGTCATTTCCTATTTCTTATTGGAGCAAGTCCAAGTTTCTCTCATCACTTACATTCAGAAATCCTGCAACAATTGGGACCCTTTCATAGGCAAGTGACAACAATTTAACGGAAGTGGGCTCAAGGGGAGGAAGGGGAATCGATCGGCTCGCATGTGTGGTGGAAGTGTGCATGGCTGCGGGGATGGCAGGATGTGAATATTACAGAAAGCAGGCCGGGGTGCCTCTCCAGCCTCTCCAGCCCTCGCATCTGACCATCTCCACCCTGGCCCTGTGGTCGGTACAAGCTTGCAGTTTCCTTAGCGCAGTCAAGGAGCAAAAGAGGGCGCTAAAGTGAGCGTGTTACATCACTAATATGGGAGTGGTCAGTGTGATGACTTCAAAAGGCCAGGGGAGTGCGTTCCTTGGGAAGGGACTAGGGCTCTTCCATAATAAAGGGCTTGTGGAGTGGATTAGCTAAACTCCATCCTTCTGCCATGACAGGATGCAGCAGGGAGGTCCTCAACAGATACTGGCCTTATGTATGCATGATCTTTCCTGTCCCTGCGACGGAATGCCTGGCAGAAACAGTTTAAAGGGAGGGGAAGGTTAGCTTGCTCACTGTTTCAGAGGGTTTGGCCCACAATGGCAGGGAAAGTATGAACAAACCATTTCACCTCAGGCAGCTGGGAAGCGGAGGAAGGGGAATTCTGGTGTTCCATCGTTTGTTTGTTTTTTTTTTTTTTTTTTTTGGCTGCTATAAGCTGTCTTGTATGTACCTTTTGGTAGACACAAATATTCATTTTTATTGGACTCAGACCTAAACATGGGAGGCCTTAGGGTTGGATATTTGGCCAGCATCAGTAGATAATGCCCAGTCATTTTCCAAAATAGCAGTGTCAACTTGTCATCTCCCACTGGCAAGGGATGAGAATTGTGCGGCCTACAGTCTATTTCCAGCAAAACAACTCTTTTGGATAACACCACTTGAGCTTCCAGGTCATTTTGTGGGAAATAATGACTCCTAGGTTTTTCAGTTTGGTGCACGGGAGAGACATCTGTTTCCCCCTTCGTTGATATGGCACTGAGTTCCATATCTTAAAATCTCAAGTGTCCATAGTAACTTTCTGGAGATGGGCTTGGTTCTGCTCTTGTGAACCCCAGTTGCAGGGTGGCTGGGTTCGCATGCTTGTATTGCTCTCACATAGTTTCATAGACTTCTTTTTCTCAGTTGTGGGGCTGAAGTCTAAGGTGAGGGTGCCAGCAGGGTCTAGACCGTGGCGGGGGCTCTCATTAGGCTGTAGAGTGCTGGCTTTCTCATGTAGCTTTGCTCTGTGAAAAGCAGCACAAAAACCCCATCCTTTTTAACCATGTCCTACTTCATTTTCTTTAGGCAGATTTTAAAATATTTTAGGGGTATATATTCTTCATACATAATAGTATGCTAAGAATATTTTACATGTTGCACATTGAGCATATTTTCCCCATACACCCCACTTTCCCCTCTCACCCTCCCTTCCCATGAATCACCTTTGCCTTTCCTTTCATGTCATATATACACAAACAGTTTTTTAACATATTTTGTTTATTTATTTATTTGAGAGGGAGAGGAAGGCACAGATAGAGAGAGAGAGAGAGAATGGGCATACCAGAGCCTCTAGCCACAGCAAATGAACTTCAGACGCATGTGCCACCATGTGCATCTGGCATATGTGGGTACTGAATCAAACCTGGGTCCTTAGGCTTCACAGGCAAATGCCTTAACCACTAAGCCATCCCTCTAGCCCCACATACAGTTTTAAGTATTTATATATATGTTAGGAAGCTGGACATGATGGTGCACATCTTTAATCCTAGCACTTGGGAGGCAGAGGTAGGAGGATCACTGTGAGATTGAGGCTAGCCTAGGCTGCAGTGAGACTCTCTCTCTCTCAAAAAAAAAAAAAAAAAAAGAAAGAAAACATAAAAAAGAGGGCTGGAGAGATGGCTTAGTGGATAAGGTGCTTGCCTATGAAGCCTAGGGACCCTGGTTCGATTCCCGAGTATCCACATAAGCCAGCTGCACAAGATGGTGCATGTGTCTGGAGTTTATTTCCAATGGCTAGAGGCCCTGGCATGCCCATTCTCTCTCTATATATATCTGCCTTTTCTCTCACTAATAAATAATTAAAATATTAAAAAGCAAAGTAAGACAAAGTTATATATATAGAAACTACATCTGAGAGAAACATGTAGTATTTGCCTCCGAGTTTGCTTTATTTCACTTAACATGATAATCTCCAGGTCCGTCCGCTTCCTAGAAATGACCCTCTTTATGACTGAACACGTCTGTTCTCTAGGTGGATCACGTTTCTTTTCCACTCCTCCGTTGGTGGGCCTCTAGCTTGGCTCTCTAACAGCTTCGTGCTAAAACAAACATGGATGCACAGTGATCTGTGTGAGATGTTGGCCTGGGGTCCTTCTCATAAATACTCCAGAGTGCTATAGATGGGTCATATAGGACATCTAGTTCCAGGTTTTAAAAATATTTTTATTTCCTTATTTGAGAGAGAGAGAGAGAGAGAAAAACAAAAGGCAGACAGAGGGAGCATGAGTATGGAAGCACCAGGACCTCCTGCCACTGTAAAGGAGTGAACTTCAGGTGCATACGCCACTTTGTACAGCTGACTTGATGTGGGAATTTGAACCCAGGGCATCAGGTTTTGTAAGCAAGCGCCCTTAAATGCTGAGGCATCTCTGCAGCCCAAGGTTTAGTTTAGTTTAGTTTTGGTTTCCATAGTAGCTGGGCTAGTTACCTTCCCATAGGCAGTGTATAAGCCACATCTTGACCAGCACTTGTTGTTTTCAGAATGACTGATGTTCTGACTGGGGTGAGAAGGAATCAAAATGAAGCTTTAATTTGCATTTCTCCAAGAGCCCTTTTACAAGGTCTCTAATGTCCCTTATGAAAGCTCCCCCTTTTGACCCAATCACCGCCCAAAGGTTCCCCAGTTCCTACTGCAATTACAGTGGGTGCTAGATATGAAATGTGAGAAAACACTAGCAGTCCATAACAATGATCTTCTGAAGAATGACCACTGTGCGTGGGAAAGTGGGAGGTGGGGAAACTTGGGACAGCAGTCACCCAAACCTTGAAAATCAGACCAGTTGGCTATCCTTACCTGAAAGAGTTTGCGCAGAAATAGTTCATATTTCAGAACGTTCATGAATTTTGTAATAGCTGTGTACAGACAAAGAGTTATCTTGGGAAGGGACTCAAGCCTCAACACCATACTCACTTCTTTTTTAAAATACCTTCCACAAACAGACTGAAGCAATTTTATGTAATTTTAACTGTTTTATTTTTATTTATTTATTTGACAGAGAGAAAGAGGGAGAGAGAGGGAGAGAGAGAATGGGTGCAACAAGGCCTCCAGCCACTGCAAATAAACTCCAGATGCATGCACCCCCTTGTGCATCTGGCTAATGTGAGTCCTGGGGAATCAAACCTGGGTCCTTTGGCTTTGCAGGCAAATGCCTTAACTGCTAAGCCATTCCTCCAGCCCAATTTTATATAATTTTAAAACTTTTTGTTTATTTATTAGAGAGAGAGAGAGAGAGAGAATAGGTTGCCAGGGCCTTTAGTCACTGCAAATGAACTCCAGACATAAGTGCCACTTTGTGCATCTGGCTTTACCTGGGTACTGGAGAATTGAACCTGGGTCCTTAGGCTTTGCAGACAAACACCTTAACTGCTGAGCCATCTCTCCAGCCCTTATGCAATATTTTTAATAATTTTATGCATGAAACAAAGTTTCCTGGTGTGAGATTTCCCACTTTTAACATTACAGTGACACTCAAAAGCTTCATCTCTCAAGCATGTCTGGTTTCTGATTTTCAATTTAGGGCCTCTCAACCCTAGGAGATGTGCAGCCTCTAGGCCTAACTCCTCCCAGGCTGGGTTGAAAGCATCAGGAAGCTCATCCCTACAATGTTATCCACAAAAGACGCAAAAGCACCAATGCCAACCCGTTCCTCATAGACAGAAACCTATGAAACTGTGAGCCCACATGAAGCTTTTCTTTCTATACTTTGGTTGTCAAAGGTCTTTGTTACAGTGATGGAAGGCTGATGAGTACAAACTAGTGAGGGCCAGGAATCCTTGATGACTACAAGATCTGTAGTGGGGGTGGGAACACTCTTGAGGGGTGGGTGTGGGAAGAAGGAACTGGAAGAAAGTTCGGGTAGGCTGGGAAGCTGGATTTCCAGAGCCTGAGGTATCTGAGGAAGGGTTGGGGTCAGAATGGACAGAAGTCCTAGAATTTCCCGAGTCTGCTCCATAATAGACAAGACAAGGCATCACCTGCGCTTCTAGAGGTGTCTATCCCCCCGAGAGACCCAGCATCCCGCTGTAGCATGAAGATGCAAAGTACAGGAAGCCACTGAGAATGGCTTGACTCACACCTGAGGCCCAGGCTGCCTGCAGAAGTGTCTGCGGGCCAAGGAGCCCAGTGACTCAGACCTGGACATGGGAGCCCGGCACCCCCATGGGGGCAAAAGAGACCACTTGCCCCAACATTCCCAGACTCTTTGACAGACTGGTGGAGACAAGCTGGAGGAAGTGACAGCGTTGGTAAGGAATGGAATTGCGGCGGCTGGGCGATGCTATAAATATTTGGTTTGAAACGGCAGAGACATTCAAGATAAAAGTTAAATAGAAATAAAAGCAGTCAGATGTTTATTATATGTTGCCATAAAATTCAAGAGCAGCCTAAAACGGCAGATCGGGATTTGTTTAACAAACACGGGAGGAGAATGGAGGAGGTCGGGGTTAGCTGGCAGAGAGGGTGCGGCCTCATTTCTCACTTGCACCCTGATAGCAGCCCGTAGGAGTGGTTGACCCTAAATGTGGACAACAGGTATCTATCGAGGTGGATGAGAACCCAGCGGATTCGTCCAAGTCTCCAGACATTATTTTATTTTATTGTTAAAAATTTATTTATTTGCAGGTGGAGAGATGGCTCAGCAGTTAAGGCACTTGCCTGTGAGGCATAAGAAACCAGGTTCAGTTCCCCAGTACCCACATAAGCCAGATGCACAAGGGGGTGCATGCATAAGTAATAAGTAAATAAATAAATAAGTTATTTAAAAATTATTTGCAAGCAGAGAGAGAGAGAGAAGAAAGACAGAGAGAATGGGTGTGCTAGGGCCTCTAGCCACTGCAAACGAACTCCAGATGCATGAGCCACTCTGTGCATCTGGCTTATGTGGGTACTGGGGAATCGAACCCAGGTCGTTAGGTTTTGGAGGCAAGTGCCTTAACCACTGAACCATCTCTCCAGCCCCCAGGTCTCCAGACATTAAGGAGACCTATAAGTCTCCTATTTCTCCTCTGCTTTTTTGCCTGTCGGAGGAGGTCTGGGTGTAAAGAGGAGTGGGGCGAGACTTGCCCTAGGGAAAAGCTTTGCAGACCTAAATCTCTGGGAACATAGGGGTTGTTGAAGAATTATGTACACAGGGGCAGGCTGAGGAGGGGACAGCACTGATGCAATAGGGCTAACGACATGTCTTCATTTTTTTGCACTTCTGAGGACTGAATGTATGGCCTCACATAACTTAAGCAAACACTCTAACCATTAAACCGTATCTCTAGCCCTCATTTTTCTTTTGATTCTGAGATGGGGTCTTGTTACATTGCCCAGGCTGGCTTTGAACTTGCTCTGTACCTTAGGCAGGCCTTGAACTCGTGATTCTCCTGCTGTAGCTTCCCGAGCAGCTGGAATTATAGGCCTGGACCACCGATCCCAGCTCTGACAATGCATTGTTTTAACTCTGCCACCTCCGCCACAGTCTGCCTCTTATGATTCACTGAGACAATCCCAGAACAACATGTCTAGAAGGGTCCCGAGAAGGCCTGATGCTGGCCCAGCCAAGTAGCAAACTTCTATAAAGGACAAGGTGGTAAATATTTTACATTCTGGAGTTCTTGGTCACAACCTCTCTACTATTGTGTCAAGAAGATAGCCATAGGCAATCCTGCGTGAGTGTGGCTGTGTTCTGATAAAACTTTATTTATATAAACAAGTGGTTGATGCATGTTAGCCTACAGGCTGTAACTTGGCAACCTCTGGTTTAGTCTAATCTTCATTTTAAAGATATTTATTTATTTATTTATTTAAGGCAGAGAGAGGGAAAGAGAGAGAGGAAGAGAGAGAATGGGCACACCAGGGCCTCTAGCCACTGCAAATGAACTCCAGACATGTGTGCCCCCTTGTGCATCTGGCTTACGTGGGACCTGGAGAATCGAACCAGGGTCCTTAGGGTTGGCAGGCATGTGCCTTAATAGCTAAGCCATCTCTCCAGCCCCTAATCTTCATTTTAGATGTATGGAGACAAAAGTTCAGAGAGGAAAAGAAAGGTTTTCACAGTCTCCCACCCCCTCAAGGGATGGAGATGGGAGAAGCAATACCCCACCAGAGCTCCTGGGAACTGGCACAGTGTAATTCCCTTTCATCAACAAGAGACTTCGGCCATCCTTCCGATGTTATGCAAAACTGTGCCTGGCTTGATATTAGGCTAATACAGGAAGGACAGGATGGGCAGATACAGGTGAGATGATTATGTTTGTTGAACCCTAAGCTGAAATGGGAGACATGTTTCTTCAGATCTGTTGGGGTAATCTGTGTTATATTTTTATGGCAAACCAGGCAAAATGACAATGCAGGGACCCAACTTGTCTGTGACATTTTCAGCATTGGGAGAATTCCTATTTGGAGCAGAGCGAGTGCAGTGCTATTTAACTTGGACAATCATGAAAATGCAGAGTGCCCCCTGACAACCTGCCTGGAGTGGACTTGTCCCAGAGTCAAGTTACTGATTGACAACTTTGGGGAAATCTTGAAAGAAATTATGTAAAGAGAATTATAGTATTTTGAGTGGTAGCCTCCACAAAGAGATGCCCATGTCTCAGGCTCTGTCGATGTGACGTCATCTGTTGGAGAGGTCTTTGCAGATGTACTGAAAGATCTCAAGCTGGGAGTATCCAGGGGTACCTAGTTGTCCAAAGTCCAGTGACAAGGGACATGATTTCTCTTATAGATGGAGCATAGGTTACATATGACAAGAGAGTAGAAGACTCTATTTGGGCAAAGGAAAGAGTCGTGTGAGGGGTAGAGTGTCAAGAAAAGGGAACTGGGGCCTGGAGAGGTGGCTTAGCGGTTAAGTGCCTGCCTGTGAAGCCTAAGGACCCAGCTTCCAGGCGCGATTCCTCAGGACCCACGTAAGCCAGATGCACAAGGTGGCGCATGCATCTGGAGTTCATTTGCAGTGGCTGGAGGCCCTGGCATGTCCATTCTCTCTCTATATATCTGCCTCTTTCTCTCTCTGTCACTCTCAAATAAATAAATAAAAAATAAAAAAATTTTAAAAAAGAAAGGGTAACTGGGTGTGACTATGGTCATAACACATGACACGCTTGGATGAAAGGGTCACAAAGCCATCACTATGTACAATGAATGTATGTATAGAGAGATCAAAGGGAGGAAGGGAAGGAGGACGGGGAGGGGAAGGAAGAGAAAAAGGAGGAGAAGAAAGAAGAGGATGAGGTGAGGAAAGTGGCCCAGAGGAAGAGGCCATGTGCAGATGGACCCAGACTGGCGCGATGTCATCTCAAACCAAGCCTGCAGCGGTCTGGAGCTAGAAGGACACTCTCCCAAGCCTGCACCTTGACTTTGGACTTCCAGCCTCCAGATCTGGGCGAGAACAAGTGTCTGTTGTGATGAGGCATAGGGAATTCATTTGGAACCTTAATTGTTATGCCTTCAAAGGGGGGTGCTTTCTACCCCACCCCATGGAAGGCTAGGATGGAGGGCAGACTGCAACCTGGTTGCTTGCAGACCTCACAGGTTCTGTCCAGAGTTGTACACTCTGAATAATGAGGGACCCATTGTTTCCCACCTAATAAACCCTGGAAAGCCTGCAGGCTGAGCTCCCCTGGTCTAGTTCTGTTGGCTTAGTCAAAACACTTGCCACAAAGGCAAGAGACATTGGGTGCTGACCTTAGGAGCTGTGGCAGTGATTTTCAAACCCTTGGGGGCTGGAGAGATGGCTTACTGGTTAAGGTGTTTGCCTGTGAAGCCCAAGGACTCATGTTTGACTCTCCAGATCCCAAGTAAGCCAGACGCACAGTGACACAAGCACACAATGTTGCACACACAAGGGGGCACACATGTCTGGAGTTTGATTGTAGTGGCTGATGGCCCTGGGGCATCAATTCTCTCTCTTTCTCTCTCTCTCTCTCTCTCTCTCTCATGAAATGGTCTTAATTAAAAAAAAAAAAGTCCTTGGAACAGCGGGGAGAATGGAGCTCAGCGTTACTGTGCATTCTAACCTTGGTGGGTGGAGTGAACTCAGAGAAACTGCAAGAGAAAGTGAGCAATGTCATTAAAGCGTGATCGAAATGTGTTATACACACGCGTGACATTGTCATAACGAAACCTTTCACTCCATGACACTAATGCATACTCATGCAGTGATAGTAGATCACATGCTTCCCTTATCTGCAGGCGAGCTCTTCATTGCCCTCACTCTGGTCTCAGCTCTCCTACCCAAGTCGGGGGGACAGACAGCCAACCCGGCTGCTTTGTTGGGGACACATCCCTTGCTGAACGTCCTCAGCTGATTTTCCAGTGTTCTTGTTGTTCACTTCATCCCTCTCCACGCAGGACACAGTCGGTCTCTCTGCCCCTGCGACATCAAACCATAGGAAATGGCTGCCCCCCACACCCCGCCAAAGCCAGGTCATACTCTGTCCTGGTGAATTACTTTCCCTCCACCCCTGCTTCCTGGTGCTTCAAAAGCAGAAAGGCAGGATGAAGGATTGTATTTCTGTCCCTTCAAACATACACTCTCTCACAGCCAATGGTTGGGCACACAGAAGCTGGTTCTGGAATCTTCCGCGTTTACAGACACTTGCGCAGTATCTGCTTCCTGACTCTCTCTCTAATGCTGAGTGATGGGCGAATGAAAGGCTACGTTTTTGCTCTCAGGGAGCTCAAATAAATACACATAAGGAGGCATGTGCACACATATATACACATATTATATATGTAATATGGATTTACATGCATATATAGAGGCACATATATTTTAAGATATCTCTTGCTATAGGGGCAAGAAAGCCACTAAATCAGTAATGAATGTGGTAGGAAGATGGGGCTGGAGGTCCTTCAGAATGAGGAAGCCAGGGCCGGCAGGGAGCTGACAGCTGTAGTCCAGTGACCTGGGTGTGAGGGTGGAGCAGGAGAGCCAGGAGGGGCTGTGGTAAGTGCTGGGTTAGGATGAGCTTATGGGAACCTCCGTGGTTCAGACTTAGCATGCTTTGACTTAGAAATCTTCACTATTTATCAAAGCTACCAGCAGAAACTGCATGTATCAGTTGGGATTCTCCAGAGGAACAGAACGGATAGAATGAATCTATATTATAAAGAGGAATTAGTGGATAAGCTTACAGCATATGAGCTAGCTGGTCCAACAATAGCTGACTGCAGTCTTGAGCATCAAGGCCCACGTAAAGTAAGCTGTTCAGTCTGCGAGGCTGGGCACCTCTGCAGTTCCAATCAGGCACTGAAGGCCTGGAGGTTTGCTGGGGAGCTGCTGGTCTTCAGTTCATGGTGGAAGCTGATGAAACTCGGTTCCAATGTCCATGGAGGATGACAGCAACTGGGTGGAAGTCCTCACGAGTGAATAGCGAGGACGGATAGGTGAGGAGCATGTGCCATCATGAGCACAGGCAGCCACACCAAACGGCTGTGTCCTCTCAGAGCGTCTTCTTTTTATTTTTATTTA
This sequence comes from Orientallactaga sibirica, assembly GCA_036365145.1. NCBI lineage: Eukaryota > Metazoa > Chordata > Mammalia > Rodentia > Dipodidae > Orientallactaga > Orientallactaga sibirica. Next base: position 6,019,166 of record JAEOAD010001365.1, read on the forward strand.
TTTATTTATTTATTTATTTATTTATTTATTTATTTATTTATTTTTTCATTTGAGAGAGACAGACACAGAGAGAGAGAGGGAGAGGCAGAGAGAGAGAATGGGCATGCCAGGGCCACTCAGCCACTGTGAATGAATTCCAGAAGCATGCTTCCCCTCATGGGCAAGTGCAGCATTGCACCCTTGCATCACTTCTACATCTGGCTATATGTGGAACCTGGAGATTTGAACAAGTATTATTAGGCTTTGCAGTCAGGCGCCTTAACCACTAAGCCATCTCTCCAGCCCAGAGCTTCTTTTTTTGTTGTTGTTTTTGGTAGGATCTCCCTCTAGCCCAGACTGACCTAGACTTCATTACGTAGTCTTAGGCTGGCCTTGAACTCACAGTGATCCTCTTCCCTCAGCCTCCTGAGTTCCTGAGTGCTAGGATTAAAGGCATGTACCATCACATCCAGCATCTTTATACACAGTCCACCACAGGAAAGAACTTTGACTCTGGAGGAAAGACTTCTTGTCTCAGTTAATCCTTCCTGGAAACACTCTCACAGATGTACCCAAGAGGCCCATCTCTTACTTGATTCCTAATCTGACCAGAACTTAATCCTCATCCTACACATATTTCTAGATGTGAATGTCGATTGTTTTTTCCTGCACGGAGATACATGGTGTCATACTCTTACAATGCCAGGCAGTGAGTGCCCCACAACGCCCTCAGTCATGATGAGAAACAACCTATTATCGACTTAACCCACGCTCCATGTGTTACTAGTGGTTTTGGACGCCAGCATTCAGTAAATTGCATGAGCCTGTCTGTAACTTGCTGCTATGGCAGAATCCCTGAGAAAATGAACTTAAAGGAAGAAAGATTCATTTTAGCTCACAGTTTTGGAGGTTTCAGTCCTCGGTCACTTGTCACTGTGTTTCTAGGCCTATGGTGACACTGAGCAAAACACAGCAGAAGCAAGTGATTGAACAAAGTTGCTGCTTCATGGAGGTTGAGGGGAGATGGGTGCTAGGGACTAGAACTATTCTCCCAGGTCCTGCACTCAAGACCTCCTTCCTCCAATGAGGCCCCACCTCCAAAAGCCATCATGTATTAAAATATCAATAGCTGGGCTGGAGGGAAGGCTTAGCAGTTAAAACGTTTGCCTACAAAGCCAAAGAACCCAGGTTCAATTCCCCAGGACCCACGTTAGCCAGATGCACAAGGGGACGCATGCCTCTGGAGTTAGTTTGCAGTGGCTGGAGGCCCAGGCGCACCCATTCTCATTCTCATTCTCTCTGTATCCCTCTTTCTCTGTCAAACAAACAAATAAATAAATAAACTATGTTAAAATACCAACAGCTAACCCACTGAAGAAGTCAGCACCCTCAAGCCCCAATCAACTCTCCATAGTGCTGCCAGGTAGGAACCAACCTTCAACCCTTGAGGGAGGGACTGATTTTAGGGAGGGACACAAGAGCCAAACCACTACAATGAGCTCATCAATATTTTGTTATAACGCCATTTGGGTGCTGCGTGATTTTACCCAAAGTGTGCCGAGCATGGATAAAGGATAAAGCACGGTGTCTGGGAGGTAGCTATTTTAAATACGAGTTAACCTGGCACATTTTCAGTTTGCAGTGGGCATGCTGGGGTATAGCTGTATCATAATCCAGAGGGCACAGCACACTGGAGGGCTGGGGATGGAAAGCGTGACACAAGTCCATTTGCATTTTGAAAACATTAGGCTAGCTTTAGGAGACTGGAGGCTACTGGGCAGCTTATCGACCAGTAAGGAAGGACCCTGCAGCATGTACCCGATGACAGACACTGGAATCATGAGCAAGGCTGGCGGCCTTGGTGGAGAAGGGGTGGACTCTGGTGTGGGTTTGTGCGTGGCTGCAGCATGGTCTGCACACGCACCTTCAAAGCTGGCTGTGCTTGTGTGATTTTTCGCCTCTCCTTACAAGGATGGACAAGCTACAGGGTTACTTACCGCAGAATTTTCCTTCCTTGCCTGGGAGAAGGGTTCTTCCAGGCTTCATTTAACTGCAGAAAGCCCTCCCATAGGTGCTAAGTACCTCCGCTCCAAGGCTGGTATCCCGGGCTGGTAGGGATCCCTGGTGTTTTTCCTGCAGTGGCCAGCCACCAGCGTTGGTGAGGTTCTGAGTGCAGATGAAACTAGATCATCAAACAGTTGGTAAATTCTCATCAGGCAGTGTGCCAGCAATGAGCTAAGCCCCATGGAGCAAGAAGGGAGAGAATTGACTCCTGGACCAGTTCAATTTTTGCTTCTAGTTCTAAGCACTGGCGTCTAGTTGGGCAAGGTCTTTGAACTTCTCTTCCCTTGATGTCTTTGACTACCAAATGGAGGCCATGAGAACTGGTTCTTGGAATCGCCGTCATCGTGGAAGGACAGAGGATATGGCTGTGCTTATCGGGAGTGACAGCAGGTGCTTGTGTATCTGGGCCTGACCTCCGTACTTGCAGAGTTAGCTTGTTTAGTTTTGCGAATGAGGTGTGCTTTCTATTTCATACGTGAGACTCCGGGAACTGAAGTTACAGGTCCAAAGTCACATTGTGAGTGAATGGCCGGGCTTGGCTGTGAATGGTACCTCTGCTGCTGGCACCAACGCTTTTAAGCACGGTGGCCACAATTTCTTGAGCAAGGTGCTTAACTAGGTCCAGGGAAATGTGTGTTGAGTCAGAAGTCGGGGGCTTTGAGCAGGTGGGCGGTATGGTGAACAAGACTGTTGGTCTTGGGAATTGAGCGATCCTGCATGCTGTGGGCTGGAGCATCCCCAGCGGTGGGAAGCTTCATTTTCAAAGCAGCAGTACTGGGCCTGGTGGTTCAATCCCCAGAACCCACGCTAAAAGAAAAAAAGAAAAAAGAGGTATGGGGAGATGACTCAGCAGTTACAAGTGCCCACTTGCTCTGCTTACTTGTGCAAAGCCTGCCAGCCCCAGTTGCATTCCTCAGTACCCATGGAAAGCAGATGCCCAAAGTGGCACATGCATATGGAGTTCATTTGAAGTGGCAGGAGGGCCTGACATGCTAATTCTTTCTAGCTCTGTCCCTTTCTTTCTCTCTCTACTTGCAAATACATGAATAAATAAATAATATGTGTTTTAAAAAGCCAGGAGAGGTAGTGTGTTTGTAATGCCAATGTTGGGGAAGCAGACACAGAAATACCCCCTGGGTTTCTATGTCCAGCCAACATAGCCCCTTTGGCAATTTTAAGGCCAATGAGAGATCCAGTCCCAAAAAGGCAGACAGTGCCCTCTATACATGTGTACACACACGGCACACGCACACACACACACACACACACACACACACACACACAGGCAGGCAGGCACATATATACACACAAAATAAAAAGAAGTAAATGCAGCAGTGTTGAAAGGCGGGACCTTTGGCAGCCATGCCTGGTCGTGAAGGCTCTGCATTCATGCATTGATCCCTCAGGGGAGCAGTGGGCTGGCGGGCCACTGCAGCAGGGTTGTTGCAAGTGTGCTCCCCGGGTGAGCTTTTCTGTCTCTGTTGCAAGAAGGTCAGGTACCAAGTGGATGCTGACCCATGCGCTCGGACCTCCCAGCCTCCATCATTGGTAACAATACATTTCCTTTACAATCAATTGCCCGTGTGCCAGGTGTAGTGCCTCGTGCCCATGGTCATAGTACTTGAGGGAGAAGGGGGTAAAAAGGTCAAAGTGTGAGGCCAGCCTAAGCTAGGTGGTAAGTTCCAGACTAGCCTGGATTAAATAGTAAGATCCTGCCTCACAAAACTAAACAATGAATAGATAAATTACCTACATTCCTCAGTACTTTATGATAGCAGCAGCCAGTTGGTAAAGACGGATTATAATGAAGGTGAGGCGTGCTCCATGCACGCTCCAAAATCCTTCCTGTAAATGAAGAGATAAGCACCACTTGATGTCAGAGGTAGAGCCAAAGAAGGGTGGGGGAAGCACAGCAGGGACGATAACCCTCGACTTCAAACTGGGGCCACTGGTCACGGAGTCCAGATGAGTGACAAGTGACTGGACTGGATTCTTATTTTGTGCCATCCACACAGAAGCCTTTTTCTGGAACCCTGTGTTCTCAGAATACCATAGTGGCGAGGCGCTAAAGAATCACAAAGCTGTCACCAGGAAATGTCTGTGGTCCAGGGTCAGGAGAGTGAAGAGAAGCCCCAGACTGGAGGGCTGATTGACAGGAGACATTGTCAGAGCTGGAGGCTGGTGTCCAGGGACCAGGAGAGGACAGGCCGGGTGGAGAAGGCTGCAGGAAGTGGCTGGGAAGGAAGAAGGGGGGTGGATGGATACAGGCTGATCGTGCCGGGGCAGTGGTCTGGGGATACAGTAGGGAAGGGGGCACGCTGGAGAGGACGCTGAGTGTGGGAGCAATCTCATGCATAGCCAACATCCTGGTCCCCTGACTGCCTCACAGACAAGTGCCAGCAGCCATGTGCTGTCCTGCAGTCCTGCTCTGGCAGCCAGGAGATTGTCCCATCACCCTCTGTGCTAGCGCTCAGGTAGAACACAAGGCTTCGTGTCTGGTAATTAAGCTCACACCAGGCCCAAGTATGTCAATAGCAGGAGGACCTTTGGGTGCTATGTAACCCCAAGCAGGAGAAATTTCAACTTTAAGAAAAAGATGCTTTCTTCCATATGGAAAATGGCTATGACACAAACTTGACATTTAAGGAGAAACCACTGTTTTCCCTCCAGGTAGATTAATGAATTCAGGTAAGGTGTATTTCAAATCTCTAACAGATTGCTCACCAACACTTCTCCAGGGTGACTTCTGCGGAATCTGTAAAATTGCTGAAAGGTAAGAACACGTGTGTGGTGGGTTCAAGACCAGGCCTTCCCAGGGGCTGTGCTCCGGCCGTTTTCTGCACAGCCACCCTGCCTGTGTCTGACTGGGCATTCCCATTCGCCCTGGCCCAGCTTCTCCACAGTCCTTCTCTGCAGACGGCAGCCAGAGTGAGGTCTCCAAGCCCCGGGGTCACTTTTGCTACCTGAGCCAGCCTTGGCAGCAAGTCATTGAGACTCTTTACCCGAGTCCCATTCAGAGCAGCTTTGCTGAACACAGAATGGCTCTCCTCAGTTTGCAGGCACTTTCTTGGTCCTTAGGGCTGCCTGTATGGGTCTACATGGTCGGGAAAGGGTCGACTTCCAAGCTGGCGAGGACCAAAGGGAGAAGAGACAGTGACTTCCTGCCCTCCACATCAGCCCCTAGTTTAGAGATGGGTTTCTTTTATGAGTCACAAATAGTCCTTTCTGCTACTTCTTCTGGATGCCAACTGATTTTGTGTGTGTGTGTGTGTGTGTTTGTGTGTATGCGTGCGCACACTTGCAATGTCACTGGATACTTTGGGGAGCAGAATTTGTGAGTTATTTCTTCCAGTCTAAACAGCTTGAAGCTACTCAACAACCTGCCATTTTAACTTGAACTCCAATTCAGGGTAATGGCGAAGTCTCTCATGGAATATTATATAGTTTCCTTCAGCTGGGCAGCGTGGCACACACCTCTAATCCCAGCACTCAAAAACTGAGGCAAGAGGATTTTGATTTTGAGGGCAGTGAAGGCTACATAGTGAGACCAGGTCTCAAAACAAAATAAAACAACAACAACCCCCCCCCCCATGAAACAAAACAAAAATCCCCATTAGTTCACTTCTGTATTGTGCCCTCCTTTTGACCTGAGACATTTGCTAGGGATCAGCTGTGGTCTCCTGTGCCTGGCACTTGGTTTTCATGTTAAGCTGGAAGCCACTCTGCCATCAACATGCTTCAGGGAGGGAGTTGTGTTCAGCCACCATGATGTTCTCCCTGACCACAGTTCATTGGTTCAGTAAGAGACATGTGATGGAGCCGTACCAATCACACACTTCCTTATGAGCCTTAAAGTAAAATCTGAGGGCTGGAGAGATTGCTTAGTGGTTAAGGTGCTTGCCTGTGAAGCCTAAGGACGCAGGTTTGATGCTCTAGCACCCACATAAGCCAGATGCACAAGTGAAACGGAGAAAGATGTCAGTATTTTTAAGTTGTGGGACTACAGGTTGTGAAGCGTTGGAAGTGCTAGGCATTTGTTTGACTTGTTCTTTTCTTATAAAAATTTTTTTTTTTTATTTGGAGGGAGACAGAGAATGGGCGAGCTCTTGCCACTGCAAAGGAATGCCAGATGCATGCGCCACTTTGTGCAACGGGCTTCACATAGGTACTAGGGAATGGAACCCAGGTTGTCAGGCTTTGCAAGCAAGCACCTTTAACTGCTATGCCATCTCTCCAGCCCTGTTTGAGTGGTTTTAGTCACGAAGGAAAATGAAGTGGCTAAAGCCGAGAGAGGGGCCGGCCGAGGGGGTACCCCTTCACAGCAGAACAGAGAGGACAGGGGTCTTGGGGTTTGTGTCTCCCCCACCCCGCCATGCCTGTCTCAACACTGTTCTTCTGGGCAGAAGAAAACAGGAGGGAGAAGTTTATGTGGGAGAGGCTTGCAGGGTGGGTGGCATATTACAGGAAAGCCATTGGGCTGCAGGTGTCTTTGTGAAAAATGGATATTTCTGCTCAGAATTTGAGGCTTTTATACTTTGCATGCTGAGATTGATTTACTTTGTATGATAGAAGGGTAGGTGAGAACAAGGGGAAATGTGTTTCCTTATAACTAAAAAAAATCCCTGATAAATTTTTCTCTGAGCCGCATCCCACATAGATAGTCCCCACCCATTTAGTCTCAAGTCAAGATGAGTGCCCTCACTCCAGATGTTTCTGTGGGAGGGCTTTTGGGTTTGCCAGGCCCCCGTAGCAGCCATGAACTTGGGATTTGCCTCCATTCTAAGACAGTCACTTTACTAGGGGGAAACACAGGGCTCATCTGAAGTCTCTCCTGACTGCTGTCCTTAGGGGGTTGTCCCACAATGCCTCCGTGCGTGCGGGCAGCCAAGCTGACTAGTGTCTGCCGGACAACTGTCAGGCCGGCTGAAGGCTATCAGAGGGAAGTTGATCCGGTGTCAACGCTCCTCAGCACCCACTCACATCAGGGAAGTGATACAGCTGTCACTGTGGCCGACCAGGCAGCTGGCGAGACAGGCCACATTTACAAACCTAGCTGTCCAATTAGATGCAAGGGCCTGACCCTCAGGTGTGCAGAAGGCAGGGGATGAAGGCCTTGGGTGGTATCACCGGTGGTGACTCTGTGGCCTTTTGGGCATGCATCCTGCACCTGCCCACATCTTGCTGAATACATCAGGGGTTTCAGGGACCATCGGGCAAGCCAAGCTGCCTCTGTGCTGCCCAGCCTCTCCCATCTGCTTGTCTTGTCTTTCTTCCCTCATGTCCTCTTCCTTTTGAAACCAGAATTTTGGAGTCCCTCCCCGATGCAACCGTATACGGCCACACACCTATGTGAGATGATCATCTGGGGGTGTCTCTGGATACTTGTCTTAAGAATTCAAGGAACTGAAATCCACAGGCCACATGGTGACGTTTAGAGAGACTTTATTAGCTTAAAAGACAGAAATGTGAGTATGGAGAGCTCCTTTCCACGAGAAGGCAAGAGAGGGCAAAGGCCACCCAGAGCCTCAAATTTGGTTATTTATGTTTTTTAAAAAATATATATATATTTATTTATGAGAGAGAAAGAGGGGGAGAGAGAGAATGGGTGCACCAGGGCCTCCAAACACTACAAACGAACTCCAGATGCATGCCCCCTTTGTGCATCTGGTTTACGTGGGTCCTGGAGAATTGAACCCAGATCTTTTGGCTTTGCAGGCAAACACCTTAACCGCTAAGCCATCTGTCCAGTCCCTATTCATGGGTTTTGAATTTATGGGTTTTGAACGAGGGCTGAGTTAACCAACTACAATGTTAGGTTCCGGTTTAATCCTTTCAGGAATCTCAATTCTAGGAAAGGGGAACTCTTTCCTAGGGAGGAACTCTGGTTGTTTATGGGAAAACAGGTCTAGGGAATTTCTTTAGGCCGGAGCTAAGGAGACGCCAGATTCTTCTCTGACCTCTAGCAAAGTGGAGCAAGGGCAGAATCAAGGACATTCCCGCTTTTGCTGCCAGGATCCTAGTCACCCCAAACTGCCTCAGTTTCCCCTTTGCTCCTTCCCCCTTCCTCTGAGAATGGGGTTTTGGTCCTCAAGTTCCACCCCCAGCTATCCAGTTCCATCAGCTGGACCCCACCTCCTCCACAACCGGATTCCACAACTTCCCGGAGGGCTCCATGAGCTGGGAATCGAGTGAAGCTATTGCGGACACTTCCCATCTGAGCCATCGCATGAGACCACAGGCAGATACTGTGCCGTTTTCTACAGGGAGTCGAGAGTCTGCAGACATTGATTTCAGAGGGGCTCCTAGAACCCATCCCTCTAGACCCTGAAGGGTTGTATATATGAAGCTGTGGTCTCCCCCAGTGTGTTCAACTGAGACAGGATTTGAAGTCAAAACCCCTGATTCCAAGTTTACTGGTTTTGGACCCAATCTCTTGAGCTGGGTTTCAAGAAGAATTCTAGCTCTCAAACAAATGGGTTTTCTCATGTCCAACTCTGTGCACGCCTTTCAGAGCTGCGCAGCTGGATGTAACGGAAGCTAGATAATGCAAACCCACCACATCGTCTTGCGCACGCCTCTTTGGAGCCAGATAAAACTACACATTCTCCCCTTTATGCCTCTCCTGCCTTTGGACACTATTTTGTTTGGGGGGGAAGGGGTGCACTCTTCTCCTGGAAGGTCCTTCCATCTAAATTGTCCCTTGTCCACTCACCTGGAAGTAACGTATTCTCTAAACTTCCATACCCTTGATTTATATTTCACGGTTAGTAATCTCCTCTTGCTCCTTAAGGCCACCATTTTTCATATATGGAGAGCAAGTCCAGTCTTTGGCTTTTATAGGTAAATCACACCAGCTTTCATATTCACTAAGGGCTACTTGTAACTCATTAGGAGGGTTGTTGAGGGTTCTGTCATTCAGTTTCCATCAGGGGAAATGAAGAACATAGTGGGATCTGGGGAGAACTGGTCTACCTAGTCTGGTGGGCAGCTTAGTGGGGGTCCTGGTGCACCTGTCTACATGTTTCTGTGCTCTCATCAGGTCACCCTACGACCTGTCTACTGGTCTTGTTTCCTAAGTGCATAAATCACATAACACACTGTATCCATGAGCTCACTGTAAGTTTATATAAAAGCCCTACAACGTGGGGAGGTACACACATCACTACTGGCATGATTGACCCCTAAATTAGTTGCTTTTAAGACAAAGATATGTTTGCTTTGTGGTTGAAAATGAGTTATCCTGGCTCCTGCTGTTAAAGCCCTTGTATACATTACCCCAAGTTGTTTTGTTAGTACAACTGTACTTCATGGGTGATGGTTTGTCAGTGCATTTTTTTTTCCTATTGAAATGACTTGCAACATATTACTGAGATAAATTGTGATGAAAGTACCGGGCCAGGCTTAGTTTATGAGGCATTGTTTTATAAAATAAAACCAAGTGTGTACATGATCATATTCATCTCTCTCATTTTTTAATTTGAGAGAGAGAGAGAGAGAGGAAGAGACAGAGAGAGAACAGGCGCACCAGGGCCTCTCAGCTGCTGTGAATGAATTCCAGATGCCTGCGCCCCCTTGTGCGCATGTGTGACATTGCATGCTTGCGTCACTTTGGGTCTGGCTAAACGTGGGACCTGGAGATTTGAACAAGCATCCTTAGGCTTTGCAGGCAGCCATCTCTCCAGCCCCATATTCATCTCTTGTAGAGTAAACAACACACTAATGATGTGTGTTACTAATCACTTGTTTATTTTATAATTTGTCTCTTGTCTGTTGTGGTTGGGTCTGTTGCCATGGACTGGAAAAGGCTGGGGTGAGTGTGCAGCCGAGTTTGGATGGTCAGGGTCATTTGACAAAGCTGCTTTCTATTTTCTCGTTACTGTTTCTTTTCTTTGTGGTACTTAGGGTTGAAGCCAGGACCTCACACTAGCCAATCGCTTTGCTCCTGAGTTGTATCCACAGGCTTTTTACTTGTACTGTGATTTTTATTTCAATACAAGGTTGTTCAGGCTGGCTTTGAACTTTTGCTCCTCCTGCCTCAGCCTCCCTCCCCCAAGTAGCTGGATTAATAGACTGGCTTGCTGCCATTTTTGAAAGGTGTGTCTTCTTGTGTGTTGGGGAACCTCTTCGGCTCCATCCTTGAAGTGTCTGATGGCGCCATCTCCGCATCTCATTGGTGCACCAGAGCTGGGGATGGTTTGTGGGGCTTATCTGGGGGATCTGGGGGCTTGAATGATGGAGCCACATGATCAGGCACCGTCACAGGGAGAGATGAGCAGTGAAATGGAGAAGACAGCCAGGACAGATCTAGTACCTTCCTTTCCAAGAATTTCCAGAACGACTTTCACTTTCTTCTCTTACTCACACCCAGAGACTCCTCCTGGAGGCTCCAGTTTTTTGTGCTCGCCCACTTTGATGGAGTTGGTGGTCTTTAACAAACCTGCCCCCAGCCCTCCACCTCCCCATTTTAGAATCAGGTCCAGTATGGCACAGATGGAATGGGTTTCTAGCTTAGTTCCTGTCCTTGTCAGCTAGATGGTGGATTCTCTGGTGACAGGAACATAGGTGAAACACAGGGGAGTGAGTTGAAAAAGGGCAAGAGAGAGAAAGAAGGAAGGAAAGAAAGACTTTTTGTTTTACAAGTGCCATCTCTTCAAGTAAAACGAGGGGGAAAAGATTCCTGGGCCTTAAGAATGCTTAATCAATGTAACTTACTGGCTGTTCCTTTAAAATATGCTCCTTTTGGCTTTTTGACACCTCTTCCTGAAGCCCCGCCCTGCCTGTCCCCTGTATCAAGTACAACTCAGAAACGGGGGTTGTATTTTAAAGTGAAGGTTTGAAAAATGAACCATTCTCCTTTTGCCCTTTCAACTCTGAGATGGAAAATCCCACCCTGATGAACCAATTGATTCACTCAAAATAAGATCCCAGTCTTCTTGTCCCCTGGTCCACCTTCTGCGAGAAAGGAGCCCGCAGGACGGTCCTGGAGAGGTTTGCGCTTCTTCCCTCAGGGGTCCTAACCAGGTGAGAGGAACGCTTTGGCCATGGATGCTAGAGTCCTTTGGGATGCTCGGAAGAATGTGCCAGGCTTTTTGCTAACAACTGCTGCCTTGTTGCTGTCTGCTCCCTTCCCCCAAGAGTTGCAGCTTCTGTCTAGCAGATGCATCCTTGGCGGTGAGCAGACGCAGGCGTGCAGGTGGCTGGCAGCATGCTCAGACCCTGGGTGGAACACCCCGACAGATTCACACCATCACAGGAGGAAGTGGTCTGAACTGGGGACAAAAAGATGATCTTGGCTGGAGAATCCTTTGATCTGGACTTTTAGGTGTCTTCCGTAGTAACATCAGTTGAGGAGGCACAGTAGCATCTTCATGTCTCTTTGCAATACATTTCAGACCCCAGTGGATGCCTCAAACTTTGGATAGCATGTAATTATGCACACACACACACACACACACACACACTTTTTCCATGATACACACATATCTGTGATAAAGCTTAATTTATAACTTAGGTGTAGTAAGAGAAAATTAACACTAATATAAAAGTTATAATAATTGTAACAACATGCTGTGATTGAAGTTATGTGAACGTGGTTTCTTTCCCATCTCTTTTCTTCCATAGAATGGGCACCATATATAGTGTGGGCACTCTGAGCAAGGAATGATGCCAACCCTATGATGTGAATGGCAGAATGCAATATTTCCTCTTACTGTTCAGAATGAGTACTCAAAATGAACGGATTGTTAAAGAATTTTTCATGGCCTGGAGAGATGGCCAAGCAGTTAAGGCATTTGCTTGCCAAGTCTGAGGAGCCAGGTTTGGTTCCCCAGGACCCAAGTAAGCCAGGCACACATGGTGGCACAAGCATCTGGAGTTTGTTTGCAGAGGCTAGAGGGCCTGTCATGTCCAGTCTCTCTCTCTCAAATAAATAAATAAAAATAAAATAAAATTTAAACAAAACCAATTTTTTCATGACTATTTCAGGCAGCCACTGACCATAGAAGCCGAGAGCACGGGTAACAGGGGACCCCGTGGGATGCTCCAGATGTCACTTGGCCCTCGATTTATCGCTCGGACTGAAGGATCACAGGAAACAAAGGAACCATCAGCTTTGAGGAATGATGGGGACAGTCCCGGGAAGGGTCGGGAGAGCTGGCTCTTGTCAGTGTGTGCACGGATGTGCTCTGAGGCCTTTGCTGGCCCCTCCTCCCTTGGCCACATTCCAGGAAGTGGCATGCTCTCTGCCCCCGCCCCCAGGCTCTAACAGGCGTTCATCTCCTCTGTCTGAGCTATCTCCACTCCTTTAAGGCCTCCCCAAACACCAGTCCTGACCACGTCCCCCATCAAAGACCACTTGTTCCAGAAACAACGGAGACCCTGGAGAGCTCCCATTCTCTAGACATTCTTCCAGCGTCTTCTCTCTCTCATGGTCTTGACAAGATAGCCAGTGTTTCTTCCTTAGCTCACACATAGGCATATAAATGCAATGTTGTAAGGATACTTGTGAGACATATATATGTGTGTCTGTGTGAAATATTCTTTTTCATTTGTACTGTAAATATCACACATAGTACCCTGGGCCCTGCTAGTCACATGTGGGCATCACTGCCTGACTGTCTGTGGCCTCTCGTGGCTGTTGATGTCACTGACAGCGGGGAGATGCAGCCATCAGACGACTTCTTGTACTCACTGTACCTCATTGAGCAGGGGAGGTGATGTCACAGCTGGACAGGGGACAGGGTGCTCAGGGAGTGAAACCCAAAGGCTGTCCACGCTCCTTTGCAGCCCCGTGTACTGAGTAGTACATACTATCATGAAGCTGAGAAGTTCTTCTTCGACTTGGCTCTCTGGCCATCACAAGGCTGGGTCCTAGAGCTGGCCTTGCCCAGACAGCAGCTGAAAATAGGCTCTGAAAGCTGCACTGCACCGAGCTTCCTAGGAACTAGGCTCTGAAAGCCACACTGCACCAAGCTTCCTGGGAATGAGGCTCTGAAAGCTGCACTGCACTGAGCTTCCTGGAGCTTCTATCTCTTTTCATTCTAATTTTCCCCTTAGTAACACTTACCCTAACTCTTCATTTCCACTTTTTAATTTCTCTTTTGAAGTTTTATTTTATTTCCTTTAATTTTAAAAAAATGTTTAATTAGGGCCAGAGAGATGGCTTAGCAGTTAAGGCATTTGCCTGCAAAGCCAAAGGACTCCGGTTCGATACCCCAGGACTCATGTAAGCCAGATGCACAAGATGGCACATGCATTTGGAATTTGTTTGCAGTGGCTGGAGGCCCTGGCATGCTCATTCTCTCTCTCTCTCTCTCCTTCTCTCTACCTCTGTCTGACTCTGTCTCTCTCAAATAAATACATAAAAACAAAATATTAAAAATTTATTTATTTATTTATTTATTTATTTATTTATGTATTTATTATTTATGAGAGAGAGAAAGAAGCAGAGAGAGAAGAAGAGAGAAGGAGAGAGAGAGAGAAAGGATGGAGAGAGAAGGGCACGCCAGGGCCTCTAGCCACTGTAAATAAACTTCAAATGAATGTACCACCTTGTGCATCTGGCTGAGCTGGCAAGTGCCTTAACCACTGAGCTATCTCTCCAGCCCCTATTTATTTTAATTTTTAAAAAATATTTTATTGAAGGCTGGAGAGATGGCTTAGAGGTCAAGGCGCTTATCTGCTAAGCCTAAGGACCCAGGTTCAGTTCCTCAGTACCTATGTAAACCAGATGCACAAGGTGGTGCATGCATCTGGAGTTTGTTTGCAGTGGCTGGAGGCCCTAGCACATCCATTCTCTCTGCCTCTTCCCTTCCCCTCTCTCTCCCTCTCTCCATCAAATAAATAAATAAAATATTTTTAAAAATATATTTTATTGTGGCTGGAGAGATTATTTAGTGGTTAAGGTGCTTGTCTGTGAAAGCTAAGGACCCAGGTTTGATTCCCCAGTACCCATTTAAGCCACCTGCACAAGGTGGTGCACATGTCTGGAGTTCATTTGCAGTGGCAAGAGGCCCTGGTTCACCCACTCTCTCTTTACATCTGCCTCTTTCTCTGTCACAAATAATTAAAAAAATATTTTTAAATATTTTATTTATTTGTTAGACACACAGAAAAAAGAAAGACAAAGAGACAGTGTATGCGAATGCCAGGGTCTCCTGCCACTGCTAATGAACTCCAGATGCATCCACCACTTTGTGCATCTGGCTTTACGTGTGTACTAGAACATCAAACTCAGACCTTCAGGCTTTGCCAGCAAACTCCTTTAGCCACTCAACCATCCCTCTGTCCCTGAAGTTTTATCTTACTTTTGATTGACACCCAATAATTATATACTTACAGGGTACAATGTCATGTATATATTATGCAATGATTGCAATGATGAAATCAGGGAAACGGTATAGTCATCGTTTTTAAAAGCTTACCATTTGTTTGGGGTTAGAACATTCTTTTCTAGCTCTTCCTAACAGCCAGGTAAGTATGCTTGGTTCCCCTGTTTGCATGCAACACCTGGTCTACACCTGGCTTCCTCTTTGCTTTGGAAGCGTCCCTCGGAAAAGCTTTGCTGTTCTTTCCTGACATCAAACACTGGAACTCCCCACAACCGCCCGCCTGCTGGTGACCAGCAGGATGGGATGACGCCCCGCTTCCATGCCTCCTTCCCGTTCGTCCTATGCGCATTTGTTTGCACATTCATTTATGGAATGGGCTTAGCTCTTGAAGTGGCCTGTGAAGGCCGTCACACGGGGGTCCTGGCCTCTTCTCCCCTGGGCTTCCTAGGAGTCTGGTCCTTGTCAGATGCTCAGCAGCAACATGCATAAGCAAAAGCTGAAAGAAAGAGTGAGCCAAGAGGAGCTCTCTAAGTGAAGCCTCAGTTTAACCTTTTGCCACAAGGGTCAGAATGGACTTTGTCCCAGGACCGCACTGGCCAGGAACCACGAGGAGATTTTCAGGAGTCTCTAGCCTTCAGGAGGAGCAGAGAGAGAGGGTGAGTCACCCCGAAGGCGCCCAGGACATTCAGGGTCCAGGCATGTGCTGCCAGCTCTCTGGAAGGACCTCTGATTAGTTTACATCTTCCCATGGCACACCCAGTCAGCCTGGCTCCCTAAAGCCCGAGACCCCACCCCAACTCAGAACTGCTTGTAGGTGAACAGTCAGGAGCATCCCACCAGCTTCCCCCGAGCTGGCCAGCCCTGCAGGGCAATATCTAGTCGTCCGTGTTGGGGGCCTGGCCATGGTTTTGCTGGCCAGCCACACGGGACCCACAAATCAACTCTTCACAGCTCTCCTTAACTTGCCTGTATTATGTTCATTTGCTGGGTGGTGATAAATATTAGAATAAAATAAACCAAAGATGGCCGGTGAGGGCTCTGTGAGCTATCTTTATGGCCTGCACAGCAGCTGAGTGACAGCGCGGCTGGGGAGCAGCGGTCTCTTTTCACCAAGTAAATTTAGCCTTGGGAAAGATGAGCCAGAGCTGAGTCCCGGGCTAGGACGGTTGGTGCCAGTCAGTAAATCAGTCAGATTTTAATTACTGGACGGATGACAGGGTGCAATGACAGGTTGCAGTCCACGGGAGAGCATTCCTTCAAAGCCGCTTTAAAAGCAGAGAGAGAGCGAATGCTTCAAGAGGCAAAAGCAGGCTCTCAGAGTGAGGCCCCCAGCACCGGGGGAAGGGGAAGGTGGGGGTCCCTTCTCCATCTTTTTTTAACCACTTCCTGTTAGAGAAGACTTCACAAAGAAGAGGCAGGGAAGGCCCCTTCCTTCCCTCTCTCTCTCTTTTAAACTTCCCCTTTGCCCTTCTCTCCTTCCAGGCCTGTGATTTTTAATAGGTTCCTACAGCTCCTGGCTTCAGCAGCTGTTCCATGCCAAGAAAGCCCCAGCAGATTTGTAAAGTGGCAAACCCTGCTAATTAGTTAGATGAAGTTGCCTTCCTGACAGTGGGCCCTGGCGTTGAGGAAGGTGATGTACCTTAAAGTGACTGCTCGGGGGAGGCCTCTCCCATTGTTCTAGCACTTTTCCCTTCACACCCCTGTTACTGATTCCATGATAATCACTCTTTTCTCAGAAATCCCCCCGCCAAACTGCTTGTTCCAGGCCTGGCTCCTGCCTGCTATGAAGCCCCATGGAGGCCCAGTGACCTTCTCTGCAAATGCCATGGCCTTCCTCTCCATCCACTGGGGAGCTGGCGAGGAAGAATTATGGGTGTGTATAACAATTCACCTGGTGCAGGGGGCAGGGAATGCACTGGGATATTTTCTGTTGCTATAACAAAATGTTTGTGGCTGGGTAATACATAAAGACAAGACAGTTATTAGCTCACAGATTTGGAGGCTGGAAGCCCAGCTTCAGATAGCTCTACTGTTTTGGCTTCTGGAAAGGGCCTTCTGTTTGAGATTATGGTGGTTGGCTTCACATGGAACATAGATGTGCATGAAGGAGGAAGCAGGGCTGGAGAGATGGCTTAGTGGTTAAGGTGTTTGCCTGCAAAGCCTGAGGACCTAGGTTTGATTCCCCAGGACCCACGTAAGCCATATACACAGGGTGGAACATGAGTCTGGACTTCATTTGCAGTGGCTGAAGGCCCTGGCACACCCATTCTCTCTCTGCCTCTTTCTCTCTTTCTCTAAGTAAATAAAAAAAAAAAAAAAAAAAAGAGGGCTGGAGGGATGGCTTAGCGGTTAAGGCGCATGCCTGCGCAGCCTAAGGACCCCGGTTCAGTTCTCCAGGTCCCACGTAAGCCAGATGCACAAGGGGACGCACGTGTCTGGAGTTCGTTTGCAGTGGCTAGAGGCCCTGGCACACCCATTCTCACTTTCCCTCTCTCTCTTTCCCTCTCTCTGTCTCTAAGAAATAAATAAATAAAAATAAAATCTTTAAAAAAGAAGGAGGAAGCAGGGCTGGAGAGATGGCTTAGTGGTTAAGGCACTTGCCTGAAAAGCCTGAGGATCCAAGTTCAATACCCCAGGACCCACGTGAGCCAGATGCACAAGGTAGTGCATGCATCTGGAGTTCATTTGCAGTGGCTGGAGGCCCTGGCCCACCTATCTCTCTCTTATAAATAAGTAAGTATATAAAATATTTTTTTAAAAAAGAGGAGGAAGCAGTCACTTGAGAGGAAGGAAGTAAAGGAGCACTACATTAATCCCTTTCAAGGACAGCACACCAATGACCAGAGCCCCTTCTACGAGGCCCCACCTCTTAAAGGTCCCATCACCTCTGAATATCACCACCCCGGGAACCAAGTTCGCAGTACACAGCTTTTGGGCACCAGGCTGAGCCATGGCACAGATGAGAGGAATCAGCTTGTAGTGCCTTTTTGGGGACACTTAGGTGTTCAAGTCCATGTGTCCTTTGAATCCACCTGTTGCAAACGACTCTTGCCTCCTTGGAGACTATGGGATGCATGAGAGTCAGGACCATTTCCTGGAGAAGGTGAACTAGGGCTTGGTTACGCCAAGATGACGTCCTGCGTTCTGCTCTATTGAGAGCCCTTCAAGACGATCCACTGCAACTTCCTCATCTTGCCAATAAGAAAATGTAGGGCAGGAGGAGGGATGGCTTAGTGGTTAAGGCATTTGTCTGCCAAGTCTAAGAACCCAGGTTCGAGTCCCCAGTACCCACGTAAGCCAGAGGCACAAGGTGTTCCACGTATCTGGAGTTCATTTACAGTGGCTGGAGATCCTGGCACACGCATTCTCTTGCTCTCTCTCTGCCTCTTTCTGTCTCTCTCTATTTCTCAAATACATAAATAATTAAAAAAGTAAATAGAAATGGAAATGTGGTCCAGAGGGTGTAAGGACTCACCCGCACTGGGCCAGAGTGGTGGAGTCTCTGTTTTCTGCTTCAGTGATTTGTCTACAGTCATGTGCCACTTCGCACTGGAGACACTTTTTTTAATTATTATTTTTTTATCGACAACTTCTATACTTACATACAAAAAACACATGATATTTCCCTCCCTCCCCCATTCCACTTTAGAACTCCACTCTCCATCATATCCCCGCCCTCTCTCCATTAGTCTCTCTTTTAATTTGATGTCATCATCTTTTTCTTCTATTTTGAGGGTCTTGCGAAGGTATTGCTAGGCACTGCAAGGTCATGGATATTGAGGCCAATTTCTGTCTGGGCGGTTGCATTGTAAGAGGTCATACCCTTCCTTTGGCTCTTCCATTCTATCCGCCCCCTCTTCCACAATGGTCCCTGAGACTTGGAGGGTGTGACAGAGGTGTTTCAGTGCTGGGCACTCCTCTATCCCTTCTTCTCAGCACTATGTTGCCTTTTGGGTCATCCCAGTGCCTAAGCAAAAGTCTATGGCAGGAGAGGTCATGAGCCTTAGGGGTATAAAGCCTGCTCTTATCTGACTAAATGTATATATTATTCCCACCAAGCTGCCCTGGGGGCATTACACTTAATGTTCATGTTCACATATTAATGCTACTCTCACTTCTGGTTAAAGAAGCTTCTCTTTTCAGATGGCGATGACCACTGGAGACACTTTTTGAAAAACACAGTGGGGTGTTCAGACTCACACCCTCCAAGGCTCAGGGACTATTGTGGAAGAAGTGGCAGAAAGAGTTTTAGGAGCTAAAGGATAGGGAGGAGTGTTTCTGGAACACTGTCTTCCAGACACAAAGGGGCCAGTGCATTCATGACCTCACAAGGACTGTCGTGACCTGCACAGGACCTGCATAATAAGAGGGGGGGGATGATGACATCAAAAGAGAAGAGGTATTATTTAGAAAGAAGGGGCTCAGTGGAGGGGGGCAAAAGAGAGTCGTGAGAGGGTACTATGATCAGGGTACACTGAGTATATGTATGGAAGCTATCAATAAAAAGGGCTAGAGAGTCAAGAAGCTTGCCTGCAAAGCCTAAGGGCCCAGGTTCAATTTCCCCATACCCACGTAAGCCAGATGCACAAGGTGATGCATGTATCTGGAGTTTGTTTGCAGTGGCTGAAGGCCCTGGAGCACCCATTCTCTCTCTGTCTCTCTTTGCCTCTTTCTCTCTCTCAAATAAACAAATAATTTTTTTTAACAGTTAAAAAATAAAATATACAGAGAATATATCATGAGAAGATTTTATCACTGTACAAATGGAGCAAGCTCACAGAATCCTAGAGAGCTCAGCCTACTAGATGCCTAGGCTATATGATGTGTATGTGTGTATGCATGCATGCATGTGTGTGTGCATACGTGTGTGTGCATGTATGCGTGAGTATGTGGGTGCATGCATGTGTGTGTGCATACATGTGTGTGTGTGCATGTATGCATGCCTGTGTATGTGCATGCATGTGGTGTGTGTGCATGCAGTGTGTATAATGGCCTATTGCTCTTAGGGCCATGATGGACAAAAACAGCCTGAGAATAAATCATGTACCAGACAAAACGATGCACTGAAGGAACACAGCAAACATAAGATGTATGTGTCCGCCGCCAGCCTAACATGGGACCCTTTATAGCAAATGTTTCTGTTAGTGGAAAGAACAAGCTGTCAAATAAGGATGACATAGTCCAGCAAGTGCCCGGCCCGGGAATGGAGTCTTCACGATCAAGTAGTGTGAACTATGCCCCCTCTGTGTGATTTACTGTGATAAGCCTGGCACTGCACGGCTGTGTTTACACCAGCATTATCACAAACATGTGAGGAACGTGTTGTGCAGCGACAGTGACAGTGGCTACACCATCACTAGGTCACAGGAAGTTTTCAGTTACGTGATAATCTTATGGAGATGCAGACAATCTGTCATCGACCCAAATATTATTTGGTACCTGACTGTAGGTCGGTATTAATCAGCCATCTACACTACACTAATACTATACTAATAATGCAAATGACCCCTAAACCTCAATGGCTTACCGGGGCCCAAGGTCACATGTGAGAAGTTTGTTCCAGGCTATAGTAAGATTCTAGGGTCTTGGCTAAAAGGATCGTGGCTACCTGAGGCCCATTCCTCTCGTGGCAGACTGCCAGATGAGGAAAGGCAAGCCCCATCCTGCTGACACATGCAAAGTCTTGTCCACTTCCTGTCTGGTCAACGTTTGTTGACCAAAGCAGTCTCATGACTGAGTCCAAAGAAAAATGGGTCCTTATTCCACGGGGGGTGGGGACAGTTACATCAGAGGAGCTGAGGAGGCAGAACCCCATTTCCGGGAGAGATGACAAATGGGAAACAAATTGCCAAACTGTCACGTAGTTATGCTTTCCTTCCACAACTATGTGAGCTTCCTGAAAGGCACTGTGGACAAATGATTTCCTTCTCATCTTAGGAGCAATCAGCAGTTCCCTGTTACAGCCAAGTGACCGTGTAAACCCCTTATGAGGTGGGCCCTTGGCTTGTCCTCTGCCTGTGCTTCCAACCACTCCCTCAGCACCTCCTGGGACATGCCAGGTCTGAATCTGAAACTGCCTTGCTCAGCCTTGTCTTAACCAACTTAGAGATAACCGGGGGTGGCCATTCCTTCTAGAAGATGTTCTTTTGGAGTCATACAGTGTCCTGAATGGCCAAGGCTGGGGGGACCTGGCTGAGTTGAAGGTTTATCAGGAGTCACATGCGTTGACTCCCAAAACTGTTGTCACTGGGTTGGCTTGGACTTATTATGCGTTTTTTAAAAAATTCTGCTGATTAAATAAATGTGAAAAATATATACCACATATTTTCTACACAAAAAGTCAATTAAATTCGTTGTAAAGTGCCAATAGATGTGGATGACTTACTGGTCAAAGTTCCTGCTGGAGAGACGATGGTACACAGCCTAGCAGTCCTGCAGGCGAAGCTTCTGCACTGCGGTGCCGTGACGTGTTTTCTGTACTTTATGGAGCAGAACCGGAAGTGGTGGGGGAAACATCAGCATAGGGTGACCCAAGAGATGGGGCACGGAATCTATTTGTGGACTCTTCTGCAAGGCCGTGCATTCATGGACGGAGAGGGTCTTCGTTTCTAGACCATTCCAAGGACACAAGACCAGCTGCTGCTGGCTACATCAGCAATAGAGGAGCGTACAGAATTAAGAGGAGTGGGACCCGCCAAGTTCTATGGTGGCCCACGAGGACCCAGAACAGGTAGACCCACCTGAAGCTGCAGGACCAGAACACATGGAGTGTGTGCTTGTCATTCTCCTTCCAGCTGCGGTCCTGTGACTTCATCGCGAGCCATCAGTCACAGGTGGGTTCTGCTTCCTGGGGTGACTTCAGCCTGCCCAGAAGGCCCTGGGCCAGAAACAACAACTGGCCCTGGGGGAGGTTCCAATGAGGAAGGAGCCCATGGCCCTGCGTGAGCGTTGAGATGTGATGCAAACATCCTTGTTCTCTTTCTAGGGGTCCTGCCCCATGCCTGCAAATGAATTTCTCCTCGGGGGGAGGGGAGTCCCTCAGCAATGCACTTGAACTAGGCTTGGTTTTCAGCACTTTACACACAGCTTCAAGAATCATTTTAATATCTAGACTTCTGTCGGGGAGAATGTTGTAATGGAAATACAGTATTTTCCAAGGATTTAACAGAACAACCTACAGTGAGTGGAGGCCTCTCCCTGGTCTCTGCTCAATTGTAAATACAATTTTTAATGAAATAAGGTATAATACAAATGATTATTTATGCCTCATTCCCCTATTCCAAGTAGAGTAAAACCTACTCAGTGTTTCTGCTTTTCTCATTTCCTAATTCCTAAAGTAATTTAACGAAAACAAACAAGCAAGCGGAAGGGAATGGCGAAATAATGGGTAAACTCTCAGAAGAGAACAGCGGTTTCTCAGCTTTTAGATTAATTCATTTTTGTTCCATGCAGATGTGGCAAATCTATTCATATCCACATATTCGAGATGAGTTATTCTTCCACATTGTTGTGCCATATAAAATGAGTTATTTTGGTGAATTAAATGCTGAGGTGTAATTTCAAAGGAAACAGAGGTTTGTGAATGCCGTGCAATGGGTGTTGGTGTTTCAATGCGGTTATTAAATGTTACAGGAAGTGCACCTCAGAATATTTACCTTTTGCCTTTTGTCTGTTAATGTGTATGTAGGTTGTGGTATTAATGGATGTCACAACTGCAGAAGTATCAAGGAAAACATCACCTAGGCCTTCCTCAGAGCTACATCTCCTGGAAGGGTATACAGTCTCAGAGGCTACTCGCCTGTGGAGTAATTCAAACAACCAGGGACTCAGAGCCTGTGGTGGTTTGAATCAGGTGTCTCCCATAAACTCATGGGTTTTGAATGCTTGGTCCCCAGATGATGGCAATTTGATAGGTGGAGCCTTGCTGAAGGAGGTGTGTTGCTGGGGCACAGGCTTAGGGGTGTTATAGCCAGCTCCCCTTTGCTAGAGTTTGGCTCACTCTCTTGCTGCTGTTGTCCACCTGCCATCATGAAACTTCCCCTCGAGACTGTAAGCCAGAATGAAAGCCTTTCCTCCCGTCAGCTGCTTTTGGTCAACTGTTTTATTCAGCAAGAGAAAGCAAGTACAACAGAGTCCTTTACCAATAAGTTTGAGTGCATAAAGAAGGGAAGCAGTTAAGGGAAGCAGGGGGTACTTTCCACAAAGCATTTACTTTGCCAAAATGGTGGCTCAGAAATAGTGAAGTCAGTTGATGACCCTGTGTGGTAGGGATTTGTTGAGTACATCTGGACTGTTGGAATGCTCAGACTAGAATGGGAAATGAACCCAGAGATTTAGACACAGCAGGAAACAGGCAGACACTGGGTAGCCATCGCCTCCCTAAGCAACCAGCATCCCATTAGCCCAGCAGAGCCGGGGAGTCAGCGTTCCAGGCCAGGCCCGGAAATGGAAGTCTTCCTCCTTAAAGGAGTTCTCACCTCTACTCTAGACATTCCTGTTTGGTTGTTTGTTTTGCATAGCTGGGGATCGAACCCAGGACTTTGAGCATGGTAGGCTAGGCTAGTGCTCCACCCCTGGGCTGCCTCCTCAGCTTCTAGAGGTCCTCACATGACTATGTCTACTGAGACCCTCAGTCCGCCTCTGTATCTGCGCACTTGGCATCCACTCATTCGTCAGCTACAGATGGAAAGTGGGAAAAAGGTACTTGGGTACCTTCGTGTATTGTGGAACGTGGTGGGGTCCATGCTGGACGTATGTAGAATCTGTTTCATGTTTTAATCCCCTAAACGGTACAGGACAATAGCTGTCTTCTTGTCTTACATGTATGAGGTTGTGTAAGCGACGTGTTTAAAGCACATGGAAGATGAGTGTAGGTTCTGTGCAAAAACGATACCATTTTCTATGGGAGACTTGAATATGTAGGAGTGTCTCGTGTGTGTGTGTGTGTGTGTGTGTGTGTGTGTGTGTGAAGTTCTTGAGCCATTCCCCTCAAGACCAAGGGCCAAGGGAAACAGCACCGTTTCTTATTTTGGTAATTAATTAATTCATTCATTATTTTGCTGTTAACTGTTACTTTTGCCCCAGCCGGTAGGCATTTCCCAAAGCGTATACAAAAACCAGCTCACCAATGGACAGAAAGCAGAGGCCAGAGCCTCAGGTGTGAAGTGATTTCATCATGGGTGCCGAGGCCTCGCCCCGATGTGATTGAACTGAGTGATTCAGAACTGGATATCAAATATGACTGCTGCAGCATACAGATCTTTTTTTTTTGTTTGTTTTAATTCTGAGTCAGTATAAAAGTCAGGCTGTATTCCATTAACAATAATTACCAACAGAGCTGGGTGTGGCGGTCCACTTCTCTAACTCCAGCATTTAGGAAGGCTGAGGCAGGAAGATCATGAGTTCAAGGTCAGCCTGTGCTATATAGCAAGTTCAGAAAATAATAAATATAGTTATATAATATATACTAAATGTAGAGTGGCATATTTGCATTTTTTAATTTTTTAAATATATTTATTTATTTGAGAGAGCAGAAGAGAGAGAGACAGAGAAAGTAAGTATGGGCACTCCAGGGCTTCCTGCCAATGCAAATGTAAACCCAGATTTATTTGCCACTTTGTGCATCTGGCTTGATGTGGGTACTGGGGACTTGAACTCAGGCCATCAGGCTTTGCAAGCAAAGGCCTTTAACTGCTGAGCCATCTTTCCCGCCCTGTATATTTATTTATTTTTAATATTTCATTTATTTATCTATTTGAACAAGAGAGAGAGGAAGAGGCAGAGAGAAGGCCGAGCATGGAGGCACACACCTTTAATCCCAGCACTTGGGAGGCAGAGGTAGGAGGATCACCATGAGAGTTCAAGGCCACCCTGAGACTACATAGTTAATTCCAGGTCAGCCTAGACCAGAGTGAAACCCTACCTTGGAAAACAAAAAAGAGGCAGAGAGAAAGAGAATGGGTATGCCAGGGCCTCCAGCCACTGCAAATGAACTCCAGATGCAAGCGCCCCCTTGTGCATCTGCCTTATGTGGATCCTGGGGAATTGAACCAGGGTCCTTTGGCTTTGCAGGCAAATGCTTTAACCACTAAGCCATTTCTCCAACCACTATATTTTTAATAACTTAATAAAGCTAGTATTTCAAACAAATTTAATAAAAGTTTAACAAAAAAATTAAAAAGGCCCTTTGATTCTCCCATTTGCTTTTATGCACATTGGAGGCAACCAAAAAAAAAAAAAAAAGAGGATGGAGTAAATGACAAAACAAATAGAGAGAGAGTGAAGGAGGAGGAGGAGGAAAGAATGCACGCATGGTGGTGTCCATTCCAAGGCAAGCCTGTGGACTTCCCACCACCCAGACCAAACCTTGAAGCAACAACAAAGCAAGAAGAAGACTTGAGCTAAGGAGACATTTTTACCAAATAAACAAAAATGAAGGAGCCGCAACCACTTCCCCTCTCCTCACTGTCCATCTTAATCCTTCGGTGGCTTGAATACGGGACCACCAAGACCATCCCAGGCAGCCTCTCTTCTCCCCCATTGCGGTGGGAGCTGAGGAATCTGGAATCTGCCTCCTGCTTTGGAGTCCATCCCAGCAATACCCAAGCAACCATCTGGATGTGAGATTAATGATGGTCCCTGGGGTCATGAATGCTGACTAGGGTCTCTGTTGCTTCCCCCCAGCAAGGGGTAGCCCTGGGTAGCTGGAAGATGATGAGTCAGTCATTCTGATGCTTGGGAGCAACCAGAGTGAGCATATGACGGGTGATGTGACTGTGGGACAGGTCCTGAGTGGCTCTCAATGCCCAACTCTGTGACTGGACTAACTTTCCACGTTGGCAATTTCACACAATGAATGACCCATATTTTTATACAGCGAGGTTCTCTCTGTGTATGTACCCCTCATCTCTCTCTCTCTCTCTCTTTCTCTCTCTCTCATGCTAGGGACCCAACTCACAGACCCTTCATCCTTTTCTGGAGACAGAGTCTTGCTGTATAGCCTAAGTGACCACAGCTTCAGGATCTTCCTCCCTCAACCTCCTGAGGACGGCTGGGATTGCAAGCATGTGCCGCTGTGTCATCTATGTAGCTCCAGAAGGCAAGGTAGCTATTTCATCCAACATCCCTCCCAAGGTGTGGTGGCTGTTGATCGTTAGAAACACAGCTTTCTAAACCAGCAGGGAGACCACCTTGCATCCCTAAAGGATGCCCTCCTAAGAGATTTTCAAGAGTACGTGACATAAACGTTCTTAACTTCGAGTGCATCCTTGGGCTCAGATACACAAGGTACCCACTCTCTGACTCCTACATTTGTCATGACAACTCCATTCCAGGATTCACGTTCAGGAGTTTTCCAGGTGTCTACTCTGAGTGATGTGTGTTGCCCGGGGCAGAAAAATGAAAAGATAGTAAAAGATAGTCTTGTCCTCAAGACACGTGTACTCACAGTTGTCTGATGTCACAGAAATCAAAGAAGACCGAAGTTTTAACTTTCTCTCACACTGTTCCACAAATCTTGGTATGAATTTCCCATGAATAACTACATCACAGTCTTGACCCGAAGTCACATCTCCCATAGCTCACACCCTCTGCAAGTGATTCATTCCTGGGCCCAGAGAGGCGAGGATCTAGCCTGGAATCATAATGCCTCAGAGCTGAAAGAAAAGGTATTGTTTTGCTCATTGCCAATGGAGGGGCTGGGTGCCGAAAATCATTCATTCATTTATCAAATGTTTATTGAGAATCTGTTTTGTTTAGCACAGGACTTGATCTGGGACACAAGAAGATGAAGACATGTTATCCTATCCTTGCTCACACTCAGAGCACATGAAAACCATCAGTGTGGGCTGGCAGAGATTGCTCAGTGGTTAAAGTACTTGCTTTGCAAAGCCTGATGGCCTGGGTTCAATTCCCCAGTGTCCACGTAAAGCCAGATATCCAAAGAGGCACATGCATCATGAGTTCATATGCAGTGGTAGGAGGCCATGATGAGCTTATATTCTCTCTCTCTCCTTGTAAATAAATAAATAAAACTATTTTTCAAACCATCAGTTGCTTGCTTTGGAACACATGAGAAAGCAGAGCAGGGGTACAGCCTGAGAAAATCAGGGGAGACTTCTTGGAAGAAGTACAATAACCAGTGAAAGAAGAGATCTACAGGCAGTGAGTGAAAATATGGAGGAAAACAGAAGCCGAGGCCCAGACATCAGACCGTGTGAGGTTGCACAGGCTGGAGGCAGGAGGGCTCAGCCATCAAACATGGATGTCTCTTGCCGACTGCTGCTTACAGACATCTGAGCTCACGCAGCACCTGGACATGTCTTCCATCTAGTGACTCTGCAAGCTGCCGGGGGCTCATGCCTGCTGCTATCCCTCTCAGGCCAATGTCGATATTTGGGGTGTGACAGGCATATGACGCAGCCTTAGTAAGTGAGTCACTTTTTTTTTTATTGCTGTATAAAGTACCTGAAGAAAGAGACTTAACAGAGATTTATTTTGGCTCACAGTCTCAGAGGCTAAAGTCTGAGGTCAGCTGACTCTATGATGCTGTGGGCTTCAGGCTACCCTGCAATGTCATGTGTGATAGAGCAGTTTCTTACCTCATGGTGGCTAGGAAGCCCATAGAGAGAAACCGGAAGGGGACAGGAATTAAATACATCCCTAGTGATGCACTTACTCCAACAGGGCCCCAGCTCCAAAGTTCCCACCACTTCCCATCCAATTACAAATCCATCATGGCTCAGGCCATCGATGGGGTCAGAACTTCCAGGATCCCATCACTTCCCCAAGCTCTGGGCATGTTTCATTAGGGACCATACCTTTAATACATGAGCCTTTGGGGGTGACACTTCATATTCAAATGATGACATTTAGCATAAGTGGACTCTGACCAGGGGACATTTTGTCCTTCCCAAGGATTTGGAACTTTGCACATTTTCAAGGAAGCTGGATGGCTTCTGCCATGCTAGCCAGCGTCTTTGTTTTACAAATGACATTGCTTGTTAGTCTCTCTCTCTCTCTCTTTCTCCCTCTCTCTCTCTCTCTCTCTCTGCAGCACGTTCCTGTTCATCTGAAACACACCACAAGGTGTGCTTTTGGAAAACAAGCAAGAGTTCCCTCACATCCCCTGTCAATCCCCTGCTTCCTCCTGGAGGCCCCAGGCAGACGTCCTGGGCTCAGCCTAACACTGGCTTCTCCGCCTCTTGTTGGCAGGTTTCATGGTTTTCAAACACGGGTAAAACAGGTATTTCCCAAGACAGCTCCTACATATGTGGCAGAACTGGCTTTTTAATAAGGGCTTTCAAAAGCCACCTTCTGCTTTTGAGCTTTGAAAAACACTGCTCTATAAAAAGTTAGCAAGCCCCTCGCAGCAGCTAAGCCTGGTTAGCTCCCCTCACCATTCGCTTCCTGTTAATGCTGTGATTAAACATTTTGCCCCTGACTATATGAGACATTAGATGAGAATGGAGTGATCGTGCCATGAAATGTGGGTATTTAGAAAGAAGGTTTTTTTTGTCTCCCTTTCCCCCTTCTTTCTCCACACAAATAGGAGATTTATAGTAATTAATGCCATTTAGTTTAATCTATAAATGTTTGAGGAAGTGACGCTATTTGTTTTAAGTAACTGGTCTCAGCGAGAAAATGCCGAGTCCCCTCCAATTTCTGACTTTATACTCGAGAGCTAATGAACTAAATTCTTAGTAAACATTGGCAAAAGATGCAAATGAACAGATAGAGGCTTCGAATGCAGAGGGACACACGAGAAGGAGCTAATTTTGCACAATTGACTTGCTAACCTTCTTGGATCAGTAGAATTAGAGACTGATTAATCAGCCATGATTAGCATCTACTGAAGCTTGGAGCACTGGAGTTGTGTGTGCCATTGTGTCCCCCCACCCCTCTTTTTCCTTTTTCTTTTCCCCTCTTTTTTTCCCCTTTCTTCTTTCCTATACCCCCACCCCTGCTTCTCCTGGGGTTAACAGTTTCTAACACATTTAACTGCTACTCCATCATCTTGGATGGGTCAGAGGTAGTCTTTATGGACTTTTAAAATTAATACTAGACAGTTCTCTCCTGACATGCCCTTGCCTCTTGTGCGGAGCTCGGCTGTTTAATTGTAGAGGTGGCCTCTTGTGGCCGCATGCTCCCAATGTTTAGCAAGGGTTGGAAATATGGATGTTAGGAGAAAAACTGGCAGATGGCTGACAAGGCATTTTTACTCATAACACACCAGTAAAACTTTAACTCAAAAGATTTAGTGCGAGAGCGTTCCAGCCAGCAAGCTGCAGCCATATGCAGATTTTTTTTCAAACTTCTAAACTGATGGTTTTGCAAAGTGTGCATAAGCAGCCTTTATTGATTATGATGTTAAAAATTGAAAGCGTCAGTATCATTTAGCTCGAGACAGTTTTAAAGGAAAAATGAACATTCGTTTTCATTATGAACTACGGAAAGGCCAGGGGCTGGCGAGGTCCACATTCATTATTTCTTCAATTCCAGAGAGGGATTCTTTCAAGTAGGTGTCTCTTCAAAAAAAAAAAAAAAAAAAAAAAAAAAAAAAAAGTCATGTGCACTTGAAGGATATGAATCAAGCTGCACTTCACTAATTCAAGGTGAGCTTTCACAGGCGGTGCCCAGGCATCATGTGATGGTGGGCCGTGGGAGCCCAGCTTAGGACTGCTGCTTGGCACAGGGAGGACAGTGTTTCTAATGCCCTCAGTGTGCATGGATCCCACCCAAAATGATGGATGCTAAATAAGCGAGAATCTGAAACTAGGGCAGACCAGCTCAGGCCCTGTGGAGGATAAGGACCATTCAGCTGGACCGGTCCAGCAGCCTTTACCTTCCACACAGCTTTGCCTCCTTTGTGTGTTGGTTTTCTGCTAAGGAGGCAGCGATGACGTCAGGTCTGGCACAACAACGGCAGGCATGGGTGTGTGTTGCGTCTGAGCAAATACAAGCACTTCTCTGGACCATGCCGCGTCTCCCCCTCTGCGGAGCTAACGTGGAAAATGCTCAAAGGCATTTGTTTCTATTACAGCTTAATGGCTTCATATTTTCCTTTAAAATGGGAAGTCGTCGGTAGGTTGGAGAGGAACAGTAACAATGGCAAACAAAAGAACAGGAAGTCACTGCATTTGCTCAAACACTCCAAGGGAGGTCTGCCTCACTCTGCAGGCTGACACACACCCAGTCCACCTTCCCGGAAGATGGTGCCTCTGGCTTCCCATCTTCACATGTTGGAGAAATCAGAGCTGTGTGGACAGCTCCATGTTGTGGAGACGGTTTGAAATGTGCAACAAACCCGACCTACCGTGGACCCAGTGGAGATGGGATGCGTTTCCAGCTAAGATGCCCGCAACCCTTGTGTGAACTCCAGTGCACACATGTAATTTTGAAAAGTATTGACTTGACGGTCAGTGGACCAGTGACTTGCCGAAAACCCCTAGTTAGAGGAGGAATCCTTCGACAAGTTTTCCTTCTTTCTAGGAAGACAGGAACCACCACCCACATCGGATGGTGGCCATCTCTTCTTGTGTCACCAGAATTCTGCCTGTTCTTGAAAGCCTCCAACAAGCCTGCTCTTTTACTCCCTGGAGTCAAAGGGTCTGTTGCTGCACACAGAAGAAGTAAGATATGTGGATTTATACACGCACTTTCAGAGTTCACCAAGTTCAAAGATCTTGACCAACAGTGTTCTCAAGATGACCGTGGGTACCATCCATCTTCACAGAAGGTCTGCAAGTTGCCCCACGTCCACAGGACGAGCATTAAACATGTGGGTACCTGGAATAGAAAGAGTCATTGTTACGGATAGAACCTTCTTTCTCAATCTCAGGCTGCTTTCCTCCGGGGCGCAGGACTCAGGTAAATCCATTACTGAGAAGCTTGGTGGCATCATAGGGCCATTTTGCAAGTTTAATTAATTACCAGGGGGTTTAATAGAGAGTTCTTGCTCACTGTCCTGACAAGTGAGAGAGTAACTGGACCCAGCTCAGTCAGGTCTTATTTTCTGTAGGATTTGGCGATTTGATTGCCAATGTGTGAGAGCTCCTGAGGAACTATCTCTGTTCCCTTGCTGAGGATCTGAGGCAGAGTAAACATTTGCACAACCACCAAGAGTCCTGAGTTTTTTTGGAGAAAATCATTTTGCAGAATGAACAGGTATATTCTCTGGATAGGTAACATTGCCCAGTGAGCGCTGGTGATGCAGCATGGCTCTTCAGCCACCCTGGTGGGATCATAAATGTGTGTGAGCGTTGAACTAGAGGCACCAAGGTCTAGCTTTCCTCGCTTTCCATTTAAACTGAGATCATTCACATTTATGTCCAGCCTGGGACTCCATATCTGAGGGATGGATGATTACCAGGAGAGTCCAGAACCATCAGTCAATTTCAATGTTTCCCTCAACTCTTAGCTCCAGGCAAGTGTAGGGGTAGAGTGGACCATCTTTACTGGCCCAAAACTCCATATCAACGAATGCTTAGTGGAAAGTAAATTATAACAGAAACTGTTAATGTGTGGGGGAGCCACATGAATATCAAACAAATTCATTATGATCGGTGCGATTACAGTGAATACCGAATGAGTTCATAATGATGGAACAATGAACGTGTTACCAATAGATTTTATTTCTGCAACAAACCCTCCGTGTGAAGGCCCCTCCTGGAGTGTTAATTCTAATATCAGTTTGCATTTGAATATTAGCCTCATCAAGGAAATTACGGGTTTCAATAGCCCACACCACAATGCCCAAGAGTGTGTTTTGGTTGTCTGGTATTCTCCACCATTAAGAGAAGTATCACACCCCACAGCTTCTGTGGCTACTCTAAAGGATCGCGTTGGCATTTGAGTGGCCAATCACTAGAAATCCACTTCATGTGGAAGAGGAACACTAACTCACAAGGACAGATGGGGGCGGGGCTCATCTTACACCCACAGAGGATGGGACCCATGCTTGGAGAGCTCTGTGTCACTTGGAGGTGTGAGTGTAGCCCAAGTTAACGGACACTGACAGTCAATAGTACCTACAGGTAGAGACACTTGGGATTTGGTAGAGTTAAAGTCCTTAGGGCACTTCTCCAGGCAGTCGAAAGCATGCAGAACGGGTGTGCCCGGCGCGCTGAACCTAGACTGGCAGGTACAATTGATCTGAATTATCTTGCTAGCAGGATGGAGCTTTAGTGAGTTCCTGACTCTAGATTCCCATGCTCTATGCCTTTGGTGGGTTAAAAGTTTAAGGAGAAAGGGGGGGGGGTGAAAAAGGAAGGGAGTGAGGAAGAGAGAAAGAGAGAGAGAGAGAAGCCATAGCTTTTATTTTTAGCTAAAGAAACAGTGGCGCGGGGAGGGGGGGTAACTCATTCAATGTCTTGCAAGTAGCACATCATAGAACCAAGAGGCAAGCCTGTTGAGATACCCTGAGATGTGGCTAATACTAAAGCTGTAGGTTTGCTTCCAGAGCCCAGCCATCCGTAAGCTCTCAATAAACATCTGAATGAACGCATTGTTGTGGCCAAAGCTATGGGAAAGCCATGGAGTTAAGTGATGTCTCCAGGCATGACTTTTTCTGTGTATTTTAGTTGTTGTTTCCTGGGACCAAGTATTGGAGCCTGGAGATCAGCCAGGCTTATATTTCTTAGCTCCCTCCTGCACCCCACTCCAACAGGCCACTCAGTCACCCCCACAGGTAATGAAGAATCTTTAGTGCTCCCAGGAAGACCTGAAGAATTCTGCCGACCCTTTAGACCAGGCAGGGTGTTTAGTGCACACACACACACACACACACACACAACTCTTGTCATTTGCTAGTGCTTCTGGTCTCTGTAAGATACACCCAAATGCCTTATGAAGGACAGAGCCACTTGTCAGCAAAGTATTCATTAAAGTAGACACAGCTCCTCTTCAATATAAATGAAGGTGCCTGCCCATGGCTGTCCAGCCACACCCTCAGTGCCTTGAATGGAGCACAACTCTTTGACGTGTGCTTACACACACAAGGATACACACACACGTACACACGCACACACCATCTTAAACTGAAATTTGAACTGGCTGATCCCCAGGCTTACAGTTAGTCCCCTATCAAGAATTAATGCAATATCATGCACACACCATTACTGAAAAATTCTCCGCTGTTTTTTGCCAAGTGTTCCTATATAACAGTTTTATCACAAGTCTGACAACCTCCATAAAAATTCCAGGCATTCTATATCAACAGCCCTCTTTGTACTAAGTTATTAAACATTAAATTTTTATTCGTCATTTGTATTCTGTTATGCAAAATAAGCTTCTTGATAAGATGTGTCTTCTTAATTGGGCCCTTGATGCTTCTTGGATCGGAGTTGTCAGATTAGCTGGAAGAAGAGACACTGCGTTGAGCCAGCGAGCTACCAGGAGACCAATAGCTTTGTAACAACGATATTAAGTTAGAGAGGCCAAGTGGAGGGCAGCACCAGGCTCAGGTGAGGCTTTGCATCTGTGCATGTCTTATGCTCAAGCACTTTTCTCCTGGCATCAGCAGGGCTGATGGAAATAGATTTGTTTGTTGTTTACGGCATGCAGCTGTGGGCAATGCTGCATGGGAGTTGTATAAGATTGAAGCAAATTTGTACTGAGACTAAAATATTGAGCTTTGCTCCCCGTCAGCAGTCTCTGGAATCTTATTGTCGAAAACTTTATCTAGTTGTAACCTTCCCCAGGGTGATTTTCATTTGCAGCTGCCCTGTTCTGTCTCTCATCTCCTGTCCCCCACTGCCACCACGGGGCTTTAGTACTTAGCAGGAACAAGGCAGCCAGCTCCGGCCAGAGAGCTGGCACTTTCCTGACAAGGCCACACAGAAGGACCTGGCGACAGGGCGGCCATTTTCTCTTCCCGGCTCTGGCCGCACACACTGCCACACACAGCTGGATCCTGCCTCCCCTGGTCACACCCTTGTTCTGCCATCCTGTGCCTGTTGTCAGGAGGGCTTTGGACACGAGGGTCATTCATCTGGAAGTCCAGCATAGATTGCCCAAGGGCCCAAGAGCCAAGTTCTTTGGGCAAAGCACACAGCAGCCCTCAATGAAAGATTGGGGAACCTTTGCAGAGATAACCCTCTTAGCATGTACCATCTGTCTTGACATGTAAGAGAATCTCTTTGTCCACAGATTCTATGGGGAAGGAAGAAGGCGAAAAAAAAAAAAAAAGACACCTCCCTCCCTGCAAAAGACCAGAGAGGGTTCTTTTTGTTTTAAAAATGGTGTGTGTGCACACACATTTGTTTGTGCTGTCTTTATGTGCGTGTGTGTGTGTGCACATATATGTATAGGTATATGCCTCTATGTTGTAGCTATGTGAACACATCCATGCTATGTGTATCTCTGTGTGTATGTGTGTATTTGTATGCATATGTGCATGTATGTATGTTTGCATGTTTGGTTTATTTATTTATTTATTTATTTTGAGGTAGGGTCTCACTGTAGCTCAGGCTGACCTGGAATTCACTATGTAGTCTTAGGGTGGCCTTGAACTTGTGGCGCTTCTCCTACCTCTGCCTCCTGAGTGCTGGGATTAAAGACATGAGCCACCACACCTGGCTATGCATGTACTTTTGTGTGTTTGTATGTTTGTGAGTCACCTGCAGTGGGTATGTGACTTAGGCTGGGGAGGGCACCTGTGAGATTCTGAACCTTTACATACAGATCTCCCGAGTGACACAGCTTCTCATGGAGGTGCTGGTAGAAAGTCTTCCCTGAGGGAGTGGTGGAGGTGTTTTTTTTTTTTTTTCACCTGTCCAGGGGGTCAGGGAGGGGAATAAAGCAGCAATAAATACTCAGAAAAACAGCGAGGCCCGGCCTCACCCTGCCTGTCCTCTCTGGCGTTTGTCACTTTTGGTGCCCAGTGACAAAATCCCTCAGAGGAAACTTACCTGGGCTCCTGGCTTCAGAGGCATCTGTCTTTCACCAGCTGGATCCTTTGCCAAGAGAGATGTGAAGCATGATGGTGGGGAGTGAGCCGCAGAGCAAAGTCACTTTCTTCGTGGTGGTCGGCAGTCAGAGAAAACAGAGGAAGGGCTGAGGGAAAAGACACAGCCCCAAGAACACGTGCCCAGTGACTGGTGTCTGCCCACAAGGCTGGCAAGGGCCTTCCTTCAAAAGTTCCTATCATTCCCAATAGTGCCATCAATCAGGAAGCCACCAGGGAGTGATCCGTTGGCCACGTCAGAGCACTTCCCATCCAATCGCCTGTCCATCATTGGATTCAGCAGCTGGGGTCCAAGTCTTTAATGCATGAGCCTCTTTTGCAAAGTACTTTATTTCCAAGTCACAGCACAACATTCCAGTTTCCTGTATTTTTATTTATTTTTTAAAATGTATTTTTATTTATTTATTTGAGAGAGAGAAAGAGGTAGAGAGAGTGAGAAAGCGAGAAAGAGAATGGGCACTCCAGGGCCCCCAGCATTAACCGCTAAGCCATCTTCTCCAGCCCCCAGTTTCCATTATTTTTAAATCAGGGTACCAGTGGGTTACCTCCAAAATCACTATGGTAAAAACAGACTACTTCAACATAAGCTGTTATATAAATTAAGATTCTCGGGCTGGAGAGATTGCTTAGTGGTTAAAATGCTTAACTCAAAGCCAAAGGACCCAGGTTCGATTCCCCAGGCCCACAGAAAGCCAGATGCACAAGGTGGCGCATGCGTCTGGAGTTCATCTGCAGTTGCTAGAGGCCCTACAGGCCCCAGTCTTTCTATCTGCAGCTCCCCTCAGTCTCAAATAAATAAAATAAATAAAAATATTTTTAAAAAAGATTCTCTGGGCATTCAAGCAATAGAAAATGAACTCAAATTTGTTTAAACTAACACACAAATAAAAATGTACCCCTCCAGGGGTAACAACACTGCCTTCAGAATGGCTGAGGTTTGATGCTTCTCTTTACCTCTGTTTCGTGCACGGCCACGTGAGCGCATTCCTGGGTAGGCTGTCCGCAAACAGTATCAAGATGGCCACCAGGCTGTACCGTGCTGCTGAAGAACTCAGAGGAAGGAGCTCCTTGTCTCGAAAGCCCAGCTAAACCTGCCGGCTGCTTCTCGTTGGCATGGTTTGTAACCTTGTCCATCTTAAAGCCCATCACTGTGACTTGAGGGTGGCCTTAGGACCTAGGGGTGGCCATCCCACCACGGCTGGACAGTGGGAGAGGATTGGGTGAGCTGTGGTATGAAAAGAAGGCAAGAAGATGGAGCTGTCACTGTAACTCCAGGCCCTCAGCTTTGGGAGGAAGGCGCAGCCCATCACGCTTGCTCTGAGGCTTTTCAGAGGAGTCATGACTGTCCTCCCTAGCCAGGGATCTCCTGGGCGCTGTGCACCGACATGGAGTAAATCAGGCTTGGTACGTTTTACTGTTCCTTAAATGTTCTGTGTCCTTCTGGGTGTACAGACGCTTGCGTGCAGAGATCTGCCTGCCTATAAATTGGATTCATACCTGCCCTGATTCTGCCCATTCTCTGAAGCCTGCCTCGGGAAGCGTGCTCTCCAGGTATCTTTCTTCTTTTTATTTTTTTTTTTATTTTTTATTTATTTTTGGAGAGAGAGACAGAGAGAGATAGACAGAGAGGGAGAGGGAGACAGAGATGGGCGTGCCAGCAGTCTCTCAGCTGCTGTGAACGAAATCCAGATGTGTGCGCCCCCTTGTGGTCAAGTGTGGCATTGCGCCCTTGCCTCACTTTGCATCTGGCTAAACATGGGACCTGGAGATTGGAACCGCTGGACATTGGAACCAGCGTTCTTAGGCTTAGCAGGCAGGCGCCTTAGCTGCTAAGCCATCTCTCCAGCCCTCCAGGTATCTTTCTTCTACTTCCAACTCCCTGTGTGCCACTCTGCACACCTTGGGTTTTATTTTTATTTATGACTTTTTTGGGTACAGGGTTTTGCTGTGTAGCTCAGGCTGGCCTCCTCAGAGTCTTCATTCTCCTGCCTCCATCTCCCGAGTAGTTGGGTTACAGGCCTGTGCCACTATCTACTCAGCTTCCCTTGTCCTTAATGACAACATAAGCCAGTGCCACCCTCAGCACACTGCAAATTCCTTCACCATCTAATTCACCTTCACTTGAGCACCCAGCGTGATGAATGGTGAGGACTGGAAACTCCACTGAGTAGACAGTGGAATCCCTAACCATGCTGTATCCAGAGCTCCGAGCTTGAAGAACCCCACCAAAAAAAAAAAAAAAAAAAAAAACCAGGAGAAAAGGAGTACGTATATGATTTGAGTGTACTTCACTTTCTTCTGCTCTGATGACAAGATCTAAGTGCTTGCGATAGCTGCACAATTAAGCCCGCACGTTGCCAGTGAGGACAAAGAGATCTGTCGGCTTGCGGAAGCTTCCAGATCGGCCCCGATTCACCAGGGGAACTGTGAGGTCTCCATTCTGCCGGTCTCTCCCCGCACACAGGCTCCAAGCGTGATAAAAGACAGACATTATCTACATTCTAAATACATATAGGTTAATGAAAAGATCACTGTTTTCTGGTAATCCATAATTCTCCCCCAGATAAAGGACTCCTTCCTGTACATTCAAGAGTCAGTAGCCACTTGGTTTGGAGTGGTCTTGGTTTCAGCTCCTGGCTGTGTTTTGACATTTCAAATTTGTAGAGGTCATGTGTGCGGCGGGGACGGCTTGCTAGAACACTGATGATAATATTCCTGGCAGGCGCAGGCGCTGGAAATTCCGGTTTCAAGATATCTCATTATCTGCAGGTGCCATAATGGGAAGCTGAATGCAGAGCTGTCAATCACGGGGGAACATTTGGAAACGCAGCAGCCACATAAAAGCTTTCTCTGACTTACCCCTCTGCTCAACCAAGGAAGCTCAGAGAGCGCCTTGCAGGCAGCTTGGCTGCATCAAGCGAAGCAGGATGGACAGGATAGCGATGGGCTCATGGACCTGGTGCCTGCGACAGCCCCACCCGGCACCACCTGTCCCTACATCCGTATCTCGGGAAGGTGTCCTCGTCCGCAGTCCACAGAGGGAGTGAAGGGAGTTCCCTTAGCATCTCCCTGCTAAGACCATTCCATGAAGCTTCATCTACCCCACCCCATGCCCCAAGCCTCCAAGCCACTCTAGGCCTCTTGAGATCTATGTATTTGGCCTCTATGAGAGGAAGCTGGGGTGCAGACTGGATATTTGCAAGATAGTCTGGGTGCACACAGCTAGTTATTCACAGAGGCGGAGGGTTGAGAGGACTGGGAGACTGGGGTGCAGCTCTGCAAGCTCGGATGCTTTTGTCCAATATTGTTATCATTAGAGAGTCTCCGAAATTCTCACGACACAACTAAATGCGGACTGTAGGATTTATTTTGCCGTTATTTTAAAAGCGTTTAATAATTAGTACTCAGCCAGGCATGATCGCCCAGGCCTGTCATTCCAGTACTCAGAAAGATCACAAGTTCAAGGCTGGCCTGGAGGTAGCTACATAGTGAGACACTCAAACACAAAAGAGAAACTACAGTGTTCAAACTCGGAGCTGAGAAGTGGAGAAGTGGAGCTCTCCTGACATACCTCTGTGTTTCTGACCCCAGCTGGTGGCCCCCAGACCCTCTAGGGACAAGGCACAGAATGTAGGGGTCTTCTCACAGGGTGCATGGGCCAAGCCACGAATAAAGGGACGCATGTCAAGCAGTGTCTGAGCAGTGCACACAGACTGGGGTCAGGGCTGTGAATGTAGACAGCTCCCCAGATATACAGGACTCATTCTAAGGGCTGATGGTCAAGTGGGAGCCCCTGTCAAATCGAGGTGGGGGGGGTCCCCTTCTCAAGTGGCAGCTGTTGTTAACCTCCAGCTACACTGCGACAGGAAGAAGTAGTTGGCCACATCTGCCAGCTTTGAAAAGAAACTGGATCTGAACTTGTATTTCCAAACCCCAACTATACCAAATCGCGGGCTTTGGCGTGCTCCTTTCACATGTGCGTGCAACTCGATTGGATCATATTTACGCCCCTATCACTTTTTCTAGTAAATGGGCTGGGAAGATGGCTCAGGAGTTAAAGGCACTTGCTCGAGGACCTTTGGGTGCCTGGCTTCAATTCCTAGGCCACCATGTAAACTGGACACAGAAAGTGATATCTGGTATTCATTTGCAGAGGCAGGAGGTCAGGGTGCGTGCACACACGCAAATACAAAAAAATTCTGGCCATTAATTTAGACTTTAATAGCAGCCTAATAAAATCACTGGGTTTGGGTGTCCCACGTACCACTTCTCCAGTGAGAAGTAAAAGGTCTTCTTGTGGTAGGCCTCACCAGCTTGTCTCTGTAACTGGCAGACTTGCGTCCCCAACCCTTTATTCTTTTTTTTTTATTATTATTTTTTATTGACTTTTAATCTTACATACCAAAAAAACCCCACCTGATATTTCCCTCCCCTCCCCCATTCCACTTTAGAACTCCTGTCTCCATCATATCCCCTCCCTCTCTCCATTAGTCTCTCTCCTAATTTGATGACATCATCTTTCTCTTCTATTTTGAGGGTCTTGCAAAGGTATTGCTAGGCACTATAAGATCATGGATATCGAGGCCAATTTCTGTCTGGGCAGTTGCATTGTAAGAGGTCATATCCTTCCTTTGGCTCTTCCATTCTATCCACCCCCTCTTCCGCAATGGTCCCTGAGCCATTGGAGGGTGTGACAGAGGTGTTTCAGTGCTAGACACTCCTCCATCCCTTCTTCTCAGCACTATGTTGCCTTTTGGGTCATCCCAGTGGTCATCACCATCTGAAAAGAGAAGCTTCTCTAGCCAGAAGTGAGAGTAGCGTTAATATGTGAACATGAACATTTAGTGTAGTGTCCCCAGGGCAGCTTGGTGGGAATAATATATACATTTAGTCAGACATGAGCAGGCTTATACCCCCAAGGCTCATGACCTCACCTACCATAGACTTTTACTTAGGTTTTTCTGTACCAGGTATGTATTCCCTCCCATAGAGAGGGCCTTCAGTCCAATTATGGAGCAGTTGGTTACCCCAAGAGTAGACACGCCACTATTGCACCCGTTCAGTCATTGGGCCTGTCTGGCCAAGCTTGAATATTCAGCATCCACTGTTTTCACTGCCCAACCCTTTATTCTTATCAGAAGAAACTTCACTTACATGAGTAGGCTTCCCTTTATACAGAATAATACTTGTCCCTGATTGAATCATTTGCCTTCCATTCCTTTCTTCCCTCTCTCTTTTTCCCTTTCCCCTTCCTTCCTTTCTCCTTTCCTCTTTCTTCCCTCTTTCCTTTTTCCGTCCCTCTCTTCCTCCCTCCCTACTTCCTTTTCTCTAAGCTTTAGCTGCGGATATGGGGCCTGCTACTTGTTGCTGGAACAGAGACGTGAAATCAACCTTCCTTCTAAGGCATCAGAATACTTCGGAGAGAGCGCGCTCACCCACCTTGCTGACGGGGGTGACAGCTATGGAATGCTCCCCAGTCTCTTTCTCCCGAAGGCGAGAAGGCTAAGAGCCGTGAGGTTATCGAGGCGAGGACTGTACCTCTACTCTTGGCAAAGCTCCCCGCTTGCTACTGAGATAGAACAGGCCAGGCGGGAAGTAACCAGCATGGAAAATGGACAGAGCACCATTACTCAACAATGGCGCTCCCAGAAGGCTGCGGGCCACTCTCAGAGTGTGTCGGGAAAAAGCTTCTGGGAATGAATTGTGGCAGGATAGGGTGAAGATGAACAGCGGGGGTGGGGGTGGGGGGTGGGGGGAGGGTGTGAGCGCTTCCCACCTTCCTACTAGTGGATGCGACATGATGAAAGATGGAAACACCTGCTCAGTGTGCAACAGGCCTGGGATCAAATCCCTGGATGGCCTGCTTACCAACAGCAGTAAGCTCTCTGCAAGCCCAGTTTCCTCCAGTGTAGAGTGATCTTTATCTATTGGGACTGAGGAAATCATTGGCATAATTAACAGAGATCCTATGTAAGGAGGGCTTAGCCTGGTGCTGGAATGTCAAAATTCCTTAGTAGAGGAAGAGAAAGAAAGTTCTTCTATATATTAAGTCAAACCCAGCAGTCATCTGTCTCAATAGGAAATGTGCTTGCTTCTGGAAAGAGCGAGTTCCTTGTCATTAGAAGAGCTCAACCAGAGAGCCAGTATCTAGGTGTCAGAAACCACTCAGCTATGCTGAGGCTTCAGGAGCTTTCCTGTGACTTCACGCTCCTGTTCAAGACTGCACGCGTAGAGAAGCAGACCGGGCTGGAGAGATGGCTTAGCAGTTAAGGTGTTTGCTTGCAAAGCCAAAGGACCTTGCTTTGATTCCCCAGGGCCCATGTAAGCCAGATTCGCAAGGTGGTGCATTCATCTGGAGTTCGTTTGCAGTGGCTGGAGGCCCTGATGTGCCCATTCTCACTCTCTCTCAAATAAATAAATAAATAAATAAATAAATAAATAAATAAATAAATAAACAAACAAACTAACTAACTAACTAACTAAATTAAATATTTAAAAAAGAAAAGACGCAGACTCCCATGGGTGTAACCAGTGTGCGTGTGTTTGTATGTGTTTGTGTGTGAGGGTGTGTGTGTGTGCGTGTGTGTGTGCACATGTGGGTATGTGCTAGCTCAGAGGTGCACCCCTGGACAACACAACAATGGAATTTTTAAATTTGTTCAATGAGAAGATTGTACTCTCACGTCCCCTCTACTCCGCCCTACTTTACCG
Source organism: Orientallactaga sibirica (assembly GCA_036365145.1). NCBI lineage: Eukaryota > Metazoa > Chordata > Mammalia > Rodentia > Dipodidae > Orientallactaga > Orientallactaga sibirica. Next base: position 6,060,212 of record JAEOAD010001365.1, read on the forward strand.
AGGTCCTCCTCTGTGGGATTATGGGTATTCCTTGTGGGGGCCTAAAGGCCTCAGTCAGGCTGTGTGGAGTGGTGGTACTTCAGGCTAATCCCACTCTCCTTGAGACTCTTACAGTCTTTTTACCCCTTCTTCCATGATGTCCCCTGATAAGATGAATGAAGGCAAAATAATTTTATATTTTTTATTATTATCATCATCATCATTATATCATCATCATCATCATTATCATCATTTGTAGCGCTGGTGATGAAACTTAGGGCCTGATTCATGCTAGGCACTTGTTCTACCTTTGAGTGATATGCCCAACTCAATATTTTCATTTCAAATACCAACGTCATTCCCAGGTGGCGCCCTCTCAGGTCCAGAAGCCAGCCATTCAAAGCAAAGGAGGGTGCGCTGGGACACCCTGTTCTCTGTGTTCCACCTTTTCCTGAACATCAGTCCCTGAGGGGCACGTGACTGGAAGCCATATTGGATAATCACAGGGTGAACCACGAAAAAGAGCGAGGGCTTATTGATTTTCCCCATTTTGGTTTCTTGGACCCCTCTGGTGCTTTTTCATCGTCATATTTCATATTTCCTGCTACACTTTGGAGTATTCCTCACAGGCTCCTGTGCGAAAGGCTCAGTCCCAGGCCACTGTTACCAGAAGGCCCTGGAACCTTTGCAAGGTGAGGCCTGGTGAGCAGAGGTCTTAACAGTCTTGGTGACTGAGTCCTTAGGAGGGTCGTGGGATGCTTTCTGTCTTTCTCTTTTGCTTCTTGGCCATAAAGAAAACTGGTTTTGCTCAACCATACCTTCCCACCTTGATGTGCCATCTTGGCCCAAGACTAACACACCAGGGACAACCGATTGTGGCCAGAAGCCTCCAAACTGTGAGCCAAAAATCACCTTTTCTCCAGGTATTCGTGGCAGGAATGGGAAGCGAAGAGTCCGCTGCTTGTCCAGGCTGACTGCTTCATTTTGAGAAATATGTCATCACTGACCAGTGTGTTTGCAAGTGAAGGAGAGTGCTACACCCAAATTGTATGCCATGGCACAATTGCTGGCTGGTGGGGGGAGGGCCAGGAGATGCTCTCCAGGGTAAGGACCCAGAGCAGGGTACTTTGCCAAGCTCTGAAAGCCCTGGGCAGGCAGCTGTCGGGTTTGCCGCCTTGTGAACACTGAAATTCCCCAGAGACCACATCACAAAACACTTAACATGTTTCCACTTCATTGCTTTGTTTTCACTCTGAAGTTTCAAGAAAACGTGTCCTTCTGTCTCAAGCTGTGCCATTTGGCCTTGGACTTATTTAGTAACTTTCACCAAATTAGACCCATCCTAGGCCGGGGACGTGGACACTTCTCCCTCTCCTGCCTTCTCGCCTGATCCTCTGTCCACTTTTCTACCCTCAAACTTCATTGCAAACTCTGCAAAGATGCCTCACGGCTAAGGCCAAGGCATGCACATGTACCTCATTGTCTTCATGTCTTCCTGCACGTGTTTGGATCTGAGAAAGCCTCAGCCAGCCACATGGGTTAAGCAGGTTACTTAACACCTCTGAATCTCAAAAACAAACAAACAAACAAACAAACAAAAAACACCTGAGGATGGCAGTAACCAGCCTGGAGGGTGATCATGAATAAAGGTCAAGTGGCATGAAGTGTGTGTGTGTGTGCATGTGTGTGTGTGTGTATGTGCCTGCATGTGTGTTATACCACCACAGAACAAATAGATGAAAACCCATCCTTTCTTCCCTTCCTTCCTGTTTCCTTGTTCTGTCTCTCTTCCTCCCTCATCATCTTTCTCCCTTGCTCCCTCCTGCTATCCTTTCCTTCTTTTCCTGTCTTCCTTTCTTCCATCTCTCCCCTTCCATCCCTCCCTCCCACCTTCTCTCCTTTTTCTTCCTTTAAAGAGCAGAGAAATCCAGTGCCCACCAGATAACAACATGAAATTATCTTTTTACTCTACCACGAGCCCTAAAGAACCTGACACATGTAACCATGGGGCGCAGCAGGCAGACACCGAGACAGTCAGGTCTGACTAGGCCTCGCCATCTCCACATTGTCCCCTTTCCTTCGTGTTTCCTCTGAAGGCCTTGCCCGTGCCTCAGAGGAAAGCCCCGCATGTCCCCACTCTGAGAGGACCAGGGGGAACTCCCCACATCATGAAAACCTCCCCATGGGGACTGACTGATGCGCATTTTACTTTTAAATGTTTGACTTGATTGACTCTTTCTGACAACATTTTCTTACAGCCTTTTCCTTCCTAATGAATTTGAGCCTTTGCGAATGGCATGTGATTGACAGAGGCACAGACTGACAGCTTGGGTTTCTTCGAAGGTTCTGCATTCGTGGCAGCCTGTCTGGGCTCAGGTGAGTCAGGAGCAATGAGCGAGGGAAACATCCCAGTGTGTTTCTGCTTCAGGACACTGCCTTGATTGCTTGTCTGTGTTCCCTTAATAATTACTTCAGAATTTTGTGTATTCAACAAACATTTCTTGAGTCGCCAAGATTGGTGTGCTGAGTGATGTCAAGGTGCTAAGATGGGCTGAAAATGGTTCCTGCCTTTGTGGAGTTCTGATTCACCAGGTCTGGTGAGGGAGCAGAACTGTAGCTGAGGACAGTGCCCTCCAGGTAGTGGACCCTGGGCTTGATAACAGTAAGGGAGATGCTGTTAGCCGGAGTGAGCGTGGAATGCACAAGATGTCAACAGGGGAAGAATATCAGGGAAGGAACCTCACCCTCAACTGTGCTTCTGCACGAGGACATCCCTGAAGGTCCCAAAGTACAACTCGGTTGAGATCCAGCATTTTGTCATGGCAGGGGATCAAGACATAGGGGCGAATTGTGGTACTGAGACTGGAACAGCATGAGGGTAAAATACAGAGGCCCATAAAGGGCCTTTTGAAAGGTTCAGCATTTATCCTATAGCCAGCATGGCTGGTAAGCAGTCCCCAGGAAGAGATGGTGTTGTAGACAGCTCCACATTGCCGGGACGAATATTCAACCCAGACACAGTTTAGAGGAGGAAGGAATTTGTTTCAGCTTTACAGATCCAGGGGAAATTCCATCAGTGGTTGTAGTAGTTTGAATGTATGTCCCCCATAGGCCCAGATATTTCATGAAAGATTGTAACTTGGGTTTCCAGCTGTCTGGCTGGAGGAGGTGTCACTGTGGGTGGATCCTGGGGTCCATCTCCTAAGGTATTACTGGGGGGTGGATCTGAATTCCAGCCTAAGATGTGCAGTGTGCTTGAGCTCTGCCTGGGGTTCCCAGAGTGTGCTAGCTTCTGGTGGTGCTAGTAGTGGTTTTTCTTTCTTTTGTCATTATGGAACTTCCCTTGGATCTGTAAGCATCAAACAAATCCCTTCCTCCTATCAACTGTATCTGTTTGGAAGTTCATCACAGCGATGTGAAGCTGTCTACTACAGAATTGGTACCAGGGAGTGGGTTGGTGCTGTGCGATGAATCTGACAGTGTGGATTTTGGTCTTTTGGAAATTTTATTTTAGAGGAATTGGCACGGACTTGGTACTTGCAACTGAAGATGCTTTCCAGAGCAGTAAGCCAAGTTTTATGGACTATTCTGGTGAGAGTTTGAAAATGCTGAGTGCAGAGAGAACTGTATTTGGAGGCTTGGCTTATGAACTTTCTAAGGGGAAGGAAAGACTGCAGAGAACTTTATTAGAACTGGGATACTGGCATAAGGGCTGGCTTCATTCTGCTGTCCATGCCCAGAGAGTTTGATCAAGGTTAAATTTGTAATGGACTGATGTGCTTGGCTGAAGATATGGAACTGAGAGGTAAAAGGCTTAAAATTGGAGCAATTCAAACAAATTTAAACTGTACAGACACAGAGACTGGTTTTAGGTTACTGAAGCTACTATTGTCAAACACATTAGCAATTTTAAGGAAGATGACCCAGCTAGCTACTTTACAGTGAGACCATGGAAAGGCTGCCTGAGGAAAAACTAAATGGCAAGAATGCAAACTCTTGAGGAAGGAAGGACTCTGCCCTTCAAGGTCACAATTAATTTATTCCCTGAATTAAGAATATGTCTGTGTCCTGCACTACTGCTATTGGTTTCAGAAGCATGAAAAAAATGCATGGAGTGGGTCATGAAGTGCACAGAGTTCCAGGAACCACTGTTGAGATGCAGTAAGTGAGGTAGGGCATGCTGACCCTGATAAAGATGCCAGGGAAACCATTTAAAGATGGATCACATTGTGCATGGATACTGGACGATGTTTCAGATATACCAGGACTACACAAAGGCTTCCATGGAGTCTTTTCAGCTTGGAGCGGAAGTTTTCCCTGGTTACACACCCCACCTGGAGGGGAGGGATTGGAAAATCCAGAGACTCCTCACTGGCCACTTGTTTTGGATACTGGACTTGAACTGCTAATGTTTGCCTAATGGTTGTTGAGTTTGCATTGGCTCAGTCTCTTGTTATGCCTTATAGCAATGGAAATGTTTACTCTGTGCCATTATATGTTGGAAGTATGTTACTTGTTTGATTTTTATAAGACTCACAGTTAAGAGACAGTCTTAAGGTTAACAAAGACTATGGGGACCTTTGAAGTTGGACTGAATCCAATTTTACAGTGTGAGATCATTATGAATCTATTAGGGGCCAGGGGTAGAATGTGGTAGTTGAACGTATGTCCCCCAATAGACTCAAATGTTTTACTAAAGCTGTAACTTGGATTTCCATCCACTTGGCTGGAGGAGGTGTCACTGGGGGTGGATCCTGGGGTCTATCCAGCCCTAAGGTGTTACTGGGGGTGAATATAAATTCCAGCTTAAGCTCTGCCTGGGGGTCCCAGAGTGTGCTTGCTTCTGGTGGTACTGCTGGGGGTTTTCTTTCTTTCTCTGTTATGGAACTTCTCCTGGATCTGTAAGCATCAAATAAGTCCCTTCCTCCCATCACCTGTGTCTGGTTTGAAGGTCCACCCCAGCAGTGTGGAGCTGACTACAGCAGTGGTGGAAGAAGCTGCTTCCATACAACCAAGCAGAGAGAAACCATCTCCAGCCAGCAAACACCAAAAACAACAAACGCAAACTGGCAACAAGTATCAGGGACCCGGGCAGAGTGCAGATGGTTCTGTGTACCTTTTAGCTGGGAAGCAGACCTGCCTTTCAACACACCTTTGGGTGGACCCCAGGATCAGCCAAGGGTGATACATCCTCCAGCCAGGTGGCTGGAGACCCAAGTTATAAGCTTTAATAAAAATACCTAGGTTTATGGAGGGCACGCATTTAAACTGCCATAGATGGCACGTGTGAGCCCACATTTGCAAACATATTTTTGGTAGTGGCGTGGAAAACAGCAGCTTGGAGAAGGGAAAATCCTAGAAGGAAGGTGGTGAAGAAGACAAACAAATATGTCAGCAAGTTAGTTGGCTTTTGTGTTGCTGTGACCAAATAGTTGCCAGAAATAACAGGGGAAGGCGGATTTCTTTTTGGTTCACCTTGGCAGAGGGTTTCAATTACTTGATTCCATGTGCTTGGGAAGAACTTGGTGGTGGTGGGAATGGGTAGCAGAATCCTTCACTTCATGCCAGGTAGGAAAGGGAGAGAGAGGCAGGGCTTACAAATGACCTCGGGGACCAACTTCTTCCAGCTAGATTTCACCTCCTAACGCTTCTAGAACCTCCCGAGAGAGTACCTCAAGCTGGGATACATGCTCTACACATGAGCTGGGAAGGGACATTTCACAATCTAACAGTAGTAGTTAGACTTCCGCAGCTCTGTGGACATGAGTGATGTGGAGGGGTCAGGGCTCAGGGAAGGCTTTGCTGACTAACTAAGGACCTAACAAGGTTGGTCATGACCACAGGGATTCAGGTTCTGGGGGAGGGGGACACCCCACAATTTAATCCCATAGAAGTTTGGGCTTCGATTTACTATGGAGAGCAAGGCTGAAGATACTTCAGGTTCTCTCACAGAGACAAGTGTGGGCATTTATCACTCCGTTCCTCAAAGCAGAGCTGCACCAATGCGTGCAGGTGACACTGGGGTGTGTGATTGTCTGTTAGACTGTAGATGACACTTCCTCTGTTCCTGCTTCCATCCCTCCATTTTGCCATTTCCCGGTCCTATTCTTTGACCAAATTGAAGCCTTGTGTATTGGCCAGGATGCAGCTGTTGAAGCTGTTCATAGCAGGCTTTGACCTGAACACCTTAGACAAGACGAATTTGTCACTATCCCAAAAGAATAGAGACTGAAGTGTGTCCCAGGCTCCAGTGCTGTGCAGGCACCCTACTTGACACTTATAAATGAGTGCCCTTCCTCAATCCTACCTCTGTGACATTCAACTGTGAAGGGAGCTTGTCACTCTGTCTGTATTTTGGGGGTGAATTGTTTTGTTTGTAGGGCCATCTTGTTAATTGGTTTTTAATTGATGGCCTTTAACCTAACATTTCATTTTAAAAAGGTAATCCACACACTGTGTTAGTATGAATTGTTACTAAAAAAAAAAAAATCAAAAAAAGGAAGCATCAGGCATCTGCTGGGCGGCCCCCCACCATCACCAAGAGCTTTTTTGGAGTCAGCTCTGCCCACCCACCTCTTCCCAGTTGTCTCTCCTTCTTGAACATGGAACTGTCACCTTACCACAGCTTAAAATAAGATGGGGTGAACAGCAACCCCCACTCCACACGTTGAGGAGCTACGGGATTTCACCCAAAAATACAGGCAGAAAAAAAAAAAGAAAACCCAAGAAGATGCCAGAGACCCCAAATCCACTCCCAGGAGAAATCTGAAGCCAGAAAAAAGTACATGTGACTGCTTCTACCAGAGGACCCTAATGGGAACAGTGCTTTCTGAGGGTCCTAAAGAAAACTCAGCCAAGACCCTGCGTGGGTCACAGCCTGTCTCCCAGGCAATACCTCAGAGAGTGACATGGCAGAGCAGTGAATTACTGAGTCTTCCAGGAATGGTGCCAGAGAACTTGACATTTCGCATTCCCTCACACATTGGCAGCTGTCACCATGGGTAACAAAATGCAGGCACTACCCACGGCTCCATAGGTAGCCCGTCCCCCAGCATTTGGAAGCGCCCGTCTTCATCCTTGACAGGGCAGTGTCCAGGGACGTGACTGTAGACACAGTTTTGATGAAGCATTAGGCTGTGAGTGTAACGGGAAAACTGTTTTGTGAATGTACAAGTTGGGTTTAGAATAGAATTGAGAAAGCAGACAGCTTTGGGTCTCAGAGATCTGGCATCAGATCTTACGTTCTTCCGTGTGCGTTTTCTTGTTACTCAAATAGGGCATTGTCATTAAGAATAATGTGGAAAAGTCAGAAGAGCCAAGGCATATTTGGAAACCTCCACAACCTCACTGCCCAGATAGCATTATCATTTTAAATAAATCTTTTGAGCGAGACATGCAGCAATAAATGGCATTATTTTTCCAAATACATACCTCACAAAAATTCTTTCCTAAACACAGTGACTTCATTAGTCATAAGAAACATTGTGGACTCTTTGTGGACGCTGTGTTTATGGGGAATGGGTTGACATGGTATGAATCGAATAGAAAAGCATTTTGACTCGGAAATAAGATTTTCATTCATTCACTCAATCTCCTTTTGATTTCCTTTCCTAGATCACATGATTTTTCTCTGGAGAATTGTCTACTTTCACCTTTGGTAAATAAACCTTCCAAAACGAGTATCATTTCAAAAAGTATCTCATGGTGGAGGGAACAGATCTCCTGGAAGAGGTTTTGAAAGCAGGAAGCAGGTCAGGGAGACTTTCAAGGATTTGGGGGTGTTCTTATCTAAGCCAGCAAGCACACAGGGCCAAGCCATTCTGTGGAAAATAGATAGCCAGCCAGACAGACAGACAGACAGACAGACAGACAGCCTGCCTGCCTGCCTCCTGGAGAGAAAACACAGAGCTGTTGCTTCTGAGGTCTGGGCAAGGAGGGGGAGGACATTAAGAAAGACACCCTGGGTGCCTACCTGTGCAAGGTGGGATGAGCCTAGACTCTGACCTCAGGGTGCTCGGCAGCTTCCACCTTAGAATGTATTTAACACCCCACCACCAAGAACGTTATTTGTGAGGTGGCACAATTCTGATGGTCGAGTTCAGGGAAGAAGTGTTATCAAGACAGGAGCTAGCATTCGCAGAGTGGAAAGGAAGGCATAGAAATGCCAATTCCTTTAAGCTCTGTGAGATTAATTATTCATATGTCAAGTTCTGTAGAGTGGGGATGAAGACCCCTCTGCAGATCCCTAATGTGAAGTTTGAGCAATCCAGCCTGCAGGGTCTGGTTCGATCGAGCAGATGACCTTCTCCATGTCCCTGCACATGTCTCCTCTTGCCCTTAGATGAGCAACTCTGGCTTGAATCTTGACTTTCTCGGGCCTCCAGGAGCCCATGCAATGGCCCATCCTCTCCACTGGCTCCACATAAGCACAGCCTCAGCTTCCTGACAACTTGCTCACTTTGCCGCAGATCTGAGGACCACCCCTCCAGAGCAGAGAGCTGGTATGTTCATCAGCTCTCTGTCTCTGATGTCAAAATACCTGAGAGGAGCAAGCGACCCATAAGGGAAGAAGGTGTGTTTTGAGGGCTCACAGTTTCAGTGGTTTCAACCTAGGGCTGGTTAGCTTTTGAACCCCTGTGGTGGCAACAGAAAAAGCTTCTCACTTCATGGAGGCAATGAAAGGGAAGAGGGTTCAAGGTCCCAGCAGCTCCTTCAAGGGCACACCTCTAATGACCTAACTTCTTCCTACTAAGCCCTCCCTCTTGAAAGTTCCATGGCCTTCCAACAGTGCCATGGGCTGGGAACTAACCTGTGAACAGATTGGCTTGGGAATATTCTAGATATAAATTACAGTAGCTAGACTTTGGGAAGAGATTCAGAATCTTTTTTTTTTTTTCTTTAAAATGTTTATTTATTTATTGAGAGAGAGAATGGGCACGCCAGGGCCTCAAGCCACTGCAAACGAACTCCAGACGCATGCGCTATCATGTGCATCTGGCTCACGTGGGTTCTGAGGAGTTGAAACCAGGTCCTTAGACTTCATAGGCAAGCACCTTCACCGCTAAGCCATCCCTCCAGCCCAAGATTCAGAATCTTCTTCTATCACCCTCACCAGCCTGACTGTACGGTTCTTGTGGTTTCTCTGTCAGGAAGGAGGATGTGTTATATTTAGGTCATGGTAAAGAACCACAGACACCGTCTCCTGGCGTTTCACGGCTTGGGCTTCCACGGGGTGGCGGTGTAGGGAGGATGAATGCTGCCTGCTTGTGCCCGAGTACGTGGTTCTTGGAGGTGCATTTCTCTCGGGCACTGAAGTCAGCAAGCCGAGAACAGGGCAGCTCTCATGGCATCAGCCATTGTTAGGATCCACAGCAAGACATCACAGCCAAACATCCCTCTGCACTTCTGAGCGGACAGGTATTGACAAGGAATCTACTACCCGATTAGCTTACTTATTGTCACTGGAAGCCAGGAAATAATGATAACACAGTGGTGATTATTTACATTTGTTGAGGACTTATCATATGCCACATACTGTTAGTAGTCTCATGTCACAGTTATGTATGTGACAGAATGTGTTATGCTACCTAGGCAGGCAGAGAACATGACTTGCCTGGAAGAAAACTTCCCAAGATCCCTTGTCTAATGAGGGGCTGACCTGAGGCACTGGAGGTGAGCGTGTGACCTCTGTGCTCTATGGCCTTTCCTCAACCAAGCACAAGGCCCTCCAAGCCCAGCTAATGGGCAGAGATTACGAATCACTTAATTTGTGTGTGTGTGTGTGTGTGTGTGTGTTTTCGAATGAGCTATAAATGGCTGGCATTTGAGAATCAAAATCGACATCATCGGAAGTATAAAAATAATGAGGTGGGTTGTAAATGGCACATCGGCGCGTGTGAGCAATTTGCACAAGGAAGGAATGGGGGCCATTTAGAGCCAACAAAGAAATGGGCTCTCCGTAGTCACAGATAAAAATGCAATACTCAGTGTAGGTAGGGGAAGGTGGCTTTTAAGCAGTTCCATTTATTGTCAAGCTTCCTTTTGGTTATGGCAAATAAGTTTCCCCTTAACGAGAGAGACTCAGATAAAAGGGAGAAAGGGTGAAAGAAATAAGCTTTGCATTCTGGTGCAAATGATCTTTTCAGAAGGCCTGTTCTTGGGGCCGGGGCCCGTGCTATCTGTCTGCGTGCTTGCTGGCATTTGCTGGGGCCTTTTATGGTGCTGGGTCTCCTCCACTGACCATCGAGGTAGCTTATTGTCTTCCCGAAGCACATAATGTGTAGCACCAACTGACTGCATTACAGCAAGCCCCTAAATTGTATTTGGACAAAGAATAATTGAACACGGGACAGAATAACAAATGCCCCGGTCAAGTTTGCTTCATGGGTTTATCGTGTTGTATTAACATGATAGAAATATGAATACTTAAATCTTATCTCAGGTACACTTTATAACTGCATTAATCATTTACTGTATTATATATTTTTCATGTCAGTGAGATTGTGAGGAAAAGATTCAATTTTCACTGCACAGTCAGAGTGTGTTTCAGATAAGTAAGAGGCCAGGATGAAGCCATTTCAACATGGCTTTTCAATTGCAGACCCTATAAAGGGGAAGTTAGCATGTATCAAGCAATATTAAGCAGGATTCCTTAGCCTTAGGGAAAATAAATCACCACGGGCCTCCAAGCCATCATCCTGTTGGCCTGAATCAGATAAATACTGTAGAGACATTCTACTTATATGTGATCTATATGAACTGAGCCGGGATGTTTCTTTCTGTTCACCCAAGTCACATGCTCACTTCTCGTGGTACCTGTCAGCGACTGACATCCCATGTCCACCTGCGCGGGCGTGTGGGGCAGGGAGAGAAGAGCTAGCGCCTTGTCTGCGGAATCTTTGACCTCTGCTGGGCGATTGTTCCCAGGGGCACCCCCTCTTCTTCAGGGCACAGTGGATCCCAGAAAGGCCATGATGGTGGGGTTCCAGGACCATGGAGTGTGTTTTCAGTGAGCTAGCTAGGGAAAGCAAGCAGTGCGCTGTCTTCTCCTGCTGATCCGTGATGGAGGGGACCTCGGTTCCTATCCGACTCAGCCCTCCAGGATCGTGACGGGCCTCAAATTAAACTGGCACAGACATTCTCGCTTGAGGGTGGGCCCATTTCCAACCCCCAACTCTGAGCCATTCAGAAGAGAGGCTAAAATCAGCAAGCTGCCTTTTACTTATTTATTTATCCTTTTTTTTTTTTTCAATACAAGGTCTTGCTATGTAGCACAAGCTAGCCTGGAACTTGTGATCCTCCTGCCTCAGCTTCTTGAAGTGACAACCACCACATCCCACAAACTTACCTCTCCAACGCATACTTCCTTAAGCCTCAGTCCACCCTTTCCCAGAAGCCCTGTGGAGGTTTGTCATGGTCCAGGTGTCCTTCACACCTTTCTGTTTGCCTAGCAAACTGAAACAGAGGTCATAACACAGACGAACTTCTTTCTCAAAGTTTAGGGAGGAAAATATCAAAACAGCAGGCCATAGAATAGAAAGGTGAGGTACGAAGACACAAATCACTTTCCAGGCACAAAAATTGCCAAAAAATAGCAGCTTGCAGCTGTGCACAGCAGGGACAGAAAACATTAAACACATGTTAAATAACAAATAGGAGACTTAAATATAGCTAAAAATGGACCCTATTCCGAATAAATCATGCACACTGCATCTTAACCGTCCTGAGAAATGTAATGGATCATGCGAAATCTGCCAAATTTGTATTTAAAAAAAAATCAATAGCGTGTGCCTTTGCTTTCCCAATGACATGATGTTGGTTTGAGAGAATGTTCTGAGCTTCTGTCACCCCCCACCCCCACCCCAGTGCCACCCATACGACTACAGCTGGGTTTAAGACTTTAGTTAAAGACAAGCAAGACATGCATTGAATGAGCCTGGATTTCAGGGGTGGGTTAAAACTATTTAACATTCACTTTGCAGTGCCTTAGCAATGCACAAAATTGTCCCCTCTTTCTTCTGAACATGTAAAGGAGTTGGCTCATCTATTCTGAACCATTTTTTCTTTCCCCCACAGAAGTTCATTTCTCCTGCACTTCTCACCCCTTTTTTCGCTTCTACTAAGACATAGCCGTTGCCACCCGGTCAAAGAGGTTTTTATCCCATCTCCTTCACTGTTGGGGGTAGAAGAGACATCTCCTTTTATGACAGCAAGGCCAAACAAGTCTCCAGGCAGAGTATTCAAATCACACGCCCTGGCAAAACTCCTTGTCTGAAATGTTTGCGGCCTGTGTATTTCTGTCTTCAGATTATCTGTGAGTCTCTCTCTTGGCTTGCTGTCTACACCCAGGGTCACGTTCGAAAGCTTCTTCTCTATGTCCTTCTTTGAAGACAGATGCACTTCAATGACGTGAGAGTGAACTCGGATGCCACACTAATCAACTTTACCTCTATTATATTGTGACAATGGCACATATTTGCTCCAACACACACATGCATGTGCACATGTGTGTAAAAGCATGCACACCCTTGGTCATTCCTCAGAATAAGAAAGATATCTGTGGTTCTATCTCTGTACATTGTTTTTTTTGTTTGTTTGTTTGTTTTTGTTTTTTTTTTTTTTGTCACCATAATAAGTTGCTGAAGATTTTAATGTGAAGCACTGGGCTGGATTGTGTGTTGTGGGGAAGGGAACGGTGACAATACAGACATGCTTTCCACCTGGTCAAGACATGTAAGCGTGCACTGCACTGTCCTCTGTGTCCAGCATCCCACCCACCCTGATGCCCTCTTTTTCCTCAGAATATTCACGGTACCCTCTTAATGTCAACCGCAAATATGTGGTGAGGAGAGGAAAAAGCAGAGAGAAAGATAACTCAAAGGAGAAAGCCGAGTTCTTGGGGATCCTCAGAGGGGTGATTCGCACCCCAGGTTCTCTTTGTGGCTCGGCATGGAGTATTTCCCCCAAGCTCTGCTGGGATCAGCCTCTCCCTCCCAAGTGAGAGGTGCGCCAGTGTTCAGAGAACATCCATGTGGAAAACGCCTCACTGTGCTGGCACTTCTGAAATTACAGATGGGAGAACAAGTCCTGATTCAAAGAAAGGGAAAAGAATATGCAAGAGGAAGGAAGCAAGGAGTTCCTGTGAAAGAAGAGGAAAGGAAAGAAACAAAGAAAAAAGCAAAAAGGAAAAGAGGAAAGAGAAGGAGAGGGAGGCAGGGAAGGAGGGAGAGAGGAAGGAAGGAAGGAAGGAAGGAAGGAAGGAAGGAAGGAGGGAAGGAGAGAGGGAGGGAGGGAGGGAGGAAGGAGGGAGGGAAGGAAGGGAGGGGGGAGGGAAAGAGGGAAGGAGGGAGGAGTTGCTGTTTGTTAAGAACCCATTCTTGTGGTTGCCCTGGAAATACTGTTTCCACGAGAGAAGCTGTGCTAGCAGAGGAAAAGGAGGAAAAGTGGTCTGTCCAGGTAAGGAATCTGGTCTGTCATAACTGAAAAATTAACTGGGCCTGCTCTTTTGACAAGCCCCTCCCTGCCCTAAGAAAATTCCCAAGATGCTAGCCCCTCCCTGCCCCCCCCACAACATGAACCCCAAAGGCAAATTGTTTTTTGAATTTTCCTGTGGGGAATTAGTTTAAGTGGCTGCAACAGAAAGCTATTGTTTGCAACCCTGGTGGCCCACCTCAACACAGCCTCATTCTGATGCCATTCAGAAAAAGAAGGAAAGAAAGGGCATGTTTGCAACAGAAAACCCCAAACAAAGCTCAGTAGGTTAATGGAACACCATCTAAAGGGTGGTGTTTTCAGGGCTGGGTTCAATCTGTCCTCCTTACCTGTACCCCGACTCTGAGGTACCAACCAATGCACCTTTTGTTCTGTGCTTTCATTTGGCAGACTTGGGGTTCATCTTTTGTGTGCTTCTTCTAAAAATCTGGTCTTTTCTTTTATAATATTCCTCCCCTAACTTGCCCAGTGTGATTCATTTCTTTAAGATCTTGTTTTATTTTTAAGCCATCAATTACTCAAACTTTGCAAGCCTATCTATCCCCAGCCATCTGGACCCCATACCTTATTTTAAAGCATGTTCAAATAATGACAACCTTCTTTTCTCAATTAATTTATGGGCTGTGGGGACCATTTTTCATTTGTTATCATGCACTTCCATTTGATCTCTCATATCTTTCTTCTGCATCTGCAACCGTGGCATATAAATCTTCCACTCCGGCTTTGTCATGGTGCCTAAGATATATAGGTATGACTCCCTATTAGTTCCACAAAACTGACCTTAATTTCTAAAAATGGTATCAGATGTGAATAAAGTTTGGTAAGATGGTTTGTTTTGATTTACTTTGTACCACTTATCTTTGAGTTTTCTTCCCACTTTTCTTTTATCTAATTTAGACAGTAGAGTCTTGCAAGGTTTATCCATTACCTTCCGCCAATGATGCTCCTTGGAGAGATAGGGCTGAGAGACTTGGGCTGAGGATGATAATAGCAAGGCCTGTGGACATGCTTTCAGCCCATCTCCATTGTGTTCTGCTTTATTCAAGCTGACCTCCAAGTTTCAATTTCTTTTCTCGTTTAGAAACGTGAATATTTTCAAATGCCATGACTACATCATTCCATACTGGATGTGAGACTTGCACAATAAAATTAAGCATGCAGATCCAAGTATCTTTTCTCTTCTGCTGTTCAGTTGACAAATAGGAGCGTTGGACAGACTCAGTCTCATAAACCATTAGTGGAGACTGGTTTTGGATTACTTAAGAGGCTATGGCTTAAAGAAGACAGACAGACAGACAAGACAGACACAGAGAGAGAATGCAGAGTGTGTGTGTGTGTGTGTGTGAGTGTGAGTGTGTGTGTGTTGTTTTACATAAACAGACTTCCGCCTAAACTAAGGAATGCTAATTAAGCAAAAACCATGGCCAGATGTTTATTAACACTCTCAGGTTCCTGGGATTTGGAGAATGTGCAGTTTCCGTGGACTAATTTAAAAAGGGAAACACCTTTATTGGAATAATGGCCAATTATAATTGCCAACTTTACCCATTCTTTCTTCTGCTGGTAGAGTTGGGGGAGGAGGTCCCTCCTAGTGGAAGGATGAGTGACTGCCTACATCTTAGCACAGCTGGCTCCTGCAACACACACACACACACACACACACACACACACACACACACACGTGCGCGCACGCTCTTGGGTGTGGTCTTTCAGCCACACCCCAGCACTGCTCTGTGTGGAGTCCAGAAACACACCCATGGTGATGCACACAAGGAACCGTGGGTGGCTTGGTGGGCCAACTCAGTTGGATTCTGTTTTCTGTCTTTGTTTTGCTTTTCCCATTGCGGTGGTCATTTATCTTGCCTTTACCTGTCCTCACGGAGACGGCCAGAGGACTCTGCCAAGCCATGGAGCGTCTCCAGAATGCCAGCCAGTGGTGACACAGGAACAGAGGCTGTCAGGCCTCAGCATGGTGACTTCTCTTTGGACCCCAAATTCAAACTGTGGTGCAATAAAATAGAATAGCTCCATATAAAACTCTGAGTTTCATAAGACAAATATTACTCGTGCATTCATGTCCCTTGCACTCTGTTAACTGTAGGAAGAAATAGAAACAGCTTTAGTGACCCCCTGGGACCTATAAAGGCTATTTCTGAGTCTGAATCTTACTGTTTAATTTAATCATTTATTATATTAATATTCAAATGGGCTGCATCTTATTAGCTACTGCAAAGATGTTAGTATGTCTGAAATAAATACCTAATTATGCCTTTGAAGAGAGGGGTTCTAAAGACTTTGGTATGTTTGTGCTAATAGAACAGTTCATTTGCAGGTTTTTCTGCAGAAATCAGCAATTTGAGGCTTTTCTTCCTCTCTCTCTTTTAAGAAAATAAAAACAAGGACTGAGCACCCATCGAGTGGCTCTCAGATCCTCCTTCCACCCGCTTAGGAGCATCCGTGGAAGGATGGAGTTTCGTTCTCTGCGCCCCAGTGAGCGTCCACTTTGGAATGACCAGCGTGCCCAGCTCAATAACACATTAATACAATTAACTGTTTTAATCAGATGGCCATGAAATTAAACATGTTCCTGTTCAAAGGGGGAAAAGAGGATATCCTCTTGGAAATGTATATATATATTTTTTGAGCCCAACATGCTAATATTTTTTTTAACATGACGGTTTCATTATTTTCTATCCGCTTTCTCTCCTTTCCTCCCTCTCTCCCTCCCTCCTTCCTTCCCTCCCTTCCTCTTTCCTCTCTCTCAATTCCCAGTGCAAAATCAAAATCTTATGTAGGTCATTGATTTTTACAACCACAGACAATGGACACCAGTGACTTGCAGAAATCAGACCACGCCATTTGGAGATAGCACACAAGGCATAAAGCTACATACGCTTGCGGGGAGGGGCCCAGGCACACAGAGCTGCAGCATCGACTCCGGGTGTGTTGGAGGCCAGGGCCTGGCAGGATCTGTGCTGAGTCCATTTTCCTAATGCTAAGCATTAGCTTCATGAGGATGGATTATGCCGCCGGCGTAATATACACAAACGGTGATGATAAATTCTCAACTAAATGTATACACTGCATTTGGAGCAGTGGAGAAATTAGTGGTAAGTGTAGAAGTTACAGTCTGAGAAACTGGGAATTACACATCACTATCTTTCTAAAGTAACTACCACAGGATTTGCAATCACTCTCTTTTTTATTTTCTGAGATTACTAAAATGGTATGTCTACTAATACCCAATTATCGGCTCCACAATTTTTTTTTTTTCCTAGATGGATGTGAAAGTCAAAGGTTAAAATCCAGAGCGAGTGGCCGGCTGGGAGACTTCTCCAATGATGGGGACTTCTCTGTTTCCCCTTGCTGACCTCCATTTAACCTTTAAATTGACCTAGAACGAGTTTATTTTCCTTCTTCTCACATGGACGCCTGTCCCATGAGAGAGGACCCTCATGGTCTGGGGTGGATAATTACATCGTGGCTGAGATGGGCTTTCAGCTGCACAGCACTCCGCGGCAACCCCTTGTTTCCATGAGTCCTCCGGGCTCCCAGCTTGGATGGTTGTTCTCTCCTCCTCAGCCCTTTCGGGAGAACTTTCCTGTGCACCTGCTGGGTATCAAGTCCCCAAGAGCCCCTGGGCACTGTCTGCACAGCCTTCTGGGCATCTGTGTCATCGTGGCTGAATGTCACTATGCGCATTTAACAGTGCTTCAGGGTCATGACAGGAGGCTTTGACTGGGCCTGTTGATGACGGCGGAGGTGACCTGGTCCTTGTGTTATTGCTCTGGATTATGGGGTCCTCATTGTGAAGTAGGGGTCCAATGGTGAGAGGAGAAGTGCATAAGCAGAGCCCCAGCAATGGGCACTGCACTCTACCCCTTCCCAGAGACCTAGAGCCAACACCTGCCTTGTGCAAATGAAACTATGAAAGGTTCCTCCCTTCCAGGAAGAAATCAGCAGACAGATGCCAGCCTGTTACCACAATGGAGACTAGAGATCCGGACCTTCGTGGAAGAGGGGCTGCAAGGCTTCTTTTCCCCACGACTCGGGCCACTAGCACCACATTACCTGCACCAAAGGCCCCAAGACTGTCCCCAAGAGCTGGGATGCCTCCTGGTGGTGGGTCTTTGGAGTTCACTCCGGCTGACTCCCTGCAGCTTCTGTACTGCGTGTCTAGGGCACATTGTGTAAACCCCAGTCAGGTGGGTGAAAGGCAAAGAAGGGCCGGGGCTCTAATCACTGAGGCTGAGCAGAGCATAGGAGGAGGGGGCTAAGCAGGGCTTGTCCCAGGGTGTTCCTGCTGGCTAAGAAAGGGGTGAGAGTAACCCCAACTTTCCAACCCTCATGGTTTCCTCTATGTGCAACGCTCCCATCAGCCAATAGTTGCTGAAGTAATGCTGATTTGGGACTGAGCTCAGCCCTCAGTGCTGGGGTTAATCGTCTGATTTTGCTCCTGAGGTGAACTGCTTTAGGTCAGGCCTAGAGCTGGGTGCTCCCTCCACCAGGACTCCATTCAGAAGTTGCCTTTATCCTGTCTCCACCTTGGTAAGTAGAACTACCCAAACTTAGTAGATTCATTTGCTCTTGCTTTTCTGCACCCGCCTCCACCCATCCCCAAATTAGGTCCTTCACCAAAAGATGCTAGGATTACTCCATGACTTCACAGAATAAAAATGTAGGGTCTGTTGTTCAAAATTATTAAGAATTTTTAAAAGCTATTTTGATTTATTTACTTGAAAGAGAAAGAGAGAGACAGAGAGAAAGAGCGAGAGAACACATGGGTGAGCCTGGGCCCCTTGCTGCTTCAAACAAATGCCAGACACATGTGCATCTGGCTTCCTGCGGGTACTGGGGAATCGAACCCACCTGGCATGCTTTGCAAGCAAGTGCCTTTAGCAGCTGAGCAATCTCCTAGCCTCTTGTTATGAATTTTGAGACAGTGACATCAGACATTGCATCAGGGAGGTGTTCTTATGAATATAAGGTCTTGGGTGGTGATAGAGGTCACATATCCTTGAAGACACCCTGGTGCTACCCTGTTCTTCCTTGAGTGAGTCACAGCGTCCAGGACATCCTGGGACACACAGCAAGCAAACACTCTATGCGCGCCTCCTCGTGGGATACTCTGCCTCTTGCTAAAGAGACTGGGCAGAAAAGCCCTGACCCAGGGCTGAACCCTGACGCTTGAGAGCCTTGTCACTGTCACCACAGCCCCCATGTGGAGCAGTGCCTTCTACTAAGTACTCCCTGAGCAGATGAGTGGATGAATGAATGAAAGATTGAAGGCACTATGGGGCTTACAGAAGGGAGAGATTACTTTTCCTATTCCAAATGACAGAGAGATTTTGGGGAAAAGAGGAAGCTTGATTCTAGTAAGCAGCAGATAAGGGAGAAGCGGACACTCCAGGTAGAGACAGCTGAGCAATGGCTTAGAGCTATGGGGCCCCTGTTGCATTCTGGGTGACAGTGGGGGCAGCGTGACAACCTGCCAAGGCCAGGATGGGGAGGAAGATTGCTCATTCAGCACAGGGTTTGCCTCTGACCAGGGCAGGGATGCCATGTGCATCTTCACAACCCCACAACCAATGATGAGTTGGGTGCCAGCTATTTAAGTTCAAAAGCTCCAGGATGTCTTGGCCTGTCCTGGAAGTCGGCATGTGCAGGGATGCTGGTTAGAACGTTAGTAGGACTGCATAAGAAACCGAGAAAGGCACTGTGGGCGAGTTTCCTCACAGGCTTATTGGGGCTATGAAGGCTGCGCGCCAGTCTGAATGAAGGACCTGAGTAGTGATGATGCATGTGTCTAGAATCTGATCAGCAGGTCCACTCTGCTTTGTAAGAAATGCCTCAGCGTTCTAATGATGCTCTTTGTCACCCTGGGCAGGGTAGAGGGTGCAAGTGTATCTTCAATTTACCTTTTGATTTATTGTTGAAACAAAAGCTGAGAGGATGTGGCCCAGGGAGAGTGCCTCATGCCCACTTCCTAACATTGTCTTCTGACCCCCAGGAGGTTCGCAAGTGTGAGCTCTTGTGGGTGCTTAGCCAGCACCAGAACAGGACCGCAGGTGCCAGGGGATCCAGTGGAATCTAACAAAGAGAAATGGGTCATTCCTGAGAGTCTGGAGTCCTGGGTGGCGGGTTGAGTTTAGCTAGTCAACACTTAGTCCCTCTGAGCTCATCATCCATCCATCAGCCCATCCGTCCATCCTTTTGTTCACCCATCTCTCGACCCACCCATGCACTATCCCTCCATCTACCCACACACCCATCTATCCATCCACCCACACATAAGCACCCATCTATGCTTTGATGCGTATGGACAATTTATAATCACGTCTGCCTGATAGCCAATGTGTTGTGTGGGTTTCCTGCAAGTTAATCCGGTGATCTCACACCTGTGGAGGCCACAGTCCGCTGGGAGGGGTGCCTGTGTCACGAGAACAAAAAGAAAGAGATGGTGATGGCAGGAGATGCTGAGAATGAGAAGTGAGGCTGGGATCCAAGAAGGCTTCCAGTCCAGGGGACAAGTCCTGAGCATCCATGGAGTCTCGTCCAGGGAGCTCAGAGTCCAGTTCAGAAGCCTGGGGCCACAGGGGACAGAATACTAGTCTTCCAGTCAATCCTATTCTCTGATAACACTTTTTTCTCTCTGGGCATGGGTCCCACCCACACCAAACCCAGGATATTAGCCCCAGTGGAAGAAGCAATAAAATGGAGCTTGGGGAAGCAGGGAGTTAAGGAAGGGGGGTATGGAAGGGGACCACCGGGAGAACAGTTGCCCCCACATAATGAGTCTTTCTCTCAATGTAACTTAGCTCTGATCCGTGTGGGTTTCAGTGGCAGGATTGGTTACATATAGGTTCATTATGCCAGCCTGCCTTTCTCCCTCCCTTCTCCTCAACACTAGATCAGGCTCTCATCAAAGGTTTTGGGGGTGGGGAAAGCGTTTATGCAGATCAGCCTGTGTTTGGGCATCCACGGTTAACCCGGTAATCTACACTTCTATTGCCCTCCGTGGAATCCTCAGAGGATCCGTGTAAGGGTTTCACCACCACAAGACTACAAAACGTAGACCCCTGCCTTCGAGCAGCCACCGGGAGCCTGTGTATGTTTCCCTCATTATTTGGATGTGCGTTTGAATGTTGTGATCAGTGATTCAGTGCGCATGATTCATCAGGAAGACGTTTGCTCGGCAGACATGTGAGGAGCTGTCTGCCTCTTCAATCTCACTGACAGGGCAAAAATGCTGATTTATAGTAAATCATTAAAATCTGCTTATTACACCACGGCTTGTTCTCCTCTTCAAACCCGCAGCCTGCTCTGCATCGCGTCTCTCACGATTTCATACCACAGCAAGCAGTTATTTAAACAAGAGAGGAGAGACATTTAGTCTTTATTATCACATATGAAAGGATATTTTGCTTAAAGAAGACTAATTAAGAATGCAGACAATTTTCTCGCTCAGTTTAAAGGGGGGGGGATAAAGATTTAAAACGTCTAAACGGAACAAAGAATTACTGTCCCAAAACAATACTTGAAAATGAAGATTTGGTGCACATTTTAAATAGTCGTGAAATATCAGTTCCATGTGTTGCCAAAATGTTGGCGAGGCAGGGTTGTGGAGTGATGGTCTGTGTGTGGGTTGGAGGTGGCCTGTGTGGGGCTCTAATATAAATGGACATCAGTGAAGGGACCCTGCTATTATGCTCAGCTCCAATATTGTGACAAAGGTTCCATTGCTTTGAAATCATCCAGAAAGTTTTGTTCTTTAAAGAGAGAGATTTAAGATTGGGTGGCAATACAGAAGGGGATGCGTTGCATGGTAGGTAAACAAAGAAATAGCACAAAGAGGTCTATATTTTGTATGTGTTACTTACAGTAAAAAAAAAAAAAAATTAATTTGATGCCTGGGGACAAAAATCCTTGCCACGGCATTACAAAGAAGAGAATAAACTGACTCAAAATTAATCCATACAGATCTGTCCCCTTAATAAGACTAATTCCAGAGAACAAAGCAGAGCATAATGCATTTTAAATTAAGTTGGAAAATGCATAATTTATATTTGTTTTATTTCTTCATATTTTAACACAGGTGCGTTCTGGAATGCTAAGGACTGCGGAAGGGCACGCTCTCTGTCCGGGGCTTTCTCACTTTTGCAAACCGCAAGAATGAATATTTCTCTTCTTGCTCAGGAAGTGAGGACAGAAGCAGACAGAAAAGACCAATACAGTGGGGAAAGTGACTGTTTGGTTAAAATTAATTTGCAAGACTCCTCATTCCTCATATGACATTCAGAAATAGAAAAATAAAAAAAAAGAACACATTAATGTGGCTGAACACCACGTTTTCTTTTGTCTCAAGTGGCAGCTTTTGGAGATTCACCGGGAAACCCCAGTGAGCTCTGTGTGGGATGGGCGAGCCTGTCCTGCCCGCCCAGCCCATTGAGGACCAGGTGGCCAGAGGGAGGGGCTGTGCAGGGCAGGGCCATGGCTCCATTTCCAAACAGCAACCTGGCCGCTCAAAGCAGTAGCTTTCCCCTTCTCTCCCGACTGCAGCAGCTACTTTCTCTGCCTCCATACTCTTTCCTTCCTTCTTTCCACTCTACCCCATCTCCATCTGCCCTCACTCCTTCTCATCCCTGCCATCACACACAAATTGTATTAAAGCTGTAAGCTGAGCTCGACCCAGTCATTCATTTTTACTGAACTCATTTTTAAATTGTATCTCTCTCTTGTTTTGATTTTAAAGACACAGTAGATACAGCCTCCACGTGACTATTAAAATCAATTTAAATGCCTTACATTTATTCTTTAAGATAAATTGCTCTTCGGCGAGACTTTTCCTAATGCTACGAACGTGTGCATGAGGAGGGACCCCGTACCTACTTAGGTGTAAAGGTAGGGATCACCAGGTAGACCCCAGGTGCTGGGTCTGACTATTCATTGGTCAGCCAGTCCCTCAGGTGGGGCAGTGCTTGCTGTCAGCAATGGAAACACTGAGCAGAATGTCCCAGAATGAAAACTTGACTCAAGATCTGAACCCATATTTCTATTTATTTATTTATTTATTTATTTATTTATTTTTGGTTTTTCAAGGTTGGATCTTGCTCTTGCCCAGGCTGACCTGGAATTCACTATCTAGAGTCCAGGTGGCCTTGAACTCACGGTGATCCTCCTACCTCTGCCTCCCGAGGGCTGGGATTATGGGTGTGCGTCATCATGCCAGGGTGAACCCATATTTGTGTCTGGACTGTTTTTCACCATAAACTCTAAAGCCTGGAGGGCAATCACACCCAATCTGAAGTGCACATGTGCACCTGACATTTAGTAGTTCTGAAGATTGTAGAACTGGCCCATGCTGTGTAAAGCAGAGCAACACTCCCACAGGACCAGCTATTAACTCACCAGTGACCTTTCAGAAGGGAACACCATCACCCTGATAGTTTAGCAGGCCTGGCTTTGGAATTTGGCTCTGATTTTTTTTTTTTTTTCTATGCATGGAGTAGGCCAGCACTTTCTCACTTACATCCAGAGAAGAACATATTTGTTATGATTTGAATTTGAAACATCCCCACAGGCTCCTGTGTTGAAAACTTAGTCCCCAAGGGCATAACTCTTTTGGGAGGCCATGGACACTTTAAGAAATGGCCCTAGGGCTGGAGAGATGGCTTAGCAGTTAAGGTGTTTGCCCGAAAAGCCAAAGGACCCATGCAAGCCAGATGCACAAGGGGACGCATTCATCTGGAGTTCGTTTGCAGTGGCTGGAGGCCCTGGCATGCCCATTCTCTCTCTGTCTCTTTCTCTCTCTCAAACAAATAAATAAAATATATTAAAAAAGAAAGAAAGAAATGGGCCTAGTTTGAAGAAGTAGGTTACTGTGGGCAAGCCTTTGAACACTACATTTGGTTCCTTTCTTTGCTTCCTGTTTTTTCTGCCACATCCTCCCAAGGCCAAGATGTTCCTCCTAAGTACATGGGGTCAAGAAACGACAGACCAAAACCTCTGAAACCATGAGCCCAAAGAAACACTTGATCCTTGACGCTATTTCTGTCTGGGTACAAAAATCCCACAATGCTGTTTGAGAGACTGTTTCCATGGGAAGAGGGTTTGCCACCCCACCCACTTAACCCCCAAGGCTAGATGTTAATGGCTTCAGGAGGGTGGAAACAGAAGTGTGTGTACAAGCCAGGCCTTGGGTAAGTGGTTATAACTGGATTTGCTCCCTGTAGTTGAGACCTCTCAATTGAATCCTGGTGGCTATATAAGGACAGGGAGAGAGACCACCCACACGTAGGCTTGCAAATTCCCTGTTGCTTGCCATATGTTGTTATGCATACCTCAGAACTCGGTCAGTGGGGCCATCAGAACCTCCAGAACCAGGGGCCAACGTCAACCCATTTTCTTTATACCTCCCGTTCTTTCATTATAGCCATGACAAAGCTGGCTAAGACAGGCACTGACTTCTGACCTGCTAAGCCTCCTGCTTTGCTTTGTGGAAGGTTAAATGTGCTTGCTACTTAAAATAGGATATTTCAGCTGGTGAAGCCTGGCGTTCTGGTAAACAAGAATGAATGATAACTGGTTGTATTTTTATTCCTGCCTAATCTTAAGCATTGATGGACTGCTTTGGATCAAGTCCTAGCTCTTATTCCTGAGTTTTGATGATCTATGCCAGTTAAATGACATGGTGGGCAAAGATGGCCTGGGACTTTGGGGGCTGAGTCTCAGTGCCATCACAGGGTCACTCTTTCCTTGTCTCCACTGGATCACCCACACGTCCGTGGCCTTGCCTCCTCTCCCTCACTTCCTCCCTGACTCCATCATCTTCCACGCGGCTTATTTTAGGAACGAGAACTGGAGGCAGGATGTGCTCAGACACAGGACAGAAGCATTGTTCCAAAGATAACGAGTGCGCATTGGGAAGCGAGCTTGAGTGTGCCATTTGGCTTTTTGCTGTCGTGGGAGGTTTTGCTTTTTCTCCTGCTTATGTCCTTTGATTCCTTTGTTTCATGTCCCCACGCTGTCAACTTCCCATCTGGGTGACCAGAACATTTCCAGCCTGAGTCAGTGTGAGGAATAGGATGTGTGCGTGTGTGCGGTGGCTTTCAGCAGGCTCGAGCATGCCCCTGACCTTTCTGAACACCCCGGCCTTCAATGAAGGTGTGTGAGCCCCAGCCCCAGCCTCTGAGGGATTTTTCCTGGACTCATTACCCAGGGCCTCCCCATCTGCCCTCAAAAAAAAAAAAAAAAAAAAAAAAGAGAGAGAGAGAGAAAAGAAAAAAAGCAGCCACAAGCCACTGGGATGTCAGAGGACAGAAGAAGGAACGGAGACAAGTGTCAGCACCACGCGTCAGGTCCTGACATCACTCCTTGGATGATGGGTGCTTATCTTCTATCCTTACAGTTCCTCTTTTACACCCCAGGAACCCATCCACACAGCTTCCCACCTGGGCAGGAGGGGACACTGATGGTTTGGCTGCCCACCCTTTCACTCCATCTCACTGGCCCTTCCTGGGGTCTTTATACTCTGAACAAGTGATTCCCAGAAAGGGCCTGATGGAAAAATTTATTCCAGCATCGCCATCGCAGTCCTAGAAAGACAGCCGTGACCTGGCAATTCTCGGAGAAACTCTGGTTGTTCCAGTGGCTGAGGAAATGGAGCCAATGTGCATTTTGTGGTCATTGAGCTCAGGGAAGTTGGTCACTTTTTCCTACTTCCCTGAGCTTCAGCTTCCATGTAAAACAGGCGTGGAGGAGTCTTATCTTTGCACACACGCCTTTCTCTAGCCCTCTGTCTTTTTGCACCAACCTCCCTTCTTTAGGTTTGAGTCTAAAATGTTCTCCACAGGCTCATGTTTTGAACGCTTGTTTTCCAGCTGGTGGCGCTGTTTTGGAAGGTGGAGTCTTGCTAGGGGAAGGAAGTCGGTAGACAAGCCTAGAAACGGGTCATGTTTCAGATTGATTTCTGCTCGCTGGTCTTCCAGGATGTGCGAGGAGCCTCCACTGCACCCCACGCTCCTGTCGCTGCCCACTCTGCCATGCCTTTCCCTCTCTCATACACCGAGATCGCTTCAAAACCAACCTTTCCCCTCTGGACCTGTTTCTGTGGGCGGTTTGGTCCTGGGAAGACCCAAGTAGCTGACCCAGGGTCTGAAGCTGCAGGGACACCCAGGCCTCCCGCTATGGGGCTTCTGGAAAGATCTGTGGGAATCAGTGCCTGGACCACCTAGACGATTCTTAACCCCTTTTCTTTCCTGAATCTTCTTCTTGCGCAAGGGGCCCTCAACACCCTTTTGTGCATTTCTAGAGAGTTCCACACCATACACCGTACCCTCCCGTGTTGAACAGGTTCTAGCCTCTGCTGTCTACTACAGGAAACCTCTCCTTGCCTCAGGGTGAGAACTTTCCCTGTTCTCTTAGCAGTGTGCATATACAGCTGTTTTCCTCTCAAAAAGCAAGCAAGCAAACAAACAAAAAGCCTCACCTATTCTCATGAACTTAAAACTACTCTGAAGAAAAGGCTGTTAGCACTTTAGTGGGGCGGCAGGGGGGGTCTTTCAAAAATTGGATAAAAGCTGTGGACTCTATTCTCCAAAGAAAGTATAGAGTTTTGTAAAAGATTTCTGGATTATTTGGACACTTCAAGGCAGATAATAGAAAATAATCATAGCAACAGCAATGGCGATAGCAATAATCAGCGTGAACTGCTCAAAGGTCACGTAAGCCTCATATAGGAAGAGCATCCCTCATCTACACAGCTGAATCAAAGTTCTCTAAAATCTGATCTTTGCTTTTCTGAGATAAGGTCTTGCTGTGCCGCCTAGAACTCCCTGTTAACCCAGGCTAGCCTTGAATTCAAGATCCTCATGCCCTAAGGTCCTCAGGACCAGGATGTGAGATGCCTGCCTCTCATCTAATGTCCTTGACCCCAACGTGTCTGTGTGTTTTGTTGTTATTATTTCCATTTGTTTTGTGTGTGCGTGTGTGTTCATGTGTGTGAGTGAAGGTGCATGTGTGACATGGTACATTGTAGAAGTCAGAGGTCAGTCTGGGGTTGGTTCTAGCCTTCCATCTTGTTTGAGTCAGGGTCCCTGGTTGCGTGCGACTGTAGGTAGTAGGTTATCTGGCCCATGAGCTTCTGGGGAATTCTCTTGTCTTGGCCTTCCATCTTGCTCTAGATGTGGGCTCCCCTGCCCTCCACAGATGGGATTACAGATGTTCACAGTTCTGTGTCCAAGCTCAGCTTGCCACATTGGCACAGCAAGTGCTTTTACCTGCTGAGCTAGCACCCCAGCCCTGTTTGCACGTTCTTTTGAGTCTTCTATATAACTCAGGCTGACCTTGAACCTGAGACCCTCCTGCCTGGACCTCTCAAGTACTGAGGCTACTACTGTGAATCACCAAAGCCACACACCCTACAAAAATCTGAAAACTTTTGAATGCCACGCTGATCCACAAGTGGAAAATTCCACATGAGCAAACTTTGTTCGGCACAGAAATGTTGAAAACAGTGTGTAAAATCACCCCTAGGCTATGTGCAGAAGGTGTACATAGAACATAAATGAATTGTATGTTTAGCCTGAGGCCTCTTCCCTAGAATGTTTCATTATGTATATGTAAATATTCCAAAATCAAAAAAAAAAAATTGGATTCTAAAACACTTCTGGTCCCACGCATTTCAGAAAAAAAGATATTTATTCAACCTGTAACCACAGCAGCGTAATCACAATAACAGTACAACCCAGAAACCAAACTTGACTAACTGCTCAAAGCCACACAGTACGAATCCTAGCAAGCACGTCTTCCCTGGGGTGGAGACACACTGAGTGGGGGCAGAAATGGTCCGCTGATTTCTGGCTCAAATGGGCCCCATCTCCATGTGGCTGGTGAGCATTCTTCCCAGGGTCCTTAGCCATGTGGATGAATAATCCAAGCTTCCACGTCTGTTGACATTTTCCTTCCTTGCTCTGTGTATGTTTTCAGAATCACTTGGAAGAGGAGGAGGAGGAAGGTGAATTGGGAACGACACACTTGCCCCTATTCTAACCCGAGAGTCCCCACGCATGTCTTATCTGTTTTCCATTGTTGAGCACAATTCCAAAACAGATTTCGCAATTAGCCCCTTACTACAGTTGAGACAGGGTCCTTAGCAAATATTGAAACTGTGATTTTTTTTTTTCCCAAAGCAGACCTCAGATAAAAGGGGTGGGTACAAATAGTTCATATGGAGTATGATCTCAGGGAACAAGATGAGAGAGTGGGGGACAGGGGAGCCCACAAAGTGACTATCAATGACAGGTTACCCCTTCTGGGACTGGAAACAGTACTTGGGGCTCCTGTGAGAGAACTGCATCAATGGAGCTTGTTAGAAATGCAAGTCGTGTCTCTCTTGCTCCTCTACGGTCATTTGAGTGTATGTCCCCCATAGACTCAGGTGTCTTATTAAAGCTTGCAACTTGCATCTCTAGCCACTGGCTGGAAGCGGTGTCAACCTAAAGGTGAGTTTGGAGGTGAACCTGAATTCCAGCCCAAAAGTAGCTAGTGGTTTGATCTCTGGGGGTGGCAGGGCTGGTCCTGCTTGCTGCCCGTTTGGTTTGTGCTTGTTGCTTTTTGGTGTTTGCTGGCTGATGGTGGTCTCTCTCTCTCTCTCTCTCTCTCTCTCTCTCTCTCTCCTTGGATTTATGAATGGAATCCAGAATTTTCCCCCATTATAGAACTTCCCTTGGATCTGTAAACTTGAAGAACTTCCCTTCTTCCCATAAGCCGTGTCTGGTTTGGATGTTCATCCCAGCAATGTGGAACTGACTACAACATCCACCCTATCAGATATACTAAATTAGCCTGTTCATGGGGGTCCGGGAATGAGTTTGAACACTCTTTCCTGGGGAAGAGGAGCCATGAAGGGAACTGAAGATGGGATCCCCAAAGGGTCAGAAAGCTACCAGGAACCCCCCAGAGAGACTTCGACATTGTGACCTTCTGCGCGCAGTTGCCAGATGGCACACAGGGCCAGAGACTAACTCGGCCAAAGAAATGCAGATAGCCTGCAGCCGGAATGCCACTGCATGCCTCTGACTTCGGAGTGGGTTAGGGAGGGAGGGAGTTGGTGGGTCTGATTCACATGATTCTATCCAGGTCATAGCATCTCTATAGTTTAAATCCCTCCACAATTCCCAATTTTTTTTTTTTTTTTTTTTTTTTGAGGTAGGGTTTCACTCTAGCCAAGGCTGACCTGGAATTCACTATGTAGTCTCAGGGTAGCCTCGAACTCATGGCAATCCTCCTACCTCTGCCTCCCGAGTGCTGGGATTAAAGGCATGTGCCACCAGGCCTGGCTTACACAATTCCCAATTCTAGATGCATCCATCTTGACATCCCATCAAGACAGCCCAAACTGCAACCAGAGCTCTGTGTTAAAGCATCACACGATGGAAACCATCCTTCATCCCATTGCTTGCAACCTGACCTGAGTCTTGCAAACACTTCTCCTCCCCTCACCCCCTCAATCAGGTTTACCTTCTACCTGCTCAGGTGTTCAGTTTCTCTCCCTCTTCTCTATACTGTATCTTGCCCTTGTAATTCCTACCTGGGTTTCTTAGCTGTCTCCCTGCTCCACATACACAGTCACATAGACAGTGATCCATTTCCTAGACCACTGTCCCTAAGATCACCTTAAAGAACTAAAGAGCTGAAACCTCCCTGAGATGCCATTGTCCAGGACGGAAGGCATTAACCTCACCTCCCACCACACCACAAGTGGTGCTCACAGAGAATCGGAAACCTCCAGATGGGCTTGGCTCGCTACAGCCCGGGGCCTGGTCCTTCACGCACTCTTCCTGTGCCTGGCTGACTCGTCCTCCTCCTCTGCATGCATTCAGTCTTCGTTGGCATCTCATGTCCTGGGTGCATGATGTCCTGCCTGGCAGTCCCTGCCCCAACCCAGCCGGGCCTGATGATGTTCCCCAAAAGGAATTCCAAAGAAACCTGGGGGTCGTGGAGCATGTCTATAATTCCATGCGTGGGGATGACATTGGGAGAAGGAAGCAGGAGGATCATGACCTGATTCAAGGCTCCATAGTGAGACCCTGTCTCAAAAAAAAAAAAAATCTTCAGATTTCCTTTGTAAACATCACACTAATAAAGTCACCTGGTCATCTGGCTGTCTTGTCCACAGGGGCATGAGTTCCCCAGGGAACGGACCAGCTCCCACTTAATCTTTTCTACCAGCAGCACCAAGAACGAACGGCATGTACTGGGGCCTCAACAGTCCTTTCAAACGATGAGCACATGGGAGAATGAAATGTAGGATCATGTCATTATATTAATCACCGGGTAGCTACAGTGGCTAGCTGCAAAACCCCGTATGACAAAGCCATCCCCGGTGGCTGTGAGGGTTAGTGTTAGGTGTCAGCGTGACAGTATTAAGAGGCGCTCAATGACCAGCGAGCATTATTCTTGGGCATGTCTGTGAGGTGTTTCCAAAACAGGCTGGCATTTGAATCAGTGAACTGAGGGAGGAGCAGGAAAAACTCCTGCCTTCACCACCTTTACAACTTTATCCTTTGCCTGGCAACGGTCAAATTCTTTTCTGTTGGAAGTAAGAAGACAGAAGAAGGACATTACCTTTAATGTAGACCAATTAATCAATGGTCTTCACGCCCATCCATCCATCTATCTATCCATCATCCATTTCCTTCCTTCCTTCCTTCCTTCCTTCCTTCCTTCCTTCCTTCCTTCCTTCCTTCTTTCTTCTCCCTCCCTTCCATCCTTCCTTTCTTCCTCTTCCCTCTTTTCTCTCTCTGTCCATCTCTTCTCATCCTTCTAGCCATCCTCTGGTCTGTTTCTTTGAAGAATCTAATGGGTAGAGTGGCTCTGAAGAATAAAAATACACTTTTAAGCTGGGGGTAGTGCTGGCTTTTACTTGCAGCACTTAAGGAGGCCAAGTTCACCGTGAATTTGAGGTCAGCCTGGGGTACGTAGTGAGTTCCAGGTCAGCTTGGGATACAGAATGAGACTGTGTCTAAAAAAACATAAAATAGGGCTGGATAGATGGCTAAGTGGTTAAGGCACTTGCCAGCAAAGTCAAAGGACACAGGTTCAATTCCTCCAGTTCCCATGTGTAGCAGACAGCTTCAGGTTTGCTGAGATGAACTTCCAGACCAGGCACAGTTATGGAGGAAGGGATATTATTTATTGAAGCTTACAGATCCAGGGGAAGTTCCATAAAGGCAGGAAAAGCAGCCTGCTTTCACAGGGCCAAACAGAGAGAGAAAGCCAACCTGCCACCACAGCACACAGAGCAAAACTACAGCTAAAAGGTTACACAGCACACTTCAGGAACTCCTGCTAGGCACATTTGCATATCTTTACAATGGAATCTCAAACCCACCATTAACACCTTAAGACCGGCCCCCAGTGACATTGCCTCTAGCAAGGTGATTGCAGATGCAAACTATAACTAATAAAACACTGAATATACTGGGGGACATATATTCAAACTACTACACCATGTTAAGCCAGATGCACAGGGTGGCACATGTATCTGGAGTTCATTTGCAGTGGCTAGAGGCCCTAGCATGCCCATTCTCTCTATGTCTCTTTTTCTGTCTCTCTCTCAAATAAATAAATAATATATATGTATACACACATATGTATACAAAATAATCATACACTCGTGCTCATATGTCTATGGGCACCTGGAGGTCAGCTATTTTAACCTGGGCTCATCTCAGCTTGACTGTAACCTGCACCTTTAGCCTTCTTTCTGCTTGACTTTCATTGTCCTTGGGCCACCATGGGCATGGCACTTGTGATAGTGGCACGAGTAGAGATGAGCAACCCAACCCACAACTTGAACCTCTGCTCGCATCCACTTCACCACCAGTCACCAGCAAAGAAAACTACACTTCTGTTCCCCAGTGGCAGGGCAGAGCGACCCATTCTTCCTGTACAGGGAAAACAAAGGGGGTGTCTGAAGAAACCGGAGAAGCAGTGCAGCTCGCCACCCATAGTGGCATTTAGCACAACTCAGTGCTCATTGGTGATTTGGGGCAGAAAACTATAAAAGAAATGGACTGACCCAAGCCGACCACGATGACTGTGGGTGTGCAGTAAGGCTTCCTCCACAAGGAAAGACCTGGACGCAGGGCTGAGTCAGGTCACAG
This sequence comes from Orientallactaga sibirica, assembly GCA_036365145.1. Taxonomy (NCBI): domain Eukaryota; kingdom Metazoa; phylum Chordata; class Mammalia; order Rodentia; family Dipodidae; genus Orientallactaga; species Orientallactaga sibirica. Next base: position 6,091,849 of record JAEOAD010001365.1, read on the forward strand.
AGTTTGCATTTCACAAGAGGCTTTTTGATTTTAAGAGACCATCAGTTTTTACATTGATCAAAATTTATGGATGAAAATTAAAATAATTGATATGTTTACAATATTTAAAGGCTAATATATCTCCTAATTAAACTTGAGATATTTTATCATTTTAAAGACATTAAAATATCTTCTGTGTCATTAAAATTTTATTTATGTAAAATTTTTTTATGGCTGGGAATATGGCATGGTAGTAGTTTTCCTGGAGTGCACCAGACCCTGGCTTTGATCACCAGCACTGGAAAAAGCTTCTGTTTCTTGTTAATGACAGTCTTCCTAGGTGTTGTACATTGGTTGGGGGCTGTGTGGAAGTACCAGGAGGCAGGGAGTGGGTGCACAGTTGCCTTATCTGGGAAACTGAATACAAATCTTTCATCGCATTCTCAGAAGGCTCATGACCTTTCCCACATGAAAGAAAAATTAAGTAATTAAAGCCATCGTACTGGAGGCTCTCTCATTAAAACTCAGAACAATATCACAAATATTAGCCAGCTGAATAACACGTAAGAGAGGAACAGGAGGAGAAGCTGTGAGAAAATGGGGCCATGTTATTGTTATGTGTCAGGAAGGGGATCCTTCTGCTTATAAAATCCCAGTTCAGGGCCAAGTTTTCCAAACAGTTAAATGCAATGTACAGTCAAGGTACACATTTAAAGGTTTTTTTTTTTTTTTCCTAAAGTATTTAAAATTACGATCCCTCTAAAAGACGATGCTATCTTAAATTAAGATCATGAAGACAAAGTTTAGGAAGGTAGCTAGTCACAAAAGCAAAGCACAAAAATCATTAAGGCTGCCCTGTATGCCAAAAATAACCAAAGAGAAAATTAAAGAAAATAGAATTCCGTTGCTCAGCACCATTGAAATACATAACTATGAAGAAAAATGTTTGTAAGTAAAATTTAATGATTAAAAAAGGCTCATAGAATGATAAAAGGTATCAGCTTTGACTAGGAAAAATATTAGACTTTAAATATTATGAATTTCTCTCCCTAATCATTTATAGTGTTAATGAAGAAACACTAAACATTTCAGCATCAGGCTGAAGCAATTATTTATTGATATGAGTGACATGTGAGAACTTGAAACATTAATTTCTAATATCTGGACCCCAAAAAACAGGCAAGCACAATTTAGGTTTATTTATTTATTTATTTATTTATTTATTTATTTATTTATCTATTTAGATAAGGTCTTGCTCTATAACTCCAGCTGGACTAAAACTTGCTATGTAACCCAGACTGACTCCGAACACAAGATCTTTCTACTTCCACCTTCCAAGTGCTGGGATTGTAGCACCACCATTCCCAACAATCAAGCACATTTTAGAAAGAAAAATAAGAAGGAAACATTTGTCCCTTCAGATATTAGAGCAAATATGCAAGCTAAAAATTTAAAAGTACCGTTTGTGGGAGAAAGTAGCAAGAACTAGTAGACAATCCACACAGCAGATAATTTAGGAGCCAAGCCTGAGATACAGACTGTCTTCCCCATAGCATGTCCTTTTCGATGCTCCTAAGATGCACTATCAATTAATTCTGTGTGCCCAATAACAAAAGAAAAAGAAAAGCCCCTGAGGTAGAACTTGATAGGAGAACCCATCTTGGTACAAGGGTCCCTGAGAAGTAAACACACCACAAAAAGTGACCTTGAAGAATATATGAGTTTCAGCCTTGGTCTTTGATGGAGGGAGGAAAATTTTTCAAGGTCCCTCGAGACTTTGGAGCTCAGAATGTGGACTACACACTCAGTGCTGTGATCACAAGTCTTCAGGGAGCTCAGAAGGCAACTCCCAGGACCATGTCAGAATGTTGGGCCCATGAAGCTCAGGAGTAAGGACAAAGGCCTTGCTAACCTTTTCTGGTGTGGTAGTTTGAATGGGTGTTCTCCCATACATTAAGGATTTTGTTAAAGCTTGTCATTTAGATCTGGCAGCCGCCGGGCTGGCTGGAGGAGGTGTCACTGTGGGCAGATCCTAGGATCCACGTTCTAAGGTGTGAGGGTGGATCTGGAATTTACAGCCAAAGACAGGCAAAGTGCTGGAGCTGTGTCTGGAGTTACGGACGTGTGCTTGCTTATGGGGCTGTTGGTGGTGGTTTTACTCTCTTGGTGGACCTGTGAAAGGGGGGCAACTTCCTCTGCCATTATGGAACGTCCCTGGATCTGTAAGCTTCAATGAATTCCCTTCCTCCCACAGCTGAGTCTGGTCTGCAGGTTCATCTCAGAAACTTGAGGCTGACTGTGACATCTGGCATGTGTCACCTTCAAGTCACACCCACAACACACTCAGACTCTGGAGTCACGGATCCAGATGTCACAGGTGCTCACATGGGTGGCGCTTCTAAGACAATGGAGTCTGGGAGCGGGTACCAAACACTTGTGGCCAAAGATGAAGGGCCATTGAACAAGTAGTGATGGGAACAGCGCGGCACCTTGGAAATGAAATACCCACCACCTAAACAAAAGATGAAAACGCATACCCTTAACAGACCTCGAGGATGGCGCCAATCCGAGAGTGGGGTTTGCCTTCCTGACCACGGAAGAAAACTGTGATGCAGGAATTTTGGTCAACTGAATTAAAACAAAATGTAAAAGTTCTGTACATTAAAAGTGTTCTTGAATCAAAAGAAAACAAAATTGGAAAGGAATAGTTTAACTTTTATAGAAAAACAGGGACAGTAACCTTTTAACATTCTAACACTTCAATATGTGCAAGAATTTTCTCCTTAGTGATTTTTATACCAGTGAAAGATCAAAAACAATTACAATAAGGGGAAGTGAATAAATTATGACTCATCTATACTAGAAAACATGTTTTTGAAGAAAATTTATTGGCACAGGCAAACTCTTAAGATCTTAAATGTAATAAAACAGGATCTGAATTATAGTCAGTGTAAACTGATGCATTCCTATTTGTACATCTACATCTAGTGACCTCTCTCCATGTCTATGCAGACATACACATGCACACAGAAAAATCTGGAAAAATGTAGCTATATTTTTAAAATAATTTTTTATTTTTTTATTTTATTGCTATCTTCTATACTTACATACAAAAATCATCATCTTTCCCTCCCCTCCCCCATTCCCCTTATTTATTTATTTATTTGAGAAAGGAAAAGAGGAAGAGGGAGAGGGAGAGAGAGAGAATGGGTGTGCCAGGGCTCCCAGCCACTGCAAACAAACTCCAGATGCATGCGCCCCCTTGTGCATCTGGCTTACACGGGTCCTGGGGAATTGAACTAAGGTCCTTTGGCTTTGCAGGCAAGTGCCTTAACTACTAAGCCATCTCTCCAGCCCTTTCTAAAATATTTTTTATTTTTATTTATTTATTTTGTAGCTTAGTGGCTAGGGAATTAAGCTGTGTTCCACTCACGATTCTCAGGGACTTGGTGTATTAGTGATCTGTTGCTATTGTAACAAGTTATCACAAATCAAGTGAATCAATGTATCATGTTGGAGTTTTGTGGGTCTCATGGGGCTCTTTTTGGGGGTGGGGGAGTCTCTGGGAAGGACTAGCTCCACCTCTAGGAGCTGCTCTTAACAATCCCACTCCATGGCTCTGCTATCACTTGCCCACAATCTTCAAAGCCAGCCACAGAGGCCCAAACAGTCCTACACCACACCACCCCTTCTGGAACCTTCCCCCATCCTCCAACCTTCCTGTACCCCAACCAGACAGAAAGGTTCTCCCCTTCCCAGGACCATGGTGACCAGGTTGGACTAAGATAACACAGACTGACTAACCCCTTGTGTCGAAGTCCGCCAACTTCAATTGCGCTCGCAAAGTCTTCTTGTAGGTTCTAGGGAGGCGCAGACACCTCCAGGGCTAGGGAAGACATTTTTCTGTCTATGAAAGCCGGTATTATTTTAATACTTAATGCACACACATTTTCTATAAAATCACGTAAAAAGGCCTGCACTGATTTCGTCATCATCATCACTGTGTTGTTACTTTTCTCATTGCCATCACCAAACACTTGCCAGGGAAATTTAGGGAGGAAGAGCCACCACATGTTTTGGCTGAAAGGCACTAAGAACTCAAGCTAGAACGGAACTGAAAACCTCCTCCCTGCTGCCTCACTGTCATCGTGCTGTGAAGTCTTAATTAGCAGTGGACTCTGCAAAACTATACAACTGGCCAGCCAGGCAAGATGTGACAGTTTGTGCAATAGTGGCATGTCAGTTATGTGGACAACCAACTTCTCTCTAATTAATTGGACTCGAGTGCCCATCCTTGGGAGGGAATTCATGCGTGCTACTGAAAACTTAGTCAGAAGCCTAAGGCTGGGAAGGTCATAAGCCCTGTAGGAGGAACTACTACTGCTGTCTGGCTAAGTACGTATATTATTCCCACAAAATTGCATTTATACAGATTAGTGCTGCTCTCACTTTTAGTTAGGAAACTTTCTCTTCTCAAATGGCTGTGACTGCTGGGGAGGAACAAAGCTTGCCAAGATGCTGAAAAGAAGTGACAGTGGAGCGTCCAGCACTAAACGAGACATCTCTCTCACACGCTCCAAGACTCAGGGAGTGTAGTAGAAGGGGTGGCAGGAAGAATGAAAGAACCAAAGGATGGGGAGGAGTGCTTTGAAATGTCATCTTACAGACACAAAGTGGTCATTATATTCATGATCTCACAGTGGCTGTGGTTGTCTGCATGAGACCTGGGCCCATCTACAGGTTCTCGTGGTTGGTAGAAGAGGGGGGAAAACAGCAACAAAAACAAAAGTCAATATGGAATAGGGAGTAGTAGGAGAAAAGAGGGATTTCTTTTTTAAAAATATTTTATTTATTTATTTATTTGAGAAGGAGAGAGCGAGAGAGAGAGATACAGAAATAGGCAGGTAGAGAGAGAGAGAGAGAGAGAGAGAGAGAGAGAGAATAGGCGTGCCAAGGCCTCCAGCCACTGCAAACGAACTCCAGATGTGTGCGCCCCCTTGTCCATCTGGCTTACGTAGGTCCTGGAGAATCGAGCCTTGAACCGGGGTCCTTAGGCTTCACAGGGAAGCGCTTAACCACTAAGCCATCTCTCCAGCCCAGAAAAGAGGGATTTCAATGGAGGGAGATGGATAAGGGGAACAAAGAGTGGTAGAAGGGAATTATGTATATTTTTAAAATATTTATTTATTTTTATCTATCTATTTATTTATTTAAAAGCAGCAAAAGAGAGAGATAGAGAGAAGGGGAGAGAGAGAGAGAGGGAGAGAGAGAGAGGATGGGTATTCCAGGGCATAGTGCCACTGCAAATGAACTCCAGATGCATGTACCACTTTATGCATCTGGCTTTACATGGGTACTGGGGAATCAAACCCTGGCTGTTAGGCTTTGCAGGCAAGTGCCTTAACCGCTGAACCACCTCCCCAGATTATGTACATTTTTAAATAAAGGATTTTTAATTTTAATATAATTAAAAATAAGAAAAAATTAGGGAGAAAGATTCACTTTGGCTCACTATTTCAGAGGACTTTCAGTCCATCGGGGGCAGGGTGTGGCAGAGTGGCTTTAGAGTGACAGAAATGTGAGGTGATAGCATGTGGCTGACAGGAAGTACAGATCAGTAGCCAGATAAGAGGCAGACACTGCCTTCAAGGTCTATGCCAATGGCGACTTCCTCCAGGTAGGCCTTGTGGCTGAAAGGTTCCGTGATCTCCTCAAACAGCACCGCCAGCTAGAGACCAAATATTCACACACACCAGGGACATTTCACACTGGAACCATAACACTCACCAGCAATGGCACACTCACCATCTTTTTTTTAAAAAAATTTTCTATTTGATATTTTATTGTATTTATTTATTAGAGAGAATGAAAGTCAGATAGAATGGGTGCAACACGGCCTCTACTTACTGAATCCAGACACATGTGTCACCTTCTGCATCTGGTTTACGTGGGTGCTGGGCATCGAATCTAGGTCCTTAGGCTTCACAGGTAAATGTCTTAACCACTGAAGCCATCTCTCCAACCTACATTCACCATCTTTGTCACTGTCACTAGTTAAATTCTCATAGACAAAAGCTATTTGAATACAGTGACCCAGAGGCTAAATCCATCCCACAATCTGGATTTGTAGTTAACATTTTCTTGGAAACACAACTCCTACCATTTTTCCCCATACTGTCCATGTTGGGTTATGATACTCAACAGCGAAGTTGAATTGCTGCAAGAGAAACCATGTGGGCCACGGCCTAACATCCATGGAGACATTCACCCTCCCTCGCATCACGCTGCCCAGTCTCAAATGAGAACGGGAAGCAGTCAGAGGAGAGACCTGACTGAGGAGCGATGGCAGAGTCTCTGGGGCAGCTGACCAGCTTGCTCCCTCTCTCCCAGACAAGCTGCTGCGACCTAGAGAAGGAAGCCCAGGGCTCCTCCAAGGCCACATGGAGCCTACAGAGAGCCACGTGGTCGAGGCTCCCCGAATGCCCCCTGCCACCTCCTTGCTTTGTTTCCCATCTTTTTACTTGGGCTGGTTTCCAGGAGGTACTGAAGTCATCACAAATTAAAACAGAAAAAAACAAAACAAAACAAAACAAAAAAAACCATGTGCCTCAGAAGGGGAGCCCCGCCCCTTAAAAATAGGGTCTGGGGAGATGGCTCAGTGGTTAAAGGTACTTCAAGCCTGCCAGCCTGTATTCCATTCTCCAGCATCTGCACAAAGCCAGATGCAAAGTGTCTTGCACATGTGGAATACATTTTCAACAGCAAGAGACCCTTGTGTGCCTCCACAATCCCCCACATTCGTGAAAATAAGTTTTTAAAATATTTTTATATTTATTTATTTATTCAAGAGAGGGAAAGAGGCAGAGAAAGGAGAGAGAGAGAGAGAGAGACAGAGAATGGGTGTGCCAGGGCTCCAGCCACTGCAAATGAACTCCAGATACATGTGCCACCTTGTGCATCTGGCTTATGTGGGTACTCGGGAATTGAACCTGGGTCCTTGAGCTTCACAGGCAAGCGCCTTAACCGCTAAGCTATCTCTCCAGCCCACAAATAGGTTTTTTTTTTTTTAAATTTTTTTTTGAAGAGAGACAGAGAGACAGAGAGAGAGGGAGAGGAAGACAGATAGAGATGGGCGCACCAGCAGCCTCTCAGCTACTGCAAACGAAATCCAGATGCGTGCACCCCCTTGTGGTCAAGTGTGGCATTGCGCCCTTGTGTCACTTTGCAACTGGCTAAATGTGGGACTTGGAGATTGGAACCGGGTTCTTAGGCTTAGCAGGCAGACGCCTTAACCGCTAAGCCATCTCTCCAGCCAACAAATAGGTTTTTAAAGAAACTTAGAAACTTGTTTTAAAAATGTAAAGGCAGATAGAAAAAAACTTACAAACGTGTATGTTACTCATGGCTCCATGAACTCTCAGTGACTGGTCCTGTTACCAGGGGCTTAATTGTATGGGTTGGAGGAGTGTGTGATTTGTAGCCAGCATCATTGTTCCTGTCCCTCTACATGATGGCTACGCAGGAGGCGAAAGAGGGCTTTGAAGACCCTCTTTTGAAGCCAGACTGTGAGCTGTAAACCATAATATCCAATTCATCACCAAGCATAGGGACACAGTGAGAAAGACCCCAACCATAATTTGTCCTTACTCCCTGCACTGTCCTTGTCATCTCCGTTCATGTTATCCTTTCCTGAGCTGTGACCCTGGGTCAGAAGTGCTGTCACTGGTAAAATTAAAAAAATAATAATAATAAAGCAAAAGAAAAAAATCACTTGTAACTTCATTTTGGAGATTACAATTGAAAACAATTGGGTATATTCACACGAATAATAGCAGAGTGTCTCATAGTCCATTGGGTTCATGCACCTAATTTCATGTATTCCTTCCTGTTCAACATTTAAGAATGTAAAATATGCATTCTACATATACATATACATATACATATACATATACATATACATATACACCCAGCTGAGTATTCTTGTCATTAAATCACTGCACACTGTTACCCAGATCTCTTCAACTTGAGCTGATAGCTGAGGACTTTTCGTTCCAGGGAGGTGCCTGTCCTAAGAGTGGATGCCCAATAACAGAATGCTCTGCAGAAAGCCCACCTGTGCCCACATCGTCTGAAGACCTCATGCTCTGTCGAAACAATGATGGCTTCCAGCATGCCAGATTCCCAAGCCCATCTCCAAACATGTTTTCATTTTAACTTTAGAGCAATCCTGGGAAAAAAAAATCATATGGAATTTTTAAAAGGAGGAAATCAGTTAATTTGTCCAAAGTCATTCCACTAGAAAACAGGAAACTGGGTTCTGAAACTTACACAACTGCCAGAGACTGGCCACCTTAAGGCTTCATTGTCCCCAGGTGTCCCTCTTCCTCCCCTCCACATCAGACATCAATGTACACACATCCCACATAATTTATTCATAACATATGTAAGAGTTCATTTGCAGTTGCTTAGCTGACAAAGAATGTGACATTGTGGATACATTTAAATATTTATTGATTTCAATTTTGTAGAAGGTGCAGGTTGCTTTCGCCTGCTTGGCATCCAATGCATCCTTCGCCCCTCCCTGCTGTGTTCTTAGCTGTGGCCCACTTTCTCAGGTTCCTGTGTCCGGGTCCCCTGGTGGGTTTGGCCAGTGGAAAGCCCATGTAGGAGAGGAAGAGGAGAAGAGAGGACAGAGGGCTGGGTTGTCACTCATGTGGCTATTGATAACATGTCCTCTGTGACCGCTCCCAGAGATGGAGCCCACTGTGGCCCCTGGCTCACTGGCTGACGTGCCTTCTGGGTCTGGTAGTAGCCCTCCCTCCCTCCCCCCCCCCCGGCTTGGCCTTTTCATCTGACCTGGCTCTTGTCTCTGTGTTGCCTCCTTATTTCCCAGGTCTAGGGAACACATGCTTTGCTTTTGGCCTCTTCATTGGACGCTGACAGATTTGGATTTTGCTCTGTTTTTATTTGGAACATGCATTTCACCTTTGACACTTTTCCTTTTCACATGTGTATGGGTGTGTGGTATGTATGTGTGTGTATGTGTAGGTATGTGTGCATATGTGTAAGTGTAGCTATGTCTTCCTCAATCACTCTACCTTATATATTGTATATACGGGGTTTATGCCTTAACACATATACAGGTTTATAGCTGTATATACCTTATATGTTATATATACAGATTTTTCATATACCTTTTATATTTACCTTATATATTATATATACAGACTTTCCCACTGTTTGACTAGTTTAGCCAGCCAGCGATTCCCAGGGCTCCTCCCATCCCTGCCTTCTGACTGACTGCTGGGAATCCAGGCAGACCTCCACACCTGGAGATGGCCATGAAAACAGGTGCTCACGCTTCTATGGCAAACCTTTCACTGACTGAGCCATCTTCCCAAGTCTAACTCTGGCACTGTGAACACTTTTCAGACCCATGCGTTACTGTGCCATAGTGTTTAGTTGGTGTTTTCTTGAGCCATGCTGGCCAGGATGGGGCCTGAGGGACGTGATGTCTCTGCATTCACACCCGCTCATCTGATCATCTGTCTGATCATCTCTGCATCTAGCCCATCTTCTCAAGCACTCACTCCTTCTAGACTCATCCGTCTATCTACTCTGTCACTTGCTTCCTCATCCATCCATCCCTCCATCCTCCATCCTTTTACACATTCATCCATGTATCTACTCATCCACCCATCCTTCTATTCTTCCATTTGTTCTTCTTTTCATCCAAGAAATACGAATTGCTCGTGTATTAAACTTTGGATTGGAATTTAGAGTAACAGAACAAGTCAGGCGCATTCCTCCCTGGCAGGAACCTTGCAATTCAACAGAAGAGACGAGCACCATAACACACAACTACTTTAGAGGGTGGCAAGAGGCCTGCAGAGGGCCAAGTACATTGGAGAAGCTCAGAAAAAAAAAAAAAATTGTTGGGTTGGAGAGATGCCTCAGTGGTTAAGAAGCTTGCCTTCAAAGCCTAACAACCAGGGTTCGATTCCCCAGCACCCATGTAGAGCCAGATGCATCTGGATTTCACTTGCAGTGGACAGAGGCCCTGGCATACCCATTCTCTCTGTCTCTCTTTTCTCTATCTCTCTCTCTGCTTGCAAATAAATAACAAAAATATTTTTAAAAAATTTTCTGAGGGAATGAATGAACAAATGCTGTCATGGAAGCAGTAGAGGATATTCTGGGTTTGAAACTTTGATGACTACTTATGTGGTTCAGAAGGGCAGGGAAGGGGTCAAAGAGGGACTAGCACATGGTGGTGCACACCTTTAATCCCTGTACTCAGGAAGCAGAGGTAGGAGGATCCCTGTGAGTTCGAGACCAGCCTGAGATTACAGAGTGAATTCCAGGTCAGCCTGGGCTAAAGTGAGACCCTACCTCGAAAAAAAAAAAAAGAAAAAGACAAAGAAGAAGAGGGTAATGGGGTTAATGTGACCCGAGTACATTCTATAGATGTATGAAGTTATTTCTCAAACAGGACAGGGATGAGTTCTCAGAGTAGGGCACTTTGAGCGGCTTGGGAATGACCAGCCTGAAGCAAGGTTGGGAGTTGGAGAAAACAGCAGCTGGGGCAGAAAAAAGAGCAGAGCCAAAACCACAGATGCAAGAGTTCACCTTCGCAGCAAGTAAGAAGCTGCGGCTGTGCCATGTTTCAAGTGTGGGTTTTTTTTTTTTTTTTTTCACTCTGGTCCAGGCTGACCTGGAACTAACTCTGTAATCTCAGGGTGGCCTCAAACTCACGGCGATCCTCCTACCTCTGCCTCCCGAGTGCTGGGATTAAAGGCGAGCACCACCACACCCTGCAAGTGTGGGTTTTTTGATCTGCATGCGTTACAGTGCCTAGCATGGATCTAGAGATTTCCCCTGGAATGTCACTGTTAAATACAGTTGTGCAGAGGAGTGCTCAGCGCTGAAACATCTCTATCACACCTTCCAAGGCTCAGGGTCCATTGCGGAACGAACGTAAGAACCAAAGGAAGGGTAGGACTCCTTACAACGTGCTCCTCCAGACGCAAAATGGCCTGGATATCCATGACCTCACAGTGCCTGACACTACCTGCACAAGACCATCATAACAGGAGGAAAAGATCATGACATCAAAATAAAAGAGAGACTGATTGAGAGGGGGAGGGGATATGATGGAGAGTGGAGTTGCGAAGGGGAAAGTGTGGGGGGGATACATGGGATACTGTCTACAGTTAAGGAAGTTGACAACAAGAAATAAACATGGTTGTGGATGTCACCGAGTCTCCATTTTGGTACTCTTACCCATTTTCATCTTAGAGCAAATCCCTTTGAGGACGATGGCAGGGCCAAAGACATGCTTCTTTAAAAAATTAATTTCAGTTGACAAACTGCCCTCCAGAAAGGAACGCTAATTGGCATTCCCACCGACAGCGTGTGAGAATGTCAATTTTCCCACATCTCTGCTATTTTGGGGTCTTGTCAAATTTTTAATCCTTTCCAATATGATGGGTGAAGAAAAGATGAGTCATGTTTATTTTTATTTAGCACATTTAATTACTAATGAGGTAAGGCACCCTTTTGTGTGCTGAAGTTGGTGCGTTGTTTTATTTTGCAAATTGCCTCTTGGGCTTGCTCTCCAGAGCCTTTTCTTCTGCTGGTCACATTCTCTTCCCTTTCCTTCCCCTTTCCCTTCCCTTCCCTTCCCTTTTTTCCAGTGTAGGGCTGTTAAACTCTCACCTGATGGTGGGTGACATCCCCCTCTTCCACACTGAGTTATTTGTTTCTGTATTCTTAAACTTCATGATTTAGTTTCATGTAGGCTTATGGATATTATTGTTATTAAATTATTTTTATTTAGTTATTTGAGGGGGAAGAAATGGGCATGTAAGATCCTACTGCTACTGCAAACACACTCCAAATGCATGCACCACTTTGTCTCTCTGGCTTTACCTAGCTACTGGGAATTGAACTTGGGCCAATAAGCTTTGCAAGCAAGCACCTTTAACTGCTGAGCCATCTATCCAGCCCAGCTTATGGACATTATAAAAAATGAGAATAATAAGGATAGATGCTACCTATAGTCAAAGCTATCAAATTTCTTCTTCATATTAATTTTCTTTTTTAAACTTTTTATTTAATTAATTTGTTTATTTGCAAGCAGAGAGCGAGAGCGAGAGCGAGAGAGAGAAAGAGAGAGAGGAGATAGAGAAAGAATGGGTGCGCCGGGGCCTCTAGCCACTGCAAACGAACTCCAGATGCATGTGCCACCTTGTGAATCTGGCTTACGTTGGTACTGGGGAATTGAACCTGGGTCCTTTGGCTTTGCAGGCAAATGCCTTAACCACTAAGCCATCCCTCCAGCCCCTATATGAATTTTCTAGCTTAAAAAATGGTTATGAGGCTCAAACCCAGAGCCATATGCATGCTAAGTTTATGCTCTACCATTGAGCCCAAGTTTCTAGCTTTCTTGGAAAACCTTTAGGGTTTACTTTTGCAAAATATTTACATGTTCTATAGTAATACAATATTGGATTCAGTTGAAAACGTGAGCCCAAGATTTTTTTTTTTAATTTAAGATTATTTAATTGAATTCTAGTTTGGTGGTACAGGCAGCCTGTAATCCTATCTAGTAGGGAGGCTGAGGCGAGAGGGTACAAAGTTCAAGGCCTGCCTGGGCAACTAAGGAAGAGCCTGTGTCAAAATCTGAAAAGATGAAAGCCAAAAGAGGGCTAGGGCTATTTCTCAGAAGTGGAGCACTTGTCTAGAATTCACTAGTAAGGGGTTGAAAACATGGCTGAGGGGTGGCACGTGGGAGGCTCTGGGTTCAAGCTTCAGCAACACACACACACACACACACACACACACACACACACACACACACTTACTTAACTCCTATGGTGTTCTGAGATGCTACTTGTATAATGTAATAGTAAATTTCACTTCTCTTGTCTGGCGGTTCCAAGACTTTGATATCTGTCAAGTATAGTGCTCAACAACTTCCTTCTTTGGCCTCAGACTTGGGAAAATGCTTTTTATTGAAAAGAGAGAGAGAGAGAGAGAGAGAGAGAGAGAGAAAGAAAAGGGCATGCTAAGACCTCCAGTCACTGCAAATAAACAATAGACATATGTGCATCTGGCTTATGTGGGTCCTAGGGAATCAAACTTGGGTCATTTGGCTTTGTAGGCAAGTACCTTAACTGCTAAGCCATCTCTCCAGCCCTCCACTCTCTATTAAGCCACTCTTCTATACATCTTTTATACATACTCCAGACCCTTTAAGAGCAAACTTTACTTTTCTAATCAATTAAGCAGACCCATAGACACTTCCCCCTCTCCAAAGCAACACTGGGCTGCTGTCAGCTCCTCTGTCTAGGCTTTCGACATCCTGGCCCCCTCTGGGAGTGGGCGCTGCGTATGTTGGCTGGGAGAAGGTCTCCTCTGAAGGTACCCTGGCTACTCACCCTATGCAGCCCCGGGCCTGAAACATGGTGTGGGATCAGGAGGGCTCCCATGGCCATGTATCCCAACCGACAGCTCCATCACCACAATCCTAAGACTCCGCCCCAGCTGCCCTTAAGTGGGCCTGGGTACTCACTGGCCAGAGCTGGACATGGGTTCCAGAAGCAGTCTTGTACAGGACACTAAGAGGCTGTGCTCTTCTTCTTGTGACAGCCAGCAGCCCATGACTGGGTGACATGGAGTCCTGAAAGCTTAGACGCTTTATTCATTTTAGAACAAAACCTCGCTTGGGACTGTGCTGCAATCAGAACTTCCCAAATACTCAAACAGGGAAGTCTCCAGCCATGACTGGTCTTTTGCCTGCCTGTTGCCCCTGCCCCAATCTGCTGTCCCTTACTGATTTCCCCTAAGAGTACAGTTGAGGCTCTGCTTTGGGGAATTGCAGCCTCACCCAATGGGAGGAGTCCACCTGGTCCACCCTTCGTCAAAGTCTATATCCCCTGCCACATGACTTGAACGACAATCCCTAGAGAAACTGGCTATTTATGTCACCCATCAGCCTGGGATTACTGAGCAGGGAGGTCTCCAGCGGGAACGCGTTGATCTTGCAGCCTGAGCTGGCCCTTGTCTGGGAGGATGGGCTGAACAGACTTGATCAGAGGCTGAAGCCGCAGCAGGGTTTGGAACAGACGACACGGTCTTGTACGTGCATGTGACCTGGAATTTCCACAAGCCCCGGCTTTGGGCTTTGAGGACAAGGCTGAGGGGAAAGCTCAGAGAATCCCACCTGGCACGGTGGAGAGGAAACAGCTGGAGCTTGTTATACAGGAGTTGGCACAAGCTGGGCATTTTTCCAAGCTCAGAAGGTTTTAGAGAAATTCCAAATGAGGGATGTTTACAAAAACTGTGTCCCTGGATGAATCACTGTTTCCCCCCAAGGGGGTCTCCTGGGGTCTCCATCTAAGTCAGGCTTCTGCACCGGATCCGCTGAGACAGAGGCGTTTCCGAACTTGAGGCTGGCTTCCATGACAGTGAACGATTCTCCCCCAGCCTCTCACACAAGCTGATCTATGACATCCCTTTACCCACGTGCTCCAAGGACCAGCAAAGACCATGTTCCTGTTTTGCTCTGTACAGGGAACTTAATGGCCCTCCTTTATTTTGTACTCATGTTCAGTCTCCAAAAGGCTGGAGCAACCTGGGGCACTTGACCACTCTGTTAGGAAAATGCCCACCCAAGAGGAGGTATCCACCCCCACACAGGCTGCTTCATCAAAACTTCACAGGATGCTAAGGTAGATCACCTTGGCAAAGAACGTTCCAGAATTTCTCTCGGAGCCTGGACTGCCTTCCTTTTTTTTTTTTTTTTTTTTTTTTTTTTTTTATGGGCAGGTTTCCTTGGCTATTTCGATTTGCATATTTGAAAACAACTGAAAAAGCAATTAATTCAAATCTAAATAACTTCCATGCTTAGAATTATGTTTATGGGCTTCCAGCAGACAAATTTATGGAGATGTCTGGGGACCAGGCCTCTGACACAGAATAAGCATTAATCTCTCTGGAAGATGGGTCCCGAGTTTATTTCTAAAACTGATGTGGAATGAGGAGCCGACATGGAGCTCTTAAGGCCGAGTGATAATCACACACTTTAGCGCATTTCAATTGTGATGGTGTGCACAGGAGGCAGCAACCTTGGCGTTCCTCACAGTTCTGAATGGGGCTGTTCCCAAAGGAGGAGCTGCCCTCCGAGTAAAGGAGACACAGAGTTACTTATGAGCCCAGGGAGAATTTTCCTTCCTTCCTTTTTTCTTTTTTAACTACAATTTACATAGAAGAGGCTGTCTGCCAACGTGATAACCAAGAAACACCTGGTGAAATGTCCATTAAGTGACAAAGCTTTCTCCTCCCCAGTCTTTATCTCCCAGAAGGACAAAGAGAAAAAAAAGAAAAAACATAAAGGAAGAAAAGGCAAATAAAAAGAAAGGGGGCGGGGGAGAAGCAAGTAAAGGCGCTAGATGGGCATCATTAGAGAGCCCCAGAGGAGTGAAACGCTTCGCCAAGGCCAGGGGAAAATCAGGTGTGGGCTGTGTTGAGCTGCGTCCAAGCTGGAGCTGGCAGGGCTGACATCCCGAGTCTCCAGCATGCTGTCTCTTCAGGAAGAGGAAAAAGGCAAGGGCCCCAGAATCACACATTTCTTCAATCTGTTTTTCCTTTGAATTTGATTTAATCTTGGCCAAAGGGGTGGTCCCTCCCCAGAAAGGTGACGGTTGAATCTCTGTAACCCAACGCTCAACCGCCATCACCCATCTTCCAGGCACAGGGACTGCCTGCATGCCAGCACCCACCTTTGCTCTCAAGGGAGTTCCTAAGAGGACATATTCATGATAGGACAACTCTGGTGACCACCAGGATGTGGTAGGGACACGGCAGGCTGGGGTGGGGGTGACTTCCATGAATAAAACTCTGCTTATTTTACTTTTTCATATCAAAATATGTACCTGATCAGTTATTATGGAATAACACTTGACAAAGATAAATGGGCCAGGCTTGTGATTTAAGGTACGCAGAAGGCTGAGGCAGGAGGATCAAGAGTTCAAGGTCTTCCTGGAGAACAGAGTTAGTTCAAGGCCAGCCGGAGCAAGTTAGTGAGACCCTGTTTCAATATTAAAAAAAAAAAAAAAAATACTGGCTAGCCGGGTGTGGTGCACGCCTTTAATCTCAGCACTTGGTAGGCAGAAGGTAGGAAGATCACTATGAGTTTGAGGCCACCCTGAGTCTACATAGTGAATTCCAGGTCAGCCTGGGCTAGAGTGAGACCCTACCGCAAAAAAAAAAAAATAAAATAAAAATAAAAAATAAAAAAAACAGGCTGTAATTTCATGTGACATGAGTGTTAAGGGGAGGCAAGGAACACACACGTCAGGGAGGGGTGGGGAGGGAGCGTGGGAAGACACATAGCTTTTATTTCTTAGATAAACACTGAAAAGAGGACTCTCATATGATAATCATGGGTTTGGCTTTGTGGGAACATGATGAAGTGTTTTCTTAAAATGATGATCCTATTTCATTTGGTGAACAGCAGTTTGTGAGGGTTCTGGTGACTCCACATGCTGGCCAGCGCTTGGTGTTTTCCTGGTATGTCCTTGTGATTTTACATTGTGTTTATCTAAAGAGGTTTGGCTGTATTTTCACTTTCCATTCCCATATATTCTTTTAAATACCTTGCAGGCATAGACAAGACCCTTCCTAAGACTAGGGCAGGAAAAGATCCATGAGGAGGCCCAGTGACACTCACCCCCTACGTAGTGAACCCCAGAACAAGGGGAAGACAGAGGCCTGGAGCTTCCTTCCACGTACATCTGCATGAAGATGGCGCAGAGTAGGGGCGGGGTGGGGTGGCGTGAGCAGAAACTCCGAGAAAGATCTTTTGGCTCTTCTGCTCTCCCCCAAGCACAAAACCATGGCAACGATAAATCCAGCTTTTAACCAAATTAACTGAATGTACAATAACAGCCGAATAGAAGGAGAGAAATGCCAATGCCTAGGAATAAAGGCTATTTAATTTACCAGAAAAAAAAAATTGAGTCCATGGTTCTATATCCAGCTAAAATGTCTTCAGAAGTAAACACAAAATAGACTCTTCATTAAAAAAAAAAAAAATAGCCCTAGCAAAATCACCGTTAGCCAGCAGGAACCACACTTCAAAATAGTAGATTTTCAGGCAGAATGAATGTGGTATCATGCAGAAACATGGATTTGCATATGAAATGAAGGTCTGTAGAAGTGCTAAAAAATGAATTCTCATGGTGTTTTTCTTCATTTTCATCACTCTAAAACACAACTATCTAAAATATAGCTAGTAATGATATGTTGTGGGACTTCCATGAACAGGAAACTATACAACAATGATAACCAAAATAAAGGGGGATTGTGGGGCTCATGCATCCATCTACATTGCCATTTCTTAAAATATGTTTGTGTTTTTCCAGAAAAGGTGTTACCCTATTATCCCAACTGGCATGGAACTCACACACTGGTCTCAGACTTTTCAGTCTTCAAAGTACTGGGATTAACAGGTATGGGCACTGCGCCCAGTATGTCTTGTAACAAATTTATGTTTGCCAAAGAAGTCTGCCAGTCTTCTTCAATGCATTTTGCACGAGAGATACAGGCAAATTTCCTCCCAAGGTTCGACAAATAGAGAGATGTTTATCACACTCGACTCATAAGGTGACCAAATTGGAAATCACCAAAATATTTATCCACTGGGGAAAAGCAATAAACACAATGGACGACTACATAGTAATGAAAAAGGAATGAATTACTTACTGTCAGGGCAATATTATGCATACATTTCAAATTCATTACAAGCAAAATAAGTCAGACATGAAAGATTATGTACGGTTTTACCTATATCAGACCTTACATCAACAAAATATGGGTATGGAAAATTGATTAGTGGTTGCTAGTGGCTGGGGATGGATGACGGAGATTGATTCAAAAAGCAGGAAAGAATGTAGGGGTTGGGACCACTGTTCCCTGTCTTGACTGTGCAGTGCGTATGTTGTTACAATGAGCCGTATGCACATGCTTTCTGACTTAATATGTTGTGACAATGCAACGGTACCAAGTCATGTATGTGCATGCAAATTCAGTAGAAACTGCCCTCTGAATGCTCAATTCTGGTCTTTGCTCTGGCCATGGGGAGAGGCAGGATGACTGTCTCGAGATGCTGGGCCATGAGCGCTGAGCCCCACACTCCCAGCTCCGTGAGGTCACAGGGGGAACCCCGTACTCGGTGCTGTACAGGGTGGCCGAGGCCTGACTGGCAGAGCAAGAGAATCACTGCATTTTCTCCTAATGGTATTTTCAACTTCAGGTAGGGTTGAGGGATGTGGTCCCATGCTGAGTCCAGGAGCAGCTGTACTTAAAATAGTAACTTATATTCCATGTGAGTTAAGTATTGATTTAGAAAAAAAAAAAACTATAGGGAAGTAGAAATGAATAAAAATTATGCCAGGTCTCATAGGAATTGAAGTAATAAGACAGGGATGGTTCTGGTTTAAATAAGCATCCCCCCACCCATGTGTTGTGGCACTATTTGGAGGTGAGGGAACTTCTAAGTGGGCATTATTGGAAATAAGGTCACTTGGGGGTTGTTTAAGAAGGAGCTAGCTGAACCACATCTCTTCCTCTTGTCTCTCCTCTTCTGTCCCTCTCCCTCCCTCTCTCCCTCCTTCCCTCCCTCTCTCTCTTTCCTCTTATCTCTTCTCCTCTCTCTCCCTCCTCTCCTTCTCCTTCTCTCCTCTCCTTCTCCTTCTCTCCTCTCCTCTCCTCCCCTTTCCTCTTATTCCTTGCAGCCACAAAAGGAGCAGCTTCCCTTGTTACACACATCTGTTATGCCACTCTTCCTCACAATAGACCTAAAATCAGTCATATGATCACAGACAGAAACTTCCCAAATTGTGAGCAGAAATCAACCTTTCTCCTTTATAATTTATGTCAGGTAATTTTTATAGTAACAGAAAGCTGACAGAACTATGATCGATAATTTTAATGTGATACAAAAATAACTTTATCAAACATTTCTTTAATCTTCAGTTCCTTAAAGATGTCTTTGGCACATGGTGTCAAATAGAGCTTTTTGAATAAATGAATGACTGCACAGTTACTGTCTGATGCACATGTGTGTGTGCATGTGTATGTGTAAGTGCATCCCATGATGTGGGTACGGGCCTGAAATCCCAGCGGAGGCAGAAGGATCAAGTTCAAGCTGCAGAGTGAGTTCAAGCCCAGCTTGGGAAACTTAGTGAGATCCTGTCTCAAAATAAAATAAAAGGCAAAAAGAGAGAGGATATAGTTCAGTGGTAGAGCACTTGCGTAGAATCTGCCAGAGAAGGGTGTGTTCAAAGCCCAGGATTCCATCCCAGTACCCCCAAAATAAAAATAATGATAAAAATTTAAATGTCCCTATATAGGTATAGATTTCTCCATCTCTCTCTTTGTTTCAGCATCCATATTTGCACATCTGTTTGTTTTGGTTGGTACCACCTATATGGATACACTACTGTATTTTTAAGCCTCTACCTTATACTCTTCTCTACCTATTTATTTTCAGCCCATCTATGCAATTCTGTTCAACTGTGTCTCTAAAGACAGCTATGGGGCTGGAGGGATGGCTTAGTGGTTAAGGCATTTGCCTACAAAGCCAAAGGACTCAGGTTTGATTCTCCAGGACCCACGTAAGCCAGATACACAAGGTAGTGCATGCATCTGGAGTTTGTTTGCAGTGGCTGGGGACCCTGGCGTGCCCATTTCTCTCTCTCTCTCTCTCTCTCTCTCTCTCTCCCTCCATCTTTCTCTCTCAAATAAATAAATAAAAATATTTAAAGACAGGTACATGTTGCATCTTGTTTGATGACTAGATCCCCCAGCTGTGCCTACTGAAGGAGCCATCAATGCTTCTTCAAAAAGCAAGTGAAAATGGGTTAGAGAGCCCGTCATGTGTTGGTGGAGTATAGGGCTTCAAAGATTAGACTTGCAAGTCATGTCAGGGGGGACCTAGTGAGCAGGCAGCTGGTGTGACCTGGAGAAAAGCAGAGAGAAGAGGGAGGACAGCTGAGGAGACAGAGCCCTAGGCTCCAGCACAGGTGCCTTCTAGCCTGGCCAACATGGTACCATCAAACCTTGAGTCAAGGTTTCCCATTGCAAAAAGAAAGCCCACTGTATAGAAATGGGGCTGCTTAGGGGCTGGAGAGGTGACTCAGCAGTTAAGGCACTTGCCTGCAAAGCCTAATGACCCAGGTTTGATTCCCTAGTACTCATGTAAAGTCAGATGCACAAAGTGGCACATGCATCTGGAGTTGGTTTGAAGTGGCTGGATGACTTGGTGCTCCCATTCTCTGTCTCTCTTCTCTCTCTCTCTCTTTCTCTCTCTCATGATCCCTCCCCCCCCCGCACCGCTTGCAAATTAAAAAACAAGAAATAGGACTGTGTGAGTGTTGTTGGAGGTGAGACCATGGAAGGTGAGGCCGTGGCAGGTGAGGCCGTGGAAGGCGAGGCTGTGGAAGGTGAGACCATGGAAGGCCGTGGCAGGTGAGGCTGTGGCAGGTGAAGCTGTGGAAGGAGAGGCCGTGGAAGGCGAGGCCGTGGCAGGCGAGGCCGTGGCAGGCGAGGCCGTGGAAGGCGAGGCCGTGGAAGGCGAGGCTGAGGAAGGCGAGGCCGTGGCAGGTGAGGCCGTGGAAGGTGAGGCAGTGGAAGGTGAGGCCGTGGAAGGTAAGGTGTGGTGATGCAAAGAAGCCACAGGTGGACATCAGCTCACTCTGCATCCTGCATGCAATGTCTTCATGGCCACCAATAGGACCGTTGGGACCATTTTAAAGATATTTATATTAATCCCTGCTGCCTGACCTTTCATTTTCCAGCTACTATGCTTTTATTGTTTGTTTGTTTGTATTTTTTTCTTCCTTTTTACTAGGGTTACTACATTTTCTTTCATCGCAAAAGTGATTCAGAAGTTGGACATCCCATTTGTAATACTCTTTTAACTTTATGCCTATCATGGAAAAAAATCAACAAAATAATGAACACTTGCTGTGGATGAAGACTCAAATGCTTCAAGAGCTTTTCTTTCTTTTCTTTGTCAATGTATGAGTGTGATGTGTATGTACGTACGTGTGCAGGAACTCGTGTGTGAGTGGGAGTGTGCATGTGTGCGTGGAGACTAGAGATTGACATTGGATCTCTTCCTCTGTTGCTTCCCATCTTATTTGTTGAGACGGGGGCTCTCACTGAACTCCGAGAGCACTAATTTGGCCTAAGGATTTTCTGTCTCTACCTGCCCAGTGATGGGATTGCAGCACACAGCAGCCTGCCTGGTATTATGTGGGTGCTGGGAATCTAAACTCAGGTGCTGTGTGTATGTAGCAAGCCTTCCCTTCTCAGCATCACCTCCCAGCCCCTAGAGATCGTTTTATAAACAAAGACCTCCATGTCCATACTCTCAAGGGCCAGCACAGTTTGTCAGAGGTGAGCCCCTGGTCGCCTGTTCTCCATGTTGAATTTTCTGTATTTCCAAATCACCACTTTTGATTTATGGGATGGAGACACCACCTACAGACTTCTTCCTTGGTTTCAATATAGTTTGGCTCGATGGTTTATGTGCATCCTCCCAGCACACTTTAATCACTCATCCATTTCCAGTTATCCTCCTCCATCCATGCTTGTAGCAAACGTGGATTTACTGCTCGCTACGTTCCAAGCACAGTTCTAAGAGCATTGCGTATTAAGCCACTTCAGGTGGAATCTACCGTTTTGTAACCTTCCTGAGGACATGCAAAAGAAACCCAGCTTCACCCCAAATGAGAAGGAGCTGACACTGGTCAGGTCCAGCTAGTCAATGAGGTCATTAAAGTCACTGACAGGACTATGGGTGAGGCGCAGTCGGTGGCATCAGGTAAGCGTCCCTCCTCCTGTCAAGTATTGACATCTTACAGACATTTACTATTTCTAAGGTCACGTGCACTGGAGGCAGAAGGAGTGGTAGGTGGAATCTCAGAGGAGGGTCCTGTGAGGGTCTTGTGACCCTCCCTTCGAGAGGGGATGTTATCAGCTCCACCCTGTAGATGCAGTATCTGTATCTGTTTCTCTGTTGCCATGACTGCAAGCCAATGGATGCAGGAGGTCACCATAGCCACAGCCGCTCTGCCTCATGATGGCAACCGTCATGTCCAGCCCGGAGGCAAGAGCTGCACCACAGTTACTAACGCCCCAAACCACTTCTAGTCAGGGTAAAGTGTGGACTAAAATATTTGATTTCTGACACTGTAAAATGAAGATATTAGTTCTCAGAGCCCACCCCATTTCGAGCTCACAACCGCTTTCAAATGCACTTTTATTTTGACAAGATTCTTAACATTTATGTTCCTCCCTGTAATAAAAGCTAGGTCTTCCGTGACTTGTCTTTGCGGGTGATTTGGAGGCAAAGGCTAATAAATGGATTTCACATCCCCAGGGTTATGTCATAAGACAGACAGCAGAATGCAGTAAGATCTCAGGAGGCATCTCCTTCCCTACAAGACCCATGTCATGACCACTAAGCCATGCGGGGAAGATGATATCCAAAGTCAAGTTTAACTTAGTTCTGATTCAGAATAAAGCAGACAACTTCACCAGTGGTGTTGGCGCACTCTCCCATTCTCCCAGTGTGTAATCTTCCATTTTTCCTTTTCTTCTCAGCTATTCTTTTCCCCTAACATATGAGCTGGATACCTGTGGTCTGGGTGCTTGCTGGCATTCTGGACTAGTTCATAGCTTTTGTTCTTGCCTGGATATAGTGTCATCTGGACCCCACATCTTTCTCTTAGTTTATTTCATTTAAAAAACCTATATTATTTTTTAAAATTTATTTTGAGAGACAAAGGGGGGTGGCAATAGGCATGCCAGGGCCTCCAGCCACTGCAAATGAACTCCAGATGCATGTGCCACTGTGTGCATCTGGCTTATCTGGGTTCTGTGGAACTGAACCTGGGTCCTTTGGCTTTGCAGGCAAGCGCCTTAACCTCTAAGCCATCTCTCCAGCCTGACTTCATCTTTTAATTTATTTATCCTAAAGAAAAAATATTCTAACATCCTAAGGGATAAAGGATATTTGAGGTAAAACTTCAGAATCCATATAGTCTTAAATGAATTTATTATTTTCTTATAGGTGATACAGAGTTTGTATAGTTAGAGGATTAAGATTTGAGGTTATTTTCTCACCATTCACAGATCATGAAAGTATTGTTCCATTCTTTCAGTCTTCATTCTGTCTTCCTCCCATCCTCTCCACTCTCTCTCTCGGCATCTACTGCAGGGGCCGGATGGGTGTTGTGTGTTGAAAGCCTGGAGTTTGTTTCTTTGCAGAGGAGAGGACATCCTGATTCCGTCCTGTGAGTTTTGAGGAGTCGCTGTCCTGAGACTTTGCTTGAAAAATGTCAATTTGCTTTTAATTTTACTTTTTATTCTATTTTTACAGTTCCCTATTTCTAGAATCATTGTAAGCCAGAAGGCACGGTTTCAGGTTGGCTCTATTAAGCTTTCAACTCCATTTTTTTTTTCCTTTATGAGTTCGGTTTAGAATTAATTTTTCTGTGGGCATATTGTGAAAATAAAATCCACACGTATATGGTTCACCATGATACATAAACAGAACAATGCTATAACATACAAAACTTCCTGTTGCTCCCTATAGACAAATGAGTCTTGAGCCCTAATTCCTGGTCACCACTGGCTGGTCTATTACTCTACTTTTGAGTGTTTGAGAATGTCATGGAAATGGACTTCCATAACATATATCCTCTTGAATTTGAGTGTTTGAGAATGTCATGGAAATTGTCTTCCATAACATATATCCTCTTGAGTTTAGCTTCTTTCACTTATCTTTATCAGGTTCATTTGAGTTTTTAGACGTGTTAATAATTTATCTTTTCTTTCACCATATGGTGTACCATAGTCTGTCCATCTACAAATCCAAGATTTGGTGGCTTTCCAGGTTTTGGTGATTATGAATAGGCACTGTAAACATCTGCATACAAGTTTTTCTATTTCTGCCATAAAGACTTAGGAGTGAGAGGGTGGATCCTTTTTTCAGTGTGTTTCTAAATACATGGTGTGTTCAGAGTATTCGAATCACCCTGGATGATTTAATGTATGAGGTTCTATTATTCCCCATTTTCATCAAAGTTTTGAGAACATTAGTATAGGAACATGATGCAAACTGCTCATATTCCCATCAGGTCATACTCTTATGTCTCCTCCCCCATCCCCATTCCGCTGAGGACCTCCCTCGGTGCTGATGTAAAGTGTTATACAGCGATGGGCATTTCCTTCATGGCCAACAATATCAAAACCTTGGTGTGACCATGTGGTTTGTTGTCCATATATTCTTTCCATTCAACTTCCAGGTCAAGAGTTTTGCCCATTTGAAAGGTTGAGTTGTTTATTTACAAGTTCTTTACTGACTATGTGATTTTCAAATGTTTTCTTTGATTTCATAGCTTATGTTCTTTCTCTCTTAGTAGGAACTTTCTCAAAGCAAACGTTTCATTTTGATGATTTCTAGTTTATCAACTTTGTATAGAGATTGTGTTTCCCATATCTTTTTGAAGAACTTTTTGCCTGACACCAAGGCATGTTGACTTTCTCCCAGGTTTGTCTGAACACTTTTCAAATAAACTACATTCAGTGAGAACATCTTATTCCCTTCAGTGGTGATTGGACACACACACACACACACACACACACACACACACACACACATCCAAATCCACATGATTTTCTAGCAGGGTTCTTGGATATGAATTCCACTGAGTTGTTCCATTGAATTCTAGGCAGAATTGCTGATGAATGTTGTTTGGAAAGCCGTGGCCAGTGGTTTTAGGAGCGTTCACACAGGGGTTCCCAGCTCCATTTTCATATCTTCCTTTCCCAGGAAAGCTACTGGTCTCTCCTGAGCCATTTGCTGCTGAGACCCTTGGCTTGACGGTGTGACCCTTCCAAGTCAGAAGGATCTGGCAGGAGTTTAGGTGCTGGGTGCATGACCACAGTGGTAACAGAACCTGCTATGCTCTGGGATAGTAGCACAAAGAGTAAGTGGTGGTGGGGATGGGTGGAGACTTCTCTGACTGCAAGCTGTGCGTGTGTAAGGACCTCCAGAAGCAGGAGTTCTCTCCAGATGTTTCATTGGCAGGTGACAGCTGTGCTTACTATTCAGGCTGTCCAGGAATACTGTGTCTTTAACCATCACCCTAATTCCTGCCATTCATACTACAACAGCATCCACAACAAAGTCAACTCTGTTGCTAGGGTATGGAATCATTGGTCTCCCACAGGCTCATGTGCTAGAAGCTTCATCCCCATTGAATTGAGAGGTTATGGAAACTTTAAGAAGTGGAGCCTGGTGGGAGGTGGTTAAGTCATTGGAAAAGCCCAGTGCCCATCTTCTAGGAGTGGTTTAGGTCTTGTAGGGTAGGACTGGTTATCACAAATGTGAATTCAGTGCTGGGGAGATGACTCAGGTGTTACAAGTGCTTTTTGTCAAAGTCTGTTGGCCCAGGTTCAATTCCCCAGTACCTATGTAAAGCCAAATACAAAGTGACACTTAAATATCTGCTGTTCAAGAAACCTTATCATACCCATGCATAGACAAACACACAGACACAAGTCCATGCACACATACACACACACACACACTAGATGTTAATAAAATAAATAGAATTCAGATTGACTGGCTCACACTCTTGCTTCCTTTGACACACATGGACACTTTGTGATCCACCTGCTCCATTAATGTACATCATGAGGCTCTCACACATGTGACCCTCACTTTTAGAGTTTTCAGCTTCCAAACAATGAGTCTAAATGAACCTATTTTCCTTATAAAGTACACAACCTCAGGATTTTGAATAGCAACACAGAATGGAGTAAGACATTTATAAACCCATAAATAAGCACTATGTCCAATTTAAGAGAGCTCAAAAACCTTAATAATGTAGATCAATTAGTGTGAACACCTGGTAGAAAGAGAGTGCTGGAGGAGACAGATAAATATCCAGATAAAAAGTGAGTGTGATATTTAAGGAATATAATTAGCAGTATAAAATACTTTGGGGACTTAAACATGATCTTGAACTAAAAAATAGTACATAAATGAAGAGAATGATCACTGTTGCAACTGAATTCATACTATCATAGATTAAGAGCTACTTGAAACAACAGAGCAAACAAATAAAAAGAGATTATACACAGGATGGAAAAGATAAAAAGCTTATAAGATAAATCTAGGAGGCTAAACATGTGAGTGACAGAAAGTATGGGAAGAGCAAAGGCAGGTACAGAATAAAAATAAAAATAAAAATAAAAACTACCAAATACAAAATAGACCAAGTTCATGGACTCCCTGAAACCACAAGTCTACAGATTTGAAGTTCCTTAACATGTCCCACTAAGTTAAAGGACGCATATGTGTACATAAATACATACTTCGACCCACTTGGTAAGGTTCCTAAATTCCATAGAATTCCAAGTGAAAGACACAAGTTAGTGACATCAGACTTTTCATCGGCAATGTTGGAAGCCGCAGGGCAGTGGAACCGTTTCCATGGATAATTCAGAGAGACCTACAGTCTCAAATCTGTCGGCCCATTAAAGTCATCATGAATCTCACAGAGAGAAATGCACCAAAGGGTTAGAAAGCACATCACCTTCCTTCTATGTTTCTTTACAATCTCTATTATAAGTTGTATTTACAAAGAAGCATTGTGGAAACCACAGAAAACAATGGACATTCTAATAAGTGAGCTATTTCAGGAAATTCTACAAGTGGGAGTGATAGAGTGGAGGAGAAAACTTGTCAAAGATGCTAACAAGAAGCCCCATGAGGAGAGTCGTGGGAAGTGACTTGATCCTCCAGCTAGCTCTCCTCTAAAGAAGTAGGGGGAAGTTAGAACAACACAGTGGAAGAAATAATTTGTTTCCAAGGGGAAATGAAGAGAGTGGGGCAATGCTGTATGAAGAGAACAGAGATGGAAATTGCCATCAAGGCAAAGCAACTTTATATTTATTTATTTATCTACAAGGAGAGAGAGACAGAAAGGGAGAGAGAGGGAGGGAGAGAATGGGTACACCAGGGCCTCTTGCCACTGCAAATGAACTCCATGTGCATGTGCCATTGTGTGCATTTGGTTTTATGTGGGTACTGGCCTGGAGAATTGCACTCGGCCTGTCAGGCTTTGTAAGCACTGAGCCATCTCTCCTGCCTAGGAACTTCTTCGCAATAAAGGGAGAAAACCTCAGGAGAGAGACTTTCTTCTAGTAAAGGGAAGAGGTGGAATGAGCAACACCATAGTCACACCAGCAAAGCAAGAGGAAGGGAAGAGCACCGAGCATCCAACATGAACTCAGGTGGAGGCCCAAGGCCAAGCCCCGGCGTCTCTCAGCGCAGGGCTGGGGTGCCCATCAAACCACTCTCACGCTCAAAAGATGAACACCGTCTGCTGCCATTTGCAAAACTGCACAAGAAAATAACGAAATCTGAAAAAAAGAATAAGGATGCTGTTTGTGGTTTTAAAATGTGATATATTTAAGTTGTTGTTTTTGCCAGATTGACCTATAAATTTAATGCTACACAAGCCAAAAATCTCAGACTGTGCATGTATTGATTTTTGTGGAGTGTGACCAGGTGGTTTGAAATTATATGGGACAATGAAGTGTCCAGTGTCACCACCATGTTCTTGGTGAGAGGACTTGACCTATTCACCCGTCGGCAGCCATAGACAAGCTAGCTTACAGAATGTCTTTTAGAGCAATGCAAGAGAATGAAAATTCACAAATAGATATATTGTTGCAGAGAAACAGAGAGAAGCAGGTTTTTAAAATAAATTCTTTTAGACCAACATGATATTCATGCGGAAACAAAGATTAAAATTTGATCCCTACATCTCTCCACCCCCAGAAACCAACTTTAGGTGGATTATAGAGCTAAAATGGAAAGCAGAACTCTAAAGCTTTTATAAACGAATATAGGAACATATGTTCAAGACTTTTGGTGTCTTTGAAAAAATTTCCTGAAACTGACACAAAATATAGTAATAATTTAAAAAGAAACAAATTGATAATTTTTGTCACATTAAAATTAGGAAGTTCCATAGACTGCAAAACTCAGAAGAGAAGCCGTTAAGTGGGAGGCCGTATTCGCAACATGTTTGTAAGTAACCAGACTATTTTCACCCAGAATATGAATTGCATATGAAGAAATATGTGCATGGCGATGGGATTAAAGGATGTTTAGGACTGGTGAAATGCACTTGCGTGTCCATGGGAACATTTCGAGAGAGAAGTGGCATGTGGCATGGTGACTGGGGCGAAAGGCTGCCCTGAATGGGAAAGGCACCTTCGAATGGGTATTTGGATGAGTAAAGGAAGTTGAAGGAAGATGCCAGCATATACAGCCCTCACCAAGGGAGTTCAATTGCGCTGCCTCTGCCAGCTGGTTTCAGAGTCCTGCTTCCTCAGCCTTCCAACCTGGATTCAACACGGTAACTTTCCAGGAAGCTTCTAGGTCTTCAGTGTTGGATCAGGACTGCTGAGGCATCTAGCTTCATGGACCAAGAATCTACCTGACTCTACGCCGCTGTAGTGTGCATATGGCCACTGTTGGATTCTCTAGCCCCCGCTGTGTAAGCCAATGCAATAAACCACTCTTATAATGCAGACACGCACACTGTTGCATTGATGCCGCCGTCGTGACACGTGTACAACCTCAGCGTGGTGAACAGGAAGTTCATGGAGAAATCCAGATGAACAATGGATGCATGAACAGTTGATGGCATTACTGTACCCTGGGAACTTGCTAACTCCTCGTCCTTTCTACTTCTTCTGGGATCTGCTTATACTGAACCTGGCCTAGGAGTTTTAATTTCTTAGCGGGCATTTCTTGGAGCCAGCTAATGGGGGCTTGGCTAAGATATGTGGTGGACCAAAGGAGGGTGAGGAAGAAGCTTCTCCAGCACTGCCGTGAATGCAAAATTCTGACTGTGTTCCTGACTGCGTGCCTGCGGCTCCTTTCTTGGGTTGTGGAAGGTCTCTATATTTGTTTTTTAAATATTTTTATTTATTTATTTAGTTGACAGAGACAGAGGGAGAGAGAGAATGGGCACACCAGGGCCTCTGGCCACTGCAAACGAACTCCAGATGCATGTGCCCCCTTGTGCATCTGGCTTACATGGGTCCTGGGGAATTGAACCTGGGTCCTTTGGCTTTGCAGGCAAATGCCTTAACTGTTAAGCCATCCCTCCAGCCCTCTGCATTTGTTTTAATCTTCAGAACAATTGTGGTTGTGAGAAGCAGGCTTGACACATCCCTGGGGCTCTGGCCTGCTCACTGAACACAGGTGAGTTTCATGAGAGAGAAACTTAGTGAGTCAAGCGATTCCTTGCTCACTGGGAGCAGCGAGGGACAGTGGAAGCCTGGCATGGGGGAGCTGGAAGCCCAGTCTGTCCAAAGTGGCTGTGAGCTTTGCTCCCCCATGCTCTGCTTTATACTCCAGTTGGCAAAGCCCACCATCTTCTCTGGCCTGGCTTTTGTACTCAGGGGCCACTGGGTTACTCAGCTAAAGCACTTAAGGCCACCCTGTCTATCTAGTGGCTCCACCAGCACCCATCCTGTGTCTCAGGACTGTCACTGTCCCGTGGATTCCAGTTATTCTTGAGACCTGCAAGTGAGACGGGGAGAGAGGGCCTTGCCAAGGTCATTGGGTCGACCCAGCACCTCTAGTCACTCTCACCCCACTTTCTGTCTATCATGGGTCCCTGGGAATCCATTCTCCTTTGTTTTGTGATACTGATATTATATATTCTACATTGTTTGTGAAACAATTTCTATTCATTTAAGGTTGGTGTGAAATGGTTTGTTTTTACTCTAAATTAATCTCTCTCTCGTGTGACAGAGTCACACTATATAGCCTAGGGTGATCTCCAATTCATGATCACCCTGCCTCTGCCTCCCCAGTTATTTTCGGCAGACTCCGCCACACCCGCGTCACTTCTCACATAGAGTTTTAGTTACCAACTTGAGTCAGGAGCCCCCAGAAGCCTGTCGTGTCTAATTCTCTGAAATTTATCTTTCTCCTAGAGCCATTCTCTTAATTTTGTTCATATTTTATTCATTTATTTCAGTGAGGGTATCTATGTGCTACAGTGAGGAATCACAGCAGGTTTTCTGGTTAAAATTATGTATTATAATTTCATATTATGTATAAAATAATGTAAGTCTTTAACAGTCTCTTTTTCCCTTCACTTTCCATGTTATTTATGAAAGAACTTCTTAGACTTTTCACAAGGATTCTTTTATGCTGTACTAAGAACTCAGAATCAGGTTGGATGCTACTTTCTAAGCCATATATATATATATATATATATATATATATATATATGTATGTATATATATATATTCCTCCCCATGGCCACAGGAAAGGTTGTGTTCACTGGACTTGGTGATAAATGTGAGAAAGAACAAAGAAGCTAGATATGAGCTGGAACCAAAGAAAAGTTTGGGCCACAAGAGACTTCTATAAACTCCTACATATCCTGCACTCAAGAAAGGGAATGTGTAATATAAAAACACATGGAAAGAGCCAGGTTTACATTAATCTCTGATTATCTAGTAGGTGGGATTGATGCATTAAAGGATCTGCAGGTGGTCCTGTGACTATCCCCCCAATGAGTCAGACTTCTTTTCATATGGCTGAGTCAGAATTCTTAAGGTCTAAACCCGACAGAAAAGCTCTAGGCTACTGCTGTCCCTTTGGCTGTCAAACTCCAGCTATGTTATCCAGCAATTTAGCTGATATCTTGTTACCTCACTGGAGTATGTGCCAGAAGCTCAACCCACTCAAAAACTTTCAGGCAAGAAAGTTATGATGAAGTACTCGCCGTAACCCCCTGTGTACACGAAAGTTATGATGAAGTACTCGCCATAACCCCCCCTGTGTACACCAAAGCACACAATGGCCAGGGAACTTGAGCAGCCGCAAGGCTCAGTAGGCACTTGGAAGTTCTTCCCAGCCCCATACACACGTCACCTCCCATTAGCACCAAGTCTGTAGCCATGTTCTATGACCTGCAGGTGCCTTGAGAAAGGAACTCCTTGGGAAATGAATGAAGAGATGAGAAATGTGTGTGGAAAGTGGCAGGAGTAGAGAGCAGAGGTTAGAACGCAGAAAGACAAAGTTGCTGGGACTGTGGCGGGAGAGTTCGTGAGCAGGGAGCTACAGCTCTGGCCACGAGGAGAAAGCAGACGCCCGCTCGCGGTCCCTGAGGCACCCATAAAATGACTTCGGAAAAGCCAGTTAGGTCCCTATTAAAAATGTTAAAAGAGGGCTGGTGGGATTGCTTAGTGGTTAAGGCATTTGCCTGTGAAGACAAAGGACCTATGTTCGATTCCCCAGGACCCACGTAAGCCAGATGCACAAGGGGGTGCATGTGTCTGGACTTTGTTTGCAGTGGCTGCAAGTCCTGGTGTGCCCATTCTCTCTCTACCTGTCTCTTTGCATTCTTTCTCACCCAGCTTGCAAATAAATAATTTTTTTTTAATGTTAAAAGAGGTCTGGAGAGATGGCACAGTTGAGGCAGTTAAGGCACTTGCCTGCAAAGCCTTATGACCTGGAGTTCCATTCCCTGGAACCCATGAAAAGTCGGGTGCATGATGTTTCATGTGTGTCTGCAGTCCCTGGTGGTCCTTTCTCTCTGTCTCTCTTCTTTCTATTTCCCTCTTTGCTTGAAAATAAATAAATACATATTTTTTAAAAAGTTAAAGGAACAATAACTTTAGGTCACAGTTCCTTGGAACATTTAGGTTACATGTAGGATCCTCCTTTTGCATTAATTTGTCTTTTAAATAACAATCGCCAACATTTTCCGCATAGCATATCATATCACTGGATAGTAATTACAAAGCAGGTAAGTATAAAATCATAAAAGTGAGAGAATGGATACTGGGGAAATGGTTCAGCAGTTTTAAGAGCGTGCGGCTTAAGTACGAGGGCCTGGGAGGGCCTGAGATGGCTCATGTCCAAGTTCTCAGGACTCACGTAAAAAGCTGGGTTTAGTCATGTACATCAGCAATACCAGCCCCGAGGGGGGCCGGGTGCAGCGGTCAGGCAGAGAAGAGAATCACTGGGGCTCACTGTCCAACAACAACCAAACAACACACAAAAAACCCCCACAGCTCTGGGTTGAGGTAGAGAACCCATCTCAAGGAAATACATGGATGAGCTGTAGAGAAAGGCCCCCAGAGTTCTTCCCTGGCCTCCACACACATCCACACGGTGTACGCATCTGCATACACATGTGCAAGCAGTGCACATGACACACTCCCACCCTTACTCGGCACACATGCTGTCACACGTGAATGCTATCACACATGAAAGTCCAGGAGGGCAATGTCCAGAAGGCTCCGCGTGTATCTCAGGGATTTCCCGTGGGGCGGGATGCTGGAGGCCATTTAGAAAGTGCGTGTTGGTAATGGGGTCACCTGCCAGGATGACTAAAAGCCATTCTGGTGCCATGGAGCTTGCAAAGCCAAAGACTTAAATGCCTGCAGGTCAGGTGACCCTCTATGGCAAGGAAGTGACCCACTCACAACTGAGTTCCAATTCTTTTTGTTTTGTTTTGTTTTGTTTTGTTTTTTTTCAAGGTAGAGTTTCACACTAGCTCAGGCTGAACTGGAATTCACTATGTAGTCTCAGGGTGGCCTTGAACTCACAGCGATCCTCCTACCTCTGCCTCCCGAGTGCTGGGATTAAAGGCGTGCGCCATCACACCCGGCTCTGAGTTTCATTCTTGGTGATGACCACAGTCCAGGTACGTTTCCTTTGTCCTCCTTACTTTTCTGTATGTTCCAAATCGTTTGCATGAGTCTTTCTCATGGAAATGACAGATGGCTTTCTACAAGTTGACAGTATGAAACAGAATGACAGAAGACAGAGAGAGCAGAGACAAACAACCACGTTCCTGCTGTCAAGAGATGTTCCCTTTGCACACGGTGGCTTGTATCATATCAGAGCTCATGAGAGACGATTTCTTAAAGGAACAATGTCTTCTTTTGTCCCATGTGGCTGGCTTTGACAAAAAAAAAAAAAAAAAGTAAAAGTAGTGCTGTGTCACCAAGTCTGGACCTCCAGAGGCCTTTTTTCTTTGGCCTGTAGACGCTGGCCTTGGCTTCCACCATGAGAACATACCTAGCTGAGCCTGCTGGAGGAAAAGGGCCAGGTCCTCTAGAGAGCAGAGGCCAAGGCCACGCTTCTGAACTTACTTCCAAGCTCTGGAGGGACTGGGACACCAGCAGGAAGGAGCGAATGGCCACAAATGCCCAGAGAAATGAGATCCTGATGAAATGGATTTCTGTGTCAAAAAGAACGTGAACCACAGGGTTGGCATTCCATGCCGCTTCTGGCTGTGTGCAGACCCTTGCATGTTGCTGTGGGTGGGGAGGGGCAGTCTGTCTGCTTACCTTGCACTCAAGTCCACCCGGCTCTATGTCCATCCATTCAGGCGAGCAGGGTTCCGAACCACTGATGGAAAAAACTGCATCTGCACTGAACACGTATGTGGTATTCCCTAACCAATACTTTACATAACATTCACAGGGTAGAGCACATGCCTTTGCATACTGTTTACGGTATAGGCGATTATATTACATTTCAAGTAGTCTAGAATGATCTGAAGCATACGGAACGGCATACATGGATTAACTGCAAATGCTGTGACACTTGATGTAAAGGACTTAAAGGTCCCCAGACCTTATACCAACCACAAGTCCTGGGGCCTGTGGGTAGTAAGGGACTCCAAGTTATGTAGTGAGCATGGACGCTACATGTGGTTAGTGTCAGACAGACTGTACGCCGTTACCCGATTTTATGGGGTCCCTACCTTGCAGTTACCTTTTTGTTTCTGGGACAAGCACCCAACGAGAAATGGCTAAAGACAGAGATGTTTCAGTGCTGGACACTCCTCCATTCCTTCTTCTCAGCACTATGTTGCCTTTTGGGTCATCCCAGTGGTCATTGCCATCTGAAAAGAGAAGCTTCTCTAACCAGAAGTGAGAGTAGCGTTAATATGTGAATATGAACATTAAGTGTAGTGCTTTCAGGACAGCTTGGTGGGAATAATATGGGAATAATATATGCATTTAGCCAGACACACCCTCCAAGGCTCATGGCCCATTGTGGAAGAGCCAAAGGAAGGGTATGACTTCTTACAATGCAACTGTCCAGACAGAAATTGGCCTCGACATCCATGACCTTGCAGTGCCTAGCAATACCTTCACAAGACCCTCAAAATAGAAGAACAAGATGATGACATCAAATTAAAAGAGAGACTAATGGAGAGAGGGAGGGGATATGATGGAGACTGGAGTTCTAAAGATCATGTTTTTTTGTGTGTAACTATAGAAGTTGTCAATAAAAAATAAAATAAAAAAGAAATGGCTGATGAGAGGAAAGGGTTTATTTCAGGCTTACAGATTCCAGGGGGACATCTTCATGTCAGGAGAAGCTGGCTCCCTTCATCCCACATCCACAGCACAGAGAGAACAGTCAGAGCTCCAAATGACTGTCTACACACCTTAGGACTGGCCTCAAGACCCGCCCCCTCAGTGATACACCACTTTCAGCAGGGACTTAAGGAACAAGCTTAATCTTAATCAAAAATACCTGAGGCTATGGGGGAGATTTACCATCAAACCACCACACCCTGCCTCCTTGTTGCCATCATAGACTTGCATATGATATCTTTGGAACACTTTGGAAGAGCCCTTCTGGTAATCCGCACTGGTGCGTAGACCAGCCAGGCCCAGGAGTCCGAGCTTGGGACCAGCGACACCATGCGTTCTGTAAGGAAGAAGTGGCATGTGGGCAGCAGAAAGCATTGCTCTGGAGAAATCTAGGAAACTTTAGGACACGAGCATCAGAGAGTGGCCAGTCTCGGAGCATTTGAATGGGAGCTACCCAGGTCTCTGTTGTCCAATATGGCATCCACTTGTTGAATATAGATATCAAAAATTGAATTAAAAATTATTTATTCAAAATACCCCTCAGCCACCTTTGTCTCTCTGGCCATGTCCCTGTACTCAGCAGCTGCCTGGGGCTAATGACATCACATTGGCTGAGCAGGTGTGGAAGATTTCCATCAGCACAGACTATTCAGCAGACGATGTTGGTAGAGAGCAAATGGCAAGGCAGGCTTTCCTGCCTAGATACAGGGAGATGGGCTGGGCGTGGCCCTGCCACCATGGTTCCAAGGGAGCAGAAAGAAGGGAATCTCTCTTCACACAGAAACACACCGGGAAGCTCTTCTCACACATGGCTCCTCACAACCTCAGTTTACATGCGTGCCCACTGAGCTCTGCTATTTTGATATGTCATACACTTACATCCAGAGGGCATGTCACTCTCAGCATTTTGAAAATTTTCTGGAGAGAAACCTGCAGATGTGGGCACGAGGCTCCCCATGAAATGCAGTCTTAGTACATTGACTTGAATCCAAATGTATTTGGAAAACAGTGGTTTCAATTGTTGAGAACTACAGAACACATGGAGAATCCCAGGAGAAACAGATGTTAGACTCTCTGATAGCAGTAAAACATCCAAAAAATATTGTAAATATGAACAAACTTGACTAATAGAGTAGTTGGCACTTAAGGAGATAGGAATGCACTGTGGCTGTCATTTGGCTTTCTCAAAAAGTGGCACGAGTGTCATTAAAAAAGAAATATTCTTTTAAATGTCTGTTATTTAGTTTTAAAATGAAAAATATTGAATAGTTAAACTTTATTAAGTGTAAAATTGGTTTTTAGAGCGTTTTGGAATGGCAGCTACCAGGAAGCAAAAACTTGAGAATTCAAGGAAAGCAGCTGCTTAAAAAAAAGGGGGAAGAAGGAGAGAAAATGGAGAGGGGAAGGAGGGGGGGAGAGAGAGAAAATGGAGAGGGGAGAGGGAGAGAGAGACTATCTAAAGTGGGGCTCATGAGTCCATTGAAGAGTTTGTGGGCCATTCTGGGCTCCTGTCCCAAAACAGACATGAGTAGAATCAAGCCTGGGCTCCAAGGACCAATATTGTGTATCTCGCTCAAGCCAGATACCTGGAAACTAAGGGTCCCAGAACCATGGCTGCTTCTGCAGCCAGCATTCCCAGCTCGTGATTTTCTCAGTGCATAAGACTTCCTAGAGAGCCTGAAGGATGAGAGTATCTGGTGAGGCAGTGCGCATGACAAGGCATTCAGAACTAATTTCTTTTCAAGGTAGGGAAAGTTCAAGAAGTTTCTTTTTCTTGAGCTGGAGAGATGGCTTAGCCTGGTTTGACTCTCCAGGCCCCATTTAAGCCAGATGCACAAAGGGGACACCTGCATCTGGAGTTCGTTTGCAGTGGCAGGAGGCCCTGGTGTGCCCATTCTCTCTCTCTCTCTCTCTCTCTCTCTGTCTGTCTCTGCCTCTTTCTCTCAAATAAATATATAAATAAATTTTATTTTTTAAAAAAGAAGTTTCTTTTTCTCCCTCCCTCCCTTCCTTTTTCCTCTTCCTCTCCCTCCTTCTTTTATAATGAATTTTTGCAAATGTAAGGAACTCAGACCAAATGAAGCTTACAGCAAAATTCACAGACAATGGCATACGTTTGTCACTGGATTCAAAGGGAAGTCTCTGTAAACAAGGGTTTAGAAATCATCAGTGGAGTCATGAAGCTGGGGTCTTCACTGTAACACATGTCACTCTGGCCTCCACTTGAGCCCTTCACAGAGGGCTGCCCTGGGTGACATCAGAGCCGGGGGGTAGGCAGCTAGAACCTCACATCTTGAGCACTCTCCCTTCTTTGCTCAGCTGCAGGAACTGGATTGGAAATTTCACAGACCTTTCATTCAGATCTACTGCGTTCCTTTGTTTTTTGATTCTCTTCCATCTCATTTAGCCATTTGTTCATGGCCTCATTACATTTGTGAAACATGCTATGGTAACTGCATTTTGGAATTCTCTGTCTGGAGTTGCGTCTAAGTTCTTTCCGTTGGAGGCTTCCACTGTGCGACATTGCAAGGAGGGACATCTTGCCTTGGTTTCTTCGGTTATTTGTTTTGCGCTGGGGTTCGCCCATCTGGAGATCATCCCTTTGTCTCGCTGAGAATGCAGCAATACAGGCCTCAGTGGGGCATGTGTTCAACGGCCTGGTCTGCATTGGTCTGGGCTGGCACGGACTGGAGGTCTAACTGTGTGGATCTAGGTTAGGCACACTGGAAGTTGAGCAGCCCACCCCATGCATGGCCAGTCAGATGGCAGCAAATACCAGTGAGAACCGAGGCCTACCAGAATGACAACAAAAGAAAGTTGAATGCCCAGCAGGAGCAATTCATCTCTACAATGTCTTCCAGGGCCCAGGAAGCATTACAGAGGAAGTGGTGGATTAAATGTGAGTGCCGCGCTCACTGCTGGCCTGAGAACCTCCTCCAGGGAGATGGCTGTAGAGACTGAGGAGACTCAAAACTCATCAAAGCAGAAAACCAGAGGCTGCTGAGAGCTCAACACTCAAGGAGACTTTTTTGAAAAATATTCATTTATTTATTTGAGAGACAGAAAGATGCAGAGAGAGAGGGAGAGGGAAACAGAGGGCATGCCAGGGCGTCCAGCCACTACAAACAAACTCCAGATAAAGGCTCCCCCTTGTACATCTGGCTTACGTGGGTCCTGGAGAATTGAACCGGGATCCTTTGGCTTTGCAGGAAAATGCCTTAACTGCTAAGCATAACCCTAAAAGAGACTTAAAATGCCCTCTCCAAGGCTTAAGGAACATTGATGAAGAGGGGAGGAAAGAATGTCAAAGCCACAGGGTGGGAAGGTACACATGGATGCATTGCTCCCTCCCCCAGAGGCTGATTGGTGCATCATGACTCCACAGTGATTACTGATAATTCCATTGAGGAGGTGCCTTAGCTGAGTGGGACTCAGGGGGAGGGGACGTAAGAGTATAATCCCATGGGAATATGACCAGTTTGCAATACGTTCATATACTATGGTTCTGAATAAAATAAAATAAAAGGAAATGTCATGGCCACTTTCCACAGTGAGGCCCTTTTTGTGTATGATTTCTCTCTCAGTCCACCAGGTCTTGGGACCAGGGCTGTGAGTAGCAGATTCCAGCAGTGCAGAGACAGCCTGGACCACAGGGACCTGTCAGCTCAGGTAAGACAGTTTCAGCTGCTGCTGTGGTCTGAGGATGTTTTCAATGTGTCCCTGAGGTTCATGTGCTGGACGTTTGGTCTCTGTTAAGAGGTGGTAGAACCTTTAGGAGGTCACTGGACATCACTCTCCAAGGTTTCTTATAGAACCTCAGTTAGCTGTCACATGAAAGTTTTGACAAAAATAACCTTGGCTTCCTATCTCCCTGGGGTTTCTCCCAGTCCCTGCCACATGCACGTCCCTCATGATAGCATTCATCATTAGACCTTGGCATTGAAACCAACAGAGACACAGGATCTTAAACTTTCAGCTTCCAAAACTGTAAGCTAAGTCAACCTTCCTTTCTTTCTTTCTTTCTTTCTTTCTTTCTTTCTTTCTTTCTTTCTTTCTTTCTTTCTTTCTTTCTCTCTCTCTCTCTCTCCCTCCCTCTTTCTTTCTTTATTTCTTTATTTATTTATTTATTTATTTATTTATTTATTTATTTTTTTCGAGGTAGGGTCTCACTCTAGATCAGGCTGACCTGGAATTCATTATGTTGTCTCAGGGTGGCCTTGAACTCACAGTGATCCTTCTATCTCTGCCTCCTGAGTGCTGGGAATAAAGGTGTGCGCTACCACATCCTGCTCCTCTTTTCTTTTTTAATCCCAGAAGTAGGAAGACATAGATAGGAGGACTTTTGTGAGTTTGAAGCTAGCCTGAGCAGATAGTGAATTCCACATCAACCTGGGCTAGAGCAAGACCCTACCTCAAAAAAAAAAAAAAAAAAAAAAAAGTAGAATGCAGTTTCATAAGCATGTGAAAACAGACCACATGGTTGCTCGGTCAACTTAGGGCGCTGTGCGTTCATTGACCTTCATCGTCTACGTCCTCTTTACTTGGCACCACAGTCCTACTCAAGATTGTTACCAGGTTAAAGATGCAATCAAGCCAGGCGTGGTGGCGCATGCCTTTAATCCCAGCACTCAGAAAGCAGAGGTAGGAGGATCCCTGTGTGTTCAAGGATAGCCTGAGACTACATAGTGAATTCCCGGTCAGCCTGAGCTAGAGTGAGACCCTACCTCGTAAAACAAAAACAAAACAAGACAAAAACAGTGATCAAATGGTTCCTGTGTGGTGTACTTCCTTTTGTCATCTGGACTGGATGGGAGGGTCTTACTTGTGGCATACACTGTACACTTCATGGTGTGACCTCAATTTTGCCTAGGAGATTAGGTGAGAAAAGCTAATTCTCAGCAACTTAGTCAGTCAACAAACTTTGTTAAAGTAATTATCTGATTGGCCACCCGCCACATGCAGTGAAAGCACTCTATCTCTGTCCTGACAAAAGCTAATTTTGCCAAAATTTCAAAAGTCAAGGTTCTCAAAGAGAAGCTGGCTATTTCTTCTGGAAACACCAAAACCAAACCAAACCAAACCAAAGGCCACCCACTCATTAGAGGTCTAAGCTCACATGTTCTTGAATCATTAGAGTACTACTTTCCAAATTCCTATATTAAGGAAAAACAAGTCATCAAGTGAATACCGATTTGAGCCTTTATCTCCTAACGCGCTGGCTTTCTGAACATACGGAAATTTGATTTTGTCGTTGATAGTACTCATTGCAATAGAAAGGAGATGAGTAGTGGGATGTGTGCCTTTGGCTCATTAAAGACTGTTTTAAAGGAACTTGGCCATGGAAGGTCCATTTCTGAATGTACTTTGCATTTACTTCTAATTAGCAATGAGCTTGAACCAGCCTCCCTCAGCCCAGAGCAAAGGGACTTCCGGCTCTGCCTTACCTCCACATCTGGGTATGGGGGTAAAGTCTGTAGTCCAGGCAGCTGGTCACTCAACATGGGCCTGGCGTCCTCATGCAAGGTGGCACCATGCAAGGTTCTTTCTCTTCTCTTACTCAAGGGAGCCAATTCATAGCTCCCAGCACCTGCCAGTCCACCCACTAACCATCAGCTCATGTTTTCATCTGGAAAAGGTGTGATGTTGGTGTTTACCTCCCAGGTTAAGTCAATATCCCATTGGGCCCTTGCTGGAAGCCAGCTCTTGTGATTTGAATCTGAAATGTCCCCTACAAAGTCACCTTTTAGATTCTTAATCCCCAGCTGGTGGCTCTGTTTGGAGAGGTTGTGGAATCTTAAGGAGGTGGGAGGAACTGGTTCGCCAAAGCAGCCACTAAAGGTGGCCTTGGAAGGCTTTCACCTGGCCCACAGTTTTACTTTTGCTCCTTGATTCTTGGTCTGTCTTGATGTATTTGCTGAGATTCTCAAACATTCCTTCTTCATTTCAATGACCTGATGTGCTCTGAGCCAAAATCAACCTTTCCTCCCTTAAGCAGTTTCTGTTTGTCAGTCACAGAGATGTATAAGGAATTAATACAACATTTGAAAACCGTCTCCCTTTGGTCCAGTGGCGTCCCATCTACTATGGTTTGAATTTCCTGTGGTGAAAACTTAACCTTCAACTTCACATGTTGGTGACATTTGGAAGCGAGTTGTTTGGGAGGTAATTAGGATCAGATAATTTTCCAAGGTCATCTGGATGGACCTTCCATGATGGGACTGGTGGCTTTTCTAGAAAAGGAAGAGGATGAGCTGACACGCTTGCGTGGCCTTGCCACGTGAAGCCCTTTGACATGTTATGATGAGAGTAGGGGGTCATCAGTGAGCACTGGTCACCTTGCTCTCAGAGTTCCAGCCTATGGCCCTTGAGCTAAACACACCTGACTTCTTTATAATCGATCCAGTCTGTGTCACTCAGTTATAGCAACAGAAAGGAGAGTTAGATACTGCTTGCTGGCGTTCTCTGACTGGGAAGAAGGCTTGTGGAGGAAGGATCAGAGGCTGGAGCCGTTCTTCCCGTTGGAGATGAATTTGAGGGATGCCCCCTCAGCCTCTCACCTGTCACTGGGACCTCCAGGGATGAGCTCTACATAGTTAGAGACCATTCCAAGGCTTCAGGGACCATTTCTCTCAGCAGTGCCCCCTTTCTTAACAAACCACATTCCTTTCTTTTCTATTTCTTTCTCTCTCCATCCTCAATTGTGCTCTTAGGGGTCATGTGTCCTCGCCTCAAAATCTGCTATAGAGGTACTTGTCTAAGATTCTTCAAGCCAGTTGTGCCTTGGCCCACACTAGGATCTATTACTGTTTCAGCCCTGTGACAAGATACCTAATGACACAACTTAAAGGTGCAAAGCATGAGTTGGGCTCTTGTCAGTCCATGGTCATAAGGCTCTGTTGCCTTTACACTTAACATCCTGAAGAAAGGGAAAGATGGAGAGGGCATTCTTTACAGCGTACAGAGAAATAGGGAGAGAGAGAGAGAGAGAAATAGAGAGAGAGAGAGAGAGAGAGAGAGAGAGAGAGAGGAGTCACCAGGGGCATGCCTCTTGGAAACCACTTCCTCTTATTAAGTCCCATCAGCCATGAACTCATGGATGGATTAATCCACTGATGACATCAGCACCCTCATGATCCAATCACCTTGCAATATTCTCAACAGCACCACCAGCTGGGGACCAAAGCTTCAACTCCTGAGCCTTTCTGTGGAAACCATCTTAGTCGTATTCAGTCCATAACAGGTTGTTACTGTGAAACATATGCTGCCCCTCCTGACCACATTGCTCTACCTATGAATACGGTTTTGGGACTGGGGAAATTGCTTAGTGGTTAAGGCATTGGCCTGCGAAACCTAAGGACCCCAGTTCAATTCCCCAGGACCCACCTAAGCCAGCTGCACAAGGGGGTGCACATACCTGGAATTCGTTTGCAGTGGCTGGAGGCCCTGGAGCGCCCATTCTCTCTTTCTCTCTGCTTTTTCCTCTCTCTTTCTCTCTCAAGTAAATAAATAAACAATTTTTTTAAAAAATGGTTTTGTTCCACCAGTGTCTCTCAGAAATGGCCTTGTCAAGCCTTCTGCCCTGTCTCCAGGATCCCACGCAACAATATCTATTACTAGATGTTGCTGGATGAACATCCAAGCCAGACACCATTCAGGGGAGGAAGGGGTTTATTTCAAGCTTACACATCCAGGGGGAACTCCATCCATGGCAAAAGAAGCTGCTTCCATCCTTCCAAGCAGAGAGAAACAACCAGCAAACACCAGAAGCAGAAAGAGCAGGGACAATCCCCCCCCACCCCCGGAACTCACACAGCTGTCCACACCTTTGGGCCCGAACTCAGATCCACCCCTAGTGACACCTCCTCCAGCCAGGCGCCTGGAGAGCCAGGTTACGAGTTTAACTTGAACACCTGATTCAAGGGGGGGACAAACATTCAAGCTACCGCAGATGGCCTCCAAGATTGCCTGGGAGGCACCATGGGCGGGACCCTCAGGCCCCTCACAGCCCTGAGCACAGAACAGCAAGGCCTCTTGTTGACTGGGATGATTCTAATTTTGTTTTTTACCAGAAAAAAACAAAGACTGTCCAGATTCATAAAGCTCCCCCAACTAAATAGCACTGTGCGCTTTCCACAGTGTCCAGTTAAGGGGAGTCTGGACATGCTTGCTGGTGAAGACCGTATTACAGAGTCAGCGATCCCAACCAGAGGTCTGAAGAGGGCTTCTCCATCTTCCTCCCCAGCACCCTGGACATCACGGACTTTTCCTCTCTCCCTTCCTTGTGCCCTCCTTCATTCCTCATTCTCTTTCATCTTCCTTCCTTCCCTCACTCCCTTCCACTTCCTCTACCTCCTTATCTCTCTCCTTCCTTTTTTCCCTCCTCCCTCCCTTCCTTCCTTCTCTTTTGCCCTCCCTACCTTACTTTCCCTTCTCTCTCCTTCCTTCCTTTACCCTGGTGTCTTCCTCCTTCCTTTTCCCTTCTCTCTTTCTTGCCTTTCTTCCTTTCCTTTCTTTGCTGTCCTCTTCTTTCTCCCCCCCCCCACGCATTCACCAGGCCT
Organism: Orientallactaga sibirica; assembly: GCA_036365145.1. Lineage (NCBI taxonomy): Eukaryota > Metazoa > Chordata > Mammalia > Rodentia > Dipodidae > Orientallactaga > Orientallactaga sibirica. The sequence goes on from JAEOAD010001365.1 coordinate 6,134,913, forward strand.
TAGCAACGTTCCCCTTCTTCTGGCCACACCAGCACCTCTGATTTGTCTAATGCTCAGAAGACAGACAAGCTCCCTCGGTCATAGGATAATCTCACCTTAACATTAGCAATGAGGAAGATGCGGTCTCCCCAAGAAGTGTGATACGCTTCTGTTCACCCTCAGTAGCTCTTTCTGAGGGGTCAGAGGAAAGGAAGTCAAAGCAGGGGCAGACCCCATGTAGGGACTTCATAGGATTATGTGGGACTCGCTGGGGCCATTTCCAAAAAGATAGTCAAAGATCTGCTTCTTAGAAAGGCAGGGTGAGTTGAGAAAGCTTTTTCCCTTCTCTCCCACACCCTGCCTCCTCTCTCCCCTCTGCTCTTCCTCCTCCTCCGCCTCCTCAGCAAGGCCAAGGCCACAGCAGTAGCACATTCTACAAAGATTTAATATGCACTCTGGTGCGAGCCTGGTGGGAGACGTAGAGAAAGGGGCAGCCTAGCTTCCCTTCACAGGCCCTAAACATCTTAAACCACTTCAGGGGTTTGGGAAACCCAGGTTGTGTTCTGCCAAGCATGTTTCCCCTTCATTTTCATACCCAAGTGTATTCTGAAGGAAATGAAACCCACATGTCCGTGATCATTTATACTTAAATCATCAAAATATTGCCTTTTAGGGGCTTTGTGTGTCAGGAAACCCTTTGAACCTTTCTCACAGTGGTGTGTGCTGCCTTGGGGGGAGACAAACAGGAAGTAGTGATCTGTAGAGGGCTGGCCTGCTGACCCCAAGGGGGTCCAGAGCACTCAGGCCTACCCTCCTGCACGAGGCTGGGATGGGAAGGCTGCATTCTGCCAAACATCTGGGCTCCATCCCTGCCCAGGCAGTGACTCTCTTAAGATGCTGGGCACAGCCTTTTAACCTCCTGGGGCCTCAGTTTCTTCCTGAATCAATGGGAACTTTTAGAGAACTAATTTGATTAGAAGGAAAACATAAAGACGAAAAGAATATTAAGAGACATGTCCACCCAACACCGTGGGTGGCCCTGATGCATTTGATGTTACAAAGCACAATTTATTTCGCTGTGGTTATTTGACTTTCTCTGTGTGTATATACTGGTGATACTAATGGTTGTTTCCTTCTTTCTACATGCCCTGATTATGATTTTAAAAATAGACAACCGATCTTTTGAGAAAGATTCTTTTCTTTTTTATGAAGATGTGCTTTACTTTTATTGTTTACAGATATTAGTTGGAATTCATTTTTGTCTGTTTTTTACTGCCATATCTTAAAAAAATTTATTTATTTGGAAGAGAGAAATATTTTATTTATTTGAGAGAGAGAGAAAGAGGCAGATATATACAGAGAATAGGCATGCCATGCCTTTAGCCACAAACAAACTGCAGACACAGGCACCACCCTGTGCATCTGGCTTTGCGTAGGCACTGGGGAATCAAACCTGGGTCCTTAGGCTTTACAGGCAAGTGCCTTAACAGCTAAGCCATCTCTCCAGCCCACTAGCATCTCTTGATTGTGCAAAAACAATGGTGCTGGTATGTTTTCATGTATGCAGACATTGTACTTGAGCATATCTCCCCATCACCGTCTCCTGCTGCGTCCATCAGTACCTTTCTCCTTTCCAAATAATCTTTTCACGTCTTTTTCCTTTTTCTGTTTCAATTGAGAAAACTTGAGAGAATTCCCATGATACTTGGTCTTCCTGAGTCTGGCTGATTTTATTTACATGATGATCTCCAGGTTCCATCCACTTCCTGAAAGTGACACGAGTTATCATTCTCCATGGCTGAAGTTCAGCCCTTGCCATGGACTCACTATATTTCCTTCCTCCCTCCATCTGCTTGGCTGTGGAGCCTGATGTTCCCATCACCATGAACGTGCACACATCCATGCTCTGAGTGGTCTAGGCTCTTTCTGGGAACCTGTGGTAGCTGACTTGATATCTTTTATAAAAAATATTTTTATCCATTTGTTTATTTATTAGAGAGAGAGAGAGAAAGAGAGAGAGAGGTATATACAGAGAGAATGGGTGCGCCAGGGCCTCCAGCCACTGCAAATGAACTCCAGACGCCTGGGCTATCTTGTGCATCTGGCTTATGTGGATATTGGAATCAAACCTGGGTCCTTAGGCTTCTCAGACAAACGCCTTAGCTGCTAAGCCATCCCTCCAGCCCTGACTTGATATCTTGATGTAATTTTTGTATGGGCAGGGAGAAGCAGGTGGTCCAGAGCTGAACCAAGAGTAATCATGAATCTTCTAGTAATCAATGATGAATCTACTAGTAATCAATGATGAATCTACTAGTAATCATGAATCTACTAGTAATCAATCATGAATCTGCTAGTAATCATGAATCTGCTAGTAATCATGAACCTACTAGTAATCAATCATGAATCTGCTAGTAATCATGAACCTACTAGTAATCAATCATGAATCTGCTAGTAATCAATCATGAATCTACTAGTAATCAATCATAAATGTACTAGTAATCAATCATGAATCTACTAGTAATCAATCATAAATGTACTAGTAATCAATCATGAATCTACTAGTAATCAATCATAAATGCTACTAGTAATCAATCATGAATCTACTAGTAATCAATCATGAATCTACTAGTAATCCATCATAAATGTACTAGTAATCAATCATGAATCTACTAGTAATCATGAATCTACTAGTAATCAATCATAAATGTACTAGTAATCAATCATGAATCTACTAGCAATCAATCATGAATCTACTAGTACTCATGAATCTTCTAGCAGTCGGTACTGGGTGAGGAGCGAATAATCTTGACTTTTCTTTGATGAAAGGCTGGTGTATTTGAAGATCCTAAATGTAAAAGGACAAGTAGAACCCAGGCACCCTCGAAATAGGACGCTGTAGGTAAGATATCTTGAATATGAACATGGGAGTTCTTGTCATCTTCTAGAGTCTTCTACAGTTTCTTTCTGCATTGCCTTGGAGTTTTAATTGTACAGATCTTTCACCTTCTTAATTAGGTTTACTCATAGGCATTTAACTTTTTGTCTTTTAAATATTTTTATTCATTTGCTTGAGAGAGAAAAAGAAAGAGGCAGACAGAGAAAGTGTGTTTGAAAATGTCAGGACCACCTGCCACTGCAAAAGAATTCCAAATGCATGCACCACTTTGCTCATCTGGCTTTACATAGGTCCTGGGGAGTTGAACTCCGGCCATGAGGCTTTGTGAGCAAATGCTATGCCATCTCTCCAGCCCTTATTTTATTCTTTTATTTTTTTGAGGCTGATTTGAATGGGATAGTTTTTCTGACTTCCTTTTCGACAAGATTATTGTTGGGACATAGAAAAGCTACTGGTTTTATATTAAAATATTTTTGCTCAGCAAAAGAAAATAATGAGCAGAGTGAAGAGAAAGCCTGCAGAGTTGGAGAACGTGTTTGCCAATTCCAACCAGGAAATAATGACTATAATATATAAAGAACTCAAAAATTAAACAACAAAGGAGCAAATGATGCCGTCATGCAGTGGGCAAATGAATGGCATGAGACACTTCTGCATACATATGGCCAGTAAACACATGGAGACATGGTCAACACCTTTGGTCAACAGGGAAACGTGAATCAAAACCACATTGAGCGCCCATCACAGCCCAGTCAGAATGGCTATCATCAAGAAAACAAAACTAATAAATGTTGGCAAGGGTGCAGAGAAGAAAAGACAGAGAGAGAGAGAGAGCAAGAGAGAGAGAGAACCCTTCCCCACTACTGGTGGGAATGGATACTAGTGCAAGCAGTAAGGAAATTAGCATGGTGGTTCCACTAAAAATGAAAATAGACCATTCACACAATCCAGCTATGGCCCCTGGGTATCAAATGAATCAGTCAGTCTTGGAGAGGCTCGCACATCCACGTTTACGGCTGCACTAGTCAAAATAGCTCCAATATGGAACCAGTCTAGATGTCCATCAGCAGAGGAATGGATCGAAAGAATGTCGTATCTATGAGGGTTTACTTAGCCAGTTCCCTCAGCAAGAATAAAATGATGTCATTAGCAGAAAAAAGGACATCATTGTGTTAAGTGACATAAGAAAGATTCACAAAGACATGTGGTGTTGTATGTTATCTGTCCCATGTGGAATCTGGGGCAGGGGTAAGAAAGTCAAAAGTAAATAGTTAGGCATGTGAAAGGGGAAAGGGGAGAGAGAGAGAGAGAGACAGAGAGAGAAGTGGGAATAAGAAAAAGAGGGAGGAAGGGAATATGATCAACATATTTTATGTACATGCATGGAAATGTCTACAAAGTACTTTCTAGTAAGATATTTTTTAAAGAACATCATAAATGTATTCAATTTATACATCTCAAAGCAAGAAGATCATAGTCATTTTCTGATAAACCATAAACTCTAGCACAGGTGAATACATCCCAGTTAGATCAAACTACACAAAAGCACACTTTTGTAACTTAAAAAAAAAAAAAAAGATTGGTTATTTGCCACTTTAAATGGTTCCACACCATAAAAACAAAAACCACTCAATGCAGTCATCCTTAGCCCAGGTCTACAGCATGTGGAGGCCCAGGTTAAACGGGGTGTAACACAAGCCTGCCGGGAACTGAAGCGGCTGACATATGATGACATATTTGGAAGAATTCCTGCCTCCATGGAGAGACCTGAAGCCCACAGAGATGCAAAGAGAGGTGAGACTTGGGAGCGTCACTTCCTGCCTGTGGACAGAGCTTGGGATGAGTGCATTCACGTGTCCGTGGAGGGATCTCAGAATCTTTTCTCAGAACCCTGACAGCGGCTTCCAGGAGACCAGTGCTATGCCAAGGCCGATCTACGCTCATCAGAAAAGAAGACTTGTGATGGAAGGTGCAATAGTGGCTGGCTTGCATGCACTTGGCATCTTGCTATGGAACAAAGATACTATTTCCCCCTAGTGGAAGCCAAACTCCTACAGGGAACAGTCTGTTCCTTTAGAGCTTATGCATCGAGGCACATGATGGGAGAACTGGTTTGAATGGGTTTTCTCTTGAATGGTTCTTGGCAGGGAAAAATGGAGAATACATGTTTGTTAGCATCAGACTGTGTGTGTAGAACCTAACCCAGCCGTGAGGTGGTCATAAGGATTAAGGTGGGACACATAGAATGGGGTCTTCAGAGCAACTCAAGTCCACATAGTAGGAGTTACGATATGATCTTTTGGTGGTGGGACACAGCCTTTGCCAGTTTTGGGGAACCCTTCTAGGATTATGTAGGACCATTAAGCTCAAGGTCTGCCTTTATGGGGCTCTATGTTGTTCTTCCTCCCACCTGAGAAGCAGAGATACTTCAAATGATTTGGCAAATAATCTATTTTTGTCTAAAGACACACACGAAGTATAGTCTTGTAAATCTATAGAAATCCTTGTCTAGAGATGTACCCATGTGTACAAAAATGGCACACGAGCTATGGGGGTAATCACCTGCTCTCTGACTGGACCATCTTTAAAGATATTCTAGGCCACTTCTGTTCCACACTCTGAAACCCAGGCCAGGAGGAAGTCTGCGGAGGTCAGCTTCAGATAGGTGGGGGAAGAGGTCTCTGGAGAACACACCAGGCAGTCAGGGTCTGAGAACTTGCAGACAAACTATTGGCACTGCTACCTGATTGCCTGACTAGCTGAGCGGTAGGTTCTTTCTGATCTGTCAGCCTCCCAGACAGAAAAGAATGGGCACCCCGTGGGGTGGCGATGAACCCCGTGAGTACACAGGTTGCTTCTGCACAGCCCAGAAGGGCAGTAAGTGACTGGAGCTGTTTCTGCCCTGACCCTCTCTGATCTTGTCCTCGGCACATTTCTTATTTTGCCCTGGACTCAATGAAGTGATTTCTCCTCCTCAGCCTTGCTTGCCAACCTTCATCAGAGATACATTCCATGAATGTAGACCTTCTACACAAGAACAACTGGACAGAATGAGGACTGGACAGAATAAGGGGCACAGAAGAGGGACATTGACAGGTCTCGGCTCAAAGTCTGTAATGATCAAGTGGTGATCAGCAAACACGTAGGGTACTTCCATAGATGAGCCAGGCCCTCACCATGGCAACCTATTTTACATGGCAGGCAGGCAGTCTTAAAGAAACACTCTCCACTAGTGTCCCCAAATCAGCAGGCTGAAATGTGTGTGAAGCTTTTATTTATTAAAGGAAACAGCTCTGAGTGTTTTGAATCTCTTCTGGGACTACCCCGGCTAGGTTCACATTTACTGAGGGGGGACCTTTATCTCCCTCTTACATCCTTTGTCTTGCCCAGAATCTTCCTTGTCAAGAGAATAGGTGGGTTATTCAGAGCCGATTTCCTAACTCACATGGCATCCTCCCCTCAAAGGGGTCCCTGCATTAACAAAGCTGATGAGCTAAAGAAACCATCCTGTCTGGGCTGTGTACTATAAAGACGTTACCACCCAGATGTCCCTTCCCCATCATAGTGGGCATCGTTGATGCTGACTCCTCTGGCCTGTTGGGGGCATGCTTAGGAAGATAGGCATATGACACACTTGGGTCTCTGGCTGGAGTATTTAACCCAAACATCTTCATCCTCTTAGGATACAAAAAATATACCATTGCTTCCATGGAAATTGGCTACCAATGGATGTAGTGGCCAAGTGGACTCCAGTGGCAACACAGGTCCTGCCTCATACAGAATACTACCAGTCTCAGATCTTAAGAAGGTTGAAATGTGACATTTCTCACTTTGGAGTTATCATATCTTTTTTGTTTCTTTTAATTTTTAATTTTTTTGCTATTTTGACATTTTCATATATGTACACTTTGATTCCCCTCAGTACCTTCTCTTATGCCCTCTCTGTCCCATGAGCACCTGTTTCCTGTTAATCCCCATTTTACTTTCATGTCTTTTTAAAATTATTTATTTGAGAGAGCGAAAGAGGCAGAGAGAGAGGGAGAAAATGAGTGCACCAGGGCCTCTCTAGCACTACAAATGAACTGCAAATGCACACACCACTTTGCGCACTGGCTTTATGTGGGTACTGTGGAATCAAACCCGGGTCATTAGGCGTGGTAGGCAAGCACCTTAACTACTGAGCCATCTCTCCAGCTTTTTTTTTTTTTTAATTTGGGCTGCCTGCATGATCATGGGTGGAAGGTTGCTTACCATGGACTGGGCAACTTGTCAGCAGCCACACTACCAGTGAACCTGAGCTGTCATTAGAAGTGTGGGGTCTCATGGACCCCCTTGGTGGGGGGGGGTGTTTGAGGTAAGGTCTCGCTCTAGCCCAGGCTGACCTGGAATTCACTCTGTAGTCTCAGGGGGGACTCAAACTCACAGCAATCCTCCCACCTCTGCCTCATGAGTGCTGGGATTAAAGGTGTGCGCCACCATGCCTGCCTCCTTTTGGTTTTTATAACAATCTACTGAGGTAGAGTTTCCCACACTTGCTTGTGTGTAGGCAACATGGGCCTCAGAGGTATTCAGAAACATGCCAGCTGTGCATGGTGGCACACACCAGAAATCCCAATCCTTGGGAGGCTGAGGCAGGACAATCGGGAGATTGAGGCCAGCCTAGACTACAGAGGAGGAGGTCAAGGCTAACCTGAGCTACATAGCAAGAAAAAAAAAAAGCGGGCTGAAGAGATGGCTTAGCGGTTAAGGAGTTTGCCTACAAAGGTAAAGGATCCTGGTTCGATTCCCCAAGACCCACGTAAGCCAGATGCACAAGGGGGCACATGCGTCCGGCGTTCATTTGCAGTGGCTGGAGGCCCTGGCACGCCCATTCTCTCCCCCAACCCCGCCTCTTCCTCTCTTTTAAGTAAATAAATAAATAAAATTTATTTTTTAAAAAAGAAAAAACAAGCCTGGAGAGATGGCTTAGCGGTTAAGCGCTTGCCTGTGAAGCCTAAGGACCCTGGTTCAAGGCTCGATTCTCTAGGACCCACGTAAGCCAGATGCACAAGGGGGCACATGCATCTGGAGTTCGTTTGCAGTGGCTGGAGGCCCTGGCATGCCCATTCTCTCTCTCTATCTGCCTCTTTCTCTGTCTGTCGCTCTCAAATAAATAAATAAACAAAAAAAGAAAAAAAAACAAACAAGAGCTGGGACGAATGCTTAGTGGTAAAGCATTTGTCTAGTATTGCATGAGGCCCTGAGTTCAATACTTAGCACTGCCTAAAAATTAAAAAGAGGGAGGAAGGGAAGGAGAGGGAAGGGAAGATGTGTCCCAGTTCTCCCCGTGAGTACACCCAACAGCCTAGCCTCTGCTGAGCCTAAGTTACTTCCCCTCCCCCATCGTTAAGGTGTGACCCTCACTGTAGTAGAGTGGGCACCGGGGAGGTGACTTCTAAATGGGCCGCCAGTGATATTTGGTGTGGACAGGACTCATGTGTGGTGGGCTTGGTCTTCTTTGGGGTGGCCATAGGGTGCTCATACGTGACTCATGAGGTGGGGCAAGGTAGAAGATTTTAGCTCAACAGAAGTTGTTGCCTTCTCACAAGAGCCCGTGATAGTTTCAGTGGAGGGGGCTTCATAATAACAACCTCCACTCACTTCTTCCCACTGCCCTCTGCCTTCCTGGATCAAGCTCTCCTCCCTGCTCTCTAAGTAGCCCACCACAGGTATTTTGCTAGAGCTAATGTCACAGTCCTGGCCTTTGATACCATTTTGTAATACACAGAAAAGTAAAATTCTGTTCCCGGAATCAGACCTCCCCCCCAAAAAAAAATTATACAAATAGTAAAATTTCTGTTTTTTTTTTAAAAAGCCAGCATCCTTCTCTTTTCCTTATCCAAGGTAATTTAACTTTCCTTTTAGTTTATATTTCAATAGAGAGGGCAAGAGTGAGCGACAGAAGAAAAGAGAGTGAGAGACAGACCGTGGGGTAGGAGCCCAAATCTGGGCTTATTTTTAGGACATTAGGTTGTATAATTTAAGGCAGACCCAAAGAGTCTGCTCGCTAGACAATGTCTGTCTCGTGGCTTCAATTCAACAATTTTAACATAAACCATAAAGTGCTTTAATCTATTTCTTCTTTTCTATTGTTTTTATCTGGGGTGGCAAGCCCCAACCCCAGCTTGCATTCTGTGGTAGCTTTCTTAATCCTGGCATCAGCTACAAGTACATCTTTTGCTCTTGACCCATATTCACAGAAGACTTACACACAGCAATAAAGGTCAGCGTGAAGGCAGCCCCGAGGGCTTCCATCTTGGCTGGCTTCCAGGGGAGAAAGCTTTTGGGATACATGGTTCCCTTTCTAATATACTGACACCCACAAGAATGGGGACTTTCCTTTAGAACTCATAGCATCCTTGAGGCTCAACTCAGAGTGGGTTAGACTGTCTTAACAGAAACCAGACATTATCTTTCTTGGGTCGCATGAAGAGCTTACAAGGAAAGGCAGGGCATGGTTATGAACAACAGCTTAATTCTCACTCTCCATTTGCAGTCCCACACTATCAAGAAACAAAAGGATGATGGAAGGAGAGATGAGGCTTGTGTCAGAGCTGCGTGGCGGCACACTGGATAAGACCCAAACTTCCCAAACAGTCGCAGCTGAGTTTACACTGTGAAATGAAATGGATATATACAAATAATTCTGTTAATTGGAACAGCAAATTCCCCCGCACTTCCCTTTTGCTCCCTCACGCTTCCCACCTTGAACAGCGGGCGACAGAGAAGCGCACGCACATGGGGCTTCTCTGGACTGACTCAGTCTCGGGGTGACCTCTCCGTCTTGGGCAGTGTGCTGACCACTTAAGTGGACAAGTGGGTAAGACAGTTTTCATTCTGGTTTGAACCAACAGTCTCGGTTGCAGTCTGGGGCTGTATTTCACAGGTGCTCATCCTGCTTTTCTTTAAAAAAAAATATTATTTATTTATTTGAGAGGGCGGGGGAAGAGGGAGATAGAGGCAAAGAGAGAATGGGCACACCAGGGCCTCCAGCCACTACAAACGAACTCCAGATGCCTGGGCCCCTTTTTGCATCTGGCTTATGTGGGTCCTGGGAAATCGACCCAGGGTCCTTAGGCTTCACAGGCAAATGCCTTAACTGCTAAGCCATTTCCTCAGCCCAATCACCCTGCTTTTGATAAGTGTCTTGTAGAACATTCTAGAGACCTCAGGATGTTGCTCCTCACCTGAAGGACCTTGGTTTGCTGCTTGTTCCGTTCTGTCCAACAGCCCTGTGACTTTGAGCATTGTAAACTGTGGAGGGAAATAAGGACAGCAGCTTTATTTTAACTTCTTTCTTTTTTTCTTTTTCATTTTTATTTATTTATTTTTATTGACAACTTCCTTTATTGTAGACAATATCCCATGGTACTTCCTTCCCTCCCCCAACTTTCCCCTTTCAAACTCTACTCTCCATCACATCCCCTCCTCCTCTTAATCAATCTCTCTTTTAATTTTAAAAATAGTGGTTTTGTTTTTTACAAGCAGACAGACACACAGACTGAGAGAGAGAGAGAGAGAGAGGGAGGGGGAGGGAAGGAGGGAGGGAGGGAGGGAGTTGGCTGGGCATTCCAGGGCCTCTTGCCACTGCAAACAAATGCTAGATGCTTGCGCCACTTTTACGTGGCTATTAGGACATTGAACCCAGGCTGGCAGGCTGTGGAAGCAGGTGCCTTGAACCACTGCATCATCTCTCCAGGTGAGCAGCAGCATTGTCATCAACCTCATTTGGAGGAGGTGGCAGGTCTGGGTGGGAGAAGTTCACCAGGGGAGACATGGTAACAGAACAAAGGCGTCCCCAGCAGTAATGTACCTTCACTTTGCCAAGTGGGGGATTCCAGTACAAAGGGGACATGGGGACGGATCCCCGGGTACATACTGCTGACGTTCCCACACAAGGCAGACTGAGCCCCAGATCGAATTTGCAAGCGGACAAAACCTAGTTTCCTGGGGTTGGGAATTACAATGGAAACTTCCAGCACTGTAATTATTCCTCTCATTGTCAAGAATCCAAAAGATGGAACTTGGAAGATGGCTTTGTGGTTAAAGGCACTTGCTTGCGAAGCCTGCTGGCCCTGGGTTTAATTCCCAAGCCACCCACCTAAAACCAGATGCAAAAAGTGGCACAAGCATCTGGCATTTGTTTGCAGTGGCAAGAGGCTCTGGCACCCCCTTCACACAAATAATAAATATTTTTTTTCTAAAAAGAAAAAAGGAAAAGAAAAAGAACCCCAAAGCGAAATGTCAAATCACTTCATCTTGGCTGCTCCCAGTCTTCTCATTATGAATTTGAAAAGACAGTTACCCACAGCGTTCTACAGGATGCATTGCCTAATAACAGATTCTTAGAATCATTTCAATTGAATACTTTTCGATGTGTCCAGTAAGGGAAGAACCCCAGTCAAGCAGGAAGCCATGGCATGTGTTTATGGGTCTGCCAAACCCCATCATATTCTGATCACTCAGACAACACATGGGCCTCTACAAATGATACCATATTCAACAAGGAGGGAGGAGGAACAATTTGAGTGTCCAGACACCCCACATTCTAAACAGTTTCCACCTGGAAGGGGAAGGGTCAGTCCCCAGGATGGCCTTTGAGAGCATCTGTTGACACTGGAGCCACAGGCAGGATGCTGGCAGCGGAGGCGGGTGTTCAGTAGTTTCCAAGTCTGTCCAGGGACACGACTTGGAAAGGTCCCTTCAGGAGGTCCTTTCTCTTCACCACACACTCTTCACCTATAAAGCAACTTCCTCTTGATTAAGAAGAGAGACCAGGATTGGAGAGATGGCTTAGTAGTTAAGCGCTTGCCTGTGAAGCCTAAGGACTCTGGTTTGAGGGTTGATTCCCCAGGACCCATGTAAGCCAGATGCACAAAGTGGCCCATGCATCTGGAGTTCGTTTGCAGTGGCTGGAGGCCCTGGTGTGCCTATTCTCTCTCTCTCTCTTTCACTCACTCTTTCTCTCTCTCTCCTTCAGCCTCTTTTTCTGTCTGTCTGTCACTCTCAAATAAATAAATGAAAATAAAGAAAAATTATTAAAGGAAAAAAGAAGAAAGACAAAACCAAGATTTCCCATGAGGCCTGGCGTGCTTATGATCACTAGGCATGACCAGCACTTGCCATTGACATTCATTTGTGGTGAAAATGAACCCGTGCATGAGAGCCTCCTCCACACAGCATCCTTCCACCACAGCAAACAAAGAGACAAAGCTGTTCCTCCGAATTGCCTAGTTTTCCTCATCATGACAGAGATGGATAATTCGTCTCTTCCCAGGCACTGGGAGAGTATTAAAAGAATTTGCTGCTCCCACCAATCTCAGCCAGAAATCAGAAGACACAGTGTTAAATACAGGGCACTTTCTCTGGCAGTGCTGGCCATGGACCTCAGGACTCCTGCATGCTAGACCAGTGCTCTACCACTGAGCCACACCACAGCCCCTCACTGTGGATTCTAGACCAGTGCTCTACCACTGAGCCACACCCCCAGCCCCTCACTGTGGATTCTAGACAAGTGCTCTACCACTGAGCCACACCCCCAGCCCCTCACTGTGGATTCTAGACAAGTGCTCTGGACCACTGAGCCACACCACAGCCCCTCACTGTGGATTCTAGACCAGTGCTCTACCACTGAGCCACACCCCCAGCCCCTCACTGTGGATTCTAGACAAGTGCTCTACCACTGAGCCACACCCCCAGCCCCTCACTGTGGATTCTAGACAAGTGCTCTACCACTGAGCCACACCACAGCCCCTCACTGTGGATTCTAGACCAGTGCTCTACCACTGAGACACACCACAGCCCCTCACTGTGGATTCTAGACCAGTGCTCTACCACTGAGACACACCACAGCCCCTCACTGTGGATTCTAGACCAGTGCTCTACCACTGAGCCACGCCCCCAGCACCTCACTGTGGATTCTAGACAAGTGCTCTACCGCTGAACCACGCACCCAGCCCCTCACTGTGCATTCTAGACAAGTGCTCTACCACTGAGCTATGCCCCCAGCCCCTCACTGTGGATTCTAGACAAGTGCTCTACCACTGAGCCATGCCCCCAGCCCCTCATTGTGGATTCTAGACAAGGGCTCTACCGTTGAGCTATTCCTGTAGCCCTTTGTGGGTGATTCTAGGCAGGCACTCTACTGCTGAGCTACATTCTCAGCCCTAAAGTGCATTTCCTCCATTTCACTGTCCCCTTAAATACAGCAGGGTTGGGGAGAAGTGCTGTGGTGGTCTTGACTATTCTTCAACCTGGAGTTCAGAGGTCAAGCTGTCATCCAGAAGGCTGCAGAGAAGGAAACTCCAACTCCACACATCCTACTGCTCTGCAGACTGGTGTTCAGGGACAGCCGCCCACTTGGTCACAAATCTGCCCTGCATGCGGAAGTTTGGGGGGATAGAAGAGAGGGGAACAGAGGAAAGGTGGCCTCGTGGTGATGGGACAGTGTACAACAACAAAACAAAACATGCTCTGAAGTCAGGGTCACTTGATCTCGTAGAGGCCATTTTAACTAACATGGCTTCCAAGAGCTCCAAGACCTCAGATTGCACCAAAACCTCAGGAAGGTGAGAACTTTTTATTTTTATTTTTTTATTTGAGAGAGACAGAGACAGAGATAGATAGATATAGATAGATAGATAGATAGATAGATAGATAGATAGATAGATAGATAGATAGATAGAATGGGCATACCAGCAGCCTCTCAGCCACTGTGAAGGAACTCCTGACTCTTGCGCCCCCTTGTGGGCAAGTGAGTCATTGTGCCCTTGTGTCACTTTTTGCGTCTGGCTAAACGTGGGACCTGGAGATTGGAACCGGTGTTCTTAGGCTTGGCAGGCAGGAGCCTTAACTGCCAAGCCATCTCTCCAGCCTGGTGAGAACTTTTTAAAAAAATTTATTGGAGAGAGAGCAAAGAGGCAGAGAGAGAGAGAGAGAGAGAATGGGCACACCAGGGCCTCTTCTACAAACGAACTCCAGAAGCTTGTACCACCTTGTCCGTCAGACTTACATCGGCCCTATGGAATCGAACCTGGGTCCTTTGGCTTTGCAGGCAAGCCCCTTAACCACTAAGCCATCTCTCCAGCCCAGTGTGTGAACGTTTGGTGTGAGCTATCCTTGCATGGAAGCAGGAGTAGTCTGGCTGGGGACCAACTGTGCCTGTCTGTGGGTACACTTCCATGGTGTAAGTTTTCTTTCACTCAAGCCTTTTTAAAGCTTGTTTCCTTTAATGTGGAAAAAAAATAAAAGAAACATTAAGGCCGAGGCTGACCACAGATTGGAGGGATCCTCATGCACACCAAACAGAAGACACCCCACCAAGCTCCCCTGAAGAATTGGACTCTTATCCCATGGAATTCTGCCCTTTCCTGGAGGCAGCTAGCTGAGGGGACTGGGCACCCACATTCTCCCAAATAGATGAGCTGGGTCAATCCAATTTTCTGCTTTGGGACTATGAAGTGAAAAACATGAAAATTGCTGAGTGCATAGAATGTTCAGAGGGAGAGTTCTAAGGTGGAATAGATTATGAAGCAGTTTGAGTGCTAATTATAATTGAATCAGTGACTTCAAGGGAATAGGGACAGGTCCCAAAAGACTACAGGGACCCAGAGGAGAGCACATAAGAGAGGGGGAAGTCGTACCATGCATGTCTCCTTGAAGCCAGGGCAGTGAGTCAGGGACAGGCCAAGGGCAGAGTGTGGGTGACCCGTTGGCACACACTGCACACAGCCCCAGCCGTGAGGGTAACTGGGCTTCTGTCCATACTAAGGAGCCAAATGCTGTTGGTGGGGGTTGGTGTGCATTCATACCTCCTGGTCTACCTCGTGGGCACATGTGGTGAGAGCTTAGCAATAGGCATCAAAGAGGTATATGGGACATGAGGTCATTAGGAAATATTTGAGAATCAATGCAAGTGTTTTGTGGACCCTCCATACCAAATACCAGCCCTGTGGACCCCCAGTTGGCTTAGAGCAGGTAGTATATCCTCTAGGCACATGTCCCCTGAGAGAGGTAGTGGCTGTCTCTGCTTGGGCTCTGGTGGACCATCATGGAGAAAGGTTGTCAGAGCACCTTCCTGTCACCAAAGAGTTGAGCCCTGCAAGGAACTTCATTGTAAAGTTAAAAAAAAAAAAAAAAAGATTCTGAGTATGAAGGTGCTGAAGTTCAAAATGCACCAGAAGGTAATCAGGGACCACAGCAAGCCAAAGACGAACTGTGATCAGAAAGAAGGAACTGGAGACCAGACCCTGCTGACGATCCCGATAATGTTAGTCATATGAAAAAATTAACACTTTTCATTTTGAAACTTGGCTTCCTGACTTCCAACTTTGTTTTCCTAAATGTATAGAATAGTGCCTCTCAGAAGGAAAAGGAAGTCGAAGGAACAGACAGGCTGAGAATAACAGAATAATTATGGCTAATGTTTATGAAATGCTAAACAGAGTCTGGAATCCTAGCCATAGGTCTACTGTGTAAAGTTGATATGCAAATAAGGAAACCAACCGAGGCCCCAAATTACAACAAAGAAAGAAGGGAAGGGAAGGGAAGGAGGGAGGGAGAGGTTGATTAAGTACTTATTTATGGTCATATAGCTAATAAACAGCGGTGACAAAATTCAAACTCAGGCAGCCTAAAATCCCAGCATAGATTTTACGATGAATTTGAACAGCTCAGCCTCCATGATCATCCCTGGACGATCAGAGCCAAGCTCTAGACTCCTCCTGCTGTGGCCCTCAGGGCACTTTGGTCTGCCTGTGGATCCTAACCTTATGTTTTCCAGGACTTCATCCTTGACGTCTCTTGAGTCTCAATGAGAACGGGAGCCCCAAGCTTTGTGGAGCTCAAAGCGTGTCTGTCTTCTCTATTACTCTCTTCAAATTCCATAGAGCCTTAACTCACACCCATGTTATTCAACACGAAGGTATCTTTTTGCATCCTCTGGAGCTTGCTCCTTGGTCTGGCAAAGCCCGTGAGATAATGTTATGCAAAGCAAAATGTCCTGGGAAGAGGTCTCCTTTTTCTCTGGGCAGAAGTCACCCCCAAGATGGTGTGGTCCACTTTTACACAGTCTGTTGCTCCCACTGACTCACTGCCAAAGCTGAGGACCACAGGACTTGGATGTGTCTATGTCCCATGTATCATGAAGCCACTTCCTCCGAAGTCTTCCCAGCACCAGGCACTGCTGACTTCCACTAAACTCTGTCCAGAATCTCTGCCTCCCCATCAGGAGCCTTGCAGCCCTTGGATCTTCAGAACAATAACAGAACAGGGTTTACACCCCGACTCTTAGCTTCTGCTTAGAGCCCTGCACCAGGACCCAATCAATGGAAAGAAAATGACCTGACTCTTGATGTGAGATGTGATCAACAGCACAGAAACAATAGTGCAAGGACAGGATTAAGTTCCCTCCCTGTAGGGCACCCAGCAAGCCTATAGGTCCCTGCCCAGGAGGCAATGTGCTCACCACATCAGAAGTGCTAGTGTTACTCTCAACAGCCAAGTCATGGAATGAGCTCAGTCGTCTGTCAACAGATGAACAGGTAAATAGAATGTGACACACACACACACACATACACACAAAATGGCTTTTTAAAAAATTGGTTTATTTTTATTTATTTGAGAGTAACAGAGAGAGAAAGAGGCAGAGAGAGAGAGAGAGAGAGAGAGAGAGAATGGGTGCACCAGGGCCTCCAGCCACTGCAAACGAACTCCAGATGCATGCACCACCTTGTGCATCTGGTTTACGTGGGTACTGGGGAATCAAGCCTCGAACCGGGGTCCTTAGGCTTCACAGGCAAGCGCTTAACCGCTAAGCCATCTCTCCAGCCCCCACAATGACTTTTATTCAGCTGTAAAGAAGAATGACATTAAGTCATTTGTACAAAAAATGAATGAAACTGGAAATCATATGAAGTGATAGAAGCCAGACTCAGAAAGACAAACATGTGATGTTTGCCCACATTCGTGGACTGGGTGTGTGTCACATGCCAGTAGAAAGGGGGCTATTTGGGAAGAGGGAGGGGACTAGTGAGGTGGGGCTTGGGAGACAGGAGAAGGTAATAGGTGTGAACATGGTCAAACCGCATGAGATACTCGAATAAAAATGTCACTGTGGAACCCAGCATTTTGTGCAGGGAATATCCACTAATTTTAAAAAGGACAAGATGAGCTATCACCAGAGTTGTGAGTCTTTAAGATGTCCTTGTTGGGTGCTGTCTGGCAAGCTGACCAATGAAGACAGGTGTGGCCATGTCTATGTAGCTAGAGCTGGGTGACAGGGCAGAGCTTATAACATGTGTCATGGCTATAATAGTACATTTCATATATCATATGTTACGTGGTTCACACCCACATGATGTCTTTTGCTGCGCTGGTCCATCTCCCTGTGGGGTACAGAGAGAAGATGGTGTTAGAGCCTTTGCTTTGTTTCTTCAGATTACATCTGCGTATGTATATTTTTTCTTCCTTTTTGTGGGAAAAAAAAAAAAAAAAAAAAAAAACAACTACAGAATTCTGTTCTCTTTGTCCAAAGCAAGAAAAGGCAGGTGACAGCCTCTGGCTAAAGTGTGACTTAGGATCCACCTGGTGCGCCCTGTGCTATGGAGTCTCTGTGACCTTTCTCTGGACTGGTTGTTCCTGGCTCCCTCCCAGCCCTGGAAGTGCCACACAACCCTAAATAACCCGCCTGTGCCACCTGACACAGAGAGCGCTCCCTGACGCATTACCATGCGCAGATGATCAAATAAATCTCCGTCTTTCCACCTGCATTACCTGCCCGCAGGACACCGTGTGGAGCTTCACGGGTCCCCAGCTCAGACCACGCGAAGATCCAGAATCACGGGCGGCATGGGCAGCTCGAGCCTGGCTCTCCAGGGCCACCCCTACCGACACAGCCAGTTGTTCTGATCTCACTGTGGCTTGGGGGGGGGCAGGACCTGTAGATCATCAATTCTACTACCATGGTGGGCTTCAAGGCAAAGCACCCAGGTGGGAGGTGAGGATGGAGAAACAAGCAAATAATCCAGCTTCCTCTGGCCGTGTAAAAGACTTTGCTTCCCCCCCCAAAAAAAAACACCCCCCCCAATCCACTCCCTGAGCTAAGGGAAGCATTGAGCACTGCCCACGGTCTACCCCACCCCCAAGATAACCAGGCTGCCTCTCCCCTCTTTCCCAACAGAATATGATCACAAATCGGGAGCCAGATGGCTGCTTTATATCTCTTTTTCCTTTCTTTCTTCTTCTTCTTCTTTTTTTTTTTTTTACTGCAATACTAAAGCCACCATAAAAAAGCAAAGTTGAACAGACAGAGCTAATAATATAATCATTCAAAACACCTGCACACAGTGCAGATGGGCGATTTCTGTCTGCAGAATCACCACTGAAAGACCGCCTCCCCATATGGGCAGTTCCAGAAGCTCAGCTTTGCCCGGCTCTGTCCCTTACCTTAAGAAAACCTGCACACAACATATGCACGCTTTTTATAGTCAAGCCGAAGAACCGGTGGCTGATTATTTATGTCCTTCTGGTATGTCTTAGAGTCGGGCAACCTGCAAAGATCCGTCCACATCGGCTCGCCAGGTGCAGAGAGATGTACAGGGAGGTGAAGGACCAAGGTGGCGCTACGTGCTTAGTCTGGACACAAACGATGCCTATTGTCTGAGAATGGCTCCATCTCCATCTTCATCACCTACCTGCACCCTGGAAATAAACAAGCCCTCAAAAGCCAGCAGCCGTGCTTTCTGTTTTTCTCCAAAAGCACAAAACATGCATTTGCAGGGAAAGAAAAAATGTCCTATGCAAAGCCTGGCTTCCTGCATGGACTTCTTGCCCCATGCTCCCCTGCGTCCCACCCTGGAACTCAATTTCAAGGAAGAAAGGGAAGGGCTGCGAGCCTGCTGTGGAAGGCAAGTCTCACCTGCACTGCAGGGTCAGCCCTGGAAAATGACCCCCACCTATGCCCATGTTACAGAAGGGAAACTGAGGCTCGGAAAGGAAGAATACATTTTCCAAGATGCCAGAGGCACTACTGGTCTCTTCGTGTGCAACTGCATATGATGGCATGGGCACTCTCATTGTCCCTCCCTCTGCTGGCACCATGGCCCACAATGTCAGGTACCCAGTAGGTGAGCAGGGATGGATGGTGAGTGGATGAAAATGACAGGTAAACTTTTGCAGTCAACCCTAGAGAGGCAGCCACAGGTCTTCCTCCAGATCAGCCAGGCGGTTCAGTTGTCCATGCAGGACTACATGGCCTCTTGTGGGAGGACAATATGGCTCAGGCCGGGTCTCAGTCTTTTGAGAGCTCCCCATTGTCCACTGCCAGGCACATGTTTGAAAGACCCAAGTTTGAATGAACCAGCACCAAAGAGAAGGAGGCAGAGTTCAAAGCTGGAGCAAGCAGGGAAGGCTGCTTGGAGGAGATGGACTAGAGTTTCTTCCTGCGTGGAAGTGAACTGACTCCTTTCCATTGTCCTCTCTGCCACCAGGTCTGAAGGCATCACCCCTCACCTCCACTCTCCACGCCATGAGCAGGGTGTGCGATTCAAAGCAGAACATGCTCATCCCTCATTTAAACTTGACAAGGGGGCTGGGGAGATGCCTCAGCAGTTAAGGTGCTGCTTTCTTGTGAAGCCTAGGAGACCACGTTCGATTCCTTAGGTACCAAGTAAGCGAGATGCCCAAGGCGGTGCATGTGTCTGGAGTTCGTTTGCAGTGGCTGGAGGCCCTGATGCATCCATTCTCTCTCTCTCTCTCTCTCTCTCTCTCTCATAAATAAATAAAAAATAAAATAATTTTTTTAATTTTAAAAAAATTCACCAGGAACTTCCTATGGCCCCACCGTGATTGCTCAAATCCCTATGGAGCAGTAATTAGAATGTACTGGCCAGTGAGTAATAAAGAGAGTGCCAGAGCCAATGTGTGGTAAGAATGAGTTAAACAAGGACATCTATGTCCTTACACAAAAGTCTGGAAGAAAGATGTGCTCATATTTGATTAATTAGGTGTTTCAGTAATACCATCCAGGATGGAGGTTACGCTCACCTTTCCAGGTGTCATCAAAGCTGGCTCTTCCCTAGTCTAGGCTGGTCCTGCAGGGTGGAAAAGGTCTATAGGAAATCTGAGTATATCTTTGCACTCAGGAGTACTCAGAGCCCCCCAAAAGGACATCTCCCTTCTTCATTACTATTTAAAACCTGGAAAATATTTCAGAAAGTGTGTGTCTCACAGATAGCAAACTCCACTTTCACAACGCTGATCAGAGGTGTGTCACCTGCCTCTCTCCAAAACCAGTATGGCAGAGAACGGAATTTTTCCTTGTGTAGACCAAGGAAGAGGTGTCTTCTGTGATGGGTAGTGTGGTGGTATGAATGTATGTCCCCCATAGACTCAGGTGTTTTAGTAAAGCTTGTCACTTGGGTCTCCACCCACCTGGCTGGAGGAGGTGTCACTGGGGCGGATCCTGGAGTCCAGCCCTAAGGTGTCACTGGGGGGGGGGTGGATCTGAATTCCAGCCAAAGATCTGCAGAGAGGTTTGAGCTCTGCAGGGTCCTGCTTGCTGTGGTGGTGGGGCGGGGTTGCATTTATTACTTTTGGTTTTCACAGGCTGTTTGGTGGTTTCTCTCTGCTTGGACTTATGGAAGCAGCTTCTTCCACTACTGATGGAACTTCAAGCTTGTAATAAACCCCTTCCTCCCATAAACTGTGTCTGGTTTGGATGTTCTTCCCAGCAAGGTGGAGCTGTCTACTACAGGTAGTGTCTAAATCTCCCTCAGTCTCAGGACTATATGGGCACAGCAGGGCCTCCAGCCACTGCAAATGAATTCCACATAAATGTGACACTCTGTGCATCTGGCTTCACATAGGTACCAGCGATTGAACCCAAGTTGTTACGCTCTTCAGGCAAGCACCTTACCCACTAAGCAATCCCTCCAGCCCCATATTTATTTTCATAAGACTTAGAGAGACTTTATTAGATTAAGAAGTACAGAGAGGGTTCCCCGTTCGACTCTCCAGGACCCACTTAAGCCAGATGCATAAGGTGGTGCATGTGTCTGGAGTTTGTTCACAGTGGCTGGAAGCCCTGGCATGCCCATTTTCTCTCTCTCGCTCGCTCTCCTCTGTCTATCTATCTCTATCTGCCTCTCTCAAATAAATAAAGTTTTAAAAAAATTAAAAATAAAAAAGAACAAAGGAAATGTCGGCAACAACAGCAACAAGAAATTGGATGATTTTGAGTCTATCCTGAGCTAGAGGGTGGTGAACCCATCCCCCACCCCCCGCCTCATTTTTCTCTGTCTCTTTGCCTGCAAATAATTAAATAAGCACCTGGTGCATGTGTCTCCATTCACACCCCAAAGAAGTAAGTAAATGACATAAATAAAATGAGATGCTTTAAAAGAAAAACAAACTCAACATGTCAAACAAAAGCAAAGAAACCCCCCACACACACACCAAAAAAAAAAAAAAAAAAGGGAAATCAAAGAATACAGAAAGAAGAAGCCGGTATCAGTGAGAGAAAAGACTGACGAAATAAGAAAGACACTATAAAGAAAGATGGCAGGAGCTCTCTGCACTTCTTTTTATTTATTTATTTATTATTAGAGAGAGAAAGAGTGAGAATGGGCACACCAGGGCCTCTAGCCACTGCAAATGAACTCCAGATATGTGTGCACCACCTTGCGCATCTGGCTTCCGTGGGACCTGGAGAATGGATCTAACTTGGATCCTTAGGCTTCTCGGGCAAGCACCTTAACTGCTAAGCTATCTCTCCAGCCTAATATTACTCCTTTTTGATTATTGTTTGAAAACATGAATTTTTCTTCTCAAACTGTAGGGAAATTGTTTTAAAAAGTAAAATAAACTTTTGCGATTGGTTTTTAAACAGATTGCCTCTAGTTAGAGAATGTGATCTTTATGTATTAAAGACTGAACTGTGGTCACTCGGGTTATAAGTCACATATGTTGAAAATAATATGTTTTCTACACTTGTTCATTGCAAAGTTCTCTCTGTATATATTTTTTTTATCAGAGGAAACCAACAAATATATTTAAATAATATTAACCCTTGAGATTTCTGTGGCTTTTTTGTAATAATTTAGTTACATTAAATATATTCACCTCCTATAACATTATTTTATAATAAGTTGCTAGTAAATTCCAGTTGCTTACGTAGATTGTCCATGGGAAGTTCAATCTGAGTCTCGCCCTTCTTCAGTCTTGTATCCATTGAATCACTAATAGGCAACAGGAAGAAAATATTGTGATCTATCATTGACCTAGTTTTCTGGTCTTTATACATCTGTTTGAATTTAAATATACATATAAACGTGAGCTTATTTGATTGACAGCTCACTGTGCAGCTCAGCATGTGTGTGTGTGTGTGTGTGTGTGTGTGTGTGTGTGTGTGTGTGTGATGAATGAATAAAGAAGAAATGAATCAGTCGCTCTTAATGGTAGACAAGGGTGTCCCAACGCAGAAGGATCTCAGCTACGATGTGACAAAGATGTCAATCATTTTGTCTATTTGATTTTCTTTCTCTTCTTTCTTTCTTTATCTTGACGTGGAGCCTTATTTCTCAGACTGCCATTGAACTCATGATCCTCCTGCCTCAGCTTCCTAAGTCCTGGGATTATAGGTATTTGCCCATCTGTCAAGACCACTGTCCTTTGTGTTTGCCCAGTGTCACCCTTGAATGTGACAACAGCACTCCCATTTTCCTCTGGAGAGGCATGTTCCCGGTTCCTGTGGGTGAGGGAGGCTTGTCTCATCTCTTTCCAGCAGGACTGGGCCTGTGTGCTTGCCCTGCCCCATCAGATCACTGGCCTCTGGTTGTACTGGCTGGGGCAGGAAGAGCACATGATCCAAATCAGGCCTAAGTGACTTCACACTGGACTACTGCTAGAACTCCTGAGAATTAGAGTTGGTAGTTGTTCACCAGAGGAACAGAACCAATCAAATGAATTGCATTGGATTGTATTGGATTATTTTATGACTTTCTAACTTAGTCCAACAAGTCCACAAAGTTGAGAATCAAGGAACCTGGTAGCTGCTCAGTCCACGTGGCTGGATGCCTCATCAGTCCCCATCCATCAGTGAAGGCCTGAAGGCTTTCTGGAGAGGCTCTGCTCTTCAGTCCATGTTGGAAGTCTACCGGAAATCTAGTTCCAGTGCTGAGGAAGGACAGCCAAACAGGAGAGAAGCGCGTGCAAGTGAAGACATGGACCAGCAAGCTGCAGCGGCAACCATGCAGGAAGGAGGGCTCTTTTCTCCCACAGCTTCCTTACATAAATCCTCCCTCCGGAAGGGCCATCCACTGTGGGGGAAGGGCTCACACTGGAGGAAGGACTTCCTCCTTCCATTAATCCATTCTGGAAGCAACTTTAGAGACCCATCACAGAGGAAAGCCTGTGGATTCCTAATCCAGTCAAGTTGACAGCAGCTCTTGACCATCACAGTAGTCTTGTAGAATATGATTCCAGACTTCTCAGAGGACGTCGAGAGGAGAGGAACCAGCACAGAGGAAACTGACCTGAGAGAGGGAGAGGAGCTGGACCATGCTGACCTGGTTTGAGCCTCTGAGGTGTCCTTCAAACTTCCCAAGAAAATCAACCAACAGGCTTTCCTTTAATGTGAATGTGGGTGTAGTTTCGATTTAAAATGACCCCTGGTGGACATCACGGGTGTCCTGCCAGGACTGTCTGCAGAGAATGTCACGGAACAGACACCTCGTTTAAAAGGACAGTTTATTAATTAATTAATTAATTTATTTATTTATTTATTTTGGTTTTGCGAGGTAGGGTCTCACTCTGGTCCAGGCTGACCTGGAAGTCACTAATGTAGTCTCAGGGTGGCCTCGAACTCTCGGCGATCCTCCTACCTCTGCCTCCCGAGTGCTGGGATTAAAGGCGTGCACCACCACGGCCGGCTTAAAAGGACAGTTTAGAGGACTGCTCCCCTGCTTGCCCTGCCCACAGCAGCTCAGGGCATAGTGGTACATAAACATGGCCCCAGACTCCAAGCGCCAACTGCATACCTGTGATGTGGACACATTCCGCTTCCTTGCTGCATTCTTCAGTGACATGTGACGTGGAGCTTCATTCTATGCCTGGTCTTGTTGGAAATGCAGAAGAGTCAGAAAGGATGAGAGCCGAATCAGAAGTTTCTTCCCTGGATGCCCAGTGTGTTGCATGTATCCTAATGAAAAATGTTGAAATCACAATAGGTTTTAGGTTCATCAGCAATGGACGTGGTTAAGAGGATCCAGAGCAGGCACCTGCACAAAAATGTTCAGTAGAGAATTGTCACTGCATGCTCCTACTGCTTCACTCCCCGGTTAACGTACACCAACGTGTATACTTGAACACAACTGTTTGCACCAGCGTTCTTTATAAAATCCCAAAAAGAAAGAAGCCCCAATTCCCCAGATGACAAATAAAATGTTAAATAAACTGTAGACTATTCTAACAGTAAAATATTATAATTCAGCAATTAAATGAAGTACTGAATGACAGGTGCCAAAGCATGGATAGACCTTGGAAACTCGCAAGAGACCATGTATTATATAATCCCATTTATATGAAATGTTTAGAAAAAAAAACAAAAAAAGTAATATGGTATCAGAATGCCATCTCAATAAAATAAGACCTTCAGCTATAATAAGAAGTAAGTATTGTTAATATATTTAGTAAAAATAACTTTCAAGACAACACAAACATACATATGTATATATACACAGAAATAAATAACAATTATGTGTGGTGTGGTATGATTTCTTTATAGTATAATGTTATGTTTAATCCTTATATTAGTTTTGTATTGATGCCCTTAATTTGTCTAAACTATCTTGGTCAAACATTGTTGCTTCTAACTTGTTGACATAAACAACCCTGTGCAGAATATCTTTCGGATAACTGGAAAAATTGCTGTTCATATCTGATGACCACAACTACAAAGTCCTGGAAAACATCAGCTCATTTTCCCACACCCTTGTTACCACAGATGATATCTGTTTGAAAACAGTTTTTCCCAATTTTGCTTGGATCATTCTTTCTCATTGTGACGTTATTTTCACACCTCAAGTTCAGTCTTCACAGTGCCAAAAAGAGCCATAAGAAAAAGAGAGGAAAGTGTTGAGCTAAAGCATTGATCTCTCCACAGCCTCGGATTTTCTGCTTTGATGAGCCTTGAGTCTCCTCAGTGTCTACGCCCATCTCCCTGGAGGGGGATCTCGGGTGAGTAGTGAGAACAGCCCTCGTGTTTGATCTGCCACTTCCTGCGCACTGTCTCCTGGACTCTGGAAGGTAGGATAGATATGAGTCCTCTCGTGCCAGGCCGTCGGCCCCCTTTCTTGGATGGATGGGTCTTGGGTCTCCTCGGTATTTGCTGCCATCCATATAAAGCAGGTTCTCTAGCCAAGAGTAAAAGCAACGTGGATCAAAGAGAATAAACATAGACATTTAGGAGACTTTTTGACATCCCTGCCAAGGCCCAGGGAGCATTGTGGAAGAGGGGTTTGGAAAGACTCTAAGAGCCACACGGTGGGAAGGAGCATCCTGAGGGATTGTCCCCTGGTGCATTCATGATTCCACAGTGAATACCAATAACCCCCCACTGAGGAAGGACTCAAAAGAATGGGGGGAGAGGGAACATAAGACCATAACCTGATGGGAATGTAAGCAATATGAAATATGTCCATATCATAAATTCTTTTTTGTTTGTTTACTTTATTTATTTGAGAGCAACAGACACAGAGAGAAAGAGGCAGAGAGAGAGAGAATGGGAGTGCCAGGGCCTCCAGCCACTGCAAATGAACTCCAGATGCATGTGCCACTTTGGGCATCTGGTTTATGTGGGGTCCTGGGAAATCGAGTCCTGAACCGGGGTCCTTAGGCTTCACAGGCAAGCGTTTAAACCACTAAGCTATCTCTCCAGGCCCCTTTTTTTGTTTATTCATAAATTCTTAACTTGAAAAAGCCAAAAAAAAAATAAATAAAGGGGGCTGGAGAAATGGGTCAGTGGTTGAAGGAACTTGCTGGCAAAGCCTGATGGCCTGGGTTCAATTCCCTGGTACTCATCTAAAGTCAGATGCACAATGTAGCACATGAACTTGGAGTTTGTTTGCAGTGGCAGGAGGCCCTAGTACACCCATATTCTCCCTCCCTCCCTCCTTCCCTCTCTCTCTCTCATTAATAAATGTTAAAAAAGAAAGTTGGTTACAAGATGAAAAGTAGTTTGCTGACTTTATTTTTCAGTCATCAGTTTGATTGACCTATCCCACACACTATTGATTCAGTCTGAACACCCCAATGGAAGAACCCTTCCTGCTTAGCCATCACATCCGAGGCAATTAGCACATGTGGCTTAGCTGGTATATAACTAGTGACTTCCATCTGGATTGTCTGGTGACCAATCTGGTGAGCATTTCAAAGTCTTTTCCACCAACAAGGCGTCCTCAGTCTTGGACATTGTGTCTTAAATACCTTAGAGCAAGGATGCGGGAACTTCTCTGTATGTGTGGTTTGTCCTCACAGACTCTTGAACTTCTGGAACATGGAGGCCATAAATCTTTCTCTAATAATCCATAAATACTATAGCAATAATACAGAATAATAAATAATTAATACTAAATAATATAGAAATGTATACACAAAAAAATAAACAATTCTGAAATGCAGTGTATTTTCTGAACCTAAGGTAGAATGAGGATATTAGGGGAAATGGGTGAAATTCAATTAAAACTTGGAGCTAGTTAAAAGAAGCACACATACAATAGTTTATTAAGTGTAACTATAAGAAGGATGGATAATAATTCCTCCTGGAAATTTCCTACAAATCTAGAATTATTCTATTGTTTAAAATATTGAAAATTAAAAACAGAAAATGGTACATTGATATATCTTCAGTTATTTATGCATTCATTGATTCATGGTTCCAGAGAGATATACTAATTCTCAAATTAAGAATTAGCCAGGCATGGTGGCACACGTCTTTAATCCCAGCACTAGGGAGGCAGAGGTAGGAGGATCACCATGAGTTCGAGGCCACCCTGAGAGTACAGAATGAATTCCAGGTCAGCCTGAGTGAGACCCTACCTCAAAAACAAAAAAAAAAAAAAAAAAAAAAAAAAAAGAAAGAAAGAAAGAAAGAAAGAAATTTAAAAAGACTTAGGGATGGAGAGATGGCTCAGCAGTTAAGGTGTTTGCCTTCAAAGCCTAATGACCCATATTCAATTCTCCCATTACCCACATAAAGCCAGATGCATAGAGTGGCACATGTATCTGGAGGTCATTTGCAGTGACTGGAGGCCATAGCATGCCCATTCTCTCTGTCTCCCTTCTCTCTATCTCTATGCTTGCAAATAAATAAATATATATATTTTTTAAATGAAGGGGCTGGAGAGATGGCTCAGTGGTTAAGGTGCTTACTTGCAAAGCCTGACAGCCTGAATTTGATTCCCCAGGACCCAAAGTGGTGCATGCAACTGAAATTTGTTTGCAGTGGCTGGAGGCCCTGGAGTACCCATTCTCTCTGTCTGTCTCTCTCTGCTTGCAAATAAATAAATAAATAAAATAATAAAAAAGAATCAAAAAGTCAACAGACAACTAGATAGTCCAGTCCATCCCGTTCAACTTTCTGTCCAGCTTACCAGGACACACATTCCTGTCAGCACAGGAGGGTATTTGGGTACATGCAATTTAACAGCATCATGCCTGATCACTAATTCTGCTATGTACCCTGGAGGTCAGGGCAGAGGGATCCCAAAACTTTATTTAGATGTCCTTAGCTTATTCATCATGTTCATTTTATGCATGTGAAAACTGAGTTTATAGAGGGGATGAAATCGCCTATATTCTTTTCATAATCATTATTTTTAAAATATATTTTTGTGTTTACTGGCAAGGAGAGGAAGACAGAGAGAAGAGAGACAGACAGACAGAATGGGTGTGCCAGTGCCTCCATCCTCTGCCAACAAACTCCAGATGCATGCACCACTTTGCGCATCTGGTTATATGTGGGTCCTGGGGAATTGAACCATGGTTGTTAGGCTTTGTGGGCCAAATGCCTTAACCACTGAGCCGTCTCTCCAGCCCCGTAGTTATTGCTTTGAAGTAGCTTGAAAGGAGTATTAATTACATCTGCATTGTCTTGATGAAGAAACCTAGCAGAAACGATGCAAGGGAGCGGGATGTACTTTGGTTTGCAATTCCAGAGGGATTTTAGTCCATCACTGTGGGGAAGGAATGGGGGTGGGAGCAGCCCTGTCCGTGGCTGTGGGTGTGTGAGACTGGCTTGTTCCCATGGTGACATTCAGGAAGGAAAAAAGGCAGACCAGAATCAGGGATGGGTATGACCTTCAGAGGCCCAAGCCTGGTGATGTTCAGCCAGCCAGGCTCCACGTCTGAGGCAGAGGCTGTAGCTCCTCACCCTGGGGGCTGAGCGCTCAATGTATGAGCAAGCGGGGGCGGCATTTCAGGTTCAAACCATCACCATAGTGATCACTCCATCTATGGTCTACTGTCTTCCTTTCAACCTGGGGGCTTGCATGGTCCAGGGCCACATAAATCTAAGGGGCGTACTCTTTGTTTTTCTCCCTTTTCCCTGAGGTAGACAATGCAGAAGGAGGCTAGGCCTGTCACCCCTGGCTTAATTCATGTGACCGCGGAACGTGTCTCTGAGAGGTTCTTTCCTAATTGGAGTTTATAATGTGTTTCTTCTAAAACCGTGTTTACTAAAAGAGTGCGAAGAGGGTCTTAGCATCTCTGCGGTGGCTTTCTGCCATGCAGTTGTGTCATTGTGAAGTACCCTGCCTTCTCAAGATCTTTCACATTTATAAAAAGCAACAATCACTGGAATAATTACAAAACTGAAAATACACTCTTTTTTCTGAGTGGACCCTGTTTTCCTCCAAGCAAGGGCTCTGCTTTCATGTGTTACATAAAAGAGCAATAGTTCTCTATCGAAGGAAGACACATGGAATATCTAATTAATGTGAAAATACTGTCTGTCATCGTTAGCTTCATTCACACCAGAGGTGTCAGTTGTACAGAAAGAAATGCAGAGGCAATGACCTAATCGTCACATTTTTCTTTAAAAATAAAAAAAATAAAAACAACACAAGACAGATGAAAAAGGACAGTGTGGTCCACTTGTAGAATAGTGCTCTGAGCCCACTGCCTGGGAATGCCCTGCTCAAGGTCCCAAGTGCTTTCTGACACCAACACCCAATACTAACGTGTCTGTAATGACTCCGGTCTGTTGCCAACCTAATGAGATCAGGAATTAAGTAAGAGACCCATCTCCTGGGCATATCTGTGAGTGTTACTAGAGAGAATTAACTGAGGGAGGAAGACCTGCGCCCAAGAGTGAACGGCCTTTTCTATGACAGCCTGTATATGAAGAAGTGCCAGTAACAAGAAGAATCTTTGTCTGACTGTCCTTGCTCCATGCGGGGGAGGACCTCTACCCTGTTGCTGCCAGTCTTCATGGACACCAGAATGCAGTTTCTTCAGCCTTCCTACATGGATCGGTGAGCATGCAGCTCTCCAGAAATGCCCCAGGCCTTCAGGGCCAGACTGGAACTGCTGAGACATCCAGCCTTGTGGACCGAGCAGCTAGTGGGTTCCTCACCCCTCCACTGTGCAGATTGCCATTGTTGAACTGCAAAGTGTGTGGTGTGTAAACCAATCTAATCAATCCCTTTATATGACACATTCATTCTATCAGTGTTGTTCCTCTAGAAACCCCTCACCAATACAAGGTCTGCTACCATTTTTTTTTTTTTTTTTATGAGAGAGAGAAGTGGTGTGCCAGGGCCTCTAGCCACTGCAATTGAAATCCAGACATGCATGCCACCTTGTGTTCATGCACTACCTTGTGCTTCTGGCTGACATGGATTCCAGGGAGCTGAACCTGGATCCTTAGGCTTTGCAGGAAAGTGCCTTAACCACTAAGCTATCTCTCCAGCCCTCGGATACCATTTTTAAAATTTTTTTGTTTGTTTATTTATTTATTTGAGAGTGATAGACACAGAGAGAGAAAGAGGCAGAGAGAGAGAGAGAGAGAGAGAGAGAGAATGGGCACACCATGGCCTCCAGCCACTGCAAATGAACTCCAGATGCATGTGCCACCTTGTGCATCTAGCTTACGTACATACTGGGGAATTGAGTCTTGAACAGGGGTCCTTAGGCTTCACAGGCAAGCGCTTAATGGCTAAGCCGTCTCTCTAGCCCCCTGCTACCATTTTTGTATGTTTTGTCACCTTGGCATCTTGGCAAAAGGACGAGCCAGCTCCCTGGTACACACAGGGCCAGTTTTGAAGCTACATGTCTCAACCCAGTAGAAGAGAAGCCAAAGAACTCACTGGGTTGAAACATGCTCGCTCCCATATGCAGCTTTATGGAGCCTCTAGCTGGTCTCCCGCGGGCTGTGAAGGACCTAAGCAGACTAAGTGACTGGGTTACAGCGCTCACTGAACATGTGTTATGTGAATGCCTCCTCAGAGTGAGCTGTCCAGAGGTCTGGGACGAGGTCTCACAATGAATAAGAAAGCCTTTGCGATCTGGGACTTTCTGGGCCCAGAGGACATTGCATTGTCCACGGTCACATGATTCCTCTGGGTGCTGACCAATTAAAGTGACATCCGTGCTCCTTGTACCTGTCCCCAGTAAAAGATCTCAGTTGCACCAAGAACCTGTTGCTAATCTGGGCCTCATGTAACAGAGTCTCATGGGACCCAGGTTAGCTAACCTCAAACTCGGTAACGGAGGATGGCCTTCAAAGACGTGATCCTCCTGCCTCACCTTCCCAAGTGCTGAGACTACACGCGCCACCACGCCCATCTCCAATGGTATCCTGTCGCCTCCATCTCTGGACTCCTGTCCTGGTGTGACGTTCATGCATCTCCAGCCCCCAGGAGCTGGAGAAACCTGTTGAGATGGACTTGCCCAAGAGATGGACAGCTCCAGGCTCTTAGGCAGCAGGCAGAACAAGTATAGTGTCCAAAAGCATTAGCAGGGAACTGCAAACATACCCTACATGATCGTGAAAAGTGAACCTCTTAATGAGGCCAGAGCAGCCCCGTGTTTCTTCAGGACAGTGGAAGAAGAGGCTCCCAGGGCCGGGTGGACACTCAGGTTCCCACTCCTTGCTCAGCCCTTTGTCTTAGTGCGACCCTAGCTGTGTTAGCACTCTCTGAGCTCCTATGATGACTTCCCCTGGAGAGACGCAGCTGTGGTTCTCAGCTAACAACACTATGAGCTTTAAAGCTGGAATTTGAATAAACTTTCAAGGGCAGATCCCAAGTCAGATGTCTTCACCAACACTGGTGTTTGGGTATGTCGTATACGCTTCAAAGGGAACTCTGCAATGCACACACACACACACACACACACACACACACACACACACAACGTCTTTAGAGCCCACAGACTCCCCCCCCCCCCAGAACTTGATCTTAGCTTTCTTTATGTTCCAGATGCTTGGGAAAGCCTCTGGCAATTCTTTATTTTATTTTTATTTTTTTATTTTTTTATTTTAGAGAAAGCGAGAGAAAGAGAGAGATAATCAGCATGCCAGGGCCTCAGCCACTGAAATCGAACTCCAGATGCTTGCGCCACCTAGTGGGTATGGCGACCTTGAGCTTGCCTCACCTTTGTGTGTCTGGCTTATGTGGTATCTGGAGAGTGGAATATGGGTCCTTAGGGTTTGAGGGCAAGCACCTTAACCACGAAGCCATCTCTCCCACCTGGCCTTTCTTTTTCTTTCATTCTTTTTTCCTTTCTGTTCTTTTTTCTTTCAATGAAACTATTATTGATAACCAAGTGCAAAAAATGGCCCCTTTTTTCTCCCTTTTATCCGTGATTCTCCCATGAAGAGAGGAAGGCTGCTTCTGGTTCCCTTGAACAAGGCCAGGTTTTGCGTCCAGATTTGGCCAATGGGATGCTTCAGGCAGAGTAGAGCACATATCCCAGGATCAGGCCTCAAGAAAACTTGCGCGTGAGACCTGAGCCCAGGCTGTCCTGATGGAAGATGAGAGGACAGAGAACAGAGTCAGTCAGTCCGGCTTCGTCAGACAGGCCTCAGCTGCCCACAGACACATCAGCAGATGCAGGGGAAACCCACTGAGCACACCACTCACTTGACCTTGAGACTCGTGAGAAATTACAAGTGATTGTGAGGGTCAAGCTTTATACTTTGGAATGATTAGAGTGTGTCAAGCTCTAACAGGTATAGAAACTGGCATCGCAACATGGGGTCCTGCAGTGATAAAAACCTGAACTAATTGGCAATTAGCATGGTCTTTAGTACTAGTGGGCTATGGAGACTATGGGGAAACAGTGAGGAATCTTGACAGAAGTAGGAACGATATTTAGGAAATTATACACAAGATCAAAAAACAGCTTATGTTAAGAAATGACCAGGGATGGAGAGATGACTCAGCAGTTAAAGGAACTTAACTTGTAAAGCCTGATGGCTTTGGGTTCAATTCCCTGGTACCCATGTAAAACCAGACGCACAAAGTGGTACATGTGTCTGGAGTTCATTAATAGTGGCAGGAGGCCCTGGTGCTCTCGCTCTCTCTCTCTCAACAGATAAGTAAATAAAATATATTTTTCAAGAAGAAATGACCAACTGTTAAAAATACATCCCTGTGATAACATGGAAAATTAAATATATACACCCATCCACTGATAGACATCAAAAAAGATGGTTTTCAGGCAGAATTTTTTTTTTTTTTTTTTTGTTTTTGTTTTTCGAGGTAGGGTTTCACTCTAGCTCAGGCTGACCTAGAATTCACTATGTAATCTCAGGCTGGCCTTGAACTCACAGCAATCCTCTTACCTCTGCTTCCCAAGTGCTGGGATTAAAGGCACGTGCCACCACGCCTGGAAGGCAGAACTTTTTAAAAGTCTTAGCTAGTTATGCCTTGGTGATATGATAGGATTATGAAAGAAAGTACTGAAAACGTGGCCAATTTGCAATCAGAATTTATATAGACTATAGAGGGTGATGAACTTGTTAGACTAGAAAATAGCTTTAAAAATCTCTTGTCTCCTTGATTGGAAAAGTATTCTCAAAACACAATGCGTGGGCACCACTTCTGTTTCTGCTTGAGATGAAGTGAGCACATTTTAGTTGTCTCTTCCAGTTCTTGCAAGTATGAAATCTGGACAAAAAGAAAATGCAAGAAGCAGCTATTTTGTGACTCTGAAAGTAAAAGAGTGTGGAACAGATTTGGGAAGGAGACGAGAATTCAAAGCACCCTCACACTGGTGGTATGTGGGAATATAACAAAAGATGCAGCTCTTGTGTAATTAGAGTCTCAGAATGCGAGAAGGAAAAAGCGAGCACTAAAAGACAATTAGAAGAAATAATGCCTAAAAGGGAGACATGGCTTAGTGGTTAAATGTACTTGCTTGCAAAGCCTAAAGGCCGAGTTCAATTCCCCGCTACCTACATAAAGCCAGATGCGCAAAGTGGCCCATGAGAATGGAATTCATTTGCAGGCCCATACTCATTCATTCTCCCCTACCTCTTTCTCTCTCTCTCTCTCTCCCTCTCTGTCTCCTGGCTGATAGTACTGTTTTGGGAGGCCATGCAACCTTTTGAACACGGAGCCTAGCTGGCGGAAGTAGACCACAACGGGCAAGGCTTTGATGTTATACTCCAGCCCCACATCTTTCCCCACTCCCTGTATCCTTGTTATTCATAACCAATCTCTCTCCTTGCAAATAAATAAATTTAAAAATATAAAACTTTTCAAAATGATATCAAGCATACAGTTACAAAGCTAAATAAACCCTAGCCAAGCAAAATCCAAAGAAATCTACGTCAAGACACATTGTAATTCATCATCTGAAAACTAAACAGAAAGTACTTGAAACAAGCTAAAGAAAAAAAAAAACTTCACTTCCTGTGGAGGTAGAAACTTCAAATGGGAGCAGATTTCTCCTCAGAAACCAAGAAGTTCAGATGAAAGTGGTATAAGATTTTTCCAAGACCAGAATAATCACCAACTCAAAAATCTCATCCAGTAAAACAATATTCTTTATGAATGATGAGGAAATTTAACCATGGCCAGGTGAAGAAAACTAGGAGAACTTGTTACCATAAGATTCACCCTAAAAAGAAATTCATTAAAACAGAAAGAAAGCGATAAGAGAAGGAATCTTCAAACACCAGGAAAAAGAAAAGAAGAAAAGGGACAAGAATATCCATTAGAATTGAAGCATTTACTTCTCCTCTTGAGTTCAGTGAGCGATAATTTGGGGTTGATCAAATTACAGTATATAATCCAATACAATGACCAGTGCACATGCAAGTGACATAAGGCAATGATAAGCAGTGAGACTAAAGGGACATAAAATAAGGTAAGAGTTCTACACTGCATTTTAGCTGGTGAAATTCAGATATGTATAGACCAGGGTAGGTACATAAACCAGGCACAACCATTAAGAAGGCTCATTGCTCCAGAACACTATTGGCCAAAATGGGGTTTGTTGCAGTCAGATTCACATTGCTGGCACTTATCATCCAACCAAGAGCAGTTTTTGGCTCATGGACTCGAGGGGAAGCTCCATGATGGCAGGGGAAAAGGATGGCATGAGCAGAGGGTGGACATCACCCCCTGGCCAACATCAGATGGACAATAGCAACAGGAGAGTGTGCCAAACACTGGCAAGGGGAAACTGGCTATAACACCCGTAAGCCCGCCCCCAACAATACACTGCCTCCAGGAGGTGTTAATTCCCAAATCTCCATCAGCTGAGAATCTAGCATTCAGAACACCTAAGTTTATGAGGGACACCTGAATCAAACCAAGACAGGACTCTAAAAAACAGTTTCAGATATTTCACAGGAAAACCACCAAAAAAAGAAAGAGAGACAAAAAGTAAAATAAACAGAAAGAAACAAAAATGGAATGACATATTTATAATTAATATATTAATAATTACATTGTATGTAAATATTCTAAAATGATATTGAAAAGACAGAGATTCACAGAGTGGATTTAAAACATGAATCAAATATATGTTGTGTATAAGAATTGCACTGTATTTTATTTTAATTGTTGGGGGGGGTGACATGATCTCATTGTATAGCTCAAGCTGGCTTCAGACCCACAAAGTAGCCCAGACTGGCCTCATGGACACTATTCTCCTGCCTCAACCTCCTGGATGCTAAAACTACATGTCCAGATGAAAATTATCGTAAGCAATATTTGAGTAGTGATATTATAATATTATTAAGTAAAAGAATGTCGAGAACAAACTGTGTTACGGTTTGAATGTGAAATGTCCTTCACAGACTCATGTGTTTTGACTCTTCTGCCCCTGCTGGTGGCCCTGTTTTGGGAGGCTGTGCAACCTTTGAACTTGGGGCCTAGCTGGCAGGTGTAGATGACAAGGAATGGCGCTTTTGGAAGATCTCTCTCGGTGCCACTTCTGACCCCATTCCCTGCTTCGCTGTTAGTCACAAGGTCCACGTGCCTCATGCTTCTGCTCAGACTGCTCCATGCCTTCCCCACCGTGATGGGCTGAAATCCCCTCACACTATGAGCCCAAATAAATCCTTCTTGAAGACGTTTCTACCACCCAGTCATGAGGAAAGTAAATGCACACACGTAATGAAAGCATTCACTTGTTTAAAGGACTTGATTTGTTAAATTGATTAACATATTTGCAAGCAATGAGAGACACACACAGAGAGAGAGAGAGAGAGAGAGAGAGAGAATAGGAGTGCCAGGGCCTCTGGCCACTAAACAGACTCCAGACATATGCGCTACCTGTGCATCTGGCTTCAGGTGGGTCCTGGGCAATCGAATCCATGGGATTGGGCTTTGCAGGCAAGTGCCTTAACTGCTGAGCCATCTCTCCAGCCCAACTTGATTTTTTTTAAGGAATTGATTTATAACAGATAAAGTCAATTTCAGAACAAAAGAAACTTCTCACAACAGAAAATGGCATTAGAGAATAATGATGAAACTTACTGTAACCACAATTCATAGCATTCCAAACTTGTAGGCAATGAACACCAGAGGAAACACAAAGGAGAAGCCAAAACTGAAGACACTGGCTGACACATTCAGAATGCCATGGGGAATACCAGTAACCCCCTGAGGAGGGAATGGGGGTGGGGATGTAAAAGGGGATAACATGAGGGAAATGGGACCAACAGTACATCATTAAAAAAAATAATAGTGGATAGAAGTCAAGTGGTGTATGTACCTGAATTTTTTTTTTTTTTTTTTTTTTTTTTTTTTTTTTTTTTTTAGCCAATATATAAAACCAATGAGGGTGAGGCAACTAGCAAAAAAAAAAAAAAAGAAGAAGAAGGAAAACTCTCCGAATCAACTTTTTCAGAACTTTGGAAAGTAATAAAAAGCTTTCAACAACCCAATGTTTATACAAGAAAAATGGCTAAATCTCATCAAAACCAGCCAACTTTGTGGCGCCAGATACCCTAGTTTTCTCTCCCCTCCTTGACTTAGTAGTGTGGGCAAGCAGTAGCTCAAGCTTCTGGTACAGAAGGGAATAGACAGAGACTTGGTATCATTTGACCTGCCTGATACTACCTTGTAAGACCCACTTCAAAGTCGTCTGTTTTTCCTTTCTTAGATACCTTACTGGGATTGACCGTAGGGATTTGCCCAAGACATGCAAACACTGTATGTACCACTGAGGTTATGTTCTGAGACAGTGCTTTGTTATGTAATTCAGGCTGGCCTTGAACTTTCAATCTTTCTGACTCAGCCCCTGCAGTGCTAGGAGTGTAAGTTTACACCTAGTGTCAAAACCTTTTCTTTCTTTTTGTCTCTCTCTCTTTTTTTTTTTTTTTTGACTTGGAACCCATCAAGGCTAAAAAACCTCTTTGAAAGGGGAATTGTCAAAAACATTTATTGGCAAGTGTTTTAACATTGTCACTGCCCGAGGCAATGAATTGAACTTGAGACAGACAATAAAGTAAGTTGAAAGGAACGGGGCAGTCACAAGGCCTTTGAAAACTTGGAGCATATCCTCGCAGATCTAGAAAGCCGATGGACACATAAGCGCTGTAAGAAAGCTCTGAAAAATATGAGAGGGCCCATGCTCTCATGTCCAGCTGGTCTTGTGATGCCACACAGGCAGGAAGTGAGGCTAAGGGTGTCATTTGCCTGGATTCGTGTTGGAGGCATACTCGGACATTCATGTACCGCCTCTAAACAAAGATTACAGATTCATAATCGTTAAGAACAAAAAGCTCTACCCAATGACATAACTGGCCACTAAGATAACTGAATTGAGATGAAGTGGATGTAGGAAATACAAAGTTCCTTTCTAAAAAAGTAGAATAAACAATCACTACTCACATGGCTATAAGTAGCAAAACCCATCAACCCCGGGGGGGGGGGGGAGAATTTGTTTTTTAGAGTTGCCGAATAATACAGTGTTCTGTTTACATCAAGCTAAATCCAAGTGAATGGAAGAAACCCATCTACCAAGAAATCGGTAAATAATATTGTACCATATAATTGAGTAAGTAAAATTCAATAAATGCTAATGGTAAAAAATACTCTATTTTCAAAAAAAAATGGCAAGACATAAAACAGCAAAAAATAGGCTCATTCATAAAGAGAAGCAGTCAAGAGGAACTGTTTTTGAGGAAGACCAAGCTCTTACTGTCAAATATTCTAAATAAATGGTTTTAACTATGTTTAGTTAGGGCTGGGGAGATAGCTCAGTGGTTAAAGGTGCTTGCTACCAAAGAATGTAGTCCCAGGTTTGATTCCCCAGTGCCCACAAAAGCTAGATGCACAAAGTGGCAGGTGTGTCTGGAGTTTTTGCAGTGGTTGGGGCCCTGGTATGCCCATGTTTTCTCTCTCTCTTTTTCTCTGTTCATCTGCTTATAAATAAATAAATAACATATTTTTAAAATATGTTTAATTAGCTAAAGAAAACTAAGTCTATGTAACTAAACTGTGATAAGATGTATCATCAAATATCAATAAAGAGGTATAAATTATGTTAGGCCCTGATATGCCCATGTTTTCTCTCTCTCTCTTTCTCTGTTTATCTGCTTATAAATAAATAAATAAATAAATAAAATATTTTAAAAATGTGTTTAATTAGCTAAAAAAAACTAAGTCTATGTAACTAAACTGTGATAAGATGTATCATCAAATATCAATAAAGAGGTATAAATTATGTTAAACTACCAAAAAGAATTGCCAGGGTTCAAAGGTGAACCATTGAAAATGGGGGAAAAAAATGTCTAGAGGGACCCAACAAAATATTTGATCCATAAAAGTAAGGCTCCGTGAGCTCCTTAGTTGATTGGGAGGAGAAAGTAGGGGTGAGCTAAGACTTCCATAATGTGGTGAAAAACAACCCACATATCCAAGAACCTAATGAACTCAAAGTAAGAAAAGCCACACAATATCCACATGTAAAATACCATGTAAAAGGTGAGCGCCAGACAATTAGGCTTTGAAAGTGCTAGAGAACAGTGGTGCATCGCACAGAGGAGACACTCAATTAGAGCAATTACTCAATTTTTACAGGACACCCTGAATCCAGAAGGCAGTGGGGAGAAGAAAGAACGCTCCAGAAAGAATTTTATTTATCCTACCCCACCCTTCAAAAATGAATATTAAGATAATCTCAGATAAAAATAAACATCAAGAGAGTTCATCATTAGCAGATCTATCCTACAAGAAACACTAACAGAAGGTCCTTGAGTTGAAATGGTAGGATCAAGACAAGAAGACTAGTGAATATAACCACATAGGTACATACAAAATAAAGAGATTTTATTGCTATTCCTTTGGCCTTATCTGACTGGAAAGAAAGCTATAGAAAACAATACTTACAAATTTATGTTAATGTTTTGCCATGAATAATGATAGAACTTTTGATAATAAAAGGATAAAGAAGAAGAATGAAGCTTTATAGAAAAAAGAATTTTTATATATTAGTTAAATTAAATTTGTTATTATCCTAAGAAGATTGGGGTGACTTTACATGATGATGGCAATTCTGAGGGAAACAACTAAAAAAGCAATGAAAATATACAGCAATAGAAATGAAAGTAAGACATGGCAGCACACACCTTTCTTTAATCTCAGCACTCAGGAGGCAGAGGTAGGAGGATGGCCATGAATTTGAGGCCACTCTGAGACTACATAGTGAATTCCAGGTCAGCCTGGACTAGAGCAAGACCCTACCTTGAAAAACCAAAAAAAAAAAAAAAAAAAAAAAGAGAGAGAGAGAGAGAGAAAGAAAGAAATGAAGAAGGTACTGAACCAGTGAACTAGTACACAAGAATGTAGATGTTTATTAAACACACAAAAGAAGTAAAAATAAATTACTTAAGGAACAAAAGAGAAGACATGTAAAAAACAGGTAGCAAAATGGCAAGCATAAATCCCATCGTGCCAGTAGTTACATTAGATGTAAATGTATTAAACTTCCAATTAAAAGGCAGAGATGAATAGGATGAACTTGAAGGGGGAAATTGACCAAGCAGTTTGCTGTCTGGAATGGTCAGCATTTCGAATTCAAAACTGCAAATAGTTTGAAGGAGGAAAACCAACAACAGCAAAAACCATGAGACAATAGTCACAGAAAAGAGAGCTAGAATGCTCGCATTAACTTGAGAAAAGAACAGACTTTGAGTCAAAAATTTTTAAGGAACAGAAAATGGCTTTTTAATGAAGAAAGGGAAATTTCTGCAAGAAGATGCAACAATTACAAACATATCATGTGGCTGTGGGGTATTGGTAGAAGTACACATGTGTGGAAGTCCATAAACAGTTACTCACAAAATCAGCCAGTTGGGTTTTCAAGAAGATGCAGGTGTAATTGAGTAGATAAATAGTGCTGGAAATTATATACTTAAAAATTATTGTTATAATTTTTATATACTTTTATTATATATTATTATACTTTAAAAAGAATTACAGATAAGAAAATCTTTAAGATTTTATATAATCCATCAAGGGAAAAATTAATTTGAATTTGTAAAAATTTAAAGTGTTAGCCTTGTGTGAGATCTTGTCATGAGGATGACAAACTACAGGCTGGGAAAAACTATTTACAAAAAACATATGTGACAAAGGATTCCTAGCCACCTATATACCAAGCTCAAGTCTCAAGAGAAACACAATTCACTAAGGAAGCAGTAAAAGATGCAGACATTTCACTGAAGACAAATTACAGGTGGAAAATAAGCATGTGTAAATATTTTCATTGCTAGCCACTTGGGAAATCCAAGTTAAAGTTACTATGAATATTAGTGCCCACCTATTCCATTATTGGATAATTTTTTTTTTTGTTGTTTTGTTTTTTTGGAGAGAGACAGAGAGAGGGGGAGAGGAAAACAGATAGAGATGGGTGCGCCAACTGCCTCTCAGCTGCTGCACCCCCTTGTGGTCAAGTGTGGCATTGCGACCTTGCATCACTTTGCATCTGGCTAAACAAGGGACCTGGAGATTGGAACCGCTGGAGATTGGAACCAGCATTCTTAGGCTTAGGAAGCAGGAGCCTTAACCGCTAAGCCATCTCTCCAGCCCTGGATAATGTTTTAAGCACTGGTAATAGCAAGTGTCTGTGAAGGTGAAGGGCAGATTTTTGAAAGAACTCTTACATTGCTGGTGGGAGTGTGCATTTGTGAAAACGTTATGGAAGAGAGTATTTGGTCTCTTGCAAAGGAAAAATACCCTTACCCTGTACGTCAACAACTGACATAGATTTTACTCTGAATTTGCTTAAATCACTCATGTCTGCTCTCAATCTGCAACCCGCAGGGCAAATGATGGGGGTGCAAACTGACCAGGGCATATGTCCACTCCGACAGTCACTGTGCCATTCACATCTGCACATCTGGGGCTCCTCTTTGGTCTTCGTAGACAGTGTCAAAAGATGTTACCAGTAACTGGTACTGACTTGCTCCCTCAGATAGCTTGCCAACTTTATAAAATTAGAGGCCCAGAAGTATCTTTATAATATGGACCGAAAAAAAAAAAAAAAAAAAAAAAAAAAAAAAAAAGCTCAATTCATTCATGACACAGTGACATAATTTTGCCAATTCAGCTCTCCTGAAAACTTTGTGGACTTTCTATTTATCTAATTATCTAGTTTATGCTTTAAAAAAAAACCCAAAGGCGGGCATGGTGGTGCACGCCTTTAATTCCAACACTCGGGAGGCAGAGGTAGGAGGATTGCCATGAGTTCGAGGCCACCCTGAGAGTACATAGTTAATTCCAGGTCAGCCTGGACCAGAGTGAAACCCTACCTGGAAAAACTAAAAAATAAAAAACTATACCTGAAACAGCTTCTAAGATAGAGTCATCTATCTGAAGTTATTCTCTTACTCTTTGTTTCCCTCTTCCCATCATTTCCTTCCCTTTCCACAGCCCTAGTAGCTGCCCCCTTTACTGTCACATCTTCTTTTGTTCTCAGCTTCCACATAGGAGAGTGGCCTGTTTCACTGGACGTGGTGATCTCCAGTTCCATCCATTTGCCTGCAAACCACATTGCTCCGCTTTTCTTTGTGGGTAACGGTTCGCCTATGTAGCTTATCTTTTCAAAGAACCAACTCTGTTTCGTCAATTCTTTTTTATTATTACTTTATTGATATTTCATTGATTTCTGCACTTGACTTTTAATTTTTTCTTTGTGTTTAGTACTTTTGGGTTTGGTTTGTTGTTTTCCAGGATCTGCATGTGCATCATTAAGTTTTTAGAAATATTTTATTTATTTATTTATGAGAGAAAGAGACAGGTAGACATAGAGTGAGTATGGGTGAGCCAGGGCCTCCAGCCACTGCAAACAAACTTCAGACACGTGCACCACTTAGTGCATCTGACTTTATGTGGGTGCTGGGGAATTGAACCTGGACCATCAAGCTTCGCAAGCAAGCACCTGTAGCTGCTGAGCCATCTCTCCAGCCCTCATCAAGTTGTTTTTAAATTTTATTTAAGATCTCTCTGTTTTGGTAATGCAGGCACCTAGAGCTATAAACTTTCTGTTTAGGACTGCCTTCATTGTGTTGTGTAGGTTTTGGTGTGTTATGTAACGTTTTCATTTTCATTCAGTTCTATGAACTTTGTGATTTCCTTATTAAGTTTTTTCATGGCTCATTCGTTATTTCATTGTGTGTTGAGAGGGTGTTGCTTCTTGGCTGTATGTTTCTTTGTCTCTAACACAGAGGAGCAGGAGTCACTCAGAATATCCATGTCCCAGCCTCATTTTTTAGGAGGTAATGGTGTTCCTTATGTACTGAGTGTCCCGCAAATGCACTGCTCAACCCCCAAGGCATGGCCAAGGTTTTGGAATAAAACATTAGTGCAAACCCCAGTTCTTTGGGGGAA
Source organism: Orientallactaga sibirica (assembly GCA_036365145.1). Lineage (NCBI taxonomy): Eukaryota > Metazoa > Chordata > Mammalia > Rodentia > Dipodidae > Orientallactaga > Orientallactaga sibirica. Next base: position 6,177,180 of record JAEOAD010001365.1, read on the forward strand.
ATAATTATTCCTAGAGACATTAAACTCAAGTGTGCTACTTGACTTCCCTATGCTGATCAGGGCGTGACACCTGAGCTTCCAGGGTGGGGCAAGGTGAGGAAAACCAACGACTCCAAACAGACACACATAGACTGTCTCTATCTTTTCCCATTTCTCCCAACACTCTCCACAAAACAAAACTAACATGCTAGCCAGCCAGAGAAGGTTTGCACTCTCTTCTTCTTTTACTTTTTGATATATATAGAGAGAGACAGAGAGAGAGAGAGAGAGAGAGAGAATAGGCATGCCAGGGACTTTCTACCACTGTGAACAAACTCTGGACATGTGCGCCCCCTTGTGCACATGCACAATATTGCATGCATATGTCATTGTGCATCTGGCTACGTGGGGCCTGGAGATTCCAACATGAGTTCTTAGTCTTTGCAAGCAGGCATCATGGCCGCTAAGCCATCTCTCCAGCCCCACCCTCTTCTTGTTTCAGACAAGGTCTCACTAGATAACCCAGGCTGGCCTTGAACTCAAAATTCTCCTGCCTCTGCCTTCCGAGTGCTGCAATGTCAGGTGTGCTCCACCACCTCCCTTTCACTTTGTTTTCAAAGACTGGGAGCATGCATGGAGTGTGAGCGTAAAGCACGTAGGTGACCTTGGATAATGTTGGTAAAGGTTCATCTGAACCCCAGACTTAGGGTCTCTAGTACACGTTCATCCTATGGGAGCCAAAGCAGGGAACCCATCTGCCAAAATTAATATTGGTTTAGCACCCAAGCCTTCTGTGATGGTTTGAATGTAAAATGTCTTCCACAGGCTCCCATAGATTCATGTGTTTAAATACTTAATTCCCAGTTGATGGTGCCGTTTAGCAAATTTGTGATGCCCTAAGGAGGTGCAGACTTGTTGGAGAAGTGGGTTGCTAGGGAGAAAGACCTTGGGGTGTTTAAGTCCAACCATACTTAGTGTTCTGCCCTCTTTATATGTCCTGCTGATGTGAAGATGTGGTACCTGCTGTCTGCTCCTGCCATATTTTCTTCCCCTCCTTGACAGACCCACATGAAACCGTAATCCAGATTTAACCCCTTTCTTCCATAAGCTGCTTCTCTGATTGGGTGTCTGTCCCAGGAATGAGGAAGAAACCGATGCACTCCCCAAGCCCAATCCTTTCCTGCCACATGAAGAGGCACCGACAAGTCTCTCACGTGATGATGACAATGATGTAGTGATGATAATGGCAGAGATTTATTTGGACCAATTGCAGGGGTGCACATGGTGAAAAAGAACTAGAAATGGGATAATACCTTGGTCTGGGGATGTCCTGTGCACTGGGCAGAGTTCTTTGGGGAGCAGTACTGGGTTCTCAAAGACAAGATTTCTATGATCATTCAATCATATTGCCCTCAATGAAACTGAATCTGAGCAGCCCATCCTGAGGGCCCCACCTTACCCGAGCAATGACTCCTGAAACATCTATAACTTTCTATTTGGGAGCAGGATTCTCAGTCTGAAGAATTGATTTGTGTAATTAGGCAAGTGATTTTGAAGTAAGATTTTTGCATGAATTTGCAATATAATTTTCTTTTTCTGTAACTGTTAATTGAAAACATTTATCAGGTTTTAAAGCTGAAACAAAGTTAACTTTGAAAAAAAGGTGTGAACTGCTCATTTTTTATGCAATCTCAACATTGTCTTTGATGCACTCATTAATTTCTTATTTACAATCAGGGCTGTAGGCTTCTTCCGTTTGACAAAGAAATGGCCTGCTTAACCCTGAGTGTGATACCAGTTTCAGACCCAACAACTCTGTTACACTGTCTCTGCTCTCCCTTCTCCTCCTATCACCACCACAGGGAGATCTGGGGCAAAACTAATTATGAAAACTTTCACACAGGGTTGTGGCTCACAAACTCAACTGTTTGGTAAATATAACTTCAGACTTTTGTTGTTGTTTATCAGACAGGGTCTCACTATCTAACCCAAGTTGACCTTGAACTCTTGATCTCTTGCCTCAGCCTCCCAAATGCTAGCAAGACAGGCATGTGCTCCTACACCTGGCAGGGTTTCTATAGTTATATTTCTAAGTCCTGGAGTTAATGTACACTTTGTTGATGTTTTTGTTAGATAATGAAAATATGTAATGTTTTAATTTGTTCTAGGATAGAAGCTTTGTTTCTGAAATTTGTTTTTTTTATTTTTATATAAACATATAATTAAAAGTTTTAATTTCTGGGCTAGACAGATGGCTAAGCAGTTAAGGCACTTGCCTGCAAAGCCTAGCAACCCAGGTTCAATTCCTCAGTACACACATAAAACCAGATGCACAAAGTGGCGCATATATTTGCAGTTCATTTGCAGTAGCTGGAGGCCCTGGTGTACCCATTATCTTTGCCTGTCTCTCTTCTGTCTATCTCTCTCTGTTTGCAAATGAGTAAATAAATAAAAATATTCTATTTAAAAAGTTTTACTTTGTATTTGACTTGAAACAGTGTTGCTTAACTTCGTAATACTTAGTGTTTTTAAACATTTGTCATTAGTTACTTAGTTATATTTTAGTTAGGTGCGAAAGACGAAGTTCTGTTTTGGTGAGATCTCTTGTCACTTATGTTGACTCACAGACGCTCAAAAGATAAGAAATTTTACATGGATGTTAGAAAACAAGGTATATTTGATACGAGGTTGAAAACCATATTCAGACTTTCTCATTTTCCCCTATTGGTCTGTCAAGGACAACTAAAAGCAAGTAAAACAATGCCATTTTAATTGTGTTTTTCATCATTTCTCTTTGAATTTCTAAACATAATGCTTTTTGGATAAATTCTTCCACTGATGGCATTCATGTCTGTTGGCTCGGTTTGGGGTGATGGTGTGTCCTCTCTTCCACAGCTGTCTCCCTTGTTCCTCAGCAGAGCGTGTGGGCATGTGCATAAGGTCATGCATATGTGCATGCATGTCTGTATACACGTGTGTGCATGTGTGGGTGAATGCATGTGTAGATGTATGTGAACGTGTGTGGATATATGTGAGTGTATGCATGCATGCATCTATGTGTACATGTGTGTGCATGTGTGGGTGCATGCTAACTTGTGTGTGTGTGTGGATATGTGGGTGGGTACCAGTGCATGCATACATGTATGTACACACGTGGGTGCATGGATGTGCATATATGTGCATAGATTTGTGAGTACATGCATATGTATGTTATATGTGTGACTGTTCACATGTATGTGTGTGTGTGTGTGTGTGCGTGCACATGTGTGGATGCATGTGTGCATGATGCTCTGAAATCGAGATCTCCTGCCAGTCACTGCTTTGAACAGAAACTCACCACACAGCCTTCCTCAGACCTGCTAACTCTCCAACCCATGAGGTTAGCATGGCTGGGACTCCCCCATGCAGTGAGTGAGGAAAAGGACAGGTCAGCTGGGTGGTGGCCACGTGGACCTGTGGCCACCTCAGCCATCAGGACCAATGACATCATGGTTACCCCAAGCTTTGAGCTCGGTTCCCTCTTAGCTATCTGGCCCCCATTCCTCCAGCTTTAAGAGAGAAGTCTAAAAATAAGTTTGTAAAAGGTGTGATCAGTTCGCATTCAAAATGGTCTTACTTCAGGGAGTGACGTTCATATATTTAGATGTATTTTAAGAGCAGTTTCATTAAATCCCCCTACCAGATGCGTATCAGAGGGGGCAGCTAGGCTAGGCCACCTGGGAGTGAGGTCAGGACATTTCAGCATTAGACCCAAAGGAAGACAGCCACAGTCTCATGGACTGGACCCCTAGCCTCATATCCTTCCTTCTAAACAGTTCAGGAATGAAGCCCAGAGAAATTAAAGCTACTTTATTCAGTATCTTCTTTGGCTAAGGCATGGTGGTAACTGAATAAAGAATGCGTGGGCCAGAGGCAGAATCACAGCTCCATCAGGACACCCCCCCCCCAAGCACACATCCCCCTGCACCACTGCTCACAACGCAGAGTGAGTCCTGCATCTCACGACCAGAGACTGAGAGCTGGCGTGCACAGAAAGGAACTGTGACTTTCATCAAGTCGTATGCTGCTTTTCCCACGCACAGTGAGTTTGTGCGTTCTTTCCATGTCGGCGCGGACTCTGACTTTCTCATACTTTCCCCACCCTAACAGTCTGTGGAAGTTAAATCCACACCACTGAAATTGTCTCTTTGTAAGGAACCTCCTCCATCTTCCTGACATTTTGATTTGAACTATGCAGAGTAATACGCACTTAGAGATAGTATTTTTCAAAATTTATTAATGTTGGAGCCAGGCGTCTTGGCGCACGCCTTTAATCCCAGCACTCGGGAGGCAGAGGTAGGAGGATCGCCATGAATTCAAGGCCACCCTGAGAATACAGAGTAAATTCAAGGTCAGCCTGAGCTAGAGTGAGACCTTATCTCGAAAAAAAACAAAAACAAACAAACAACAAAAAAACTATTTATGCTGGTATTTAGATTGTCAAATGAGCTAATGGATTGCTTAAAACCTGAGTTTTCTTCCTCCTATCTGTCTTGATCTGGCACAAGTTGTTCAATAGCAGTCTTGGAATATTTGACTAGTTTCCTTCATCCCTTCCTCTCCCCCCAGAAAAGAACTGGCCTAGCATTAGTCTGGTCACAAATTCTCGTATTCAAGGACAAATTTAAACGGAAAGTCTTGTATGATTGTCGTTTCTCAATCATGTCTGCTCTCGCCTGCTTTGGTGAGACGCCTCACTTCCTGCACTGAGGTGTTTGTTTGTACTGTTTGGTTCAAGTGCCATTTTCAGACATTGGAATGTGCTTTCAGGCACAGGCCCAGGCTACGTGGTGGGGGCAGTGGGTGGGGGATGTCTTCCCTCCTCAGCACCATGGAAGATATGGTCTGCTCGGCTTCTGTATCCAGAATCCAGCTATTTTCATGTACAACAATTCCACCACATCCCTTTCTGCCTGTGGCACCATGCGACTTCCTTTGCACTGTCTAGCACCTTCTGTCATCTGCAAAAGGGGCGCTAGCAAATGAGTGAGCAAACTCACAAAGCCCCTGGCATCTCTACTCTTACCAGATCCGTCCTCCCCCCACGCACACACAATGTGGAGAACCAGGAGGGTGACACAAGCTCTACCACTTTGCGGGTATGGGAGGGAGCTAAGGATGGACTGAAAGGAATAGCTGTTTTGGCTCTGTGGATTCCGAAAGATGCCATCTTCTCAAATTCTTAAGAAGTATGTTATAAAACTTGGGGCTGTATAGGGCTGGCACAAATCCTCCTTTGTTGAAGAGGAGCAACAGCGAGAAAGAAGTAGTTTGGAGAGCTGGTCAAAGCCATGGGGGACCTCTGAGTCCCTTGAGGCTGGGTGTTAATTCAGGCTTAGTTTAAAGCCTTCAATCATCTTTGAGAGAGTCATCCGGTACCAACCTGAGCTTGTGGGACAGGACTAAACTGAAGTATTGTTTTGGTTTGAATCTGAAATGCCCCCACAGGCTCATGAGTGAAATGCTTGGTCCCCACCTAGCCATGCTACTTTTGGAGGCCCTACTTTTGGAGGCCCTGAGGGGAATTTGCTTCATGCTCCTTCCATGTGCCCTGGGTGAGAACTGGAGAGATGGCATAGTGCTGGGGCCTAAGGGCCCGGTTCAAGGGCGATTTCCTGTAGCCAGATGCACTCCCTGGAGTTCTCTCTGACATGAGGTGATGAATCTCTTCTGCTTCATGCTCCTTCCATGTGCCCTGAGGAATAAAAAGCCATGGACTGAATCTTCAGAAATCATGACCCAAAAGAAATCCCCCTCTTTTAGTTAAAAACAAACTATATATATATATATATATATATTTTTTTTTCTTTAATTTGTCACAGGCAGAGAGAGAATAAGAACAGACACGTTAGCATCTCTTGCCACTGCAAACCATCTCCAGATGCATGCACCATTTTGTGTGCGTGGGTGCTGAGGAACCAAACCCTGGGCTGTCAGGTTTTACAAGCGCCTTTAATGACTGAACCACCTCCCCAGCCCCTCCTTTACGTGTGTGTGTGTGTGTGTGTGTGTGTGTGTGTGTGTGTGTGATGTTTTTGGTTGCAGCAATTCAAAATTAACTAATACAATCATCAAATGAAAAGTAAGTTCCTGGAAGCTGGCTAAGTGGATAAGTTGCTTTCCACAAAGGCATTCGTACCCGAGTTCAGATCCCCAGAACCCATGTACAGCCCGGTACGGTAGCATCTGAACTACCAATACACCTACCTATATAGCTAGATGGGAGGCGGATCCAGAAGAATTCCTGGAAGTTCTCAGGCCAGTTAGTCTGGAAAATACAGTGATGAGCATGTGAGACCCTGCCTCAAAGAAGGTGGAAGGCGAAGGCTGAGGCTGAGGGTGCCTTCTGACCTCCACATGACACCATGGCACGAGTACACTTGCACTTACGTATGACACGTGCATGCACGACGCGCACAGAAGAAAAGTAGGTCCTTGAAGCTGGATTCTTCTCGCCTGTGGGCTGAAATGTTTAGGGTCACCCCCAGACCGAAGAAGCAATGTAGAGCATGGAATTTTTTTGGGTACCAAGAGCAAATCTAGGCATCCATTTCAGAGCTCCTTCATGCAGGGCCACCCTCTCCCATCCTCTCCCTCCTCTAGCAATTTGGAGCCCCTCCTGTTTGCACGCTGGGAGCTGAGAAAAACCCTCAATGACAAGTATGGAACTGTCACCAGAAGAAAGCTGGGCAGTGTTCAACATTAGTGAAGCTTGGAGCGCTGAGCAGCAGAGCTGGGTAGATTCCTCCAGGTCATTGTCAAACAGCCACAGTTCTCTGATGCCAAGAAGCAGAGGCCTTCTGGTCCAGTCAACATGGAAGTATCGGAGAGCTTTCAGGTCTGTGGCATAAGGGAGGCTGGAGTACAAGACTGAGTGGCAGGACCTGAGACAGAACCAGGGTGACTCACCCCAGAGGGCTACAAGCATCACTTACATTGATTTCGTCCAGTATCTTCTCCCAGCTCTGGCGTCCCAGAAGAGAGAAGCCAATAGCTTGTGTTCAGGTCGCATAACTCAGTTAGTTGTCACTAGAAGGACGAGGGAAGGAATATGTTACTGACGTGGGCTCAAGGGTCCTCAGCATAGAAGGGCGATGGATCAGTGTTTTCTGTTGTGCCCAGAACCGCAGGTGGTCAGGAGCAGACATTCTTCCGAGGTTACTGTCCCAGGGCCCACAGTTATAGGACCCAGCTCAGGACACAACGGTGTCTCATGAAGCAACTCCAGTTTGAAACCCTTAACAAAGCACACCACATTGTTCTGATTCATAAGTGCAGCTTTGGGACCCTCTGGAAGTCAGGCTTGAGTTTAGAATTATCAAACATGCTGGCATTGGGCCACACATGGAGAATATACACGCCCTCCTTCTTTCCTTCACACATGTGGGCGCCAGGCTGTGTCCGAGCTCCATGCACCCTTCTTACAAACAGCAAGCCTTTGGCCATGACTCCAGCTCAGGGTGTGTGGTCTGTGCTTGGGAGGTTGGATCCAAGAAAAAGGTCAGTGAAGGTCTAGAAGTGGGCTAGGCCACTTGGCAGGAAGCCCACCTAGCTGGTGTGGTCAAGAGCAGGAGGCGGGAGCCTCATCTAAGCATATGCCTCTGTCCCATGGGGAAGTGCACACTGGGTCCTGAGTGAGGCTGGGCTGGAACTCCAGTACAAAGCCCTATGTTTTATAGGGACAAGGCTTTCTTTATTTCTCCCCTGGGAATCCCTTAGCCCAATCCAGCCTGCAGGGTGTGCTTACAAGTCTTCAGCAATGCCCAGACCGGTTGTGCTCCTGTGCATGAGAAATAGGTTTGTGTTCCAAATCTCCTCAAGTTGGGGAGCTGGCTCAGCAGTTGAAGCAAAGCCTGCTGGCTTGAGTTCAATTCCCCAGTACCCATGCTAAGCCAGATGCACAACAAAGTGGTGCATGCATCTGGAGTCCATTTGCAGTGACAAGAGGCCTTGACACACTCACGTTCTCTATGTCTCTCTCAGAAATAAATAAGTAAAAATAATGATAATAATAATTTTTAAAAATCTACTCAGAAAGCATTAAGGAAGAGACATACCCTTTGTCACCCTAGACCCAAACCTTAAGTATTCCCCTGCCTCCACATTCCAGTGGGCCTTAGGTTTGCTTGACTGTTCCAGTCTTCTGTAAATTAATACCTTGAACTTGCTGCAATGAAGATTATTGGTCCTGCCCCTACCACCTCTCCACTTAGGAAGTCACTTGATCTTAAGCTACATGTCTGCTGGCCATGGAGTCTCAATCTTCTATCCCCTGAGGCTCATGGGGGATCAGACATCAAATGTCCCTTCTCAAGAATTGTTTGAATGCCCCACAGAACGGGAGTGCAAACAGTCAACCGTCAAGGCTAAGAGTAACTGTCTCATCGGCAAACATCTGAGGGACATCTCCCATGGGTGGGCTCTGGAAGTGGCCAGTTTCGGTCTTGTGAGAACCATTAGAGGGAGGGGTGGCCTTCCTTCAAAATGCCAATCAGGGCTGGAGAGATAGTTTAGTGGTTAAGGCATTTGCCTGCAAAGCCTAAGGACCCAGCTTTGATACCCCAGGACCCACGTAAAGTCAGATGCATATGGTGGTGCTTGTGTCTGGATCATTTTCGGTGGCTAGAGTCTCTCTTTCTTTCTGTTTCTCTAATAAATAAATCAAAATAAAATATATTTTTAAAAGGCCAATCAGAAAGGACTGAATACATGGTGAATCCAAGGAGCAATTTGCTTAGACTTTAAGGAGAAGAAAAAGCAGAAAAATTTTGGATCATGTAACCAAAGAGGTGAAGGGTTTAGGGTTTCAGGCACAGCTGGATCCAGCAGCTCAAGTCCTCCTGACAAGCCTGCATATTTAAAACTTTGAGTACATCACTTAGGATCCACTTCCAGCTGTGAACACAGCCACTCTTTCCTCTGTTCCCTGTCACAGTGAGAGCCCTGGCCCACAGGCCCATAATTTCTGCCTCATGAAAAGGTTTCCTCTAAAAAGAGAAGGAAAGTGAGCTGAGAACAGCACACGCAAACACAGATCTAAAGCAGGAGCTCCCAGCACTGTGTGAAGGCCTGGCTTCCAAGCCTCCTTTCTGTCACGGAAGCCCTCCAGCCCCAGCCCCTCACACCCTCGCATCACCTTCCCAGCTGCATGAGATCCCCAAAGGACCAGACAGAGTGTCTAGCTCCCTCCCCGGACACACAAGCCCTCTGCAGAGAACTTTCAGTGTTTCCAGGATGGGTGCTCAGAACAGGAGGGGCAGCCAGAGACACTGGCCTGGGGAGAGTTGGAGCCAGACAGCCTGGCTGCAAAGTCCAGCTCTTCCACTTATAAGCCAGTGAGGACGCTTGAGCACTTCTCTTAAACCACTCTGAGTGGGTTCCTTTCTCTTGTGCTGAGACAAAATACCTAGCCAGAAGCAGCTTATGAAAGAAAAACAAATGATTTAATTCAGCTTATAGTTCCAGAGGGTAGAGTCCATCATGACAAGTTGAGTGTGGCAGGGCCAGGAAGCTATCATCACACTGTCACCTCAGCCGGAAGGGAGTAGAGAATAGCACACAGGGTCCGATATAACTTCAAAGCCCCGCCCTCAGAGACACACTGCCTCCAAGCTTTACTTCCTACAGATTCCACAACCTTCCAGATCAGCACCACCCACTGGGGAATAAGTATTCAAACACATGAGTGTATGGGGGACATTTTCCATTCAAGCCACCACACACTCTTGCCTTGGGTTTCTTGTGTATCAAAGGGATTTTTAGCCACACAGGAGAATGGCTGTGAGGATAAAATGAGAGACTATACACACAGGGCTTTCAAGACTTCCTATGTCCTTGTTGGCTAAAGTGAAGGGAAAAAGGGATGGGGGGAGAAGGAAGGGAGGGATGAGGGAGAAGAGGGAGAGAAGGAAGGAGGGAAAGCTCTTCCAGCAAAGCAAGGGAATGCTGAAGCTGGTCTCAGCTCAGGGCTCTGAGTTCCTTTTCCCTTTCTGGAAAACCTGAGAAGCATCTGAGTAGAAGGGCCCCCCCTTCGCTCACTTCCCCACACTCCTTCAAACCCACCCCATGCCTGACAATGAGCTCTTGGGAGATGCCCCTTGGCCCTGGGACACAAGGACAGCTAGGGCAGAAGGGTCTCTGGAGAGATGGGTGTCTGTGTCTCCCTCCACTCCTTCCTACTCCCCCAGGACTGCCCACTCAGTAGTACTTCCGCCCTCCTTCTACCCAACTCGGAAACCCCTGGAGGAGAGAGGCTGCTTTAAACCCCACAAGAGGCAGTTTCCGTTTGATTTCAGTTCCTGCTCACATGCCAAGACATTAGCCGACAAACCTTTACTAGCCCCATCTCTGTGACCACTGTCCTCAAAACCCATTCCATGCCACAAATAAATATGGACAGACATCCTTCATCTTGGGGTCCTCAACAGCCACTGAGGCAGATCTCTGCCCCACTTGGGCATCAACTTCCTGTCCAGCTCTACTAGGTGTGCTGTTCCACCACATTCACTCGAATCCTGCCCTTGGGGCTGACACACTTGGCTTCAGGCACCTCCTCTCTAACCCCTCACCAGTCAGGAATTTCACTTCCATCCCAGGGCTGGCACATCAGGCTTACCACTCCAGTTGGCTCTGCCCTCATCACATCACACCTTTCCACCTTCATGCCCATCTCCCCACAGGGACCACTTAGCCTTAACTTTGAATTTTCTTCCCACCTGGGACTTACTTATTTATAAGTGTGTTATTGCTCAAGTTATACAGTTTATCTCTAGTTTAGGTTGCCTACTTGTGTCTGTGTGTCTGTGTCTGTGTGTGTGTGTGTGTGTGTGTGTGTGTGTAGCTTCATGTGCACATATGTGTGGAAGCAGAGAGCAATCTTGGTTGGCCTTTGTTTCATTCAAGATCTGTCATAGGCCTGGAACTCAGCAACTAGGCTTGACTAGCTGATCAGCTAGCCCCAGAGGGTCCTCCTAGTTCTTCCCTCCAATACTGGACTATAAGTATGTGCCGCCATGCTCAGCATGGTTACATTGGTTCTGGGGATCAAACTCAAGTCCTTACACTTATACTGACTAAACTATCTCTCCAGCCCATACCTACTACTTTAAAAAAAAATCCACTTATGGGCTGGAGAGATTGGCTTAGTGGTTAAGACACATGCCTGTGGAGCCTAAGGACCCTGGTTCGAATCTCCAGGTCCCATGTAAGCCAGATGCTCATGGTGGCGCATGTGTCTGGAGTTCATTTGCAGTGGCTAGAGGCCCTGGTGTGCCCATTCTTCCTTCCCCCCTTTCTGTCTCAAATATATATGGCAAAATCTTAATAATAAAAAATCTTAATAATAATTTTTTTAAAAATTCACTTACTAATTCATTCATACAGCCAGTATTAAAAAAAATTGTCCTAGGTTTGTGTGTGCATGCATGTTTATATGTGTATGATGCATGCTTGTATGTGTGTAGGCTCATGTATATGTGTGGACACTAGAAGTCAACATCAAGGTCTTCCTTAATCACTCTTCACCCATCTTTATAAAAACACATTATTTTAATTTATTTATTTGCAAGCAGAGAGAGATAGAAGAGAGAGATGAAGAGAATGGGCATGTCAGGGCCTCCAGCTGCTGCAAACAAACTATAGATGCATGTGCCACTTTTTGCATCTGGCTTTAAGTGGGTACTGCCCAATCAAACCCAGGTCATTAGGCTTTGCAGGCCAGTGCCTTAACCACTGAGCAATCTCTCCAGCCTTCCACCTATCTTTTCAGAGTCTTGCACTGACTCTACTTACTATTTAACCAGACCAGCCAACCAGCCCCAGCAATTCTCCTATCTCCACGTCCCCAGCTCTGGGATGACAGGTGCACTGTACTAGGGGTTTTGAAATGTGGCTGCTGGGTAACGCAGGTCATCATGTTTGTGAGGCAAGCATTTTGCCCACAGAGCTATCTCCCCAGCCTTGAAGCTGGGTATTCTTAATGTACCTAGCTCTCCCCTCAGGGCCATGGTGAGATCCTTCCCAGCAGCCGTCTGTGAGGCCCAAGCGGACATTGCCTGTGGTGGGCAAGAATTACCTGCCGAGGACCTTCCTTGGGTGTGATCTTCCTCATAGGGGAAGGCGGCTTTCCACTCAGGGGTGGGGGGGTCCTTAAGGAGTTGACGGTGCATGCAATCACATCAGGGCCTGAGTCTTGGGTTTTTCCTTTGACCATTTTAGAAGTCTCTCTCTCTTTCTTTCTCTTCTTACACCCTCCCTCGCTCTCTCATTATGTCACTTACTTTGCTCTTGTTTTCTTCTCTCTGTCTCTCTCTCTCTCTCTCTCTCTCTTTCCTCTTTGCCTGGGAAAACTCATTTGCCTACCAACTTTGTTGACCAACTTTTGTAAACGGTGCCCGACATTTATCACATTTGTGTTCGATCTCTTCCTTACATATAAAGACATGACAGCCTGCTCCTTCTATGATAGATGTACTTATTTCTTCTAAACTATCACTAACCAAGCATATCATTTTTATACAGTAAGTGTATATTCAATTTTCTACAGTTTTGACTACTAAACCGCCTTAGCAGTGAGACAAATGACAAATATATTGCAATATTAGCAGAGGTTCCTTAAGCCCACGTCAGACTGTGAGTCCATGCTTATTCTCGTGTGGAGATGAGACAGTGAGGAGGAGCTGGCTGGTGGGACTTGTGGCCTTCGGTGACTTCTCTCTCTCTCTCTCTCTCTCTCTCTCTCTTTCCCCTGTGCTGTCTGACCTGGAGTTAAAGCCTGGGACAGAAAGCTTCCTACTACAGAATTAGTTCTTCATTTCTCCAAGGTGTCCTAAAGCCTGTGCTATATTTTTGTCCAGATCACAGTCCCAACTATAGCAGCCACGAAGAATAACTAGATGTCATTGAAGAGCCCACCCATGCCGCCGGGAGACACAGGGAGCCACGCCCGGGACAGCTCGCTGAGCACCACAGCTGGCACCCTGCGCACACTCTAGCCTGTCCTTCTCCCATTCTAGCCTTTATTCCTGTCCTCCTTCCTTCCCATCCCAGTCTTTCTTCCTGCCCTCCCCCTTCTCACTGTCATTCATACGTTGAGCTCCTACTATGCAACACACAGAAGCTCAGGTGCACAGACCTGTCCCAGAATGCATGGTGTAACGTTAAGTCCACGGGGAGAGCCACCTAAGAGGCAGATGCACAGTGTGAAGGTCTCCATGGTCAGAGAGCTAAGAGAGCCATGGAAGGGAAGATGGGGGAGAAACAAAGCATTGAAATGGACTTGGCATTGGTTCTGGGGGGGGGCACTTCTGGGGTTGGAGGCTTGATAATGGATCTGTTGCAATTTAGCTACAGAGATGATGTACGAGGCTCTTCCGCTGACATTGACTCAGGTCACTGGGCCCATTGGATGTGATACAATGTCAATGGAACTGTTATGTGTTATTGATGTCAGTCACGGAATAGATGAAAACATTATAAAAATAGCTTTTGTCGCCATTTACATTTTTTTTCATAAATGGCGAAAGGCATCATTCCCCCATTGCCAGGAATAAGGGAACAAAGGAGGCTTCACACCAATCTCAGCAGGTCATAGAGGGCCGCCCTGCCCCCACAAAAAGTGACTGAAGGGCTGGCAAGATGGCACAGAGCTTCAAGGCTCTCTCTTGCAAAGCCTGGCAGCCCATGTTCGATTACCCAGTTCACACATTAATGCACAAGGTGGTCCATGCACCTGGAGTTCATTTGCAGCACTTACAAGAGTGACTGCCAACAATGGTGGAGAGACTGTCCATTCTTCCCAGAAAGGGAGGCATGAAGATTCTGGGCTGCTGCCTATTAAAATCCAGGAGGAGCAGAGTGAATGTTTTTCTTCTTCCTTCACCCAACCAACTTGCTGAGACCCTACTGTGTACGGGAAATGACACCACCTGTCCTGGTGCAGTTTGAGATTCAAGTCTCCAGTGTCCCCACAGCTCCCATTTTGTTTGACTTTTGATCTCATGAAGCTGGAGGCTTTAAGAAGCAAGGCTTGGCTGGCAGAAGGAGGACACTAGGAGTGGACCTTGAGTTGTTTTTTTAAAAATATTTTTATTTATTTATTTGAGACAGGGAAAGAGAGAGAGAGAGAAAGAGAGAGAGAGAATGGATGCTCCAGGGCTTCCAGCCACTGCAAAGGAATTCCAGATGCATGCAGCCTCTTGTGTATCTGGCTTACCTAGGTACTGGGGAATTGAACCGAGGTCCTTTGGCTCTGCAAGCAAATGCCTTAACCATTTCAGCTATCTCTCCAGCACTGGGCTTTGAGTTTAATTAACCTCAATCTGCTTCTGGCCTTTGCTCAACTTTCCTGCCAGCCACCTTGAAGTTACCACCCACTTCCACTTCTACACTGCCCACAGACTCCACTGCCCACTTGTGCCCTCCACGACAAGATAAGCCCCTTCCCCCTGTCCTTCCTTCTCTCGGGTGTTCTGTCAAGGAAATGAGATCAGTAATTGTTTATTACTCAGCCAGGGTTCTCATCTGTGATATGGAATGGGGGGAATGGCACGTGAACAAGATGTCCAGATGGCACTAGCTGCAATTCTTGTTTCTGAACGTCCCTGTGGCCTTGGGGTCATCCTGTAACAATTGTGCAGGAAAGTCCATGTGTATGTCAAGGTCTCCCTTGGCACCTAGGGTCATGTCCCTAGGCTGAGCCCTCCAGGAATAGGTCACCCATGATCAGCTCTGCTTTATATATGAAGACAGTGAAGGGATTTGGCCAAAGTCACAGGGTGAGCAATAGGGACAGACTGGTGAGGACACAGGTGTGGTGGCCTCTGTGGACCCAGTTGCCTGCACCTCGCTGCTTTCTCACTGCTGAGAATCGTGGGTGCTCTTTGACTCTAGAAGTTCAGGGCTCGCAGAGCTCAGGAGTTAGCTCGAGGCCAGACACAACCCCCCCCCCAACCTCCACTTCTTCTGAACCTCACTGTCTTCGTGCCCATTTTATACCCACCCAAAGATCTGCTTCATGAGAAGCCAGGAAAGGGTCTTGAACAAGCTCAGATTTCCCAGCATGACCTCACCTGGGATGACGAGTGTCCAGCAGAGTGAGAAACCCACCATGCATGGACAGGGACAGGGACAGGGACCGAATCTCGTTTTGAAAAGGAGATAGTAGGAGGCAGGGACACGTGAGACTGAGAAACACAGAATTACACCATCAATGTATAATGCATTCTAGGTTTATCCACGACACAGCTCAAGGGACCAGGGATTCCTCCATTGGCCCATGCCTGTCTCTGCTGGGGTTCAAGACACTCTGAACTGACCATCTCTAACGTGAAGGATTGACGTCGGAAGTGCTTCAAACTCGGAATTCTGTTGAGCATGGCAAGAAGCTGCTCACAGAACTTTGCTTCTGCACAGAGATGCAATGTGTTGGATGCAAGTATCTGGGGCCACATGTGTAAGGTAGAGATGAAACATAAATAAATTTAATGTTTAGATTCCAAGATATCATGCTTCGTAGCCCATGAACAGTCTGAACTCTGAAAGCATACAAAATCTGCCAATCTGAAGTAAATTCACCAATTAAAGTCCCCAGTCAAAATTATTTTAAAGAAATATAGAATCTGAGAAAAGATCATTAGCTAGGATTTTTTAAAATATATTTTATTTATTTATTTGAGAGAGAGAAAGAGAGGGGAGAGAGAGAGAGAGAGAGAGAGATCGGGCACTCCAGGGCCTCCAGGCACTGCAAACGAACTCCAGATGCATGTGTCCCCTTGTGCATCTGGCTTACGTGGGTACTGGAGAGTCAAACTGGGATCCTTTGACTTTGCAGGCAAAAGCTTTATCCGCTAAGCCATGTCTCCAGCCCATTAGCTAGGATTTTTCAGGCCCTGATGCTCACTAGACTGTTGGCCCTGCCTAGGCTCAGCTGAATTCTGTCCCAGTGGTGCCCAACGAAGCCTGTGGTCTTCTCGGCCAACTCTAAAATATTTTTCCCCCTTATACTGGTTCTGAAGTAGGAACTGTGTGTGACTCCTGAGTCTTAAGTGTGGTCCTTTGAGTCAGATGTTTATACTCAGGTGTTTTAAATGCTTGGTTCCTAGTTGATGGCAATTTAGAAGGTGGAGCCTTGCTGGAAGAGGTGTGTTATTGGGGGCAAGTTTGAGGTTGTTGCGGTCAGCTCCTGCTTGCCAGGGCTGGGCTTACCCTCCTGCTGCTGTTGTCCACATGCTGTGGCAGAGGTGATGCCCAGACTCTGCTCATGCTATGCTTTCCCCAGCCATTAGGAAGCTTCCCCTCCAGACTGTAAGCCCAAATAAACTCTTCCTCCCATTAGCTGTTTTAGGTTAGGTGCCTTACCCAACAACAAGAAGGTAACTGGTACACTAACTAAATGACTGTGCCATTTCAGACAACTTTAGGCAAGACTCACAGCCTGTGATGTAGTGTTTCTTCCTTCCTTCTTCTTCTTCTCTCTCCCTACTCCCTACCTTTCTTTCTTTTTGTGGCACTGATGATTAAGCTGAGAGCCCTGACCGTGACTTGGCATACTGTCTCCCACTGTGCAAGACCCTTAGCTCCTTGCTGGGGGATTCTAGTCAAGCACTCTAATCACTGAGCCTCATCACCAGCTTTCTTCTCACTTTTTATTTTTTATTTATTTACTTTTTTAATTTCAGAGAGAGAGAATGGGCACGTAAGGGTCTCTCAGCTGCTGTGAACGAACTCCAGATTCATGTGCCCCCTTGTGGGCAAGTGTGGCATTGCACCCTAGAATCACTTTGCGTCTGGCTAATGTGGGACCTGGAGAATCAAACGGGCATTCTTAGGCTTAGCAGGCAGGAGCCTTAACGGTTAAGCCAACTCTCCAGCCCCCTCCCCGCTTTTTATTTTTAAGACAGTCTCACTAAGTTGCTCAGGCTGGCCCTGAGCATGTGATCATCTTACCTCAGCCTCTCAAGAGGCTGGGGTGACAGGCCTGCAGCGCCAAGCCTAGCTCCTGTTATTCGGAGAGAACATTAACACAATCTATTGCCCAGTAAAGACCAGACACGATCCTAAATGTGAAGTTCTAGAACACGGATGGACACAGAGTTCAGTGAATGGCATTTATTGTCCCCTACAGAGCCTCTGAAGGATATGGACTGTGTGGCAGTCACACAAGCTCTGGAAGCTGCTTTGCAGGCTGCTAGGGTTGCCTCCTGTCTTGGCAGAACATGACAGATGCCTTGTCACTGGCCATCTCTATGTCACAGAAGACCCTTCCTCAGATGGCAATGATAGAACTGCTTCCTTTTCATGAAGCTTGTCATTCAGGAAGCCAGCTGTCAAGATCCAGATGAAATTCTAAAACCCAGGTCACATTGATGCTCATCTGCGGAACCCGGGACCGTCTGCAGAAGGAGCTTGAATTACATCCTTCCTCAGCCATGGTTTGATGTGGTTTGGGCTCAGTTCAACTTCGCCCAAGTACTTCAGGGTTAAACATCTCAGCTTTTAGCTTTCAAAGCAAGCAAATCTATGTCTGAATTCCAGGAAACCTACTTTTATCTGTGTGGTTTAGGGAGCATGAATGCCCCTATTTGCCAAATGGGTATGATAAATAGAGATGATGTGCATATCAAATGCAGCCAGGTGAGTTGCTCAGTGGGGTGCTGGCTAAGGAAAAAGAGAAAAGAGTGTGTTCTATTGGCCTGAGAAACAACATGGAGGGAAATCAACAGAAACAGTACAATAGGGATAGATTCATGGAAGCTCCACAGAATGAAAGCATAGACATAGGCTTTTATATATATATATATATATATATATATATATATATATATATATATATATACACACACACACACACACACACACATATATGAGACGATCTTTAATCTCTTATAAGTTGGAAAATATAAAAAAATTAAAAAGGACTTCATTATTTTTGATTATGTATTAATTATACATTGTTCTTTTTCAACAATGATACCAAACAATTGAAATTAAAACTGGATGACTTTTATAGAAAATTACAGACAGCTGCAAAGAAAGTTAGTAGAAAGGAAATCAAATGAACTATATAGAAAATTATAGGAAAATGGTCATAAATAAAAATGAAGAGAACTTAAGGATGTACATGATAAGTGAGAAATTGAATATTACACACTTAGAACGGGAAGGAGATAGGGAATGGAGCAAACCATTTGAACAGAATGACTGAGAGGTTTCTAGAACATATGAAAAACAAGTAGACAATCAAGAAGGCCAAGAAATGAGAAAAGATAAAAATAAATTATTGACTCATACTTTTGTACATTATCATAAAAATAGAATAATCCAACTAATAATCAATATCACTATGTTTTCCTAGCATGCACAAGTCCCAGGATTTGATCCCTAGCACTAAAATATGTCCTTTAAAGGCCAGGTAAGACATTTTTTTTTTTTTAACTGAACAGAATTAAGGCCAACAACTGATTTCTGAGTATAAAAAGAAGGAAGCTAGAAAACAACTAAACTAGTGTGTGTGTGTGTGTGTGTGTGTGTGTGTGTGCTACCAAACATGAATTTTAGGCCTCTCAACAATAATCTTGAAAAATGAAAGTGAAGTTACATTAAAACTAATACATTGATTCCCCCCCCCCCCCAGAATTCTCACTAATTGTGGAGGAGCTCTTTTGAACCAATTTTCTCATAAATGATATAAATATTCTGAAGAAAATAAAATATCCACAGCATGTGATTAACAGTATTTTGGTGGTAAAGACAGAGCAATTATCTAGAAAAAAAGGGGGGGGGAATAAAAATAATAACAGAGGCTCAGTAACATGAGGTACTACACAGGGCCCAGCACACATAAACATGGAATTTCAGAATGAAAAACAAGATATAAATTAGAACAAAAGACATATTGGAAGAAATAAATCCTCAAATTGCTCCAAATTTGGTAGAAGACATGAATCCACAGATTCTATAAGCTTATCAAATCCCAAGAAAATATGGTACTAAAAACACAAAGATACTCCTTGTTCAAACTACTATGCTAACAGAGCTGAGGTGGAGGAGCTATGCTAACAGAGCTGAGGGGAGGAGCTATGCTAACAGAGCTGATGGGGGAGGAGTTATGTTAACAGAGCTGAAGGGGAGGAGCTATGCTAACAGAGATGAGGGGGAGGAGCTATGCTAACAGAGCTGAGGGGAGGAACTATGTTAACAGAGCTGCCTTTATGCTAACATGCGGACCTCTCCTTGGAGCATGGATGTCCGAAGACAGTTGTCTGATCTTTCTCAACCAGTGAGAGACAGAAACTGTCACTACGGAGTTTTGTATACAGTGAAAATACTCTTCAATCATGAAGGTGAAGTACATATTTCCAGATAAATTAAAAAGAGTAAATTCTGCATGTCAAAGATAATACCAGAAGGGAACCGAGACCTTCAAGAAGGAATGGAGAATCTGTAAATAACTGGAAATAAGACTAAAACATGAAAGGCTTTCTTTCTTTCTTTCTTTCTTTCTTTCTTTCTTTCTTTCTTTCTTTTTTGTTTGTTTGAGATAGCTTCTCACAATGTAGGTTAGGCTGGCCTGGAACTCACTGTATAGATCAGGCTGGTCTCACACTCATGGCAACCCTTCTGTTTCAGCCTCTTTAGTAATCTTTCATTAATAAAAACAGCCCAGGACTGGAGAGATGGCTTACTGGTTAAGGCACTTGCCTGCAAAGCCTAAGGACCCAGTACCTACGTGAGCCAGGTGTACATGGTGGTGCATGCTTCTGGAGTTTGTTTGCAGTGACTAGAGACCCTGGTACTCCTATTCTCTGTCTCTTTCTTCTCTCTCTCTCTCTCTCTCTCAAATAAATAAATAAATAAATAAATAAATAAATAAATAGAAGTTTAAAATTGTTTTATAAATAAATAAATAAATAACAGCCCATTTGACTATATCAAGAAAAACATACAATGTTTCTTCAGGGTTTATAAATTACACAAGTGTAATGCACATGATAATTGTACCAGAAGATACTAACTCCAAGAACATTGAGAAGTTTAAGATGAAGGTCTTAATCTCCAGAGTGACTAGTAATAGAAGTCAAAGGTATAGCTAAAAAATTATGAATAAATTGAAATAAACATGGATGGAGTGATTGTTCAATGGTTAAAGGCACTTGCTTGCAAAGCCTGCTGACCTGAGTTTAATTCTCCAGTACCCACATAAAGCCACATAAAGTGGTACATTCGTCTTATCCAAAAGAAGGCAGGAAAAGAGCAACAGAAAAACAGCCTGAAGAGGAAAAAACAAAAATAAACAGTAACATGAAACACTGCAACCTTAGCATTTGGGCTGAGGATTCAGCTCAGTAGGAGAGCCTTTTCCCAGTACGTACAATGTTTTTCCCAGTATGTGCAAAGCCTTCGCTTCCATCTGCAGCACTACAGAAAAATTCAACATGTGTCTAAATGAACTTCAATTATTATATTAACTATAAAGGACTAACTCCAATTAATGGCAAAAATTGTCAGAAAGGAGTTTAGAAAGCAAGATCAAATGATACATTCCCTATGACAGATGATCCTGATATACAGGCACAGATAAATTTAAAATATTTTATTTTTATTTATTTATTAGAGAAACAGAGAGGGGAGGGGAGAGAGAGATTAAGAGAGAGAGAGAAAATGAGTGCACCAGGGCCTCTAGCCACTGAAAACGAACTACAGATGCATGCGCCACCTTGTAAATCTGGCTTATGTGGGACCTGGGGAATTGAACCTGGGTCCTTACACTTCACAGGCAAATGCCTTAATCATTAAGCCATCCCTCCAGCCCAAGATATAGATAAATTTAAAGCAAAACTTGTAAAATGATAAAGCATTCAAGCTATTAAAGCGATAGAAGTACTAAAACAAGATGAGGGGTTGTCAAACTAACACAAACACTAGACCTTGTAGCTCCTATCATGTCAAGTGGGAGGTATTGCAGGAATTCAAGGATGGTTAACGTAAAGAAGATCACTATATCACCATATATAGAGGCTCATAGCTTCATAGATGCTCTAAGAGCCAACATCTTTTTATGGGTAAAAACATTCAGAAGCTTCAGAATTCATGGACACTTCCTAAAGCACACAATGGTTACTTTTCAGTTCAGACTTTATTTAATAAATAAATATTAAGAGTATTCCTACCAAATTTCAGAAAAACCAGCAATTCTTCCCACCTCTGCTTCTGCTACTAGGTGCACTTTTTCCTTTCATCTGCTTTGATTAGCTGGAACTTTTAGAAGATAAGAGACATGTAAGTTGGAAATGAATGGAATCTTCATTTGCCTATGACAATGTCCTTGAAAATCTCAGTTACAATGCTGAGCTAACTTTCACATGCAGAAACAAACCAAATACAGAACTCAGTATGATTAAAGGAGATAAGATTTAGTAAACTAAAGAAAAGCCTTTTTATAAAATATTTATTTACTTAAGCAAGAGAATCAGAGACCCATGGAGAGAGAGTGAGTATGGGTGCACCAGACTCTCCCACTTCTGCAAATCAACTCCAGACACATGCACCACTTTGTGCATGTGGCTTTATGTGAGTACTGGGTACTTGTACTGGGCTATCAGCCTTTGCAAGCAAGTGCCTTTAAGCACTGAGCCATCTCTGAATGCTACCACCCCAAATAAAAACTTTAATTACACAAAAGATATTTAGACATCAGTGAAAAAGAGCCTCCAGTTCAAAAATGAAGAAAATAAATTTATTTGAATAGACATGTTGAGAAATGTGCAAAGCCTCTTTGAAAAAAACTTAAGCGCACTGAGAGTCTCAGAAGTAAATACGAAAAATTAAAATGCGTTCCTTCCTTGTGCTTGGACAGAAAGATTTAGCATCACAAAGATGTCATCTAGACAAGTAGAAACATAAATTTATAATGATCATGATAAAAGTATCAAACAGGTTTTATTCTGGGTCTCAACAAGGCTTTTCATGTTCATATGGAAAAATAAACAGAAGATAAGACAAAACAAACCCACAAGCCCAAGTAGAAGCCAGTGGAGGAGAATGACCTCTGTGAGGCTGAGAGTCCACCACGGAAGACTTTGCACAGAGCTTGGCTGCAGCTCATCTTTATCCATGGCTCTTCAGTGGTTTCCAGAATGTTTGATCAACTGCAAAAGGAACACAGGTATAACATGTGAGGTAGCTTTGCGGGTGTGTGAGTGGTATGTGTGTTGTGCATGTATTGTGTATGCACATGTGGGTGCAAACGCACACTTGCTGTGCGCTGGCAGTAGCTCGAGGAGAATATAGGGTGGTCCCTCTGTTACTCATTCCTGTGTTTCCTTGGGACTGGAGGCCATCAATGATTTTTATGAGCCCCAGTGAGTCTCCTGTCTCTGCTCCCCACAGGACTGGGGTTGCAGACATGCCAACCCACACTTAGGTAATTGTTTGAGTGCTGGGAAATCATAGTCAGTCAGTTTCAGAACCACTGCCCCCCAAGCCTCCATGTATGCACGAGAAGCATTCAATTGCTCGCCAGCCTATTGTAAAATTTATAAAAGACATATGCATGTATAACGTATCTTTCATATGTATACTATCATATACACACACACACACACATATATATATGCTTGTCTACAGAAAGAAACATAGACCAGACATATCAGAAAGCAATGAAAAGTCCCTTGTCTGGGTGACATTATCAAAGCTACTTAAGTGTATCTTTCTGTAGTCTTTTGAATTTTGCATCACTGTATGAGAGAATAAAAATGATATCAAAAAGCTCTAAAGTAAATACGAAATTATATACACAGAAGAAAGTGAATCAAACTGTATTTCAGGCTGCAGCTGTTACTAAGGAGACAAGCAACTGAGCACATCCCGCCAGGGCTCAAGTCTCGAGCTAAAGACGTTTCCCCGATGACAACAAAATGCCCGGGGAAGAGCCCTGACCTTTGTTTAGGAGGGCTGTTCACGATAGTGATGCGAGTGTGCGATACGGAAACTCTCTAAATATGTCACTGCCAGCTTGAGTCCCGGCGTGGACGGAAACGTGAATCGGAGGCAGCTGAACTGAAAGTTATCAATGTCAATGTTTTTAAGGAGGAAATGTAATCCTAGTTTCTGTCCCTGTAAATGACTTGATGACTAGCCACCAGTTAGTAGGAAGCTTGCCTCACCTGCAGCTTAGATCTTGGTTTCTAAATATCTTCCTCCACAAAAGCAGACCAGGGCTCCTTTGAAATTCACTTGACTATGGCACAGGGACAGAGAAAAATACAGATTATGTTGGAGGTATGTTAGCTTTTCAGCCAGCAACATAGTGTTCAAAACTTTTCAATAGAATGCCCATGTAGATGGATTCCTCTTTCTCTCTCTGTAATAAATAAGTAAATAACATTTTTTAAAACAATGCTCATGTAGACAGGGTTATGCAAGAAGAAACCCCCCACCCACACTTCCCAATGCCCAGTGCACCAACTGAATCAGGGTATTCACCCATGAATGCTAATACTCCAAGTGAAAGATTGCGGGGGTCAACAATGTCAGTGCCATTCTGAGTACATAAGTCCCTTCTCATGTAACATTCTTGACGGGAGCATTAAGCTTTCATAATGAAAACCCAAGTTAGAAAGCCCAGTAGGTGTTTTACCAGTTAACTAAAGAAACAACAACAACAACAACAACAACAACAAAAAAAAAACGATTAGCAACCTTCCCCACCCTTTTCTCTTGTTACTCTCCCCAGCCTCACTTTCACTTTCCACATTCAACTTCTTTGGGATCAACTGTTTTCTTAGTCTACATGTGAGTGAGATCACAGATGGAGTCATCATTTGGACATAATTGGGACGTGGTTAAAACTAGGAAAGTGACGCAAGGGCGCAATGCTGCACTTGGCCACAAGGGGGCACACGTCTGGAGTTCGTTCACAGCAGCTAAGAGGCTGCTAGCTTGCCCATTCTCTCTCTCTCTCAAATAAAAAAAAAAGAGTTACAACTTAAAACAAAGATATAAGCAAACCCCAAAGTATTGATTTATCTGATTCAATTTACAATAAAATACTTATGAGTGCCACTTGTGAAAAAATATTTTAAAAAACCATAAATAATAGCAATGTAAAAATATACAGGGCGGGTAGTCTTGACGTAAAACAGATGAGGCACATTATGTGATGATTAATTTGTCAACTTGACAGGACGTGGAATTACCATGAGCCTGTCTTTAGGGATTTCCTGGATAAAGTTAATAGAGGTTGGAAGAACAACTCTAAATTTGGGTGGTGCCCCATTCTAGGTCTGGGGTCCTGGGCTCCAGACAAGGAGAATGAATGCACCCTGAAAAGCAGTATTCCTCTTTCTCTGCTTCCTGCCTTTGGAGGTCCAGGATTCCTGCTACCATGCCCCCCACCATGGTGAACCACACCCCCTTGAACCCTAACCCAAAGCAAACCCTTCGTTCTTTAAACTGCTTTTGACAAATAACTTTTGAAAACTACACTTGACAGCTGGGTACCCCCACAGAAGATGATCCAGCTACAGAAGCTACTTAGGGACAAATACAGAAACTTGAGTATTAACTCTATTCTGGATATTAGTACTGCAATGTCATTCTCTCAAGCAGGACAATGGCTTTGTGGTTGGGTAGAGGAATGCCTTCATGGTTAGGCGAGCAGTGTTTTCTACATGGAGGCCTAAGAAAACATGCTAAAAATCAGAAAGACAAAAACGAAGTACAGTCAAGACATTTTTAGACGAACAAAAAAACAGAGAACTTCTCACAAGCGGATCTGCACGACAGGAAATAATAAAGGGGCTCTTTAGGCAGAAGGAAAAGGATTCCAGATGGAAGGTCAGAGATGCAGGAAGGAATAAAGAGCTCGGGGAGAATCTAAATGAAGAACGAACTGTATCAAAAATAACAGTGGTATCTTGCGGGGGTTTAACTCCAAGAAAAATACAAAACACCGATAGCCCGTGAGCTGAAATTGGGTAAAAGAGCTAAGGGATGTGTTGCCTTTTTTTTTTTTTTTTTTGTAAAATTTGTAAAGTTGCCAAATCTGCATCCAATTTTGATCAGTTAACGATGAAAATATCCGTGTCAGTGACAAGGTTTCTGCGCCACAATGTCATCCTGTCTGGGATGTGTTCCCCAGGATCATGTGATGGAGAGTCTCTTTTCCCGGCACAACGGTATCAGGAGGTCAGGAGGCTGTCGGGGACATGCACAGATTAAAGCCAATCACTGTGCAGCTGGCTTCGCTATCACGGGGGATGGGTCCCTGATACGACAAAGAGATCTCCATTCTCTCTCCGTCACACGCACTTCCTCGCCCTTCCGCCATCTACCTTAGGGTGACCGAGCAAGACATCCCCTGTCAGATGCGGGCCTCTTCCTCTTAGAGTTGCCATGTGTGTAATTAGAATGGGGTATCTTTGGGGGTCCAGGTCGTCATTCTGCCCACCACAAAGGGTGATTGTATCTTAGATGTCTCCAAAACAGAAGCTGGCAGGTGGTCTTGTTCGGTTGGGTAGTTATTTCCTCTGAACTGATACCATGCCCCCTGCCCCTGTCGAGCCCCTGGAGGAAAGCAGAGAGGCTCAGAAAACTCCAGAAAGCTACAAGACTGATGAGGCCCCTCCTCAAGGTTACACAATCAGCAAAACATCACTGTAGGAGAGAGGACCCAGCCATGTGGACGCCATGAGTTGCCACCTGGGTTGATGTGGGCTTCCCAATGATCTAGTTGCCTTTGACTCACTCATGTGTCTATAAATAATCCCAATCAACTCACCGCTTCGCTAAGGCGGGCTTGGATAGAGTCGTTTCTTTGACCCGTTGCTGGTGCCCGTGTCTGGGGTGAACAGACATTTGTTTCTGTCTCCCCAGGAAATGTTGTGCAATAAAACGACTCTTGGGACTATAGTAGTCCCTGCCTTTGTGTTGCTCTGAGTTGGAGTCTTGGGACACTGTGCTAAGCTCTGCCTGCCTGCCCATCTTTGGTACTTTGACTGACATCCCCACCAAGGCTGCAAACAATGGGGGGGGGTAATCCCCCGCAAAGGATAGCAGAGTGTTGTTACGTAAACAAGGAAAATAACACTTGGTGGGCAGTTACAAATCAAAGCCGAATGTACCAGACACAGGATAGAATCTCTCTTTTCTTCCTGCAAGCCAGCAGGGAGGAATCCCCATGAACTAAACCTTAGTCACTGAGCAAAAAATAGATCATGTGACCCTAACATGGAACTGGGCTAATGCATGAGCCTTTAGTTCTTTCTGGAAATAGAGGAAGGTCTGTGTGCATAGATTACCTGTAAGGTATATTGAATTTTTAATTTTCAATGCATATAATTATGGTAAAGTATAACAAATCACCTATGGTACACAAAAGCTTATAAGATACTATTATCCTTAATTAATGGGTAAATGCATGTGTTTTATTCGATGAAACTGATTTATTGTCTTAATTTTCAGATGTTCTGCCTCACTTTTCCACCGAAGCCACTGTGTGCCCATAGTAACCAGCTGACACCAGGCATGTGTGATCTCCTTTATGACCTGCGCCTAATTAGTTTTTTATTGTCATCTTCCAACTGCGCTTAAACCGTACAAACAAGGGCAGTGTCATCCCAATCCCGTGGATGGAGTGCCAGCTCTGGTCTTGCAGGAGACCGTGTATTTTGCTATACATGAGCTCAGTACCTGTGGCCTCTGCCTTCCAGTGCTTCTCTTGGGTAGGGGCGGAGGGCAGAACTCAGGGAGGGCTTTAGGTGAAGCCCCCCGACCAGACTTCACCTCCCCTGTAGTGGCTCCACCTTCGCCCTCCCGCCCCTCACCGCCTGCCTCTACTAGGCTCGGCTAGTTAAATGAAAGGGAGAGAAACGAGCTGAAAGCTGGTGGGTGTTGGAGCTTCGAAGTCCAGAGATCTCCGGCTAATTGCTGGTCCTAACAGGCACAATTAGCTGCTACAAGCCCTTTGAGATGGCCCAGGGCCTTTCTCAGGTAGCAGCCATCACCAGATAAAGGCTGAAATACACTCCACTTACAGAGACACTTGCAGACGGGAGTGTCACAGCCTGCCAATTACACTCTCTCTATACACAGTCACTTTCCCAGGGAGACGATGACCCCAGAAGAGTAACCAGCACTGAAGGGGGACACGGCACAGGTGGCTCTCAGTCCCCAGGAAGCTGAGCTGTAGTGATGATGGGGGCGCTGGAAGGTGAGTGAGGGAGCTTTTCAAATTAAAACCTCATCCTGGGGCTCATTAGAAAATTCCATTTCAGGGACATGTGCTACTTTCTACTTTTTTTTTTTTTTTCCTCCTTAACTGCAAACTTTCTGGTGAAAGCATAATCCCATACCATTTTCCCTTTTTTATCTTGGGGAGGAGCAAATTCAGACAAAAATCGTGCATTTCAATATAAAAGCAGCTTGTTGGTGGGGAAAGAGGTGTAAGTAGGAGTCAGGATCTCCCCCACCTGCAAACACCGCCCTCTTCACCCTAATTAAGTAGCTACACACTGAGGTCATATACTTTACACAGTTAGGTTCTGAGACACTGGGTAAGACAAAAATTCCATCTCAAGGAAGATTTTGGCTGCAGAGACTGTAAATCACCCAGACCGTAAAGCACAGAATACATGGATTTGTGTACTTAATAGCATCCAGTAATGCCTGTATGTGAATGTCAACAGAATTATGCAGTCTAAAATAAAGTGCACAGATACAAAATATGTATTTTTTTTCAAATTATTTCATCAAACAAAAGAAAAGAGTGGGGTGTGGATTTGAATCTCTGCATATTGAAAGTGTGCCTTGGCTATATGACAGTGGCACCCCAGCATGTTCTTGTTCGGACTCAGCTTCCTCGTGTGCTTAGGCGGGGTCAATGATGTCACTGCCAAGGCTGGTATTCCAAGTTCGGTGATGGCACGACCACCCTCCCCTAGTGCATGGCCACCATGCTGGGAGACTCCTCACAGCCAGCCTTACACTTGGCTATCAGAGCCTGTAGATGTGTAATGAAGGCAGTCCATCCCCTGCTGTTGCTGCTGAGGTGATGCCCCTAGCTGGCGCACAGTCTGCAGCTAAAGTGCCATGCACTGGCAGCCATGTGGGTGAGTAGAAGCGCGGGGCTGCTAGAAAACTGGATCAAGAGAAGGTCTCGGGCCTGAAGCATTTGACAGTTAGGGAGCAAATAAAGCACAGCCAAGTGGGTTCCAATGGCAGAAAATGGGCCTGCTGCTGTTAACACAAGTGTGCTCCCTTGCCATCTTGCACAGCCTGGTCTACGTCAGATCCCACTTAGAACCACTCAACTCCAGATGATTCTATGTTGTTCCAGTACACAGGGGGCCATTCACCACAGGAGCAGGGAAGCAATGTTATGGGCAAGGAGTGGCAGACAGTGCCTGCCCTTGGGAGGTCCGGGATGCCCTCCCATTCTTGTCATTTCTTCACTGCGTGACCTAAGATGAGTCACTTAAGTTTTCTGGGCCTATCATCTCTGGTCCTCCAATGACGAGTTCACATTTCATAATAGTCCCGCTTTGATATTACAAGGTTCTAAGTTGGCCTACTTGAACGGCTGAACGTTTATGAAGGAGGGAGTAAGGGAGGCAAACCTTTGTACCTCATAAAAAGATGGTGTCCTGATATACAAAGAAGCATTCTGCCCAAACTATTCCTGATCATTTGTGGCTTCAGACCCAAACGAACAGCCTGCCTCCAGTTCCCAAGGAAAGTCTCCTTTCTTTCCCCAGCAGCCACTGACCTTGGGCTTTTGTTATTTCAATCTACTATCAACCAGGGGTCAGACACCAGAAAGAGGTGTCGGAATGAACTTTGAACTTTAACCTTTATATACTTATACAAAAAGTAATGCAAAATGAAGGCTACATATTACTGTACAAATCAAAACCAGGAAACTTCTAGAGGAAAATTAGAAAAGTGACCTGGGGCTAGACAGATCTTTTCTAGATATTACTCGAAGGACATAAACCACAAGAGAAAAAACATATGATAAATTGGACTTGATCAAAATGAATTTTTTTTCTAAGTGAAAAAGTATTAAGAGGAAACTAAGTGTTCGAGCATGCACCTAGCCTGCATGAGGCTCTGGATTCAGTCTCTAGTTCTAGCAAGGGAAGCCATCTTTACAACATGAACATGACATAGTGGTAGAGCACTTGACTAGCAAGCGTAAAGCCCTGAGTTCCATTCCCTGTACACCACATACACATACACATTTAAAAAAACTATTAAGGGCTGGAGAGATGGCTTAGCGGTTAATGTGTTTGCCTGCAAAGCCAAAGGATCGCGGTTTGATTCTCCAGGTCCAACGTAAGCCAAATGCACATGGTGGTGTATGTGTCTGGAGTTCATTTGCAGTGGCTAGAGGCCCTGATGCACCCATTCTCACTTCTTCTTCTTCTCTCCCTCTCCCTCTCTCTGTCTCTAATAAGGAAAAAAACAAAAATAAATCTTTTTTTAAAAAAAAGGAGTTTGGGGGAATGTACAGGCAACATGTGGCCTGATGACATCTCAACCATTTATACACAGCCCACAAAGGGCACTTCACTTCCCACCCCTCTCCAACACCGCAGGGAACCCCATCTCCCCCTTTGGGGCCCATTTTTCCACTTCATCAGTGCCTAGTTCTGTGCCTTATCCTCAGACATCAAGGCAGGACTGATGGTTGAACTGGCCTGGAGGACTTAGCATTTGTTTAAGTGCTATTATGGTGCATCTTAGATACTCTCCGTATTTATCCCCATGTCACAGCCGTGGGTAGCAGTGACTGGTGTCTACTGGGTTTTCTTGTAAGCATTCAAGGGATGTGGCTCTGCAGAGGGACTCCTGGAGGTGATGGGAACTGAAGCAGGATACAGTAAGAGGAAGTTCTTTCAGGTTAACACTGAGACCCTTCACCCTTCCTGGTCTTTCCTGTAAGAACTGCCTTCAGCAACGGTCCCAAGGAACCTGCTGTCTGAGTCTTGACTATCACAGGAGTGATGAGACTAAAGACCAAGAGCCTCGCGCAGTTTCCATGATGGTGTTGGTGGCCTCTGTCTCCCGAGGAAGCAGAGCAGACAAGCCAGCTAGCTGTGGGAGGAATAGAGAGGACAACGCTGTGGGGACACTGAGGAAGCCACTGTCAGGTTGGGGGAGCAGCCGGGCTGGATCAGCGGCCTTTCCTCCATCTTGGTTGACAGTGGCTGCGTCCTGGTCTAACAACATAGGGCAATCGTGTTTACGCTTCCCATGAGCTGTGTCATACTTTACCCTTTGGTGTGATGGTTTCAGTCACCTGCGGTCAAGGAAAGTGAGAACATATCAAATGGAAAATTCCAGAAGTCGTATGTTTGAAATCATTCTGAACAGGTTGATGAGATCTTGCATCATTTGGCTCTGACTTTGTGCAGGATGTGGGTCATTGTCTGTCCAGCATGTCCACATTGTATATGTTACCTGCCTGCTCTGTACATAGTTATCAGATAGACCGTGCTGGGAGCTCAGGGCTCGTGTTCAAGTAACCCTTATTTTACTTAAGAAGGCCCCCAAGAATAAGAGTAGTGATGCTGGCAATTTGGAAAGGTCAACGAGAAGGTCATAAAAGTGCCACTTTGAAGAGATTAGGCAAAAAGATGATGAGATATTTTGAGAGGGGGGGAGGGAAGAAGGAAGTAAGAAATAACTTTTATTATAGTATTTTGTCATAATTATACTATCTTATTAAGACTTATTGTTAACTTCTCACCATGTCAATATTTATGAACTGAACTTTATCATTGGTGTGTGTGTAAGTATGGGATATAGATAGATAGATAGATCGATAGATAGATAAATAGATAGATAGATAGATAGATAGATAGATAGATATAGATGATATAGATATAGATATAGATATATGACATTCTCCTGTGATCTGATTCTATCTTCTATACAAAGGATGCTTGCTTGGCCATTTCTTTGGAAATCAGCTCAAACTCTAGTGCTCTACCCAGCCTCTGAGCTCCATCTAATCACAGGACCATTTGCCCCCGTCTTACGTGCCTTACAAAGAATAAAATTAGCCCAATGGATAAAAGCTTGTTGTAGAAATATGTGGAGCACATCAAAGTCTATTTATCAAAAGACTGGCTATTGCACCCACACAACAGAATCTCCAAGTGCACCAGGATGCCATCATTTAATTTTGAGGAGAAAAAAAAAAAAAAAAAACTTCAACAGAGCGTCATGAAAAGTCAAGGCCAGCAGCTAGGGAGGTTTTGTACTGAGTATGGTTTCTGTTTACAGAGGCAGCCAAGTTCAATGCTACTGACTATTGGGGTGCTTTCCTCTTAGGGTCTAGTGGTCCCTCATTGAAGAGTCGAAGAGTTTCACTGTGTGGGGTATTCCTGATCTTCCAGTATCCCAGGCCCATAGAAGCCCATCAGGCTAGGCAAACTGACCCAAACCCAGGAAGCAAGCCTTCCCTCCCGATGCCGGTCCACGGTGATCACCACTCGGCCAACATCACCACCCACAGCCAGCGGGTAGTCAGGACACATAACAGCTCCAGAAGCAATGTGGCTGGAGGTGTGGGGTCGCAGAGATCTGGCTCGCTCTGTTAAGTTTCTGCTGGGCCTAGGAGCGCACGCCTTTAATCCAAGCACTCGGGAGGCAGAGGTAGGAGGATTACCATGAGTTTGTGAGTTTGAGGCCACCCTGAGACTACATAGTTAATTCCAGGTCAGCCTGGACCAGAGTGAGACCCTACCTTGCAAAAAAAAAAAAAAAAAAAAAAAAGAAAGAAAAAAGAAAAAAGAGTTTCCATCACTCAAGGGTGTGTGGCAGTTTAGGCTTGAGGCCTAGGCTGAGGCTGAGGCAAGAGCATCTTGTCTTTAAGGGCAGCCTAGACTACATAAGCCAGACCCTGTCTCAACACACTCCCCTGCTTCAAATAAATAGCTGTGTTTTCTGCAAGCTGCTGCTTTAAAGCTGGTCCTCTATCAGATATGGTCAGTCTCCTGACTGCAGCTTCCTCCATGCCCCACAACCAGCTAGCCATTAGGATACACAAATGCATTCGGCAATAGTTGTCTTTGCTGGGGAAGTTGAGAGTGGCAGGTGCAATATAAATCAATTCATGTTTCTTCCTCAGAGCAATCACTCACATTTTTCAGATATGGGAACTTAGGAGTGCACATGTGCACACTCACACACATGCAGGCATGCACGTACACACAGATGGCGAATATATATATATATCCATGAAGTTACCTTTCATCCCGCCCCCAAAGCCAATTCAACAAGTCATCACGTTAAGTCTGGAAGTTGGACTGAAAGCTGGCTGGATGCCAAGACATGAAGCACATACAAGGAACGTGTGAGACATGGTTTCTGCCTCCTGGCAGCCCTTTAGCTACACTCTCAGACTTGAGAGACGCCGGGCCATGGCAGCCAACCCCATCTTCTTCCCCACCCACACTCGCTCTGGGCAATGACCAGCCACCAAAGCCCTGGCATTCCACAACCTTTTCTCTTAAACTTTCTTCCAACTAGAGCCAAGTAAGGATTGTTCAAAGGTACCTGAAGATCAACTAGAATATCTATCCTGCTTCCCAAATGCCACTGTAAGTAGACCACCAACAATATCCAGCAACAATACACGGACTCTGTACTTTCTTTTTTCCTCTATGCAGATGTCTAATTTTGCGTGTGTGTGTGTGTGTGTGTGTGTGTGTGTGTGTGTGTGGTGCTTCCTCAGAGACAATTAGATCACTGGGGTTGTAACCCAGTGAATAGATTCATTATTTGATGAATTCATAATATGATGGCATTATTGGGAAGTGGTAACCATAGGAGGTGGGGCCTACTTGGA
Source organism: Orientallactaga sibirica (assembly GCA_036365145.1). Taxonomy (NCBI): domain Eukaryota; kingdom Metazoa; phylum Chordata; class Mammalia; order Rodentia; family Dipodidae; genus Orientallactaga; species Orientallactaga sibirica. The sequence continues at coordinate 6,210,052 of JAEOAD010001365.1, forward strand.
GGAAACGGATCTTTGAGAGGCGTACATCCTTGAGACTGTATATACCCTGGTTTCCTCTGCATAACTTTCCCTCTGCTTCCACCAGCCACAATGAAGCTCCTTTGCCCCACCCATCCCTCCACCACGCTATTCTGTCTGAGTCCATGGGACCATGTGATAGGGCTTGCAACTCCTGAAATGATGAGCTCAAATAAGCAATTCCTTCCTTCCTGCAAGTTAAGTCAGGTATTTTGCCACAACTATTGACCAACAGGTCCCATAAAATATATTCTTCTTTCTAGCACCTCTGAAGCCTTGTCCATAAAGGTGATAACAGATGTGTTCCCCTATTGCACATTTAAGAATAAAAACAAGGTTATTAATTATTTCCTGCATTTAGAACAGATTTAACCCACAAATGTCACACAACCAAAAACTGTAATGGCCAATGCAGAATCAATTTAGAAATGCATCTTGTGAGCACTTGGAGAAAGGCAGAAGATGAACTAGAGTGATAGAGAGAAATTTCCTTTTTAATATTTTATTTTATGAGAGGGAGAGAGAGAATGAGGATGCCAGGGCCTCTAGCCACTGCAAACCAGCTCCAGAAGCAGGCTCCACCATGTGCATCTGGCTTACTTGGGTACTAGGAATGAACCTGGGTCCTTAGGCTTTGCAGACAAGTGCCAGCTCTCTAACCCAGAAAGAAATGTCTTGAAGAAAGTCAGACTTTAAGAGTTCTTGAAACTCCAAAGAGAGGGGTGGCTGGTCTGGGAAGGCAATGGGAAATCACCTGTCAGGAAGAGTGGTGGAGGGTGGCTGGGACAAGGGACCACAGAGACATGAGCAGAACGACAAGACGATGTCTTTTCTCTGGAATCTGGACTCCGCAGCAGGAGGATTCAAGAGCAATAACAGAAGCCACTGAGATGCAGAAGGAGTGAGAAGGGCAACTGTTCAGGTGACACTGGGCGTCCTCCTGCTAAGTGTTTCTGTTACCTAATTGAAGCCGTGACCGCACATGGCACATGTAAACCATTTGCAAGGAGTGGGAATAATGCTGGGCAATCCCCTGTGGTGTCCATTTTTTAATCTCTACAATCTTTTCTGAAACTCTTATCCTTAAACTAGCAAGGTGCCTACATATCTATTTCATGTTGCTTTCTTTACTAATAAATACTCATCTGATCAATCAATCAGGGATCATCAAACAATTGAATACCCATCCAGGGCTAAGCACTGCTCAATGAGAAAAAGGACCCAGTTTCCACGGGGCTGACATTTTCTAGGGACAGACTGACACCTTTGCATCTTTGTTCCGTTTTCACTTTCTCGCCCCTCCCATCCCCACACAGTCTCTTTCTTTCCAGCGACTCTGGCAGGGCGCTCCACGCTGGCTGAGTCTCAGGCGAGTGCCTCTGTGGCATCTTCCCCAAACCTTCCACAAAATGGCAACACACAGATTTACTTACTCCTTCCAGGACAGAATCCAGGCCAGTGGGTGGCGTAGCTGTGAGCTGTTACTAAAGACAGCAGGTAGAGAAGGGCTTGGACAGGAATTCGAAAAGAGAGGAGCTGGGAGGCGAGGTTCTCCTAGGACCTTTGAATTTAATCCAGATACAACTTCAAGCATGGGACTGAAAAACAACAGGAGAGAATGAATAAAAGTTTTCTCCCTTAGTTCGCTTTCCTTAGGTCTTTGTCAACAGTAATGAAAAACTGAAAAACACCTTGCATCCAGTGGGGGACACAACTTCATGACCACTTTAAGGATGATGAAAGGACAGAGTAATTCTGAGTAATACAGAAACGTGCCCTAGGGTTATCAGATTTGTCGAACTGAGGAGGATGGGCTGTGGCTGTAGACAAAGAAGGGATCATTTTATCTGGGCCTGGACAATGAGTAGAAGTCTGCTCAGTGAGGTAGGTGCCCTACATCTTGCATGAGCCTTGTATGTTAGACGGGCTGTAAGAAAGTCAATGTTAGTGTCCGAGGTCTTGAGTGTGATGCATAACACTGCTGGTGACTTCAGGGAAAAAGCTTGTCAGGCCTGAAGGCCAAAGAAACAAGGAGAATCCAATAGAAACTAAGTGGCTCAGTCCAGATTATACCCTAGGAAAAGATTATTAGGTCTGGGGCTGCCATCCTTGGGCACCTGAGTCAAAATATTTTCATGTTAGACCACCAAATATGACAAAAGCCCACCACATCCTACACAGCTAGATCAGAGACTGTAAGAGGAACAGAGAACTCCATTGGTTATTTAATTTATTTTTAAACTTTAATTTTGAGAGAAAGAGAGAGTGAATGGGAACACCAGGGCCTTTCAGCTGCTGTGAAAGAAATCCAGATGCGTGTGCCCCCTTGTGGGCAAGTGCAGCATTGCCCTATGTCACTTTACATCTGGCTAAACATGGGACCTGGAGATCAATCGGACGTTCTTAGGCTTGGCAGGCAGGAGCCTTCACCACTAAGCCATCTCTCCATCCCTGCAAACACTTTTAACTGCTGAGCTATCGCCTCATCCACCCATTAGCTAATGCTAAAGTCAAGGTATTAGAAAAGCAGGTGGAGGGGGTTGGAGCTTTTCCTCACTGTATGGGGGCTGATGGTTATAGAGTCCCTGGGAAAGAGCTCCACAGTGAAAGAATTGTGGGTGGATTGGAGGTGACCATGGCTAGAGGCTCAGAGGCTGAGTGGAGAACAGGAACTCAGAGGTGGGAGGAAGTGGCCAGGGCTCAAGTGATGCCTGTGGTGCTAGAGAGATGCTGGAGGGGGCTGACATGCTTCTGCTGGAGTTAAGATTGGAGGGGAAAGGTGAAGATTGACCTTGGGCTGTTATTTTGGACAGCAGCTGCAGGACCACACTCTGCAGATACAGGAACTCCTTGACAGTGACTGCTTAAAAGAGGAGAGGCTTAGCTGAGAGCTGAGAAGGCACTGAGTTCAAGGTTGGGATGGAAGGGGCAAGGGCAGTAAATAGGCAGAGTGTGAGGACAGCATCCTGCAGGATACCTACTTTTAAATATTCCCCCGAGGAAGAGCACTCAGGAAGGCCACTACAGGGTGGAGGGGTGACGCAAAAGGGCAGAAAAGCTACCAGAGCCATGGGTATCTAGAAGTGAGACAGCATGAATGAAGGTAGCACCCTTGCTGTATAGGCTGCATGTGGACAGTGCAAGAAGCTTTGACAAAGAGAAGCAGGGCAGAAATAGAGTTGAAATAATATGGATTGAGGATAGAGAAAGAACTATCCACAGCTCTTCCAGCCATGAAATGTGATAGCAAGGGCGAATGGAGAGGAAGGGCAGTAGTTGAGGGTGGAAACGTGTGTAGTGGTTCAGTAGAGTTTGTTTCCACTTTGGAAGAGGTAGGAGACAGAGACTAGCCACAGGCATTTGGATGATGAGTGAGAGGTGGCTTAGCAGTTAAGGAGTTTGCCTGCAAAGCCAAAGGACCCAGGTTCGATTCCCCAGGAGCCATGTAAGCCAGATGCACAAGGTAGTACATGCATCTGGAGTTCATTTACAGAAGCTGAATGCCCTAGTGTGCCCATTCTCCACCCCCTCTGCCTCTTTCTCTCTTTCTCAAATAAATAAAATAAAATAAATAAAATTTAAAAATGTATATCATTTTTTAATTCTGCAGAAATGATTGAGTTTCTGCTCTTACAGGACAAAATTATTTGTCTCCTAAAGTAACCTGGCCCTTTGTAGTTCTCTCTCGTCTTCAAAAGCCTGCTCCCCTGCCCTCCCACTTTCCATTGAGCTCGGTCTCGCCCACCTGGAACAGTGAGAAAAGTAAAACTCTATCCTTTATAAATGACCAAGGCTCCAGTCATCTTTTATTGTAACAAAAAAGTCGTTTCTTTTTAAGCAAAAGAGACCAGGCACGTCCAAACGCTGCAGGAAGGAAGCAGAAGTAACAAGATAACCTACTTTTACTTCGTGCTTGGGACGTGCTACGTGTTTTCCGTGTATTAACTCTTTTTATCTGGAAAACAAGTCCACTAGTTGGGAATTCTCATCATTACCACTTCCTAGACACCAGGCACATGGGAGTCACACCAAGGTCAAGGAAGCTGAGCTGATTCAATTAATTACCATGCTAAAACCCTGCATGGAAGTGAGTAGTGAACCTGTATTCCCGGTACTGGGGAGGCTGGTTACCCATCACAAAAACATCTTATGCCCTCTCCATTCTTGTAGTTTCTGGGTACCCCTTCCATCCTGGGGACCCGCTCCATCATCTACACCTCCAATCTGTTGGTATACCCCCACCATAACTAGGAGGATGTCAAGTTTAAGGGCAGTTTGAGCTACATAAGACCCACAAGGAAGAAAGAAAGAAAGAAAGAAAGAAAGAAAGAAAGAAAGAAAGAAAGAAAGAAAGAAAGAAAGAAAGAAAAGGGAAAGAGGGAAAGAGGGAAAAGGAAGTAGGGAGGGAGGGGGAGGGAGGGAGGGAGGGAGGGGAAGGAAGGAAGGAAGGAAGGAAGGAAGGAAGGGGAGAGAGAGAAAAAAGAGAGACCAAGGAAGGAAGAAATAGAGGGAAGAGGGAAGGGAGGAGGGAGATGGAGCCAGGCAAAAGATCATTAAATGTCCCAAAGAAATACAAAGAAATATAAGTCTAGTGACAATGGTTAGAACTAGTAAGGGTTTTTTTTGTCTTCAAAGAAGCATGCTGGTCTGCTGGGGAGTAAGGTCCCGTTAGGAGGTGGCCTGGAGCTCCCGAGGAGGCAGTCTCGGAGGAGTTTGTCCACCAGGAAACCCTAGGAAGGGTCAGTGCCATTTAGAGGCTCCAGACTGGCTGGCTGGGTACCACTGAGGTAGCCTTTCAGATTTCTCCTCTCATCACTTCTGTCAACAGTATGCCTTCTCCCTGGTCTGTAAGCAGGGCTTGCTGGGGTGCCCGGCAACAGCTTTGGTTCAGTGGAGTCGGTCTGCAAGGCAGTGAATGACCAGGATTTCAAAGAGTCATGGCTGGAGGGCTGTGGAAAGAGAGAAGAGGGTTTTACCAGGGCCAGGCTGGCTAAGACTGAGCCTGACGGGCTGAAAGTTCCCACCAGAACGCAAACTCACACCTAGTGGTTGGACTTCTCTTTGGCTTGTTTTCTTGTTTTCATTTTCTGAGCTTCTTGATTAGGGAGTAAACCCTGCTTACCTTCCACAGAAGCATCCTATTCCCTCTCCATCCTTGTTGTTTCTGGGTACCCCTTCCATCCTGGGGACCCACTGCTCCATCATCTACACTTCCAATCTGTTGGTATACCCCCATCATAAGACCCCTTCTTTTTGTTTGCTTGTCTTGGTGAGTTCCTTTTTTTTTGGGGGGGGGTGAGCCTTGTTGAACTCAATACGAAGCCCAGGCTGACCTTGAACATAGGATCATCTCCCCTCAGCTCTCCAAGTACTGAGAGAAACAGATATTGCTTTCTGCTTGACTCAACTCTACCATTTAAAGGGCCTTTCCTGGGTGGTCCACCCTGCTTCTGGCCTGTACCTAACTTAGCCCTGCCCTAATTTATTCCACACATCCTTCAGTTCCACGTGCTAGTCTTGAAAAACCAAAAAAGGAGATCATGGGCGTTAGGAATCTGCTCAGAGCTGGGCAAACCCAGCTGTATTTTGGATTTTTTGCCTGCTTAAAAAATATTTTTCATTGTTTTGAGTTTGATGAGAATGTGTTTTCCCATTAATTTTTAAACCAAAATTGGATCCATATGTTTTCTGATTCATGTCTGTTTAACTCATCTCTGTGCTGTAATAAGCATTTGATGTCCAAGATGTCTTCCCATACCCTCTGCTCCCCGGCATAAAAGGGGAGAGGTGGTGAGGTGAGGAAATTCTTTGGTCACCCAGTGGGGGTGTAGGTAGACAGGGAAGTAGGAGTCTAAGCAGCCATCCGTGGATTACCTGGGAAACAACGGTTTCCAAGGAAAACATTTTGGGGACTTTTTGTGGGAGGGAGGTTCAGAAATCTGTTCTCTGAACTTTCACCGGAACAGAGGTCAAACTTGAGGCTCGTAGGAAAACTGCGTTTCCAGGGTTAGCTGGAGTGCAAGGAGCGGGGGTCTGTCCGCTGCATGACTGGCAGGCCTGTGGTTCCCTTGCCAAAAGCGAGGGGCATCTATGTGCAGGGACCCGTGCTGGCAAGCAGCTCATGAGCCACAGTGCCACCTCCTCCTCCAGGCTGTGTGGAAAGCTGCCCAGTGACCCCGCCACACCATGACCCTCCCATTTCTCCTTGTCTTCGCATCACAGTTTCGCGACAGACGAACAAACAGCTTAAAAATCCACAAGCCGCAACCGCACAGTGGACTTGAGACGTGGTTCTGACATCCTTTCTATAGCTGCTTTGATGTTGCGTTGAGTTTTAATCATCTGAGAACCTGAACTTTCTGACTGGTAGAGTTTGGATAACAATATTTAGCTCAGTATTATTTGGAGGATTGATTTTTGCTAAATACATTTCTGAAACTGTAAAATGCTGGGAGCCATTTTATAATAATCTCGGGTCCCCTACCCTTCTCTAAAGGATTAGCCTCTGGAGAAATGAACTGGTTCTCACCCCACCCTTTCTCTCCTCCCCTTATGTGCGTACACACACACACACACACACACACACACACACACACACGGAGGAGCCAGGAGAATGAGCTTTTCCAGGATCTCGACATGACAGCAAGGTTTCCAAGCCGGATGAACTGGTTCCAGGCTCTCCCTCTGCACTCTCTTCATGGGCGTCAGCCTCCCCAGTTGGTTGTTTGAATTTGGTATCTGTCCAAGCAGAGATGTCTGATTCTCTACTGCCTGCGAGCTCCCCGTTGGTGCGATGTGCCCGTGCCCCGCCGACACTTCCCCACGACCTCCAGTGTGGGAGAAATCGCCATCAAAGAGCCAAAGGACCTCCTGGTTTTACCAAACCCGCACAGGTTTCCAACAGCCAGCAGCCAGGAAACCAGATCGCGAATTCAAGGTGTGAAAGAATCCTCAAGAAGAAGCGATCCAGTCTCACATATGGTTTGGTCTCCCTCTCCCTCTCCCTCGGCTTCTGCCAGGAAGAAGTGTAGGACCAATTTATGCACAAATTGGTCACATTTTCACACATAGCTCCAATTATCTAAAAGGGGTTTAACATTATATTTATATTGATAAGCTTAACAATGTTGAACTGCGACTCTCAGCTGATCTGTTACAATTCACATCCAAAGAGACCAGAAGGGATAATTGGAAACTCTCCAGCATCAAGAAAGAGAGGCAGCCTTGAGAGAGATGAAAACTGCTGCACAAGGTCTCGGTTCTGCTGAAATTACCACATAAATTCCAAGTGAAGGATGGCCAAGAATACCCCAACTCTCTCCTGGAGACAGAGACAGAGCCGAGCTAGCAGGTTAGCAGGAGTGAAGACGTCGCCGCCCCCCTCGTGGGTGTCTGCCATGGGACAAAACAATAGATGGAAAAGGTGATAGACGTAGACCAGGGAAGGACCCCTGCAGAGGAGCCAGGTTCACTGCAATTGCTTAGCAAACAATGCCGTTCTAGGTTAGGCATTTAGAGTTCTAATGCCCTGAAATTTGCATACACCTGTCATTCCAAGAGCTGTAAGCTCTGACAGTAGGGTTAATTGCGTTCTGCTATTTTGCTTTTGCCCACATTCTCCTCGTGTCCTCCCACCAGTCCTCACAGGGCTCAGCTCAGCACCGGCTTGAAGATCAGGACGGGGGCAGCGTCTAAGATCATCATAGGACCTTAATGCACGCCGCAGACTGGCTGTACCACGTCTGAGACACAACGGAAAAGAGCTGACACGTTTGGGTCATGCGAACAGGCACTGCAGACTAATGTGATTAATTACAAGGCTAATTCAGTTAATTACATATAATCTACTAACCCCTCCCCTCCCTGACAGATACATTGCATTGTTCACTCCCACAAAAGGTGACCTGGGGACAGGGCCTGGCAGGTGCGTGCCTATGTAGAGAGCAGCTGAGGGTTTGTCCAGGCATAGTCTCCTGGCCGGCAACCCCCCTTAGCACATGGACCAGATCTAGGTGCCTGAGCTGCCACCTTCAGGCTATATGGCTTTGATGGGAAAACATGGCTGATGTATGCCTGAGGCTTCCCCAAGAAGCCAGGTCCCAAGGACTAACCACAGGAAAGACGGCCAACATACAGTCCTTTTGAGGAAAAAAAAATACACATTTGCTCTCTATGTTTATTAATGTAGCCATAAAAACATAGATGAGCTTTTGTCTTATGTGACCACGTGGATGAAGCTGGAGACCATTGTGTTAAATGAGATAACCCAGGCACAGAAAAGCAAGCCCCAGGCCACCTCACTCAACGTGGCCTCCAGTGTGTCTTGTTGAGCACATAGAAGTTGGGTGCAAGGCTGGGGAGAGCAGGGCAGAAGGAAGGTGGGGCTGCTCAGTCAGACAGACAGGGTAAGCTGTGAGCTGGGCACAGAGGTACACTGCAAATTGCAAAAGCTACAAGAAAGAGCCCTGAGTGTTTCCTCCATGAAGATAGATTTTTGAGGAGATGTGTATGTTTACTTTGATTTAAACATTCCACACACACACACACACACACACACACACACACTGTATATATATATTTCAAATCCTCATGCGGTGCTCCATTGGGTTTAATTGAGTTCCACTTTTTTTCAATTGGTTGTCATCATATGAGGACCCTATGTCTAGATCCACACTAAAGTTCCTCTCCAGAACATTCCCTCAGTTCTTCTGCCCTGGGTACCAAGTCTCCTGAGGCAAGTACTCAGCCATCCAGTGAGAGACATGCCATGGCCTGGTAACACCGTGGCCAGAGCGGTGCACTCAGGATGAGCAGACGAGGAGGTTCAAAGGAGAGGGCGGAAAATAGCTTTCAGAACCACTCGGGCCTCAGGCATGGGCTGAACAGTTTTACCCACCTAGCAAAACCCTTGGGTTTATAAGGGAAGTGAGTGACTTCCACAGATTGCCAAGGAAGGCAGGAACAGGCTCTCATTCACTCAGCCATTCCCCCCCACACACATGTTGCATGGTGTTCTAGACTGTTTTAAGGGTGGTTACTGGATGCTAATGAGCAGAGCAGGCCCGGGCATTCACAGACAGCCTTGATGAGGTAGAGACTGACAAAACAAAACATGGAGGAGTGAATAAGTGGACAAATAGATGAAGGAATGGACAATTTTGAGAGCTGCTAAATTCTACAAGCCGGGGTAAAGTATAGTCTCAGGGTTGGGGACACTACCACAAAAGGCCCACAAGACAATGACAGTGCACCCAGAACTGAATCGATACAAAGAAGTCTCAGAAAGGCAGACCGAAGCCTCACACGTTTGGAGACTTTCACAACTTGTAGGACCCTCTTTAAGAAAAAATGTTCTGGGCTGGAGAGATGGCTTATCAGTTAAGACATTGCCTGCAAAGCCAAAGGACTCAGGTTTGATTCCCTAGAACCCATATGAGCCAGATGCACAAGGCAGTACACATATCTGGAGTTCATTTGCAGCAGCTAGAGGCCCTGGCACTCCCTTTCTCTCTCTTTCTCTCTCTCCTTCTCTCTTTCTCTCTCTCTCTCTCTCTGCCTCTTTCTCTCTTTCAAATAAATAAACATTTAAAAAATTTATTTTAAAAAAAAAAAAATGTTCCTGTGGCAATGAGTGTTTACTGACCAAAAGGAAGTGATCTCTACAAAGGATTGGGGCCTTGGTGATTCTTGTTCTTCTGAAAGTTTCAGAGGGATAGGAAGCACTTCCTGGGACAATGGCCTTTGCAACAACCTGTGGCTATACCTGTCTTCACGCTCTCAGGGCCAGCTGGTGTGGCATCTGGGACTTCGGTGGCGGAGTTCTCTGGATGTTCTATGGGACAGGGTGCAGGGACAACAAGCACACTGCAGGTGTGGGGAGACCTGCGTGCTGGCTCCGCTCAGGTGAGTAGACACCTGAGTCAGACCCCAGCCAGCCAGTAGCTAAAGTGGTGAAGTGGTGAGGACCAGGCCTCAGGCGATGAGGCACTGAGCCGGTGGGTGGCACCTACTCCCCTTCACACAGGCACCTGTCCCCACCTGACTCACGCAGCACCGGGATATGAGTCTAACAGCCCGATCCGTCCCTCCCTCGCAGGGTCTGTTGCCACCGCACTGGCCCTTAATGCTATTCCTCCTCCTTTCCTCACAAATGTATGTTTTGTGTGGAGTTATCTGTCACCCGGGCGCTGTCAGTGAGATGTGTCATTCCTCTGTGTGCATTCTGATAAAGTGGCCTTAATGCATATGCAAATCCCCTTCTCAAGAAGGCAGTGTGTGGAAACACTCACGTTGGCTGGAAGTCGCACACTGTGAAAATACCCAAGAAGCATATGCGTTAATTTTACCTTAAATTGCAGACAGAAGCCACCCACTCTGTCCCTGTCACACAGAAAAGTGGGCTCAGAGACTTTATGAGACTAGCTTTATGTGAGGGGGGAGTAAGCAAAGACTCTTCCCCAGCACCATAGTTAGATCTCCATAGTTCTCGCCCTCTTTCTCTTCCTTCTTCCTATCCCTTTCTTCCTCCTTCCTCCCTCCCTCCCTCCCTCTCTGCCTCGTTCCCTCCCTTCCTAATTTTTCTCTTGTTTTCTACAGTACAAGAGATGGAACTGAGAACCTCCCACATGCTAGTCAAACACCACACTGCTGAGCTCCACGTCCAGCCTTCTGTATAAGCCTTTTTGTTTGGAGATAGTTAATGTCCGGCCAACTTGCCCAGGATGGCCCGAACCTCTTCAGTAGCTGGGATTGTGAACATGAGCCACCGTGTTGGATGTCCCTCCTTTGTATTCCCCCTTTTCTCGTGTAGGTGACTTCTCTTAATTTTAAAGAACCAAGTTTCTCTTTATCTTACATTTTCCCAGAAAGAAGAATCATAAGATCTAGACTGGAAGAGCATCCAAGACACCCCACTGTCCCTCGGCAGGTCATGGGAATCAAAGCAGCAACGGTGTCACAGGCACTCAAAGGCCACATGGAGGTGACAAGCTTTGGGCCTCTGCCTTCCCATGCCTGCTCTGGGGTCCCATGCTGGGAGAAAGTCTCCAAGCAGACTCCTGAACAGGCAGGCTTTTCAGCAAGGCCCACATTATCAGCTTTCCAGATGCCTCTTCTTGTCTCTCTCCAACCTGCCAGCTCACTATTTCATCAGAGTGAAGGGAGGTGATCTGCAAGCTGGGAAACACGAGGTCTCTGAGGAGGTGACTCTGTGCATGCAGTCTTGCTAGGGCCAGTGTTGGTGTGGCAGGTCCCCATTGTGTGTCCTGCTCTAGTCATGGTGTGGGAGGGTAGACTTGGCCCAGAGCCCTTCCTCTAGAATTCTCGGAGGTCGTGAGCAAATAGTGAGTAACACAGAGCTAACACAGGGGTGGAGGGAGAGGATGGATTGGCATGGCATGGAGAATGGAAAATGGAGAATGGCGCCTAACCAAGCCTTTTAAGGTCCATGGGTAGAGGAGAAAGGGGGAGGCTTTTCCATCTCCCAAGACTGATCTTCAAACTGTGCCCAGAGCACACGTCTTCTCAGGGCACGAACCCAAGACAAAAGTCACCCAAAGCCCCCATCCATAGAATTCAATGAATTAGTTCTCATTACACTTCTACACAAGATGGTCATGAGATTGACAGGGCAGGAAAGGCTCACAGAGGTTACGTATTTTGTCCTGAGTCACATGGCTTCTCCAGGATGGGCAGGGCTCTGAGTCTCAGGAGTCTAGCTTGCATCTTTGCCTGGAAGGATGTAAGGCCCCGCAAAGTGGAAGGGAAAGAGTATGTGGCATGTCCTGTCCCCAGAGACCACAGAGGCTTCTGTCTGGCTGGCGCCTAAAGAGAAAGTCATTGATAGAGGTAAGGCTGGGGAGATAAGGTACAGGGAATGATGCCACAGAGTTTGAGCTTAACCCAGGGCAATGAGCAATCCCCAGAGGGTTTCAGCCCAGGTTGAGAATGAAGCTCTGTGCACCAGGTGACCGCAGGCGGGGCCTCCTCCTTCTGCTTTCTTGTTTTTTTCTCCTCCTCCTCCTTTCACTCCCCCCTTCCTCCTCCTCTTTTCTTTCCCTCTTCCTCTTCTCCTCCCTCTGCTCCCTTCTTCCTTCTCACCTTCTCTTTGTTCCTCCTATCCCTCCCCCTCTCCGTCTTCACAACACCCAGAAGAACACCAGCCTGCACTCCTCGCTCAGGGCTCTATTTGAACAGTCCGTCACCGCTCTGGCTAAGTGTGTCTCCTGCTCTTGCAGATCACTTTCCTAAGTCCCTTTCCCATGACAGACCTGGAACTGCTACACACAGGTGTATGTCTCCTTCCCTCACAGATTCAACCAAAGGCCTGCCAGAGACTTCCAGAGGGTTCCATAAAAGTCCTTCTTGTATCTTCAACCAGGCCTAATTGTAATAAACATGCAGAGTAAATCCCTTGATTCAGAGGAACTATGGAAAAATAATAATGCATGCAAAATTTCAACTGAAAATATTGAGTTAATAGTGGCAGGCCCAAAACTGATTCTAGAAAACTAATATTCTAACGCATGGTTGAAATTTCTGATTGCTATTGGTTGCTAGTAATTTTACATATGCATTTGTCAATAAAGAAGTAATAAATGTTCAATACAAAAAAAAAAAAAAAAAAGTCCTTCTTGCAGGCTTTCCGGAACCACTAAACCACACTGCAACCATCTCGTAGGTTCCACATGCTTCCATGCACCCAGTACCGACAGCTGTACATGGAAGTTTGAGTCTTTCCCCAGTTCCTTGCATTTTGTTTTGGTTCTTGAGACAGGGTCTTGCATAACACAGGATGGCCTCAGACTCACTGTGTAGCTCGTGCCAGTCTTGAACCCCTCATCTTCCTGCTTCATCCTCCCAAGTGCCGGGATTATGGGCATGGATCACCATGCTGGGCACTGCAATTTTATGAGCGTTGTGTGAAATAATGGGTCTCATTGTGACACTTCATACGTGTATATGATGTGTGTTAATCATGTTCTCTCCTTACCACCCTTTCCTGTCCTCCTGTTGGTTCCCTTCTTTCTCCTAAATAGTCTTCCTTTTACTTTCCTGTCTTTTTATTTGTCGTTAAATCTAGATTCTGAGAGGAGAGAAAACACGACACCTCTGTCTTCCTGAGTCTAGTTTATTTTGCATAAGGTGCCATTTCTATGGTGAAAGAAGCTGTGGCTCAGGGAAGTTAGGACATTTTACCAAAAATCCCACAGCTAAATCCAGAGTGCCCTGGGCTATCTCCCCATCCCCAGGAACCAAGGAGCCTAAGCTGGCCCACCCTCCTCAGACCACAGCCTGTGAAACAGCCATGGAAGACCACCCCTGCAAGACAGACACGAAGAAAGTCCTCACACACGGCCACGGCTCCTTCTAAATACTGGGAGACAGAGGCACCTGTGTGTGCCAGGGCACGGCACGGATTGGCTGCTAATAGATGAAGCACCGTTTACCCTGAGGGGAGTTGGTGGATGCTTTCAAAAGATGGTGAGGATTACAGTTCAGTGTTTCTACAGCGATCTACAGAAATGAGGAACTCCATGGGTCATCACCTGGAAGGGAAGGGAAGAGATGCTGCCCAGGAAAGAGTCACTGTGTCCAGCCAAAGAGATGCCACTGGTACCTGCCATCATTATCAGGGACCTCTGATGGGCACAAGGATCTTACTTTTTTATTAAAATAAAAAACTTTATTAAAAAGTACATAACCCCATCTCATCACCCTTGTCTCTCTTTTCCTATCCCCTTGAGGCCCCTCTTCTTTTCTACTTACTATTCCCCCTTCTATTTTAATGTCTGGTTTTGTTTTAATATTACCCTCCTTCATCATACCAGACCACCTGCCGATGGGCCCAATGTTATGCAAGTAACAGCAGCCACTGTGAGGTCATGAATTTCACATCCTCTTTGTGTCTGGAAGAAAATGTTCCAAAGCACTCCTCCCCTTCCTTTGGCTCTTACATTTTTTAAAATATTCTATTTGTTTATTTGTGAGAGAATGGGCACACCAGGGGCTCCAGCCACTGCAAACTCCAGATGTATGTGCCTCCCTGTGCATCTGGCTCACGTGGGCTCTGGACAATCGAACCTGGGTCCTTAGGGTCCGCTGGAAAGATCCCCAACCACTAAGTCATCTCTCCAGTCCTCTTACATTCTTTCATCCACCTCTTCTGCCATAGTCCCCGAGCCACTGGTGGCTGGGGCAGCAGTGTCTCATTTCATGCTGAACACTCCACCCTCACTTCCTCCCAGCACTTTGATGAGGTTTGAGTCTCCTCAGCAGTTCACAAGATCAAGTATTTTCTCCCACTTCTCTGGTAACACACCTACACACACGCAAGCCCACTTGCACACCTGCTGTCCTTTTGTCTACAAGGTGTTTATTCTTTTCCAGTCTCTGTGATCGCCACCTCTGCTCTCTCCACCACACTGTGTCAGCACTTTTCTCCGAGGTGTTGAATGGGAGACGTTCACAGGACCATTCGGCCACTGGTGGCCCAGCATTGGATGGACTGTGGAGAATAGCGTAATGCTCATGTGATGCTCCTTAGATGGGTGGTGACCTCCTCTGACAGGCCTCTGCTGCAGGGCTCCAGCGTCGCTTTGAGAACTGGAGATGTCTGTGGATGCTAAAAAAAAAAAAAAAAAAAAAAAAAAACCACCATTGAGCTTGTCTTACTATGAATGTATTCCCTCAAGCTAAATATTATGCTTGCTCATGAGTTGATTGACACAGCGTTGGGATGTAGGTTTCCTTCGTATTCTCAACCGGAGGGAGAATGATAGGAGATCCCTTCCACTGTGATTTTTGTTTATTTTGAAGCTCTTACTATTTCCCTCCCATCACTCTATCCCTCCAATCACCCTCATGAGTAATTACATTTCTTAAGGCAGCTTGTCTGTCAGCATCTATCAAAACAAAGAGAGGAGAGGAAACAGAAGCTAATAGCTGATGCTGCTGAGGCCAGAGACTCTCCTACTGTCATAGGCCTGAGGGGGTCCTAAGGTGTCAGGAACATACTAGAAGTGACCAAAGACCAGCTCAGCGATTCCCAAGCCAGAGTTGGGATTGCAAAGCAGCGGCATTGGACCCTACATTATAATGAAGATTGTGCTCAGGAGCTCCTGGCCCAAAGAGATGAGGGAAGTCACCTGTGTTTAGCTGGCCCAAACTCTGAAATAACCCCTGGCCAAGAAACCCTCTGGGTGGCCCTAAGAATAGCCCTCTCCAGCCTCGCTCAACTCTTGCACGAGCAGCTAGCCACGGCTCCCATTCTTGGAATTTCCATTCACTTGCACATAAGCACCAGTATCCAAGAGGCTGTGTCCCTACCCTCCATCCTGGCAACCCTGGGTGGGTTTCAAAAGACACTAAATTTGATAACTTATACTTATTTCTCATTGCCCTCTCCACAATATTCTTGGCAGAGTTAGACACTGACATTTGCAGCTGAAACTAATGCATTGTCAAATAGGAAAACTGCAGGCTGTAATTTTTAACACTTGTATCTGTTATTTTAAACACGAAACATTGCATGGGCTTGACATTAATTTATATAATGGGGACCGAAAGGGATAATGCAATCCCAGGGACCACCTCCATTTAATTAACTGACAGGGAGAGCCACTAACCCAAAACAAGGGATTAACATACACAAAAACAAAGGCTGTTTGCACACCTTCCGCCATGCATTATTGAAATGCGCCATGTCGTTAGGAAGAATAATCAGGAAGTCAGAGCAAAACCAGCCGCTGGTAAATGCAGACACAAAACTTTTATGAAAGTTTGTAAATACAGTACTATATGGAAATTTCGATGCATATTGGCCTTCCTGAACACAGTAAAATGTTTTATTATGAAAAAAGTGGATAAGATACTTATCTTTTAAATTGGAGTTTAATATTTTATTAGTGCCAAGCACATAATTCTCATCAAATGGCAGGAAAGTCTTTTTTGTATGGATATAAATGTCTAGAGTTTAATATTTCAAAGATAAGTACTACCACGGCATCTATCACACAGCAGCCTAATGGAATTTACTTTTTCTTAAATATTTATACTGTATATGTGTTTGCTAGTCGAGTGATTATAGAGCTTAAAGGTAGAGGGAGAGGCTCGACTTGCTCAGAAGACTTTTTGACGCCACCTAAGAATTCTGCTTTTCCAGGTCTGACATCGTTCGCCTGGACGAGGGGAAGAGAATTAAGTAGCTCAGACCCGTGGGCTAAAGGAGCCACCCCGAGGAAGAGGAAGGTCTGTCTCTTCAAAATAAGCAGAGCCAAGGTGCTCTGATTTAACCTGAGTTCCCAGACAAGTTCTCAGAAGAAATTAAGTTTAACAAATAAGAACCAAGTGAGGGGGAGCACGGGGCTTTCGCAGGGGAGATTGCATTGTGTTGAAAACCTCCGCCTTGCCTTCCTCTGCTGGGGTGGGTATTTCCCCAGGACTGGGGGTGCAGCGGGCTTGGGCTCTTGAGCCCTGCAAACCCTTCATGGGGTCTGAGAAATGCTTTCTGATCCATGCTGATACAATTACCTAGCCTTTATTGGCAATTTAGACCTGCTTTTAGGGACATTTTAGAGCAAATGATGTTTTCTTGATATTTTAAAGAAAGCAGTGCTATTCTCTGTACCTTTGGGATAAGGGGAGAAACCGAGTTAGAGGCTCATTAGAGCGCTGATTGCTAAGATGTGGTTTTGGATTTTTTTTTTTCGTTGTTGTTGTTGTTGATGTTTCTGGAAAACCAGCAGCCAAAATTGCGGGCATGGGCCACACAGCAATTCCCCTCTCAAGCAAAGGTATTTTTGTTGTGTATTTTGGGGAGATATTTGAGGCAGAATTTAATATTCCTATACTATGAAAGGTCTTAAAAGTCCTCCCATTAGTCAAAGGATATTAAAACGAGCTCACTAAATTTTTTAATATGCAAGTATGCCAAGGAAAAGAAGGACACGTCTTTGTTCCTGGCTGAAGGTAAACATCCAGTTTATGAGACTGACTGATTTCTGCCCTGACCCAGTTTAGGGACCAAAGGAGTAGATAGATTGACAGCAACTGACTGTCTTTTACGGACTTTCCAGCAAGGATTTTTCTAGAAGATAGTGTTGGCTTTACAGCAGCATCAGCAAAGGCCAGGGCACTTCCAGGAGGCCTCTGGTACCATTGAACGGGTATTCTGACATGCAGACCCTGCTTTGGCAAACCACATTGGGAAAGGTGACAGTCCATGGCTGTGGGGTATCAGCTAGGGGTATCCTGGGGCTCTGCGTCTCACTGAGACCAGCGGTCGGGTCTGCAAGGGACAGGAGGACCCGATGCATAGCTCTCTTTTCTCCCTACTCAGTCCTGCCCAGCATGGAGGGCACCAGGATGTGCCTCCCCCTACTAGGGAGGCCTTCTTGTGATAAATAAAAGCTGATAATTTAAAATGTTCTTAAACATGGCTGTGTGAATGACAGCGAGCGTGGCTGTGGTAAATAAAACCTGTTAATTAAAAAAACGTAGTCTTTGGGGGAAACAATGCTGGCCGGATCCCTGATGGCCAGGCCTGTGCCAAGTCTGTGTTTTCTGCATGATGGGACAGCTTGTCCAGCTCAGAGCATCTTAGCCCTTGCAGCTTCTCCTGGCTGGCCCAGGGACATGTAGATGCCAAGCTGGGATTGTGACCCACCCTTCCCACCTCTCAGACCCCTAGGGAAGAACTTCCCCTCCTTGGCTCTAGCTGTGGCAGCTGCATTGCCCCTGCCATTTTCCCCTGCTTCCCATGTCCTCCTTGAATGGTAGCTCTCTAGGGCCACTTCTTCAGAAAGACTCGCCCCGCAACTGCAAGATCTGACACCAATACTCATACGTTCCTGCAGTTCGTTTAATTCCTACTTGCTTTCATGGCTGAAGTTCCAAGTCAACAAAGACATTGCCTTCTCTGTCCGTTCGCCTGGCTGAGACACACACTAGGTACCCAGTTCGTCCTCTCTGAGAGGTTGGAAAAGAGTGGGGACAGAGGCAGGGCCAGCAACATTTCCCACCAGAAGGGCTTTGTGCTGGAGCTGGACCCCCAGGTCCTGGTAGTGGTGTCTGTTTGCTCGGAATAACATGAAATTCGCTAGTCAGCCAGCAGGGGGCCCTCGGGAGACTAATGGGAAGGAGAAAGCCATATTGAGGCTGGAGCCCCGCTATTTGGCCAAAAGGAGCAGGTGGCTTTCTTCTATCTCACCACCATCTGAATGTCGCAGTACATGCAAGGTTCTAGGTGGTAGGGCAGAACCCCAGAGAAGACTGTCAGGTTAGCAATGAGTCCTGACCAGCTCTGGAAGTCAAGGCTCACAGGCCAGGACAGGACCAGGGTGGATATGACTGAAACTCAGAGCTATGTCACAGGCAGGGACGCGAGGCTGAGAATGACTCTCCTGGGACCAGGCAGATGTTAACTGGTATTGATCCTGACCATAAGTTTACACTTAGGATCCTTTTCCAGGTCTGCAGGGCCTCACAGAACCACTGGTGGGGGCGGGGCTTGTTGGTGAACATTTTCAGGCAGTGCAGGACGACAGAGGGTGGGGTAGGGCACATGTGCAGGCAGTGGATTCGGGTGGGACATAGAAAGAACACTAGAGAAAGCTTTAGGGACCTTCCCTGCCCAGGAGAGGCCTGGCCTGGGGCTTGATTCCATGACAAACAGCACAGTCCACCCTCTATATTCAGCTCCTCATTCAGGGGGTTGAGTTGGACAGTGACATTCATTCAGGAAGTTTCTTGGCCTCCAGAGGACTGAGTCCACCTAGGAAGGTGTTGGGACAGTGTGAAATTCTGGTGTAAATATCTGATTAAGCTGTCTCGCTGGTAAACCCAGCCCTGGGCCTTCCCAAATGCACCACCAGGGACACTGTTTGCTGACACACCCACTCCTTCCTGTCTCCCTACACAAGTGCCTGTCCATCCTCATGGCCTCTCTGAAGCATCCCTGCCAACTGGGATGAGTGTTGTGCCAAGATCAGCCCTGGAGAGACCCTCTTACCGTGGGTTCAGTGCTCCTGACCCCGTCCCTATAGTGAGAGTGACACAACGCCTTGGAGTCATGAGACACTTTGGGGAAGTACGATCCTGGGACCCTTTGTGTCACATGCTCAACACTCCCTGGCCACTAATGCCTAATGCCGAACAGGAGACCTGAGGGAGACCTCCCCTCCCCTCCCCTCGTGGGAGCAAAGATCACTGGTCTGCGTGCCTGTTACCCCACAAGGGAGATGTGTGGAGATGTCGTTTGCAGCTATTTGTGGCTCGAAGGCTGCAGGCAGGCATACAGGACACGCTTTAAATAAGGTTTCTGTCCCAAGTGGCCGTGATGAAGGAGGGCAAAGAGAGTGTCACTCCTCTGTGGCTCGAACAACACAGAATTCGGCAGGTGGGGGAGCACAAGGGAGTTGGGGTTCCCTGACAAGAAATACTATTGCTTTGCAAAGAGGCCTCGGCGCATTCGGTGCTGTGAAAGGCATCCTTTCTTTCTTTCTTTCTCTGCTCTCTTCATTTCCAGACAACATTTTGAAAAAGAAAATCATCTAATTTATGAATGTGTGAGGAGGCTTCTGTCTTCTCTTTTGTGTCGAAACCTCACAGTGCTCATACAGTTTTCTCCGCTTGAGGATTCTGTCATTAAAGTGACTCCCTGTATGTCTGCAAAAACATAAATAAATAAAAATTTACAACAGTGTAAGGATGGTGCACTGAGAGTTCCGTGCCCAGTAAAACCTGAAAAGTTTGAACCCGAACAGCTGAGGAGACAAACACAAGAAGTCATTATGGCGAGGCCACATCACCACCCCTTTGCGTGGGGGAGTCGTTTGGGGAGATTCAATTTCATAAAAATGATTTTCAGGGGCTGTTTTGTGAGTAGTAGAATGTTGGGGAATTTTTTTTTTCCCTTTCACCAAAATGAATAAAAAACTTTATGTTCAATGTGGTACTTAGGTATTGGTTTTGTTAATTTCTTAAAACAAATTGGCTCCCTAGTAAATCCCAAACTTGGACAGGCACATTAAGCTAGCAGTAGGGAGGCAATCGAGGCTCGATTATCCTGCAAGAGAATTCCCAGAATTTCCTCCAAACTGTGATTTGTTCTGTTATAAAAGGCCTATAAAACCCAGTCTAGAAATTCCTGCAGGAAACTCGAGTGTTTAAATATCTGCAATTACTCTCTCGTGATTAAAGAAAGATGTGAAGGACAGGACATTAGCACCCAACAGACAGTGCGAGGTGTGGTGGGAGGGAGGGATAACTCACGGGGCTTGTGCCACGGATGGGCCTGGAGGCTCATTCACCAATCAGCTCTAGCTCACATTTTCTTAACCAGCTGGGGGGTGAGGCCTGGCAAGGGGAGGGCGGCGGGGGGCGGGGGAGTAAGAATCTACAGTGGGAACTTCCGGCAAGGTGGGGTGGTCCATCCCCCTCCCTCCATGGAGCTGAGTCTGGAGAAGCCATTTCGCCCTCTGCAGAAGCAGTATTCCATGTGTCCTTTCAACCCTGGTGGGTGAGACATTCACACTTGCCCACAACACCCTACCAGCCCACACTGTGCCCTCAGCTTCCAGGTCCCCAAGCCCGGGCACTGCCCACGGGCACTGTCCTCCGTGGTGGTGACTTACAAACTGGTCCCTTGTGGTAGCATCTCCATGTAGTCCCTCCAGCTAACCTAGCTGTCTATGTTTGAGGTGACAGTGAGAAGAGATGGCCCCTGTCAAGAGAGCTGCTTACTGCTGTGGAAGGAAAGCCCACCCTGGGGTCTCCTTATCTCCACACCACTTCTCAAACCAGCCCCCTGCCAGGCCATCTGGGCATTTCCTTCCTGGCTGGATCTTTCCTCTTGACACCCATTCATCCCACCCTCCTCTCCAGTGTCCCCAGTTTCCCTCTTGGCAAGAAGGTGTCTTAGAGAGTGAGCCTAAATGACCTGCCATCACGTCCAGGTGTGTGGAGTGTCACCACATCACCCCATGGATCCAGAGCCCCCACACAGCCCTTCCCCCATGGCCTCAGCTTGTGGGAACAGTTCCAAACCCAGAATCCCTGAAATGCCACCTCTTCCCAGGGCCCTTTCTGGAACCCCAGTAACAGAGCTCCTTTGCCAACTCATGATCTTTCCAACCCTGTTAGAACCAGTTTCCTATACCAAAGCCAAACAGAGGCAGCGCGTGGACGGAGGGGTCCAGAGCTCCTCCAGACAAGGGCTGTGGGCTTCTCCCGGGCACACCACAGCCACCTCCAGAGTGTATTTCAGATAGAAGAGTGAATGGCTTATAAAGCAGCGCTGGTGAATTCACACTTCACCTTGGAGACCATATGTGGTGGGTCTCAGAGAATCCGCTCCTTTCCTCCTCCCCCACCCCACCCCGTAAGTACTTTCTGGAAAGCAGCACTAGGCTGTTTGAAGTCCACTTGCCCTGGAAGCCAGTGAAGGGTCCCAGCTACATGGCTGACCTCAGAAGGACTGGATGACACTGGCAGCTGTGCGTCAGCATCTACACGTGTACTGTCTGGTCTTTCTCTCTGCAGACTGGGCAAAAGCCCGGCTTCCCTCCCTCCCACCTCTCTCCTAGCCTCCTGGAACTTGAAGCAATATTTCGAGGGGTCAAAGTGGAGGATAAGAGAGACAGTGGAAACACACACGTAGCACAGGTTAGTGTAAGCCCCAGAATGCCTGTGTAGGTCAGAGATGACAAATGGCAGAGCCCTGAAGGTGTGCAATCTATTTATTGATTTCAAGTCTGCCCTCCTCCCGTTCCCTGGGCCTCCAGGGAGAGAGAGTCACAGATTCTTAGGGCTGAAATTGTGCAGGAAGGACACGGCTTTCCTATTGGCCAAACATCTGAGGCGGCTTGGCCAAAATATGGAGCCCATTACAGGGAAATCTGGTTCGTGTTTCCGATGGAGACAAATGGCCTCCCTCGGGCTGGTGGCTGGGGTCTCAGACAGCAGCAGGCATCCCTGGCCCCCCAGTTGCCGGGTGTTCTTGCAGGAGGGTCGCAGAATAGCAAAAACCAAGGAGAATAGAGAAGAGTCACAATGGGCAAGGACTGAAGCCGCTCTGCTGGGGACATTTCTTCAATTCCTTTGTCACTTCATGGCTCCTGTAAAAAATGGAAATTTGTGCTTTTTTCCCCTTATCTCTGTGACTTCCACAGGTCTTAGCACTTCCATCTGTAAAATGGGGATCACACACACACACACACACACACTTGAGTCAAAGTAAAGAAATAAAATCTCTTCCCAAATGCCTAATTTCTTAAACCAATGTTGTTACCAGAAACATCTGTTGTAGGGATACAGAAAAATTAGAGGCAGGGTCAAAGAGGGAAGAGAAGGGAAGTGTGGGATGCTAAATTGTATGGTGATTAAGAACCAGAGAGTATTTTCTATGTCTCTGAGTCATAGTGTCTCAGGGACAGCCATACAACTCGTTGCACCCCAGACGGCAGCATGGAGATGAGAACTGTGAAACTCTACCCAATATTCCCATTTAAACACACAGGCCCAGCTAGACCCAGCTTGCACACCTGACGGAGCCCTGTAATCCCAGCCCTTTGGAGACTGAGGCAGAAGGATCCCAAGGTCCAGGCCAGCCTGGGCTACAGAATGAGCTCAAGGGCAACTGGAACCGACATAATGAGTCATTGTTTTCAAAAATAAACAAACAAACACGAGAAAGAAACAGATGAGGTTGGCAGCCTGGCCGGGTCTGAGTCCAGACCCCAGGCTATAGTCAGCTGACCCTCCTCCTTTCAACCACCACCATTGTGCACTTCCAAACCTTGTCAAGACACATCAATAAGAAGGTTTTAGAACGCAGAGCTCAGATGCAGAAATAAAATATTGTCATCTCTCCTCCACAGGCTTTTCATTTGCGAACGTCTAAAATAAGGTGACGCTAACGAAGCGATTTGAACTACAAAGCGTCAGAGATCCCTAATTCACAGAAGCGAACGAGCCTGGGGTTTTACTCTTCAACATGGACTTCATGAATACAAGTCTCTCGCATGGTTTACTGAATTATAATTGACAAAAGGAACAGTAAAAATAGATTAATGCTAACATGAGTGATCAATTTCCCCCTGAAGTACCATGCAGGGTTAGTCTGTAGTTACTTTATTTCTAAGACTTCCTTCTGACACATCAAATCTGCTACAGTGGGCGATGGAATTCCTCGGACTACATTGGGGGCGATGGTGCCATGTTTCAAAGTTATCCAGAACCTGATTGGCCGTGTTCCTGCAATACATTTTCCTAACCTCAAGATAAAGATCCGTGCATCTCTTTACCCTTTAAACAAAAAAAGCTATTGTAATAGCATGTAGTGGGAGGCATGGTCTGAATACCAAAACCCGCACATGCCCTGCTAAACTGTTTAAGTATGGAAGAAGTAGTGTCTAATAGCATCAGGAAATTGAAATTTAAAAATTTTTCTCACTCACTTATTTGATGAGAACTGGGTACGCTGACAGGTGAAGCAGAAAGCCATTTTTCAAGTTAAATGCCAAGTGGTTATATAGCATAATATTCAGTCAAAATTAACCAGCTCACTGCTGTACCGACACACAGAGTGTTTAATGCCAACCGCTCCCACAAAGCAAACGGCAGACCTCTGGGAATGCCCGCGGAAGGGGAAAGAAACTGTTACTAATGCTTCCATTACGGAGTAGGCGCCCCAACTCTCAGAGTGGGAAAAATGGACAGGTGGCCATGCTGGCTCGCTCAAGACCCACAACAGATCTGGAATCTGTCTGTGCTTTGAGGATCCCCTTTGGGTCTTCTAAGCCAAACTCTAGACCTTTCTGAATTTACATGGGCTTCAGGCAGCATCCCTACGCAAGCCCTGTTGGTTAAAGCACGAGGTTCGTTCGAATGTGAGGGTGGATGGGTTCCCTTTAGGTTGTCTGGCGAGGCCCCAGCCTCCAGGGAGGAAGTGATGCATGTGTTATGGCAGCATGTGAAGGGACCCTAACATGCAGGCAAAAAGGAGTGGTGGTTTGGTAGGAATTAGATTCCTAAGGGTGACTTGGGAAACCCCGCGGGGAAATAGACGAGGGAAAAGTTAGCGGTGGTTGGCAATCCCAGCAAGTGTCTTTCGGGCCTATTAGTGAGTGTGCTCCTGGAGTCTAAGGACCCAGGGAGGGCGGCCCTCGAATTCCAACCAAGAACAGAAAACGGGCCAGCTGCTTACAATGACTGCAGCAACTTGATGACTGAGCGGCCCTCCTGCAAAGGTGGCGACGTGCACCTGCACAGAGCAATGCCCCACAGTGGCTCTTGGGTGTCGTGGGACCCGCCAAGGAGCAAGGAGATAGCCAGCATGGTCCAGACTCAGTGTTCATGGAATTCTTCCTGCCAGAAGGATGACCTCCAATCATTTCTTCAGATTTTAATTTCCTGCTGTGGTGTTCCTTCGACCTCCCAGAGCCACTCTGAATGACAGCAGGGCCCCAGGGGATTGGGGTCTCCAGGAACAGAAGCAGAAACCAGTTCACAAAGGAAAGGATGGGAGTTGTCTGAGTCATAACCTCAACTGATGGCCTGGGCTCCTGGCTCCTGGACTCATGTGCCTTCTACTAAAAACAAGCACTCGGGCTGGAGTGATGGCTTAGTGGTTAAGGTGCCTGCCTGCTAAGCCTAAGAATGTCAGTTCTAATCTCCAGGTCCCACATTTAGCCAGATGAAGTGACTCAAGGGCGCAATGCTGCACTTGCCCACAAGGGGGTGCACACATCTGGATTTCATTTGCAGTGGCTGAGAGGCTGTGGGCGCACCCATTCTCTATCTATCTTCCTCTCCCTCTCTCTGTCTCTCTCTGTGTGTCTCTCTCCAAAAAACAAAAAACAAAAACAAACAAACAAAAAAAAAAAACAAGCACTCAGTAGGCAGAGGTAGGAGGATCAATATGAGTTCAAGGCCACCCTGAGGCTACATAGTGAATTCCAGGTCAGCCTGGGCTACAGTGAGACCCTAACCTCAAAAAAAAAAAAAAAAAAAAATTAAACAAACAAGGCAAAAATACTTTTACTGTTTATTTTAGAGAACTTTACAAATAGAGAACAATTAAAATAACCATTACAAAGACCTCAGTGGAGAAAGCACTTGCTCTGCAAGTGTGAGGACCTGAGTTCAGATCCCCAGGAAGCGAGTAAACCAGACACAAGTAGCATGTTCCTGTAACCCCAGCATGCCTACAGGGAGATGGAAGTAGGACCAAAAGAATTCCTGGAAGCTCACAGGCCAGCTGGCTTGACGTCGGCAGTGGTGAACAAAAGAGACCCCAATTTAACCATGTGGAAGATGAGGACCAACACAGGAGGCTGCCTCTGACCTTCACATGTTGGTTGTGGCACTTGTGTGCCCACACTCACACATACATAGACACACTCATACAAATGCTTTAAAAAAAAAAAAAAAAGGACACTACCTCTAATCCTCTAACACCTGCCAAGTGATACTAGCCCATGGCCTCCAGTGCCATCCTCTCATTCACTTGGGACACACAAAAATGACATCAAAAATTAGTAGACGTCCTTAGAAGGCAAAGTCTCCCTGGGTGAGAGTCAGATCATGGTTTGGGCAACAAACTAGACTGGTGAGTTGGTGACCCACTGATGGAAAAAATATTCTATTCCCAGAGAAATCTAGCCTTGTGTGGTATGTGTAGAGTTCAATATACATCGGTGGACCAATTTTGTACAAAGTAGCCCCTCCTTTGTGTTCCCACAGCACTATATATACATCCCTCTGCAGTGACCACTGCCTACCCATGTGGCCTGGTTTTTGTACTTTTTCTTCTTCCAGTAAACCTGTGGCTATCGGGGTTCAGAATTTCTTATTTATTTCTTCAAATTTGGCATTAAATATAGTGTTAGCACAGAGTAGGTTAAACTGAACAGAAGGGGAGGGAAGGCAGGAAGAAAGGAAAGAAGGAGGGAACAAAGGGAGAGAGGGAGGAGGAAGAAAGGGAGGGAGGAAGGAAGGAAGAGGGGGAGGGAGGGAGGAGGGAAGGAGGGAGGAAAAGGGAAAGAAGGAAAGAACAAAGGGAGGAAGGGAGAGAGGAGGAAAAAAGGAAGAAAGGGAGGGAGGAAGGAAGGAAGGAAGGGAGGGAGGGAGGGAGGGAGGAAGGAAGGAAGGAAGGAAGGAAGGAAGGAAGGAAGGAAGGAAGGAGGGAGGAGGTAGATAGTGGGAGGGAAGGATGGAGGCATCTAAACTGAGACCAAAGATTCTCTACACATGTGTACACACACTTGCAAAAAAGCACACACGCATACAGGTGTGCACACACACCAGCAATTCTCCAGAAGTAAAGAAAACTTACCAACCACAAGGGCTTCTATTACTTTAAACTCAACAGTGATTCCTGGGGTTAAAATTTCTCCGTGTAAGCACTAAAAAAAAATAAAATCCCCAAATCTAATTGAATAACATTTGGGGAATGAGAAGCAATGTATTTTCCAGTGAGTAGGACCCCTACTTTTAACTAAGGGTGCTTAGGGCTGTCAAAAGAGAGGGAAACATGTTTTGTTGCTGTAAGAGACAATCTATAGCATCATTAACACATGTCGTCTCATGGAAAGTCCTGTTATTTTTGGAGGAAGAAATGAATATTCCACAATAAATATAATAACAGCATAAACCTGTAATAAATAATTGTAACAGTTTATAAATATTTAAACAGTAAGTCTAAAAGTCCTGAGGGACTGGAGAAGGCAAAGAAAGAAAATCTGACGTGTATAGCACTAAAAATAGGTCCAGATCATATACTATCAGCTTTTCGTTGCACACAAAGGATTGCATTGTATAACGAGGTCTTTCTGTAAAGACGACGTGCAGAGCCAAGTGGTCACCCTGGAATTCTGAGTGTGGGAGCTGTTGAGGGTGCCTTGGATTGAAGAGCTTACAAAACGGAAGAACCCACACCTCAGCACTTCCATTTTCTGAACCTCATTTTTGCTATAGACACCCAAGAGGTTCTGTCCAAGGCCTGGATGCTCTAGAGCAATGCATGCTGGAACATTCCTGGCCAATGAACTTGCACGACGTGCCAGCAACGTCCAGCTAGTTGTTGGTGAGAAATGCTTGACAGCTCTGGAGCAGCCCACAGACTCCTACTTCTTCTGTCTAATGGCTTTGTCTAGAGGACACGTGGGAATTCAGAGAGGTCGGGGAACCACTGCGCAAGGCTTCCAGCTTTTGACTTGAGAACAGAGAGCAGGTGGTGTTTGGGGGAAAATGCCTTCTCCAAGAGAGAACTGCAAGAGATGATGCCTCCTCTTCCTCTGGTGGTGTGCGATGCTGGTGACAGGTGGCAGGTTTATAGGAAGCTATAAGGTGGGGATAACAAGTAGAGGTGGGTGGTCTACCAAGCTCTCCAGGGGTTATCAGCCCCTGCAGGTGGGATTCCTTTTCCCTGACTCGGTATCAGACATATTTTGGGAAAGGACCATCTTTCCAGCCCCTAGCTCTGACTGCTGACTGGTAAAAGCAACAGAGGCTGGTTCAAGAGAATATTTAACTTCCATTTTGCACTCATGAAATATGAAAAGAGGTTTCTAGAGTCAGGCGTGGTGGCTCACGCCTTTAATCCCAGTACTCGGGAGGCCACCCTGAGACTATATAGTAAATTCCAGGTCAGCCAGGGCTGGAGTGAGACCATACCTAGAAAACAAAACAAACAAACAACAAAAAGAAAGAGGTTTCTAGAGCTCCTGTCAAAGGAACTATCTCACTCTTCTAGGACAAAGGCCTTTCTTCCTCCTTCTTTCTCCTTCCTTCCTTCTCTCCTCTACCCCTCCCTGCATCTCTTCCTGTTCTACATTCTCTCTCTCTCTCTCTCTTCCCCACACCCAGGCTTGGAGAAGAAAACCCATCACCTCAGTTGTTGTTGGCATTCATCTTTGTTGGTAGCTATTGGATAAAGCAAAGGCCACACAGGAAGTCACGTGCAGCGTCGCGCTGACCCCTAACTTGGAATTCTGTCTCTCTCTCTCTCTCTCACACACACACACACAATCAGAACCCTGAAGACAGTGGTTTGGTACTGGTTCCCAAGGCTGGTATTTTTAGTCACAACCTGGTGAGTGGACCAACCACTCCTGTCAGACATGCTTTATGGCTTTATGATCCCAGCACAAAGTGGCAGAACCTGTGATACTTGTTAACAATTTGAGTTCTGAAACTCACAGAGCAAAAAAGACCAAAATGAGGGTGTCTGTGGAAGTCTTTTCCCAATCTGGAAGGTCATTGTTCAACCCAATGAAGCACAGAGGGCCCCTCCCAGGCATATGCCTGGGGCTTTCCAGACTCTTGTATCCACTCGAGCATGATCAGAAGGGTGCACTTGTCCTTAAAGAGTGGCCTGGGACGCTCTGATTCTAGGTCTTTACATACAATAGTATACTAACTAAAATAAGATGTCGACAAACATAGTCCTTAATTATTGCTTCAATATTGCCCAGACCAGCTACTTCCTGTCATCTTCTATTTTATAGGATGAAAGAAAATGACCAACTACTTCTTATGGTCTGTCCTAGAGCACAAGCTCTGTCTCCCTTTCTTTTTTGTTAAAAAAATATTTTATTTACTTTTTTATTTGAGAGAGAGAGAAAATGGCCACACCAGGGCCTCTAGTCACTGCAAATAAACTCTAGACTCATGGGCCACCTGGTGCATCTGGCTTACATGGGTACTGTAGGATTGAGCCTGGGTCCTCAGGCTTCATAGGCAAGTGCCTTACCTGCTAAGCCATCTCTCGAGCCCCATTTCTTATCTACACCTCTCATTCCTCTTTTGCTGCTGCCTCAACACACAAAGCAACAGAGCCTGTTGGTATTTTCTTTTTCATCTCTGACGCTGAGCCTCGTGCATGAAGCTACGTCGTGTCTTGAACCTGAAGCACGGGCTGATTCTCTTGACTGAGCAGAAGGAGCTTGTTTACTGTGCAGGGGGAGTTTTCACGGCGCCATCTCACTCCTCCAGATCTTCTGCTCCCGGGATATTCCCTGGCGCTGTCCCTGCTCCCGAGTCTAGAGGAGCTGGTCTCCCTTCTTTCACTCTCTCTTGTTCAAGGGTCTTTTGGAAAGCTTTGTCCTCAAGTGCTCTTGGTTGAAGTTGGTTATTATCCGAACAGCCACACAGGTTGGGTGGGGAAGCAAAGGCTAAAACTTACCCAGGACTCAATGTCTAGGGCTATATGTGAAGTTCATGGGTGGTGACTCCTCTTCAACCAATGCCAATCATGACGCAAAGTCCATTGACTCAAGTGTCATCTTCCTGATGGGATGTCAGTGTCTCACCTCTTGCCTGTGTGACCCTGGAGACATTCTGACATGTCAGCAGCCATAAGTTTCTGTTTTCTGGGCTAGAGGTGCCTGCCCATTATGCCTAGGGACCCACGTTTGATTTCCCATGTCCCACGTAAGCCAGATGCATAAGGTGATACAAGCACACACTTTTGCACCAACTGGCCCATGCGTCTGGAGTTCGATTGCAGTGGCTAGAGGCCCTGGTGTGCTAATTCTCTCTCTCTCTTGCTCACTCTCTCTTGCTCATATATTCTTTTAAGTTTCCGTTTTCTATCTGCAGAACGTAGTGCCACTTCCTGCATCTTACCCTACGATACATACTCACCAAGACATTTTCTTGCACCCAAGTCACTTGGGGATTGTAATAATTACCTTGTTGTCTTCAGGACAAAATGCCTGACCAGAAACAGCTTCTGGGAGGAAAAGATTTATTTCAGGCTGACAGTTTTAAGGGGGGGAATTTCATCAAGGCAGAGTAAAGAATGGTAAAACAGCTTCACATGTCTATAACAGAAAGAGAGAGAAAGAAAATAGCCAGAGCGAGCTGGCTGTCAACACACAGTAGGCTAGACGAATAACCCCAATATCCTCCCCTAGTGACACGAGTCTTCCAGCAAGGCTCTACCTCCCAAAGGTCCCACCAGCTGGGGACCAAGAAGGAAGTTTAATCTCTAACACCCAAGGCTATGTGGGGAGGGGGTGGGGGTGAGGGGCTTTACAATCAAACCATCACAGGGACTCTCCTTATTTCTACCAGCTACTTGGACTCTACAACCTTCCAAGCCTTCCTCAAGTCTTCCATCCTTCATGGGGTCTCCATGACTATCTAGCCCTTGAGAAAGTTCCCTATAGGTTCTTCTTAAAGTCACCAACACACACACACACACACACACACACACACACACACACACACACACACAGATGCATGTGTGTTCATGGACAGAAGTGACTCTCTCCTTGCCATGAATCGTGCTCATAAGCTACACCCATCATTCTGGCAATTGGAAGGCTGAGGCAGGAGATTGTAATTTTGAGACCAGCCTGGGATCCATAGTGAGATGCTGTCTTTAAAAAAAAAAAAAAAGAGGGCTGGAGAGATGGCTTAGTGGTTAAACGCTTGCCTGTGAAGCCTAAGGATCCCGGTTCGAGGCTTGATTCTCCAGGACCCACGTAAGCCAGATGCATGAGGGGGCGTATGCATCTGGAGTTCGTTTGCAGTGGCTAGAGGCCCTGGTGCTCTCTCTCTCTCTCTCTCTCTCTCTCTCTCTCTCTAACTGCCTATTTCTGTATCTCTCTCTCTCTCTCAAATGAATAAATTAAAAAAAAAATGAGTAAAAGATTCTTGCTCCTAGGATGGAAGGAGCAGAAGAGAGGCTCGTAAGAGAAAAAATACAGACTGACTGACAGACACAACAATCTTCCTGCGGTGGGTCAAAATCCTAAGCAGGCAGCCTCAAGGGGTACCATGATTCACTTTGCCTGACTTGGGAGAAATTCCAGGGTACTGTTCAGACCCTGCGACTGCCTACGTGAATGATGGTAGGTTGTGTGGACAGAGAGTGCCTGGCAGTGTACAAGTCCAAACAAATCAGAAAATGTTACGTACGAGATCCAAAAGGGGCTTCTGGAATGACCTAATTACAGCTCCTTATTTCAGAAGCAAGTAAACTAAGACGCAGAGGGATGGGATTTCCCTAAAGTCACATAGCCAATTAACAGAAGAGGCCATACCAACATCCGGGCCTTTCGACCCCTTAGCAGATGCTTCATTGTCTTGCCTTTGCCTCTTTGATTAATAATCAGTTTCTGTCTGGTTCTGCCCCATTAGGAATTCTTCAAAATGGGTTCTCCACATTTTTTATAGATATGACATAAGACAGCATTTTGTGGTCAAGTAAATTGAAAACAAACAAACGAACAAACAAACGATAAACCCAAAACTTAAACTAATTTATTGACTCAGTTCATCTCACTGCTTTTAGTATGTCAATTCACAAAATGTATATAGTTATTTCCCAACTTAGTTGAGCAGGGAATCCTTTGCCTGGGGCATTAACTTATCAGGGTAGTAGCAGGGAAATGTGAATCAAAATGTCAGCCGTTACAGACCTGTTTCTCTTTGCATAGTCCAACATCCACACGGCTCTTGGGGTTACATGCCGGGATCGCAGCACTCTATGACGACCATGAAGCATGAGAACTTGTCTGCTCGGAGGATTCTGCGCTTCCATCCAGAGTGGCACGTGCGAGTGGGAGGTATGTTGCCATCTTAGTCCATCTGGGCCGTGATAGCAAAATACCACACAGTGTGTGGTTTATAAACAACAGGAATATATTGCTGACAGATCTTCAGGCTGACAAGATCAAGGCACCAGCAGATTTGGTGTCTGGTGTAGACTGCTTCCTGGTTCATAGAGGGTGACTTCTCTCTGTGTCTCCCTATGACAGAAGGGCCAAGAAGTCTATTGTGAGGATAGGGACCACATTCACAACCTTGTCACCTCTGAAGTCCCCAACCCCTTCCTAACACCATCACCCTAACGGCTCGAATGTTGAGGGACGCGATCTTTCATGCCTATAGTGATGCCCTTCCGTTGCATGAAACTTCAAATGAAAGTTTAATTTTAAAAAAAGAGTCAACATTCCACATTAAAAAGCATCCATCCCTAATTATCTCTAATGTACAGTGGCCTCAGAGCTGTTGAGTACATGGGGGTGCACTTCACCAGTTCAAATATGGGCCCCGGATAAGACTCCTCATGGGCCCCTCTAGAGCTATTGGAAGCAGAATGGCACAGAGGGGACTTTGGTGGTGCAACAGGCCCATCACATGAACTCCCTAGGTGGCTGTGACAAAAGTTATCTTAAAAAAAGGCTGTATATTACTGTGTCTTACCACATATTTCCAATTGAGTTATCACAAGGGTATTACAAAAAAAAACCATCAGAGTTGGCAGTAATTCAGTAAATAAAATCGCCGCTTTAATTGCTACAGTGTAACAGGTCGATCATTATCAAGAAAGGTTTTGATATATTTTTTAATTAAATGGTGACTCTGTTGATCGATTTCCCTGATAATCAAGCAAGCCCCTCCCCATTCCCCACTCTCCCAAACAGTTTACTTCATGAGTTGATACTGGGTGGCAGAATGCAGGGACCAAAATCTTAGTTCTGCCAGTAACCAGCTGGCCCTTAGCCGTAGGCAAGTGACTGACTTCCCCTTTTGCGCACCTCACTTTCTTTCCAAAGCCCCTCCCTCCAATGGAGTGCTGGGATATCCATGCAAGAATGCAAAATATTGTACAGCGCATTGGTTTTTGCTACAAGTGAAGCTTGCCCTATCCTCATTCATGCAAAGATTTCCAAGATGCATGCGTGGTAGTGCATCGTGGTCCACCCAGATTTCTGCAGTGACCCTGGGATCCAGCCCCTTCCCCACCACAAGCTGTGGGACATGTTCTGAGCCTACCTTCTGGTTTACAAAATGAACTCATGATTTCCAGTTCACATGTAAAAACCCACCTGCCCCATCTTACTCACAGGTGCTATAACCTGACTCCCAGGAGCACAAGGAAGTACAGGGAACCCGAAGCCTTGCCCCCACTGATGGGCTGAGAGATGGTAAGACAGTCTTCTTGCTGTAGGGCTCAGACAAGCCTCAAGTTCTCAACCCCTCTACCTTGATAGCCAGAGTGTGGGGATTACACCACACACGCCGCTTACGCTTGCCCATCTCAACCCTGCCCTCCACAAGGAGGCTCCGCATGGGTCTCGGCTGCTGCTCCCATTACCACGAGGTCCCCTTGCTTATTAGTGAAGTCACTTGAGAAGTTGCTTGAACGCATTTTACAGGTGCAGAGGTCAAGGCACCAAGAGGGTGGTGGCTATTTTTACTCTCTAGAAGGCAGAGAGAGCATGTGAGTGGACCGTATAGAAAGTGCTTCACAGCAGGGCTGTGCAGATGGGGAGTTCACATTGAATTTTAGCACCCAGTACCCCACTTTACTGTGATTGCTAGAAAAACACCCATTTGGGGGCTGGAGAGATGGTTTAGCGGTTGAGGTGTTTGCCTACAAAGCCAAAGGATCCCGGTTCAATTCTCCAGGACCCACGTAAGCCAGATGCGGAAAGGGGCGCATGCATCTGGAGTTTGTTTGCACTGGCTGGAGGCCCTGGCATGCCCATTCTCTCTCTCTCTCTGTGCCTCTTTCTCTCAAATAAATAAATAAAATGTATTTTTAAAAACCAGTGACAAATTCTGGTGAGGGAATGGGAAAAGAGGAGCCCTGACCCACTCCTGGTGGGAGTGAAAATTTAAAAAACAGAACAAAACAAAATTTGATCCAAGGAATTGAGGACGTTCCAGTGGTCCTCTGACAGTTTCATGTCTGTTCTCCTGTCTTCCTCTCCCAAAACATGCACACTGGGGACAAGGGCTGTCCCCTCTGTATGAGAGATATTTCTGCAGAACTCCAGACATACCAGCTGCCTGTACCAGGCCCACCCTCCCTAGTACCTTTCCAGTCTGAAAGATAAATAAACTAGTTCTCCCTGTCTCTTATCACTTTTGTTTCTAAAGGGTGCTAGGAAGCCAGGAAGATCAAATGCTTTCCTCAGTGACGAGTGAAGCATATTCAGGTGGATTTGCTCTGCTGCTTCCTCTCTCTAAGGAGGTGTAGGGACCCCATCAAGTTTCTAACTCTCCATCGCATCCATCGAAGGGCCTATAACCAGCAATGGGGTCTTTGCCAGGTCCCCTGCCATGTACCCAGCTCACACGGAGCACATATTCACCTCTCACTGGCATCAGCCCCCACCCGAGGTTGTGCCCATTCCCAAGAGAAGGCCCATGCTCAGAAAGACCCTCAAAGCCCAAGAGCGCCCATGGGAGCTTTGTTTGGAGGCATTGAAGGGGGGCTTCTTCCTATGCCCACTCACTTCCTCGGGGGTGGTTGTCCCAATAACCCCTCTCCCTGTGGCTCATCATCTGAGCTGACCAGGGAATCTCACCTGAGACAGAGCCTCAGTGGACATCTTTCTGAGCCTTCAAGAATGCTAAATGGGGCTGGAGAGATGGTTAAGGTGCTTGCCTGAGAAGCCTAAGGACCCAGGTTTGATTCCCCAGAACCCACATAAGCCAGATACACATGGTGGTATATGCATCTCGGAATTCATTTGTAGTGGCTAGAGGCCACGGTGTGCCTATTCTCTCTCACTCTCTAATAATAGATAAAACAAACATACAAACAAACAAACAAATAAATAAATGCTACATGGTGCATAAAAGACAACCCACCACAGGATTGGAAGGGAGACCTTGGTCCCTGGTGACCAGGCAACTGGTACAAAAGGACCAAGAGGAGGAAGGGTCAGTGGGCTGGATAAATACCTGCTGGGAAAAGGCATCTGGTTCCCTAATGTTATCTCCAGAGGCCCAGGACTTAAAGAAGCAAGATCTCTCTCCACCTCTCTGGCCCACTGGGTCACCAAACACTAGAGACTCCTGTGTGCTTTCTCTCTCCCTGTCTGCCATTTCTCTGCCCCGTTTACTATGTGGACCTGCTCCACCCCAATCTCAGGAATGTAAAGAGAGCTTTGATCTTTTCCTGGGTCACTGGGGAGAGTGCTAAATTTAGAAGTAGCTGGGGATGAGATGGAAAGGGAAGGGAAAATGTGAGAGAGTCCTAATGCTTTCATTACCGGACAAAGAGCAGGATGATTTCCTGGTTTGTGCAAGGCATTCCTGCACCCAGTAGCCCCTACTTTAACCCATCTATTTTGTTATTAGTTCTGTGCACATGATGAGGAGCTTTCTAGAAAAATCAAAGAGTAAAACCAAAATGATTCTAGGCAGGAAGTGGAACTTTCTCAAACTGCAGGTGAAATGGTTTTAGCAACTACTCGGGCAGCCTGGTTCTCAGGACAGACAGACACTTGCAGACCACAGGACCAGGGATCCTTGCGAAATTGAGAGACCCCCCATCTATAGAAGCTTTTCTTTCCTTTCTGGCTTCCTCTCCTTCCTCCAAGCACGTGGGTTAAATAGAAAGAACTGGGAAAGGACAGATCTTTCCAGCTCAGGATTTTTGACACTGCTATTGTTGAAGTCTGTATCTGGCTGATTTCTAATGAAGGTTGAGGTGAGGTGTGGGCACAGGGAAGGGAGCGTGGCAGCAGCATTTCTGACCTCTACCCACTAGATGCCAGTAGCAACTGCAGCTGGGCAGCCAGAAATACACAAGAGTATAATCTCCAGATATTACCGAATGTGACCAGGGACCACCAGGCCCTGTTGAGACCTCCTGCTAGATACGCACCCTCGTTACTGTGAGCACTGGGTAAGAGATGTAGGGGCGTGCTCTTGAAGATTCCTAACAGTCCGTAATTCACAAGATGACGCTTGCTATCCTGAACACTTCTTTGACATTGCCATTGGTGCTGCTATTCAAGGAGGGTCAGAGTTTGGACCCTGTCCCAATATAACCCATGTTCTTACGGGGAGAAGAAATCTGAATCCAGGCACTTAGAAAGAATGAGGACAGAGGTTGAAGGCAGCCCAGCTGCAAGCCTAAGACATAGCTGTCCCCCAAGAAACCAACAGTGCAGTGCCTGACACCTTGACATTGGACTTCTGGCTTCCAGAATGGTGAGAAAGTCTATGTTTGTGCTGAAGTCCATAACATGCCCAGAGCCTAGCAAGACCCACTTCCTATTACAGAAGTTTGAAGTATTGGGTCACTTGTGGGGCATGGCTGTGTCCTTTCCTTTTCTGGCCATGGTGACAAAGTATTTAACAAAAACAATTTGAAGAAGAAAGGGTTGGCTTTGGCTCCCAATTTGAGAGGACACTCCATCATAGCAGGGAAGCTGTGGTGGCAGGAGTGTGAGGTGGCTGGTCACCACATTGTGTCTGCAGTCAGGAAGCAGAGCAATGAATTGTCTCTTAGCTGGGGCCCTCATTTTTTTTTCTTTTTATTCAGTACAGGCCCCCAGTCCATGGGATATTGCTGCCCACATCCATATTCAAGGTTAAATTTCGGTGGAAGTACCTTCAGACATAGACAAAGATGTGTCTCCTAGGTGATTCCAAAGCCAGTCATTGATAATGAAGCTTAACTATCAGAGGCAAGACAGAAAAGCTGTGAGTCCCAGGTACCTGTCAGACAGCTTTAAAAAATATTTATTATTATTTATTTGAAAGAGAGAAAGAGGAAGAGGAAGAGAGAGAGAGAGAGAGAGAGAGAGAGAGAGAGAATGGAAACACCAGAGCCTCCAGCCACTGCAAATGCACTCCAGACGCATGTAACACCTTATGCATTTGGCTTTACGTGGCTACTGGGGAATTAGACACAGGTCCTTAGGCTTTGCAGGCAAGTGCTTTAACTGCTGAGCCTTCTCTTCAACCCTCAGACAGTGTTTTGATATTGTCAGTCTGTATGCAATGATAACAGACCAAATGAGATTGTCTATTGAGAGAAATTGACAGCTTCCTCCTTTATGATAGATACAAAGAAAA
Organism: Orientallactaga sibirica; assembly: GCA_036365145.1. Taxonomy (NCBI): domain Eukaryota; kingdom Metazoa; phylum Chordata; class Mammalia; order Rodentia; family Dipodidae; genus Orientallactaga; species Orientallactaga sibirica. The sequence goes on from JAEOAD010001365.1 coordinate 6,246,907, forward strand.
GCAAGGCGCATGCCTTTAATCCAGCACTCGGGAGACAGAGGTAGGAGGATCACTGTGAGTTCAAGGCCACCCTGAAACTGCATAGTGAATTCCAGGTCAGCCTGGACTAGAGTGAAACCCTACCTCCAAAAACAAAAACAAAATCAAAAAAGAAAAGAAAAAGAAAAGAGTACTTCCTTGGACTATACCATTTTAACAGAAATTTTCTCTTCCTTCATTGGTTTTTGCTGTTTGTTTGTTTGTTTTTGTCACAAACTTGCATAATGTTAGTCATTTGCATTCCTTGTGGATAGATGAAATTATAATATGCTATTAAAATATTCAGTCATTTCTTTTTTATGACTTTTACTTAAGCAAAAGAGTATTTCATGTTTGTCTGTGTTCTTCAGTGTTTGGTATCTGTTTTCCCAGCACTTTGTGACTTCATGTAGATTTGGATAGTTAGATAACATAGACCCTTCGTCCTCTGCACATAGCTCAGCCATGTGCATTATCTGGTTTATCATGTCAGCACCCGTATCACACACTTCAGGGTGCTGGTAACCAGTTTGTTTCAGAATTGAAGACATGCAGCTGTACCATGAGGCTTGTGTGTGTCCATCAATCATGGCCAGATGCACAAGAACGCTTTATCAAGGGCTTGGGGTGCAGCTCACTGGGTGAGCATTTGTGGAGCACCGTATGCAAGCTTCTAGGTTTCTCCACAGTACTGAAAAAAAAAACATTAAAATAAAATCCTGCGACTGACACCTATGCACTCAGCACTTGGGAATCTGGGGCAGGATGGGAAGTGTGGGGCCAGCCTGGGCTACATAGCAAGGTTTTATCTCAAAACAATAAACACACACACACACAAAGAAAAGAAAAGAAAAGAAAAGAAAAGAAAAGAAAAGGAAAGGAAAGAAAAGAAAACAAAGTCAATAAACTCTCATCTACTTACCTAACATTTTCTGGTAATCATATATATATATATGTGTGTGTATGTACACACACACACACACACACACACGGCTTCAGGTTTTGTTACTTGGACTTAAAAACACTAAAAGAAATAAGCACACAAGCTCTCCTTAGGGTATATGGTGGATGGGGGAAAAGGCAGAAGTACCATAGGTTTGTATGATTTTTTTTTTTCATAGAAAAGATGTATTGTGCTGGTACTAGCAGTAAGATGTAAAAAGAAAACATGAAATTTTTCATGTTATTATAAGAAAATTGTCATCCTGCTAGGGTACCCTTGTTGCCCGTGAGCAGCCTCAAACAGTGTATTTATCCTCAAATTTTTCAGTTTCCATGGACAGTAGCTTTAGCCCTGTGCAGTTGTAAAGTCCCACAAAAGAGTATTTACCTTATCTTGTCAGAAAATGTAGTCATAAAAGAATCATAAATGTCCTGTGTTTATCAGGTTGTCTCTGCATCCCAGTTGTCATTGGAGATACAGGCACCTATTTTCTCCCGCCCTCTCTCTCCCTGTAAAGAAATTCAATGTCTCTTTGCTCTCTTCAACAAAAATATCAAGAATCCTAAGTTATCGGAGCACGCCTGTCTTCCCATTAGTACTATGTTAGTGATAAACAATGTTTTATGCCCCATAATTAAGGTACAGGTAATGAGCAATTATGCAGATCATGAATTAATTATATTTAAAACAGAGGCCATTACAATCAATATTCACCACAGTTTCAACTGCATTCTGAATTAATAAATCTAATTAAAACTTTCAATTGGCAGTGATCTGTTTATAGCACCTTTGTGAAGAATCACAATTAACAGCTGTCTCTGAGTAAACACGTTCCATGCCCCTACCTGTGTGCTGTAGACTTGGGGTGTGATGCTGTCACCTTGGTTTCAGTAGAGTGGTTCAGACAAACCTGCGTGGCAGTCATCTTACCAGCTGCCCATCCTTCAGGAGTTCATGGTGGATAACGAAGCCAGATTTTTTGGGGTCTAAGTCATAGAGCAATTGTTTCAGAGCCAGTAAGAAGGGACAGCCACTCGTGGGAGGTCAGCTGGGGGTCTCTTCCCACAACAAGGTGTTTTTTATTGAATTTTGTTTATTTATTTGCAAGCAGTGAGAGAGAGAGAAGAGAGACAGACAGAGAGAAGGGGCGCACCAGGGCCCCCAGCCGCTGCAAACGGAGCCCAGATGCATGCGCCACCTTGTGCATCAGGCTCCACATAGGTACTGGGGAATTGAACTCAGGTCATTAGGCTCTGCAGGCAAGCTGCTTAAGTGCTAAGCCATATCTCTAGCCCCAGAATGAAGTTTTTGGAGGACCACCCTCCTGCATTTTGAATCTGAGTCACAAAGGGTATTTAAAACCACTATTTTGTTTGATCCTCACCGTGAGCGCTACGTCCATTTTCCATTAGCCCATCTTCAGCTCACTGAACAGATATTTGCTAGGGACCTACTCGATAGAGGCCCGAGGTCTGGGTCAGAAAGAGCTGGGTAGTGACCCAAGAGATATGATCTCTTCTTCCATTATTTAGGCCACTGTGCTTCTGGAGATTGGGCCAAGATCAATCACTGTCAGAGTCCAGCCCCAGCCCTCAACTCCATTTGTAAGAAAATAAAAAGTGTCCCCTGCTACGGTCCACCCAACAAGTGTGCTCAATGCCCTCTTCTATAACATCCCCAGACTCCCCATGGGAGTGATTCTCCCTTGAAGCTGGTGCAGCTTGAGCTTCGGGGCCCCAACCTGCATGAGCTGTTTCCAAATCCATCAGATAAACCTTAGGAATATGATCATGTGTTCTTTTTTTACAATTACTTCAGATTATTTCAGCCCTTTCCATCTTGAAATTCTCTTCCCCAGTGTGCCCCCTTCAGCAGACTGTAAGTGGAATAACCATGGGCATTTTGGGGGTTCAGGCTAGGGAGAGATTGAGTGCGTGGGTATTAATAGAGGCTGAAGTGATGTGGTTATACACACACGGTTTCCTCTCTATTTCATTGCAGGAATGACGCCAGGAATATTCCTTCTGCCCTTTAGGCCTCCTCGGCTCACACATGCAGCGGAGACAGAAACTCAATCAGCAAAACACGCACATGTCCAACATCACCTACACAGGATTGTGGAGGATTAAAAATGTTGGAAGTGTATGAAACCAGACGCTAGTCTGTACAAATCCTTTCAGTCATCCGAAATGTATGAATTAATTAATGTAGAGTATATTACTATTGACACCCAGTCACAATGAAAGTCATCTCCCATACGGGATGTATTTAACATAAAATATACAATTACGAACACACCCATGCTTCTTCTCCCCCCTTTTTTTTTGATGAAGAGTAAGAAAAACCAGAATGTATGAGAATTCATATGTTTGTAAGGCACAAATCTGTAGCAGTACGTCACCCGGAAAATTCATCAGAGTGTGAATTTGCATGTTTTATGCATGCTAGAAGAGGGATCTTTCTATTCCCACTATAGAAAATGACATTATGAAATTGTTGATCAAAGACTAATGCAGACCAAAAAAAAAATAATAATAAGGATAGGGAAAAAATGTACTATAGAGATATGTCAAGATGTTAATTAATAAAAAAATGATTAATGAAATATGCTTTCTTCCGTGATAGATGTGATATTTGTCAGCCTTTCCCATTGTATACTTTTGATGATTTCTCATACTAAGTACATATTTACTTCCAAGCCTAGTTTCATATCCACATTTTTAGAGGCTCTCCAAAATTCCATGACTTGCTAAGATCCGAGTCCATCTCCTATGGGAACCTTCATACGAGCATCCAAGGCTGTACCTGAATACCTTGGAGGTACAAATGACAAAGGGAAGACAATGGTCCTTGAACATCATAAAATTTTAATATCATTATGAAGGTAGGACTTGGGGAAAAAGCAAGAATTCATGGACATATAGACTTTGGAAGTAACAGGCACAAAAGTGTCACTTTTGTATATTTTTACTAGGAAGGTCAAGAGAAATAGCCACGTGTCTATGCATGGCTGCATCCCCTCCATCCAGATAACAGGTTTGACTGTGTAAGCTGTGTGTTGAAGCATCAGTACCAGTATAGATGGTCCATACAGGAACGGGCTGTCTTTTCTTAGTTCCTTTTCTGGAAGCGCCTCTTCCCTTCACCCACTATGGTTATATTGAGAAGTCCAGATGACCCACCATCCAACCTTGCCCCCAGTTGTGGTCCGAAGGCTCAGAAGTGGGACAATGAGCCAGTCAGGATCAGACCGATTCGCTCTTATGCTGTACATTTGGAATTAAGTCTGGTGCCTCAGGCTCATGCTGATTGGACTCTCATTCGCAGTATCAGAAGTAAGGAGCCGTAGAGGCCATTCCACCTGTGAATTGTGGAACAAAGAAAGCTTCTCAGAAACAAGAAGACAGAGGAGAATGAGGGGATGCTCCTGAGAACGTGGTCCTGGTTCCCATCACTTCTTTATTTTTCTCCATCATTTCTTTGGCCATAACTCACATGCCACAAAATATGCTTTTTAACGGTGACTGGTTCTTAGTCTAGTCACTTAGCTGTGAAAACCATTACCACTAACCTCAGAACATTTCCACCACCCCTAAAAGAAAATCTAGGCTGGTACTCCTTCATTCTCCACTGTCCTCTGTTCCAAGCCCGTGGTGTCTACCCTCCTGCTTTCTCTCAGTATGGCAGTGTGGATTTGCCTACTGTGGTAGCTTAAATGGATCCCCCACCAATAGATGCAGTTTTATTAAAGCTTCTTGGATTTCCACCTGCCTGGCTGTGGGCAGATTCTAGGGTCCAGCCCTAAGGTGTGTTTGGGGGTGGATCTGGAATTTCAGCCTAAAGCGATGCAGAACAGTTGAGCTCTGCCTTGGCCTCCTGGAGTGTGCTTGCTTTGTGGTGTTGGTGGTGGTATTTCTTGCTGAGTGGACCTGCAAAAGGGGGGCCAGGTTATTTTCCCCTTACAGAACTTACCCTGGATCTGTAAGCTTCAATAGACACCCCCCATCAACTGTGCCTGGTTTGGAAGTTCATCTCTGCAACTGAAACTGACTAAGACATCTACTCTGGACATGACCTGAAAAGGAATGATGCCATAGGTTCTTTTGTGACTGATTGGTTGCATTTACCATGCTACCTTTCTACCTACCGTTAACGTGTCACAGCCCTCCATTTCAACACTGGTGTCTCCCATCAGTCCTACCTCACTCGGGAGAAATTGCCTGACAAGGATTCCTGAAGAGAGTCAGGCTTGGCACCAGGGCCTGGAAAGCAGGCAAAGAGGACTCAGCCGTGGGACAGGAATGAGGTAGAAGGTGGAGAGGAAAGATACTCAAGACAGCAGAGACACAACCAGCAAAGGTGAGGGACATGTGTTCAAGCACTGGGAAGGAGTGGCTCAGCTAGAGTTCGAGAACAAGGGCAGTACGCATGGAGACGAGACGTGCTGCCCGGATAAGGGATTGTAGGGTAGGCTGAGGGCCAAACTCAACTTTTCTCTACCCGTGTCTTTGTAGAGACACATTTCTGCGGGATAACAAAACACACGGGGCTTGGAACTAACCGCCTTCAGCGTGCTCTTCTGCACTGGCAGGCTGGACCATAAAACCTTGATCTAATTTAACCAATTGCTTCCCAGTGCCTCAACAGTGGGAAAACCTGACCGAACTCCCTGCTAGTGAATCTGCCAGGTACCACGACACTTTGAAGCAGACTCAAGGCACGTAAGCTCCAGCAGTCTTGGTGGTGGGATTATGCAATAGTCCCAGCAGTGGGGTTGAGCCCCTCTGTTACTGGATATCTGAGAATTCTTTAGAACTGATTAATCTTTGTCTCCTCATTCATTTGCTTTGACCAGAACAGATCTCATGGAGTCAGAATGGAGATGAAATGGATGTGGGTTGGGCTGGGAAAGGGCTGTAGAATGCACTCCAGTATGCACATGTACAATTTCATTCATCTATTGACAGTAGAAACTCACTGAATGCTTATGAAGAAATCACAGGATTGTGAGTCAATGACAAGAGAGGGCGAGAGAGAAAGAAAGAGAAAGAAAATCAACTCTGCATGCAGTGACTAAATGGAAAATTGTTCCTACAGATCTTTCAGTGCAATGGCTTTATGCTAAAGACCTTCCTTACTCCATCCATACATTACCAGCCAAAGGGTCCCCATGACATCCTGGGAGATCCACGCATGTAATAACCTGTACTTTCTTGGCTGGCCAGGCTTGGAAGATGTGAGCTCTCATGGTCTCTCAGAAGCATGTTTGGAAGTAGAAAAGCTCAATAATCTGCCCCTCACGTGGCCTCTGATTTCATTCTTGCCTTATGTTTAAAGGGGGGAAAAGCAGGTCTAGAATAACCCAATGTAATTGAGCGTATTCGTACCATGACACATGGAGCTGCCCCCAGCTATGCCTTGCAATCACACAGCTCATATTTCGGGGCTCTGACACCAGACTTAGCATTATTTTACATTTCTCTCTTCCATGTCAGCAGCTCACTGTACAGCTGAATATCAGTCCTATTTAAATCTGCGGGAAAATAGCTGCAGGTGACATAACCTTTCGTGTCGTACCACTGTGTACATACACAAATAATTGGGGCTCTTGACCCTGTCTGGGCCCATACAACTGTAAGTACAAACTTGACATTTTGATACTGCCGCTAGCCTTTCCCATTGTTATTTTCTGTTTCAATAATCCATTGCAGGTAGAAAAATGAAAGAAGGAAGCATGAATGATTAATGCTGTCAAGCTAAAATAATGTATTTAGAAAAAATCTATAAATCTGTTATTTGTGGCATTTTAAAACTGAACACGACACACTCCTTGGTGCCACGCCGCCTGTTTCCCAGCAGATGAATGCGAAGGCTTTGCAGCTTGGGAAGCCAGCGGGCCTTTAGAGTCTGGCCTGAACTGAGCTCTAATGCAGAAGCCTTGGGTTCTTTCTGATATCCAAGTCAAGAGCAAAGAGCTTCAAGAGCCTTCCACAGTCTGCACTGGTCCACACCACGGCGAGGTCTCACTGGCCATACTTCTAGAAGTTTTAGCTAGGCCACTCCACTGGGTCAGTACCCAGAGGTGCCCACGTGGCAAGCCATCTCTTACTCCAAGCAAGAGATCTCTGTTTGATTGAGTTCAAGTTCAGGCTGAGAGTTGGTAAGGTTAGGCTCCTAGGAGGTCGTCTGCGGCTCTAGGTGGTCTGCTGATCTGAGCTCATGTCCACTGTCCCCAGGCCCTGCATGGTTCTCCCAGTCCCCCAGGCAGAGAGCAAGCCTGTCCCCTCCCCCAGACGTCCCCAGTCATCAGAGATCAACAACTGCTCTCACCCATGCCATACATTCCCTTTCTGCTCTGACCACATGAGCTATGGTTAAGCAAATACATTCAAACGAAAATGGACTGAAGGACAGAATCAACATATTTTTAAAATTTGCTTGGAGAACAGCTCAGATTTCTGCAGATAATAAAATCAGCAATTCACATCAAAGATAAGACTATCCACAAATGTCAAACTGTTAGACGTGACCAGAGGGGTCACATGTACCACCCTGATTGGCATTGGGGAAAGCACAGGCAGACAGCTGGAGAGTGTGGCTGCATTGGAAGTCTGTATGGAGAGAGCAGAGGTCCATAAATCTCACAAAAAGAAAGAAAGAAAGAAAGAAAGAAAGAAAGAAAGAAAGAAAGAAAGAAAGAAAGAAAGGGAGACAAAAACAAAAATCTTGGGACACTGGCCAAGGAGAGGGGCTCCCCTGGAAACATTGATGCTCCCATAGAGATGAGGTCCTCTGGGAATATAGAGCACAGGGAGTGAAGTAGCATTGTGATGTGTGGCTGGCCTTAGCGACTGCTTAGTACCTGGCGCAGTTCCGATGGGTGGGTGGGGGGTGTGGACCCGGTTTCATTTGCCAGCACTGGTCTGCTGGTTTCGATCCAATGGCTGATGGTGTTTGTGAAAGCAATCTGACTGGGGACACCCCAGGGTAAGTGTTGAGGCCCAGTACCCGAGTGAAACAAACATCTTCAAACAGACTGGGCATCTGTGGACTCTGCTAATGCAAAAACACAAACTGGCTTAAAATCCATTTCTCCTCTGTTGGTAAGATGATGCCGTGGCTCTCCCTGGGTCTGTCTACCTGTATTTTAGAGAAATAAGGGTGTCACACAGTAACCACATTTTAAAGGGCTCTGGCCATGCACAAGGCTAAGGATGGCTGGCCAGACACTGGAAGCCACTGCCTGATGACCATGTCCAGCTGGCATACAGGGAAGGGAGGAGAGAGAGTCACACCGACAGCTAGATCAGTGGACCCAAGCTCTCTTTTAACTAACGTGCCATTCTCATTTGGCCCAGGACAGAGTCAAGGTGCCATACCCTTGGTGGGCAGAAAATAGAGGCTTGCAAATGCAAAGCCTCCCACTCCACAGCTGGGTCAACAGCCAACGGAATCTTAGCCAGCTTTATGGCTGCTGAAGGACAGAGCCTAGCCTTTCTAGGCCAGAGTCCACTATGGCCAAAACAACAGCTACAGCAGGCCTCTCCTGGCCAGGGTCTGTGGTCTATATGCATCCTACCGGCAGAGGAGACATGGATTTTTAAGCCAGTTTGTGTTTCTGCATTAGCAGAGCCCACAGACGCCCAGTCTGTTTGAAGATGTTCGTTTCACTCAGGTGCTGGGCCTCAATAATTTAAAATTAACTCAACTCTCTCAGCATAAAAAGTAATGGCTCTGTCAGAACCCAAGTGCGGAATACCTAATTTAAGGTTTTACATGCTAATTCTGAATAAATGGAGGTGTCAGGAGAAGGAAGAGTTCTCTCTTTAAGTGCATAAAGGAAGACCATGAATTAGTGGAGACCATTAAAGTTACATCTTCAATGTCTCAGGCTTCATGAATGCCAGATCCAAACCCAGGTCCTCAATGCCTGTCCCAAGGAACTCCAGGGCAGAAACTTCAAAGTTCCCATGAAAAATCTAGCATAGCCGGGCGTGGTGGCGCACACCTTTAATCCCAGCACTCGGGAGGCAGAGGTAGGAGGATCGCCGTGAGTTCGAGGCCCCCCTGAGACTACATAGTGAATTCCAGGTCAGCCTGGACCAGAGTGAGACCCTACCTCAAAAAAGAAAAAAAAGAAGAAAAAAAAAGAAGAAACATCGAGCATAGTTGCTTCCCAGAGCCTGTGATTTGCTACAATCCAGGAGCCCCTTGTCCAGTCCAGGTAGCATGTGTTTTTATAACCCAGCGTCAACTTGCTGGGCTCCACACCTGAGGATGGGGGAACCTGTCTCTTCCCTCCCTTCTCAGCTTTCTTCTTGCCTGAACAGGAGGAAACAAAGGTTCAGGAAGGGTCAGGGACCTCGGCATGTGACTTCCACAAGTAACATAGGGTCAGGTAGAGCCATGGACCCAGGTATATGGCTTCCTTGAATAACACAGGATCCAGGTAGAGTCATATACCCAGGTATATGGCTTCCTTGAATAACACAGGATCCAGGTAGAGTCATATACCCAGTTATATGGCTTCCTTGAGTAACACAGGATCCAGGTAGAGTCATATACCCAGGTATATGGCTTCCTTGAATAACACAGGATCCAGGTAGAGTCATATACCCAGGTATATGGCTTCCTTGAATAACACAGGATCCAGGTAGAGCCATATACCCAGGTATATGGCTTCCTTGAGTAACACAGGATCCAGGTAGAGCCATATACCCAGGTATATGGCTTCCTTGAATAACACAGGATCCAGGTAGAGTCATATACCCAGGTATATGGCTTCCTTGAGTAACACAGGATCCAGGTAGAGTCATATACCCAGGTATATGGCTTCCTTGAATAACACAGGATCCAGGTAGAGCCATATACCCAGGTATATGGCTTCCTTGAGTAACACAGGATCCAGGTAGAGTCATATACCCAGGTATATGGCTTCCTTGAGTAACACAGGATCCAGGTAGAGCCATATACCCAGGTATATGGCTTCCTTGAGTAACACAGGATCCAGGTAGAGCCATATACCCAGGTATATGGCTTCCTTTGAGTAACACAGGATCAGGTAGAGCCAGGTAGAGTCATATACCCAGGTATATGGCTTCCTTGAATAACACAGGATCCAGGTAGAGTCATATACCCAGGTATATGGCTTCCTTGAGTAACACAGGATCCAGGTAGAGTCATATACCCAGGTATATGGCTTCCTTGAGTAACACAGGATCCAGGTAGAGTCATATACCCAGGTATATGGCTTCCTTGAGTAACACAGGATCCAGGTAGAGTCATATACCCAGGTATATGGCTTCCTTTGAATAACACAGGATCAGGTAGAGTCATATACCCAGGTATATGGCTTCCTTGAGTAACACAGGATCCAGGTAGAGTCATATACCCAGGTATATGGCTTCCTTGAGTAACACAGGATCCAGGTAGAGTCATATACCCAGGTATATGGCTTCCTTGAATAACACAGGATCCAGGTAGAGTCATGGACCTAGGCATGTGACTTCCACGAATAACCCAATGTTTCAAGGTGACTTGGTGGCGATTACCTCTAACTCCTATTCCCAGCCTGCCCCTGGGCCAGTGGACACTTGAAGAACTTTGACGTCCAAACTCCCCCACCTTACATGCACAACTTTGCCTGGGCAGTTTGGGAGCTGAAAAGAAAGGTTTCACCGGCTCTTATGTTCCCTGTTGGAACTCAGGCCACTGTGGCATTGACCTGCAGGTTGACTCCATGGCACTTTGTCTTTCTGGCCAGGAGGCCAGGCTGGATCAGGCACTGGACTAGCGAACTTACCTAAGCTATTGAGATAAAAGAGCCGAACAAAATAGCCTTAAGGAAAGATATATTGGGGCTCATCCAGGAATAGAGGCCACCAGGGTAGGAAACCATGGCAACTAGGATGACTGGGGCAGTGGCCGGAGGAAGGAGAGGTGGGTTGTGTGCGCCTCATTGGACTGGAAATGTACAGAGCCTCGGTCCAGAAGTGGGGAGAGCTGTAACCCTCAAAGCCCATGCCCAGTGACCCACTGCCTCCAACGAGGCCCATCCTTCATGGGTTCTAAAAACTCCCACCATAGTCCCACCAGCTGGGGACACAGTGTTCAAATACATGAGTGTGTAGGGAAGATTTCCCATTCAAATCATCACAGCTGGAGACAATGGTTAGCCTGGGTCTGGCTTCTAGCTTGGACCCAGGCTCCCCGGCCAGCTTGCTCTCTCTCTCTCTCTCTGAGCCCCGTGCTCAGCATCTTTTCCACATCATGTGCTTTGAGGGAGGGGGCCTAGGGTGACAGACTCTGTTGACTGGCGTTTCATCGCTAAGCAAGGAGAAACGCATGGATTCATTCCATGGCTGTGTCTCTCTGACAAGTCGTTCACAGGCGCCCCGTGAGCTGGGTGCTCCTGTGGCCGCTCCTTCGCCACTACACGATAGAGCTGTGTAGTTCCCAGGAGCAGCTGCGGTCCAGCCCCTCACCGTGCTGCAGTGTGGCCTGGGCACCACACTGTTCTGGGGCACGGGGACAACGGAGACAGAGGTGGTGTTTCTGAAGAGACCGTACTCTTGCTACTAGACTCGCCTGAACACACTGAGCCCTATCTGAGAGCTTCGGAGTCCATGTTAGACTCGGAAATCCACAGGAGGGGCCTATGTCCCTTCCCTAGAAGATGGGTCCTGGGGGAAAATCACAGGGCTGTGTGGAGGCTGGGATGGCTCCTCAAGAGGGACTTCTGTGAGTTGAGAGCTCTCCACACTGGACTTTGCGTGCAGGACTTCCTGTGGTATACGCATGCTGGAAAAGGAATGTAGGCCTCCCAGGTTCTGGTTGTTTCTGGGTTTCCTTTAAAGCTAGTGTTCAGAATCCTTTTCTTTCCCATGTGAACTCAGGGTTTCTTATGGAGTTCAAGTTTTCAGGTGTGAGCAGGCACCTCAGCTCCCTAAACCAGAGCAAGGAACACAGGTCAGGACACACAGAGCTTCCCCCTCAGCCACAGCAACTTCTCCCTCCCCTTCCTTTGTCACTTCTGGGTACCTTCATTGTAGCATTTGTTATGCCTGCTTGCTACTGGGCTCTTCAAGGACATGCCTTGTGTTCGTGGCACAGGAAGCTCCCTGTGGACTGGGGCATGCCCTATTTATCTCTGCAACCCCAAGAGTGAATGAAGCCCAGTGCTGACTTCACGATGTCTGTTAAAGCCATTGGAAAACGGAATTTCTGACCACAGCCAAACAAGCTATACCGTTCCTGGGAAAAGATATACATGGAAGGTTCTCACTTCGATGGGAAGAGCAAACAATGGAATTGACTGTTCTCAATATTTCTGGAATCTTCTTTCCCACAAAGTAGAAGAAATTTGAAAATACCTTTGAAGAAAACTAACTTCTTTCAAGTAAACCCACCTTCGGGGTGTGACCATGAATTCACTTAAAGTTCTTGGGAAAAGCAGAATTCACTCTCATTAGGAGCTAAGGGTTTGTCATGAGCCCAGGGCTCATCAGATAAAGTAAACCAGTGTTTGGGATCGGCCTGCCTGGATCCCAGGGGGATTCCATTGTTCTGGGTCTGGGTCTGCCTGGATCTCAAAGGTACTATTGCTCTGTGGCTTTCATAACTTTGGATTTAGACAGAAGAATATCTACAGAGTGCTGAGCATGTGGGCTAAGCAGAGGATCCCATCTGAGCACCCTCCAAGTGCAGGCAGTAGATGGGTGAAGAAGCCGCCCTCCCCTGACTGAACAGGATGCTCACTGTGGACTCCTGATGCCCACGTGAGGAAAACCAGTCCAGGGCGCACAGTCTCCATAGAATGACAGAACTCTTAGGGCTAGGGCACACTTCAAAGTGGAGGCTGGAGGTAAGATGGCTTCACAGAAAGAGCTGAACTCATTCACTTTTAGCCATCAAAACAGGAGGTTAATCTTTTCTTCTGGTCAAGATGGCATCCGCCTAACCACGCCTCATCTCATGGGGAAGGAAAGATGGACGCAAAACCTGAGGAGAGACTCGGCCCATCACACCTCACCAGGGCACCAGCTGAAGCCATAGAGTAACTGGGGAAATGAGCAAGAGTGCTGCTTTCTCAGTGAACCTGGTCCTAGCACAAGGGTGAGGTGATAAACAGAGAACACTCAACTCCTACCAAACCAGAGATCCAGGGACACAGAGGCTCCCAAGACGTCATCACTGAAATACACCTAAAACAAACCCAACATGGCTCAGGGAACTCTGCAGAAGAGAGGTCATAAAGATTGTTAGAGCCATGAGTTGGGTCATTATGCACAGAGACATTGCCTCTCCTGCATAACTGATGGCGACCCCCATAAGACAAGACCCACATTACCCATGGGGAGAGGACAGGGAGAAGGCTAACGATGGTACCATCATGGCTGTATACACAGTATATGCATAACTAATAAAACAAATTTAAAAAACAGGAGGTAAAAAATCAGTTGCCACTCTCTCTGTGTAAAAATAAAATTAAAAAAATATATTTTTAGAAAGGGCTGGAGAGCTGGCTTAGCATGTAAAGCACTTGCCTGTGAAGCCTAAAGACCCATGTTCGACTCTGCAGAACCCACGTGAGCCAGACATCTGGAATTTGATTGCAGTGGCTGAGGCCCTGGTGTGCCAATTCTCAATCTCTCTCTCTCTTGCTCTCTCTAAAAATAAAATTTAAAAATTAAAAAAAAAAAAAGAATCAGTTGCCTGCATTATAGGATCGATGCAACAAATCCCTGTCCTTTGCAAAGGGAGAGTCATACACCACCTACTGTCCCTGGGGATGACCTTTTCATTGCTGCCTGGAGTGATGGTGCTAGGAGTCAAGGGCTACACTGCTCTTGAGGCACCTTGCAGAGCTGAGCCTGGGCTGTGGGCTGTGAGAACATATCTCCTGGCCATTCCACAGCTACGAATCCTGCTGCCATCTGAAAGCTTGCGATGAAGACTCGTCAGCGGTTACAGCCTGGCTCAGCTGTGTTGCCAATAATGAATGAAGGGCCCATTCCTGCCTCCTGCCTGGTGGTACACAATTCACTGGGTAAGGAGACTGGTCTCTGAGAAAACAGTGGGGTCAAGGTGTAGATAATCAGTGTGCATTACAGCACAGAAAAAAGGGTCATATTTGCAAAAACCAAGAGAAGGGTTGGAGAGATGGCTTAGCGGTTAAGGCATTTGCCTTCAAAGCCAAAGGACCAAGGTTCAATTCCCCAGTATCCACGTACGCCAGATTCACAAGGTGGCACATGTGTTTGCAGTTTGTTTGCAGTGGCTAGAGGCTCTGGTATGCCTATTCTTTCTATTTGTCCCTCCATCCTCCTCTCAAATAAATAAAATATTTAAAATTGAAAAACTAAGAGAGATGCCTTGGGGACCTGCTGAGATGACCAGGGGAATTTTGCAGTGAGGATTAAACCCATGACGAGCTGATAAGCTACGGAATTTGGAGAATTTACAATCTGAATATAGATACAGTCTTTGCAAGCCACCCAGGGAAACCTAGGGTGTATATGATGACACCAGTGACCACAGAACATTTCCTTGTTCACTACTGTTACACCTTTGTAAGGGTTCAGAATGCTAAAACCCACACACACACAAGGGTTCCCCAAGAGCATAGCATACTCACCTCGTCATAGGCACGGATCTCACCAGACTGAGCCCCGAAACCTCTACTAAAGTGCTCTCATTCTCTAAGCCCGCTGCCTCTGCCTCCCACAGGGAGTCATGCCCTCCCACAGTCTGCCTTCCAAATCCAGGAACTGGATGTGTTTTTCTGGCCTGTGTCAGAGGACCAAGTTTTGTGTGTTACTTTTTAGGATCAATGTAGCAAGGTCCAGATGATGTATGCAGTTAAAAACTCCCTGCCCTGTGCACAGAGAATACAAACCATTTTGTGCTGAGAGAGCTGCACTCGGGTACCTATTCGTTGTTTGTTGACTGCTGTCAAATATAATAAAATGAAATAAATCTCTACGAACAGAAAAATTAAGGCACCTAAATGTGCTAGTGTTTTTGATTTGGTCCTAGGCTCATAAAACGGTACTTTTCTTCCCTTCCCAAGCGGTCAGATAAATAAATTAACTATAAAGTCGGAAGGAAAAACACATCCACGGAAAAGTGCTCTGCGGGGCGGTGACCTGCTCTGGCTCGCCGCTTTCACTGTTCCTTGCCAGCAGCCTCCCCCCCTTCCTGCAGAGCTCAGGCCACAGGAAAGGGTGGGCTCCAAGGCCTCTCCCTCACCTTCTCTCCCCAGCCTCGGACTCCCTCACAAAGTCACTGTATCCTTTGCTCAACGCAGACACCCCCTGGTACGCTCTGCAATCATCTCCCACGTGGTGAACTGAGGCATGCTTCCTCTTTTCTTCTAGCAGCCAGAGCCAGCATCTCACCTTGGGGACACTACTGTCCTCCAGAGTCTGCACCCCCATTTTTGCTCCCTTCAGGTGCAAAATCACGAACCCTTTGCCTGGGGATGGAAGATTCTGGGTTGAAGCTCACAGTCCAGGTGTCCCCTGAGCTGCCCTCTGTGAGATGGCATAAAAGCTGGCATTACTCAACTGGATCCTCTTCTGGGTTCTTCTCCTACTTTCCTTGCAACTTCCTGGAAGTACTTCCTTGAGCAATCCCTGTATGTGCACAGTTGCTGGACTTCAGATATGCCTGTGAAGAACCTCCTGATATTTGTTCCTTCTCTTGTTGATGCAAGTAAAGACCAGACAAAACCAACTCACAGAGGGAGGAAGGTGTGCTTTGGCTCACAGTCGGAGAGAGCAGTGCATCCTGGCAGAGAAAGAATGGCTACCGGAGTGGAGTGCAGCGAGCTGCTCACATTCAGTCTGCAGTCAGGGAGCAGGAATACATGGATGCTGGGCCTTAGCTCACTTCCTCTTTTATATTGAGTCTGGGATTCGAGCCCCACGGAATAGTGCAACCCATATCTGGGGTGACTCCTCCGTGCTCCACTCAGTTTGGCTGGAAATGCAGAAGTGTGTCTTCTAGGCGATTCTAAATCCCATCAAGAAGAACACACACATTAACCTCCACACTTCCTGCTCAAAGCTTGACATGAGCAGTTGAGGAGAGGCTGGGGAGGCAGATGAGCTGTCTCCCCGCAGTGTGGCCAAGCAGGGCTGAGATGAGGTAAAGAAGAAGAAGCCAGTCTAGGCCAGATTGTGACGTGCTTTATAAAAAACAGAACTCACACAGATGGAGGGGATGGTGCCTGGAATTCACAGGACCTTTGGCATCTATCCTGCCCTTCCTCCCCGGGTGATTGACAGAGTGAATTAGGCTCTAAAGGGAAAACTCTGTGGGCTCCTGGCTCATAGGTGAGTTCACACAATACACCAGACAGATAAAGAAACTGTGAGGACAGTTCCCCCAGTTTGAATGGATGTCCCCCCAATAAGGTTCACGACTTTCTTCTGCCATTGTGGAACTTCCCCTGGATCTATAAGCTTTAAGTAAATTTCCTTCCTCCCATAAACTGTGTCTGGTCTGGAGGTTCATCCCAGTGACGTGATTCTGTGTACTACACCCCCAAAACTGGCTGAGGTGGTCAGAAAGTGATAACTATACATTTCAGACCCTGTTCTAAGTGTTTTCCACAAACAATTGTCCCTCAGAATACATGGAAGATTGGTCCCTGGACCCCCACAGGGACCAAACTCTGAGATGCTCAAATCCCTTTCATGAAATGACAAAGTATTTGCATATAACATATGCGCATTCTCCCGTACATGTTCAATCATCTGCAGATTATTTATAATGCCTAATGCAATGTAAATACTACGTAAATAGTTGTAATGTATTGTTTAGGGAATAATAACGGGGGGAAAGTCTACATGTTCAGTACAGATGTAATTTTCATTTGTCTCTTTCTTTGAGACAAGATTTTGCTAATCACTGCAAGGCCTTGAACTCATGGTCCTTTGGCCTCAGCCTCCCAAGGGCTGAGATTACAGGCCTGTGCCAGACACCAACTGAAGAATGCATATGGATCCAGAAGCCAAAGTGACTGAGGACCAACAAATCATTCATTTAAGCTTCACCATGGCATAGGAAGGGCTCTCGCTATCTCTTGTTTATGAATGAGAAAATGTAAGTACAGAAAGGGTCAAAGTCTTGCTCAAGGTCACAAAGTCGAGACACCGCAGTCTGAGCCAGTGTCCACACTCCCTCACCCTCTCTACTCCTCTTCTGGCCTTACAAACGGTTGCTTAACCACATGGGTGGGTCACGGGCATGTGCAAGTGACAAGTCTACCCTTCCGCCCTACAAGCTTCTAGAAAGGAAGCCCCAGCTACAAGCTGCCTGGACTCTGCTGAGAGAGTGTGTCTCAGTGGGTGGAGCTGGATCCTGGCTTCACACAGGGTTAGGACAGTCAAAGGGAGCTGTGGACATAGGAGGGGCCTGTGTAGAAGCAGGAGGTGTGCAGGCCCCAAGAACCTGGGATGAGAGCAGTATGGAACGGGGGTGGGGGGCTGTCTCCCTTTAAAGAAGGGTGCGGCCGCAGTCTGGGGAAATCACAGGTGTTTTCATGCTGAGTCAGGAAGCTGGAACATGCTGAAGTTGTATCCGATAGTCTAATGTCGGGTTTTCTTCTGTGTGTGATCTGCGTGTTCCTCGGGGAAAGGTTTCACTTCCCTAGCTGTGTGTTACGAAGGAACATGTCCACACCTTGTTCACCCACAGTGCTCTCAGGACCACGTGCTTCTGTCTAAGTCACAGTAAATAGGAGAGCGTGTGAAGGAGGCACAGGGTCAGACTTACCGAGGCTACCCCTGCAAAGATCTTCCTCCACCGAGAGCTGAGGGTGTTCGTAGATGTTGGAGCTCAGGAAAATGACACCCCAACATACACCACTTGGACATGGCTGAGCACCTTAAACTAAAGGAAAACCAGACTGAGACTACTTGTCGCCCAGGCCTGTAATCCCAGCTACTCTGAGGCGGAAGCAGGAGGATTATGAGTTGGGAGCCAGCCTGGGCTACAGAGTGAGTATAAAGCCAGTCAGGATACTTTAATGAGAACCAATCTCAAAAATATACATATAAATATGGGCTAGGGAGATGGCTTAGCAGTTAGGTTGCTTGTCTGTGAAGCCTAAGGACTCAGGTTCAATTCTCTCAATACCCACATAAGCCAGATGCACAAGGTAGCACATGCATCTGGAGTTCATGTGCAGTGGCTAGAGGCCCTGGTGCACCCATTCTCTCTCTCTCTCTTTCTCTCTCAAATAAATAAATTTATTAAAATATATATATAAATATAAATATATATATTGGGGGGTGCTTTTTCTTTTTCTTTTTTTAAATTATAATTTTTTATTGATAACTTCTATACTTACATACAAAAAACACATGATATTTCCCTTCCCTCCCCCATTCCACTTTAGAACTCCAATCTCCATCATATCCCCTCTCTCCATTAGTCCCTCTTTTAATTTGATGTCATCATCTTTTTCTTCTGTTTCGAGGGTCTTGCGAAGGTATTGCTAGGCACTGTGAGGTCATGGATATCGAGGCCAATATTTTTAAGGAGGGGCTAGAGATATAGCTCAGTGGTAAAGTGCTTGCCTACGTTTAAAACCCTACCTCTGCAGCAGATAAATGAATGAATCAATGAATGAATGATTGAATGAATGAATAAATAAATAAATAAATAAATAAATAAATAAATAAAGGAGATCCAGGGTCTCTCCAACCTCCCACTCACCATCTCTTACCTTTCTTTCCCTTATATTTTAAAACATATTTTTTATTTATTCATAAGAGGGAAGGCGAGAGACTGAACACTGGCATGCCAGTGTCTCCTGCCGTTGCAAGTGAACTCCAGGTGCATGTGCCAATTTGTACATTTGGTCGGGCTTTACATTGGTACTGGGGAATCAAACCCAGGCCACCAGGCTTTACAAGTAAGCACTTGGCCTACTGAGCACTCTCCCTAGCTTCCTTCCTTTATTCTTCCTCCTTCCTTCCTTCCTTCCTTCCTTCCTTCCTTCCTTCCTTTCTTCCTTCCTTCCTTTCTTTCTTTCTTTCTTTCTTTCTTTCTTTCTTTCTCTCTTTCACTTTCTATTTATTTATTTATTTATTTATTTATTTATTTTATTTACTTATTTATTTTTGGTTTTGCGAGGTACGGTCTCACTCTAGTTCAGGCTGACCTGGAATTCACTCTGTAGTCTCAGGGTGGCCTCGAACTCTCGGCGATCCTCCTACCTCTGCCTCCTGAGTGCTGGGATTAAAGGCGTGCGCCACCATGCCCGGCTTTGCTTTCTATTTATTTTAATTGACTTATCTATTAGAGAGAGTGAGAAAGAGAGAAAGAATGGGTATGCTGCTGCAAATGAACTCCAGATATAGGTGCCACCTTGTGCATCTTGCTTATGTGGGTCCTGGGGAATCAAAGATGGGTCCTTTGGCTTTGCAGACAAGCACCCTAACCACTAAGTCTGTTTTTTTTTTTTTTTTGAGGCAGAGTCTCACTCTAGCCCAGGCTGACCTGGAACTCACAGTGAAGTGATCCTCCTATCTCACTTCTCTAGTTCTCTAGTTCCCTAGTGCTGGGATTAAAGGTGTGCACCACCACGCCTGGCTTTGCTTTCCTATCTGTAGCATCAAGAAGGTCTTTTCCAAAACCCATTGTCCAGGGGATTAAATCACTGGAAGGCAGAGGAGATGAAGCCACACTCAGAGTACAAAAGCACTTCGTTCCAGGCTACTGTCTGCTCAGAGAGTTGGTCTCCTCTGTTCATTTTCCCTCTGCTACTTGCCTGTCCCCTTTCCGGCTCCCAGGCAGAGGGTAGATGAAGCGCTCAACCGCATGGTGAGTGTCACTGCCCGCATGTCCTCCTCTTGGTAGCAGACTTTCATGCCTCTTCTGTCCTTCACTCTAGACTCCAGGAGGGAACCTCATCAGGGAGAAAGGAGTCTTCTCCTCTACACTGTTTTGCTTTGGTTAAGACACACACACACAAAACCAACCAACCAACCAATACCGTCATCCATTCTCAAGATGGTATTGCTCAAAACACATGGGGAAAAGAAATAAGTGCCCAACCTCTCCACAATTTGTGCAGAAACTGTTACGGTTCATTAATCACTCATACATCCTTCACTAGTTGAGTGTCCCCTTGCTCTAGCTTTCAGCTATCCCCCTGTGTCCCTCAGGCATTCATGCACGTTATAGGAAAAGGACATGTGACCAGGCATGTGTGTGTGTATGAAATGCCCTTTGACGGCTCGAGGGTTGAAGGCGTGGCACTGTTTAGAGTGAGGCATGGGGGAGTGATTGGGTCATGAGTGGCCTTTTCTCATCAAGGAAGTGGTCCATTGACGGAAGGTGCTGGAAATGATGGCAGGTGGGACCCACTTGGAGAAGCACATCATTGGGAACATGTCTTTAAAAGGCACATCTTGTCTCTGGTCTCTTTTGTGTGTCTCCCTGCTTCCCGGGCACCATGAGGTGAGTAGTTTTTCTCACCATATCTTCTGCCCTGATGCTTTACATCCCCATGGGTCTAAAAGAAATGGACTGGCCAGCCATGGACAGCAAACTCTGAAAATGCAAGCCAAAACAAGTCTAACCCACACAGACATCCTTGGTGTAGTTTCTGTCAGATCTTTGGTCACAACACTGAAAGACTCTTGACCACCTACACCTCTCATGCCAGATGCTGCCGACTGGCAA
Source organism: Orientallactaga sibirica (assembly GCA_036365145.1). Taxonomy (NCBI): domain Eukaryota; kingdom Metazoa; phylum Chordata; class Mammalia; order Rodentia; family Dipodidae; genus Orientallactaga; species Orientallactaga sibirica. The sequence goes on from JAEOAD010001365.1 coordinate 6,267,569, forward strand.
ACCAAAGCATTTCCCAATTCCTTTCCTTTCCCATCTCTCACTAAAAGTGCCCAAGAGTCCCCTTGGTGCCCTTGCACACAGTGCCCAGAAATTCCCGTTCTTTTTAAAAAAATTATTTTATTTATTTATTTATTTATTTATTTATTTATTTATTTATTTTAAAGAGAGAGAGAGAGAGTAAATGGTCAGGCCAGGACCTCCAGCCACTGCAAATGAACTCCAGACACATGTGCCACTTTGTGCATCTGGCTTACATGGGTCCAGGGGAATTGAAACTGGCTCCCTGGGCATCACAGGCAAGGACCTTAACCACTAAGCCACAGCCCAGGATTCCAGTTCTGATCAATAGTATGTAGTGTAGATTTTCTATCAAACTTTTCACAAATACACACACACATACACACACACACACACAGAGGCTTTTCAAGGTAAGGTCTCTCTCTAGCACAGGCTGACCTGGACTTCACTATGCAGTCTCAGACTGGTCTCAAATTTATGGTGCTCCTCCTACCTCTGCACCTGAGTGTGGGAATTAAAGGCGTGCACCACTACGTCCATCCACACGTGTATTTTTCTTCCTGATCTAAAAACAAGACTGGTGCGCTGGGGAAGTGTGTTGCAGGACTCCTTCTTCCTGTTTCCTTCTTCCTTCTTTCTGTTTCCTTCTTCCTGTTTTGAGCACAGATTAGATGCCTGGAGCTACGATGGCCATTTTGCCACCACGAGGCAAAAACAACAACAACAAACAAACAACAAGAACAACAAAACATACATATGAAAATTTAGCAAGCTAAAAGGTAAGAGAATGAAAAGCTAGGGAAAAAAAGTCCTGGAAGCGATTCCGTGGCTGAGCTGACTACCAGCCTGGAGACATCTTAACAATAAATGTCCTTGATGTTTAAGACACAGTTAATCTGGTTTTCTGTTACTTAGAGTGAAAAGCTTTCTCTTCTGACAGACAGGTCTTAATGGCCACTCTCTTAGCTATGCAAAGGCCCAGCAAGAAGCTTTGGAATGATCCTTCATAAATACTGCTTTAGAGCAGCCACAGGACATCTGCATTTCTGTCTGGAGCAAGGGAATGGCATAGACAGTCTTTTGAATGCATATCCGCTGTCCTTAACTAAGCTCTTTAAGAGGAAGAATGCATTTTTATGTGCTTTCCTCTCCTCAATAACACCTTAACTGTGTCTATGAGCACAGAAGAAGCCCGGAGGAGTCCTGATGAATTGTGCTGAGCCAAGCATTTGTTAGCTCTCCTTTAAACAATTGCAGTTGGTTTCCATTTAGTTGTTTTCTCTGTGCACACATCTCACGCCCCTATTATCTGAAACTTTCTGAGGTCAGAGTTGATGTCTATTCATTCTCTGATCCCGGAACACTCACCAGTGCATGGAGCATGGAGGATACGCTCAGAAAAAAAAAAGACGGTGTTAGAGGACTGGCATGGGTGAACGCAACAGACACCCTTCCCCGTGATGGACTTTCCAATGCCATGTCCACCTTGACGTAGGACAAGTGTTAGCCATGTCTGGTCAGTTCATTTCGTTTGCCAATGGCAGGTTCCTGAAGAAGGACCATCCAAGGAGGCAATGAGACATGAATCAAAGTCTGTGGGGCTACATAAGGAGAAGACAGACAGACGGCTCCATCTTCTTCCCCTGGATGCTATTTCTATATTTATTTTTTATTTTATTTATTATTTGACAGAGAAAGAGGGAGAGAGAGAAAATGGATGCACCAGGGCCTCCAACAACTGTAAACAAACTACAGATGCATGTGCCTCCTTGTGCATATGGCTAATGGGGGTCCTGGGGAATCGAACCTGGGTCCTTTGGCTTTGCAAATAAACGCCTTAACCGCTAAGCCATCCCTCCAGCCCATGGATGCTCTTTCTGAATGTGATGGGTGAGCAGACGCAGCCATTGTGTGAGCCAAAGAGGTCCAAGCTGGTGCATGAGGAGCTGGGAAGAAGGAGTACCCACGATGAGATTGTCCTGGTGAATGGAGTCATCTTGCACCATGGGCTCCAGCCTCCACCAGAGCTCCGGGAAAATGAACCTCCAGGTTTGAAAGACAGTGTCACCAAGCTTGTACGCTACTCGCATCTACACGCACCTTAGCTGAGCCAGCCCTGTAGATTGAAAAGGCAAGGGGAAGGCTTTGCCCTCCTCCGCATGCTACATGTCCGTGGTCCTGCCTGTCCAGTGTCTAAGAAGTCAGGGCAGTTTGCTGAGGACTTCATGTGTTTAAGACGCAGAGGCGTGTGCAGGAGATGGGGTCCTCAGCTGCCCACTGCTCTATGCTGGGCTCAGCCCCCTTTCATCTGCTAGTCATTTGCAAAAGGCCCCATAAATGCTTGATTTACATCTTGAAAACCTCTAATGCTATCCAGCCATGGCCGACCAACCAGTGCAACATGCCCAGGCTCCTCCCAAATTCCCAGCCATTGTGCTCCTTGGCATTCTGGCATAGGTGACCCCAGGGCAGGGCTCATCCACAGGAACAAACAGGAAGTCCATCAAGGAGCCTGGGCAATCAGGGTACATCAAAGTCTGGCCTGGAGCCTGCTTTCCATGGCATTGGTAGCTGTGGTGGCAGGATATTGCCGAGTAAGTGGTTTTGAGGAGCCTGGAAGGACACGGCATATGTCACCTGGGTGTCTCGATTCTCTCTGCATGCCTCAGCTTCCTTGGTGGTCACCTGGGTGTCTCGATTCTCTCTGCATGCCTCAGCTTCCTTGGTGGTCAATGACCTGGTTGCTTCCCGCCGCCTTCGGGCTTTTCTTCGGGCTCACACTCTATACTTCAGTGGATATCTCTGAGTCAGTTAGTGGCCTTCGAGTCACATGTGGACACTTTGGTAAAGCTTTGACTCCGGACCCTGTGTCTGCCTTCCCCTCCAGGAGAACTCTAGTACACAGGTTACCCCAGTGCCGCTCTTCAGTGATCAGCCACACAGTGAGCAGAGCCAGGCACAGGAGGCAGACAAAGTGTGTGCGTGGCTGTCCCTGTGACTCCCCACCAAGAGCACGTCCTTTGCCCGGCTGGAGAAAAAGCCTTCCTCTCTCACACAAGGAATGTGCTAAGCTTTTACAGTGGTGGTAGATGGTAGGGAAGGAGTTGACATTTTGGGTAGAAATGGAAACATTCTCAGCCATGGAAGACATTTAAATTGACTTGTATCTTGAAAGCAATGCTATTTTATATCCACTCTGAGAGGGTAATATCAAACTTATGAAATATTTACTAACTTGGCTGCATAAACAGCAAATCACCTCTTTCCCATTAAATATTTTTTTGCAAAAGATATTTTAGTAAAATACTGCAGCTTGCAATTTAATTACAATGAGTAATTAAAACTTAGAGCATAATCATTTTTGGCAAAAAGTCAGTTTTTGTTAAAATTTTAAGATAGAAAAAAGATGCATATTACGACCATAATACTGTTAGTAATTAAGATAAATGCATCAATTATTAAAGATGCAAACATGTCAAGCAAGCATAACTAATTATTTGAGCATGTTAACAGTTGTTTAATGTTAACAAGCAGTGAATTATTAAAGACCCATGTGTCACATTCTGGACTGCATAAAATATAATGTTCTGGAACGCTTTATGATTTTCAGGTTTTCCTTAGATCTTCTCCATTGGATTAGCCATAAAGTTAAGATAACTTGCCTTTAAAATGTATTTCTAAAATAATTAGCTGTAATCAGGCTAGGAGAGCCCACATCTCTTGAGTTTGTGCAGCAGAGAGAGAGAGAGAGAGAGAAGGAAAAAAAAAAAAAAAAACCAGCCAATCCTAGAGAGAAACTGCAGACCCAGCACCACGGCTGCAGCAAAGATTTATGTAATTTGGGGGAATGTTTGCCACAGAAGGTCCAGCAGAGGGGCAGAAACCGGAAAGTGTGTCATGGGGTGCAAAAAAGCCAGGGGGTGGGGGGGAGAAGCATAGATGCCTGAGGCTCTGCGTGCATTTCGCAGCTGTATCTGCCTTCTTTCTTCTATTTAGAGATATACCTTCTCGAAAACAGCACTTCACGCAATCATATAATCAAGATGCCAATTAAGACACTTGTATAAATCACATGCAAAGCAATGCTTGGATTATTTTTGACTGTCAAACCACAAATCAACGCCGGCAACATTCTCACTGGAATTCAACCAGTCCGGTTTTTTTTTTTTCCTTCCCCTAGACACAGAACAAGGTCCTCGGGGGAACCCATCTGTTTATGGGCCTGGAAATCAGCTAGGAAATGTCTCCTTGGGGTCTGCCAGCTACCTTGAGCGCTCGGTCTCCACCTTGACTTTGCGAATGGAACAAAGGAAGCTGCTTAAGAGTAGGTCTGGAGGGGAGGACTTCTAAGGAGGGAAGAAACATAATGGGGTGGGGGATGCTGGTGTACATGGTGGTCATTTACGGCTATCCATCTGAGCCCACTAAAGCAACCACTGTCCCTTGTATGCAGTGCCTGCCACAATGCCATTGCCAGTGAAAGGTCAACAGTCTCAGCATGAGCTCTCCTCAGACCCTGCAGGATGCTCAGCCCTCTCCAAACACTGAGATATGAAGAGCGAGTCCAGTGCACGGCGTGCTCATGAGGGCAAGCCATCACTCAGACAGAGGGCTCGTCATGAGGAGCAGCTACACACAGGAGAAAGGTTGCTATGGACCCCATCTTTCCCCAAATAAGAGTCTCCTCAGATTTCCTCAGCATCCATCCAGACATCCGCCTGACATCCTTCCCAACATTTACTGCATGCAGGTGACACCAGACACCATTCCAGGGATGGGGAAGAGAGCCAATGCAGAGGACCTCCTGGAAAGACCATGTTGAGACGATCCTTGAGAACGGACCAGTGGAAACCAGGACCCCGCCTGGGAGCCAGTCACAGACCCCACTGCAAAGGAAGGCTTGCAGCTCACAGGGAAGGGGGACTGGAGTAGGGGATGGCCAGCCAGAGAAAGCTGGCAGAAGTCAGAACAGCAACTGCCTGGCTCTTCCTTCAGAAGGTACAGGAGTGCCCAGTCAGCTCTCTGAGGGTCAGGCCCCCCTTCTCTACCAGCTGCTCTCAGAAAGCCTTCTCTCCCACTTCCCGTGACTTGACACATTCACTGGTAGGTACATACCACATAGGCACCCGACTTAATCATCCCCATGACCAAACAGCCAATTCAAATGTCACCAAGTCTCTCCAGGACCCACTGGTCCCATTCACGTAAATGGAAATTTTGCAGTCATAATTGTCCATCCTGCTTGTTTTGAGAGGGCCTTCAAACTGTTCAAGTTGCACTACGTCCCAAACCTTGATTGACTCCAAACAGCCTCCAGGGGGCCTAACCCAGAAGATTGGCTCCTGTGTCTCTGTAGCCCTCTAGGTCTATAGTGTCCCTTGGTTATAGCACAGTATGTCCAGAGGCATCTTAAGACAACATCAGAGTAGTCTAGTCTGTTCCATCTCCCATGTCCTATCCAGGTAACTCAGCATCAGGCCTTGTAATGAATTCCTGGAATTGCTCAGTCCCTCCCTGGGCCAAGAGCTGTTTTAGACATTAGTGATGCAAGGACCCTATTCTGGATGGACGTCTCTCTATTCCTCTCACATCCCTTGTGTTTGCAAAAACAAAGAGCATTTGCCAATGCCATTCTTACAGGCATCCCTACAGTTGCGGTAAAGCCTAAAGAGAGTGGCTTGTCAGCTTGAGTCTGCCCACATCCCTCCACAGGGGTCCCTGAAGCACAATTTCTACCTGGCTCAAGAGGCCCATCACCTGACCTTAGCGCTGAGAGAGGATACACGGCGCACATTGGGACCTACCCTGACAGCTGTGAGAGCCCTACGAACAGGAGGCTTTCTTCTCACTTCTGATCCGAACTCAGCTGGCTCTGCTTGAAGGAAATTCGGTAACATTAGGTGCCTCCAGACTTAGCCGAGCGGTGAGGACCACTGTTCTTCCAAGGACGGGAGAACAAAGGATCCCACATGCGCTAGAGCAGGAGAGAAAGCATCTCTGTTTGACAGGTCTGCATAAGCAAGTTCTCCTTGGGAGGCCACGGACACTTACAGTCACGCACCACACTGCAGATGACCTCCCAAACTGAGATTGCCCACGTCAGGGGGTATCTCCGTGGGACCCAGCTCTGAGGACAGCGTGGACCTTCCCTGCATTCCATTCCTTTCTGGAAGAGGTGATGCCATGACTCCATCAGATGGTGGAGCCACAAGGTAGATGGAGCTTGGGCCCCTCTATGGATATGCCAAAGGACGCTTCCGCTATCTAGACACCCTGGACTGCTCTGCAGGTGACAAATGAATTTTCCCCTGTGGCTGTCATTACGTTTCCAGGCTCTGTTCATCAATCCAAATTTGGCACAAGTATTATTTATTCCCTACACTGCAGCTAGAACAACCACAGCCCCATTGTCTGTGCCACCCTGGGAATTTTCAATTCTTCTTAGAAGCAATAGGGAGGCCCTCAGACGTGGTGGGTTTGGGGTGAATGGTGGGATCACTCCCTGTCTCTCACCTCATCTGGTACTGTTCTCGTCTCTATTTTCCTTGTTTGAATCTCATTACCTTTGAGAAATTTCTGGAACATAGCAAATCCCACATATCCCTAACACATATGCATATTCACATGCTCATATGGAACCTTTATCCATTTGGCTTAGTCGTTCTGCAAAGCACCTTGGGCAGCAGTCACCTTCTAAATGTCCTTTCACGTGACAATGCCCCACGTTTCCTGGAAAGTTCTTTGATCAAACTTTTTTTTCCCAACTCTTTGCTAGTGAATTCCTCTTTGTCCTGTTACTTTCTAAAGCTACTTTCCTCGGGCCTGGCAAACTCGGTTAAACCTCCCCCCAAATATTTGTCTAATTTATAATTCTCATCTGGCCGTAGCTTATATCTCTACGAATAGTTCCGGCACCTAATTACTATTCATTTAACTAAAAATCAGTAAGGAAATAAATGAATTTTATATTTGTAATAAAAAGAAAGATAATGCATGGATTCATGTCATTGGGGTGTGACCTGGAAATCCTATCAGATTTTACTTGGGAAAACGCAACACCCAAGGGAGGTTTCTTTGAATGTGTGGTGTCAATCAGTCAACCAGGGTGACAGGCCCGGGGCTGGGCCCTGGTGTCCCGCCCCCTCCCTTGCAATGTCATTTCAGGAATTCTTTTCTCTGATGATTCCTCCCTTTCGTTCACTTGGCAGCACTGGTGCCAGCTCTAGGTGCAAAGCCATGCTAACTTACTTATAAGGAGGCTTCAGCCAATGGCTGGCACTCCTCCACTATTGTTTGGAGGATCCATTTGTAACAGCCAGCGGTGGCTCTCCCGCTGGAGCCCGCAGGCCCCTGAAACCTCCAGGACGCTGTCCTCCTTGGCAGGACAAGCAAAGCTCCAAAGCTCCTTCCATCGCTGAGTTCTAAATCCCGGAGCACGGGAGTTCCAGATCCTGAAATTGTGGCTCTCCCATCTCCAGCTTGAGCTGTGGCGGCTGAATCAGAGTGTACCGCTGGCCCCGCGCCAAATGCATTCCTTCATGTGTCAGCCCTGAATCTCTTCATATGTTAGGGTGAGCGGCGTGTACACTACTTTCTTCACTTCCAAGGCAGCTCTACCATCTGTTTCTATTATGGGAGTTTATGGCACAGAATACCTCAGACACCAGAGCCTCCATCTTTTTCCTGGCGTGCAGTTAAAGTACTTTATGAACAGAATGATTAAAAGGTAGGGGCCTCCTTAATTTCTCCCCCATTTTTCTTGGCACATTATGGAATTCAGAAGGATTTTTTACAGTTCATTTTATGAAGATGAAAGGTGATTTAAGAGAAAATTAAGAAATTATCGGGGAATGTAAATGTGACTGCAACCCAGCTTTTAAAAATCCTTTAATCTCATCATGATTAAGTGGATTTTTCATATTGTTTCCTAAGTGCATATAGTTAAGAAGGCAAAATTCAAGCATAGTCTGAAATTTGCAAATAATTCTAGAATTTGCTATCCCGGTGGCTCCCGTGTCTCTATATTATAAAACCAAATGAAGGCAGCTACACTAGGAGCTTTTGAGTGGGACGGCTTCGGATGCATTTGGTATAACACACACCCGCAGATGATCATGCTAGCTAGCTTTTAAGGCAAGACATGAAAGTGCTGAAACCCCTCATAAAACCTCACGTCTCGGGCTGTTCTCTGAGCATAAAGCAAGCCCACTTTGCACACACATGCATACACACATTCTTCCATGTGGTTTTAAATGGCACTCATAGAGCATGTTCTATTTTTGTCCGTTTGGCCTGTTTACAAAGACCATGATGCAGGGCTGGAGAAATGGCTTAGTGGTTAAGGAGCTTGCCTACGAAGCCTAAGGACCTATGTTCAATTCCCCAATACCCACGTAAACCAGACGCGCCAGGTAGCACATGTATCTGGAGTTTGTTTGCAGTGATTAGAGGGCCTAGCATAACCATTCTCTTTCTCTCTCTCTGTCTACCTCTTTTTCTCTGTTGAATAAATAAATAAATAAATGAAATACTAAGAAATGTCAATAAATAAATAAAAACAATAAGAGAGCAGTGTAGTTTGATGTCATGACATCAAACTGAAAAGAGAGACTGATTGAGAGGGGGAAGGGATATGATGGAGAGTGAAGTTTCAAAGGGGAGAGTGGGGGGAGGGAGGGAAGTACCATGGGATATTGTCTACAATTAAAGAAGTTGTCAATAATAATAATAAAGAAAAAAAAAGACAGCAGTGCATCCTCAAGAGACTTTACGATGGTTTATCATGGCCTATGACGCCATGACCGTGAACATGGTAATAAGAATTCAGAAGCTAGGAGACACACACGATTTGCATGTATAAAGGACCATTGTGTCATAGAGAAACTGCCTTGAAACCTCTTGGTCTGAGGTCTGAACAAATGGGACTTGAATCACCAGAGACCCCCAAGATTCCCAGGGCTGGGGAGACGGCCCAGCAGTTAAAGGCAATGTTAGTAGTGCCTGCCAGCCCAGGTTTGTTTCCCCAGGACCCACAGAAAGCCAGATGCACAATGTGGCACATGCATCTGGAATTCATTTACAGAGGCAAGAGGCTTGGCTCACCCATCTTTTCTCCATCTCATAAATAAATATTTTTTAAATATATTTATTTATTTACTTATTTGCAAACAGATAGAGAGAGAGAAAAGAGAGAGAGAGAGAGCGAGAATGATAGAAGAGACACAGACAGAGAGAATGGGCATCCCAGGGCCTCCAGCCACTGTAAACAAGCTCCAGAGGCATGGGCCTCTTTGTGCATCTGGCTTTATGTGGGTATCGGGGAATCAAATCTGGGCCGTTAGGCTTTTTTTTTTTTGTTTGTTTGTTTGTTTTTCGAGTTAGGCTGTCACTCTGGCCCAGGATGACCTGGAATATTAACTATGTAGTCTCAGGGTGGCCTTGAACTCATGGCGATCCTCCTACCTCTGCCTCCTGAGTGCTGGGATTAAAGGCGTGCGCCACCACGCCTGGCTTCCGTTAGGCTTTTCAGGCAAGTGATTTAACCATCTATCCAGCCCCTAAATATTTAAATTATATATATATATATATATATATATATATATATATATATATATATATATATAAAGAAAGGGTCCCTCAGGCTAGAGAGATGGCTTGGCGGTTGAGGCTCCTGTCTGCGAAGCTTAAGAACACCGGTTCTATTCTCCAGGACCCACATTTAGCCAGACACAGGAGTGATGGAAGGGCACAATGCTGCACTTGCCCACAAGAGGGCACAGCCATCTGGAGTTCATTCGCAGTGGCTGAGAGGCCCCTGGTGCCCATTTTCTGTCTCTCTCTCCCTCTCTCTGTCTCTCTAAAAAAAATTAAAATTAAAAATTAAATATAAAGAAAAAGAAGGGTCCCTACTTACTTTTGCAGTATCCAGAAAATTCCTTTCTTATTTTAGCCACTCCCACAGAGGAATGGTAGGAAGACGACAAGTGGAGAGCCCAGGGTCCCAATGACGTTCCTCCTTAATGACATTCCTTATTATACATCTATGACGGGAAATCACGGCCTGATCTCTACAATAGCACAGTTAAGGCTGGCCTCAGTGCTGAAAGGGAAGATGGGAGAGGAAGTTTGCAAGAAGGCAAAGGAAAGGTCTGGCTCACTGAGGCCGCCTGTGGGGCTAAGTTCCCGTCCTCCTGTGGTTCTAACACTTTGGGGAAGTGGACACTGCCTACGTAGGTGGGGGGCCTGGCGGACAGATATGTACATGAACATGAATGTCCTGGATGAACCCATTCTCCCCCACCCTTCTGGTGGTTCCTGGAGGAAAGCCAACTTCTACTTTCTGTCCTTCTTTTGTCCTCCCACAGGATACCCAGTTCCCAGCTGCGCATGCTGGAACCTAGTTCAGCATTTGGCATCCTCAAAGGTGGTGCTGTGACCCTGGCTAAACAGGGTCTCCTCTTGCTCCAACCACCGTTTTCTTACTGCTATGGTTGGAACAGGGTTTGTCTCCATCAAAACCCATGTCGAGGCCTGGTCCCTGGTGCAACATGGGGCTCAGGGAAGGGTGTTTGGGCCCTGGGCGTGGAGCCCTTGCGAACAGATTTGTGCTTTCCTGCAGGAATGGGCCATGGCTAGCTTTGTTCAGTCTCTTTCTTCTCTTCCTCACATGCACACTTGCCCTGTGTTTTTCTTGGTGTGTGGAAGCCACAGGAGGCCCTCCTGGCACTATGCTTTGGGGGCTTTTCAGTCCCCCAGAGCCATAATAGATCTTTATGCCTTGTTAAGTCTCAGATATTCACAGAACAAAAGATCTAAGATATCTTCCTCGACCCCAAACTTTGGTGGACATGGGATCAGCACCAAAGATAGGGAGCGTGGCCGGGCTCTTTTCATCCGGGCATCTAGGCTCCAGGCAAAGGCCACCATATGGTAACAACAAGGCTGGTGTACGTCTGCCATGAGCAAGAAAACACAGTGGGTCTCGGTGGAAACCTTCTGCTCTAAGGGTGTTTTATTCCCCTTTGCCCAGCAGGGATGCCTCTAAAAGCAAGCGAAGTTTGCAGAAAAAGAATGTCCTCGGGATGCAAGGAGCAAACGAACAAGCCACGTGGTCCTTCACTGATTGATCACTGAGCGCTTTTACCACGACTCGCGGCAAGAGGGAATGGAGCCCACAGCCGCCTTGCGCTTTCTAAGCCGCAGAAAGATGTCCCTGGCAAAGCTGATGGCATGGAATGCACAGATCTTGCACAAGGTGTTGCTGTGTACAGAGTCACCCAGCTTCTACCCTATTTGGACCCACCGTGAGTCTCATCATCTTTCCTTCGTGGAGCCCGGAACGGGCCGTGTGCTCACTTCCTCCTGTGATTTCAATGTGTACGCTTTTGCCTTCTTGAATTAGGTATGTTGTGAGTTTGCCCTGCCGGAGGCGCGGAGCAAGACTCTAAGAGCAAGCTGGTAGCTCAGTCGAAACACAGCGGCATGGAGCTCCAGGCATGCATTGGGGCAAAGAGCTACAAAGACCTCAAATTGGAGGACAGTGCTCCAAGGAGGACTTTCCCAGCTGCTCATGTGGAACATGCAGCTCTCTCTCTCTCTCTCTCTCTCTCTCTCTGTTACTTCGTCCTCTCAGTGCTGGCATGGAACCTAGGACATCCTGAATGCTGGCAATCATCCACCCCTGAGCTGTACTCCCAGCGTGACTTGGAGCCCCTCACTGGTGAAGTCTAGGCAAGTGCTCTACTGCGGGGTAACCCTCACACCCTCAAGTTGACTCTTACATGCTTTTTAGCATGTCATTTGGGGGCACTTTCTGAGAGCAGCTCTGCCCCACTTCCTGCCCTGTACCTGTCTCCCATCTTGCATCCAGGAAGCCCAGCTTCCTTTTTGTAGGAAGTTGTCCAGAGACCAGAGTCTGGGAGTAGGAACGCTAAGTATTGGAAGTTTGATCATGATTTCCAGGCCCTTTTGGTGAATAGATTTTTTTTTAATGTCTCATTTCCATGTTGTGATTTTTTAATGTGAAATGTCACACACAGTCTTTGTGTGAATATTTGTTTTCCAGCAGGCAGTGCTATTTGGGAAGGGTGTGAAACCATTAGTGGGTAAAGGAAATGGGGGCAGACCTTGAGGCTTTTACAGCCTAGACCCATGTCCTGTTTTTCTGTCTACTTTCTGACCATGGATGCGATGTGACCAGTTGCCTCTTGCTTCTGTCGCCATACCTTTCCTGCCACAATGGACCGTATCCCTGGAACTGTAAGCCAAACTCAAGTCTTCCTCCCTTGGGCAGCTTCGTGCCAAGCATTTGGCTACAGCAATGAGAAAAATAACTAACACACTCTACATGAGAAAAAAAAAAATTCAAATTAACATGTTCCATTCAAATTTAGTTTTAATTTTATATTTGTATATCTTTTCTTATGCTAATAATATTCTAATGACATTAGCATAGTTTTCATTGCATCTTCCTGCTCCATACATGTATGAGAGAGGATTTCTGCATAATAATATTATTACTAATAATATGATACTGAAAAACCCATTGCTAGTTCTTTTATGCCCTTAGAATATAACCCATTTCAGAATCTATTTTAAATTCACCTTAAGCAAATGCTCTCTGTAGGTTACATAACCAACTATACACACATTTAGTTTCATCTGTTTGATGCTGACTTTGGATTTCAGGAACCTATTTTTTTTTAATTTTGAATTAATTGTGTTTAACAATTATGTAAAATATTCATCGGATTCCAAACCCAGGTTTTCAAGGAAGACATATTTGTACAAGTTTATCTCTGACCTCCTTCCCTTCTACTGCTGTCCTTTCCTGTCCTTATAATCACACTTCCGACATAATCTCAATGTTTATCCACATCCCCATTGTTGTAGTTACCTTCTCATTGTTGGCACAAAACACCCAGCCAAAAGCAGCTTGTGGCAGGAAAGGGTTTATTTTGGCTCACACACTTGAGGCGACGCTTCATAATTGGAGGAGGAGGCTGGAGATCACCTGCTGGCCAACATCACATGAACAGCAGCAGCAGGAGAGTGTGCTGAACACTGGCAAGGGAGGAGCTGGCTGACAACACCCCTCAGCCTACCCTCAACAACACACCTCCTCCAGCAAGGCTCCAACTCCCAATTTGCCATCAGCTGGGGACGTGATGTTCAGAACACCTGAATTTACGGGGGACACCTGATTCAAACCACAGCATACATTTTCTTAAATAGAGCATATCACAGATGTATTTTTCTGTTCTTACTTTGTTTGACAAAACAACGTCTGGTAAGCTCACTGCGCTGTGGCAGATACATTGCACCCCTCCACACAGCTGCTGACCAAATCAGGGCCAAGTGTCAAAGGCTTGGTCCCGGGCATGGTGGAACCTTTAAAATGTAGGGCCTAGTGAGAGTTCTTGCACTCATCAGGGAATGCCTTCAAAGGTCACTGTGAGGCCCCAGTCCTCTTCTCACGGACTCCCTACCATGAGATGGACAGTTTTGCTCTACACCTGCCACCACCATGGGGTGTTGCCTTGCCCTGGTTCCAAAAGCAGTGACGCAGACGACCCTGGATGGGACCTCCAACACTAGGCTGAAGGAAACCTTTTCCTTTAATAAACCGATTGTCTCTGGTTTTTATTTGTGCCAGTAATGGAGAGCTAGCCTTGCCCTTCATGCTTGAAGCCACGAGAGAGCCACCTAGCGTGAACTGTTGCAAATCAGGAAGTCACAACAGACTCTGGTTGTGTGAAATGTCACAGAACACAGACGAGGACAATTGAACCCAATTGATCTGAAGTAACGAAGATGGGAGCGGTGTCTGTCTGTAGGAGCCATGGCAGTTGCGATGGAAATAAACAACGGTCATTGATGTTACATTATCAGTCACTTACTAGGTGCCAGCAATTGACTTATGCACATTCCATTTATTATTTGACTTGATGTTGGCAACTTTTCACAGTGTGCAGATGAGGCCCAAGAAGCCTACCTTCCATGTCGACTCTTCTTCCCACTGTGGGAGTCCCAAGTTCAAGTGTTCCCTCCTTTGGTGATGCCCAATATACCCAACTTTCACAATTGCATTTCTTTCTTTTTTTTTTGGGGGGGAAGAGACAGAGAGAGAGAGGGGGAGGGAGAGGAAGACAGACAGAGATGGGCGCGCCAGCAGTCTCTCAGCTGCTGCGAATGAAATCCAGATGTGTGCTCCCCCTTGTGGTCAAGTGCGGCATTGCGCCCTTGCGTCACTTTGCATCTGGCTAAACATGGGACCTGGAGATTGGAACTGGGTTCTTAGGCTTAGGAGGCAGGCACCTTAACCGCTAAGCCATCTCTCCAGCCCCCACAACTGCATTTCTGTGCATTTATCGAGTGAACTCTGAGCACCTCTAGAAATTTTCTGTGAAGTCTTGGAAAAATCCAGAGACCGTGAAATTTTCCAACCTAAAGCACTTAACCCAAAATGGCCCTTGGTGAGTGATGAGTGCAAAAGAGTGTCGTTGACAAACAGGTGTCGATAAGCCTGAGCAAGGTCAAGTTTCCCAAAGCCCATTCCTTCAGCACGCACAGCCCAGAGCTGATGGGTTACAGCCGCGGATCACAGCTGAATGGTATGTAGGACCTCCCACGTGTCTGCTGTTTGACACCCCTGCCTGTTTGTGTGGGCCACTGTACACGCGAGAAAATTTGAACCATCTTTACTGTGTTGCTTGCTGTTTTTTTTTTTTTTTTTTCACTTTGCAATAATTAGTTGTGCAGACAGCAGGTTGGGGTACCCATGACAATGGGGGTTCTATAGCTGGTCGTCAGCAAAGGCCTTCATCTGTGCTATTTTGCAGCAAGAGAGACAGCCATCATTTTCCCCTGTGGACTCCCCAAAAGAGGGCTCCCCAGAAAGAATTTAAACAGCTTCTGGCTGGGCTTCATGGCACATTCCAAGCCAGGTGCAGACACCATCTTCAAAAACGAAGTAAGGGACTGGAGAGCTGGCTTAGCGGTTCAAGCACTTGTCTGCAAAACCTAAGTTCGATTCCCCAGTTCCCACGTATGCCAGACACACAAGTTGGCACATGCCTTGGAGTTCATTTGCAATAACTAGAGGCCCTGGTACATGCTCTCTCTCTCTCTCTCTCTCAAATAAATAAATTAATTAAATATATTTAAAAAAAACTTAGTAATAAAAATGCAGTGGAACCCCGAGGTTTTGGTCAAAGCATTACATAGACAAGGTTCTCAGAGCCCCACTCCTCTTAGTAGGCTCAAAAACAATTCGCATTTTCGAATTCTGTCTCGGTGTCTGGCGGAGCCATCTTTCAGATTCCATCCTTAAACCCGTGTGGGAAACTTCCCAATGCATCAACCCTAGAAGCAATGTGACAGAAATTGATTTCTGCCAAGTGCTTCTGGGTAAACACTTCAAGCCGAGGGTTTACTCAGGCTTCAGAGGTGGGTAGACCATTCACCTGTCAAGGTGAGCCCCAAGGTGGTGTCTTCCAAAGCCCACGCTGGGTTAGCTGTCCTTTCCTTGTCCCGTTTCCTTACGACCGAAGCGTGTACTCGAGGCAAATGCACCATCCGGGCCTAAACTCTAATCTGTGAGCTGTTTCCACCATGATTTGTGGCCCGGGCAGTGTGGACATTCAGCAACAACAGAATGCTGCACGGCAATACGTGGGCTGCCGTCACATGGCAAAGACACGTCACCTCTGCACCACACCTCGTCCTACTGAAGGGGCTCCGAGGCAACAGGACGTTGTCACAGCAGAGCCAGTGAGCCAGCACCTGGACCCACCGCAACCCTGCAAACGGGACAAGGAGAGCTACTTGGTGCTGGACAGCAGGAATCCTCGTGCCACTTCCGTCGAAACGGTGGCTAGTCACCTGTCTCCCGGATCCTGGCTCCCGGCTGTTGCATTGGAGATATCAGGAACAGTGCATCCCTCACAGGCCTGGGCGTGCCAAAGGAAAAAAAATGGCGAAATCCACTCCGCAGAGTGCCTAGCATGGAGTCAACGTGCTGCAGATGTTGACGACCAGTGTGTCTGGAGGTAAGAGTTGGGGTACTGGGGGGTACCTGTCTGCACTGGCTAACATGAAGTACCTACTTCCCTTACCTATCTTATTTCTGGTCCAGTGTTAGCTTCCTGCATCTTCCAGCAGCATCGTTAAATCCTTGGTATCCATACGGACCATTTTTGATCTAGATGAATTTTCTAGTTAAAAAAAAAAAGTGTATTTCCATCTTCTGTCAAAATATGTCACATTTTTCTTTCAGGCCCAAGAAGTTAACCTTCACTTTTTAATTTTTTCTATTTTATTTATTTATTTGAGAGTGAGAGATTGGGAGGATGGGGAGAATGGGCACACCAGGGCCTCTAACCACTGCAAACAAACTCCAGGCACATACTCTATCCTGTGCATCTGGTATTTGGCTTATGTGGGTACTGGGGAATCCAGCCCATATCCTTAGCTTTAATAGGCAAGTGCTTTAACTACTAAGCCATCTCTCCAGTCCTAACCCTCACTTTTTTTGGGACAAGCCCAACAGACTGGCCTTTGTTTTTTTTTTTCTTTTTCTCTTTTTTTATTGTGAGAGAAAGAGGGAGAGAGAGAGAACTGGTGCACCAGGGCCTCTAGCCACTGCAATCGAACTCTGGACACGTGCACCCCCTTGTGTGCATGTGCGACATTGTGCACTTGCGTCACTGTGTGTCTGGCTTACATGGGACCTGGAGAGTCAAGCAGGAGTCCTTAGGCGTCACAGGCAAGCGCCTTAACCTCTAATCCATCTCTCTAGCCCTAATCTTTGCTTTTTAAAGTGACTTATACTAATATGAGGGTTTAAGAAGACCAAGTTCACATGTTTTCCGATGATTTTCAAAATATAGTTCCTATGCATGTGGCTATTAGGTGAACTGGCAGAGGCTGGAAGCTAATTTATGGGAGTCCTACATATGAGCCCCATCTTACGTGATTCTCCTCCATTGCTTGCTAAAGGACAAATGAACATTCTCCAAGCATCTTGGTATAATGCAGCATAGCCAGGCCAATAAAACAACGCTGGGAGGAATGAGGCTCGTGATGAAAGCAAAGATAAACCCTTACGTTTAATTTATGTCACAGATTTGGGAACAAATTCAAGGATTTTCTTCATATGGACATTTGACTCCAGCCACACAAGTGCAAAGCATTTTTCGATCTGCAGTTCAGACTGGAAGTCTTCACCCAGGCCTCACCTGGAGCGGACCTTCCTCACAGCTGACTGATGTGACTGTCACACAAGACCCGGCTGTCTGTCATTTCCGGTTTTCTGATGGGAATGGGAGATGTGCTGGTCTCGAGTTTCGCTGTGTGGGCTGGGTGACAACCTTCCACAGTCTACATCCTTCTCGATTTTGCATGAGCTGTCCATGAGCGCCCCCGCATCTCAGATCTTGTCTGCTCAGGTTGTTTTCCATCCTGGGAAGCAAAGTTAAGATGCACTCCGATGACAGAATGCAAGGAGTTAAGTTGCTCTCCAAGCCCCCCCCCAGTCCTCACTGCCTCCCCCAGCCCATCCATGTTCCTCTCTTCTCCCTGGACTGGCTTCCTGTGATTTATGGAGGGCTCCATCCCTGAAGGGAACTGACAGTCACTCTCATTTTCTTGTGTTCCCCCCCCCTCATGGCCAAGGTCATGAGCGAGGGGGCCCCTCCAACTTTCCTCCACTCGTCCTCCTTCACCCTTACTCTGGTACGGCCTCATGAATCATTCCGTCTTCACATTGAACTCCTGACGCTTCCCTAGCACCAAACTGCCCGACTTCCGCAATTTTTCTTCATTCTCACTAACAATTTGGTAATGAAATATTGATTTTTAGTTAGATTCAAATAGATGTTATTAAGTTTGCATTGATAAATCGTTCCCTTTCTCAGGCTGGAAGTACCTCAGTCAAATTCTAACTGCGCTTTCATACCTGGTGATGTATTAATCTGACGTGTCTGTCAGCCGGGCTGCTGGGGCCAGAGCTGGGGGGTGTGGATCTAATTGCAGCTACCTCACACAGAGGGTATGAGACCGGCCTGTGTGAGGTGGGATTTTAGCCACAAGATCCAAATGGGTAAACATTTCCCACTTTATAAAGAGTGCCATATCTCCATGGACCCTGACCTCCTGTGAGATAAAAAGATGACCCATCAAATTTTGACTTTCCTCTCATATCCTTTATAAATAGAAGGCATGGCACCCAGGCCACATTATAACTTATTGAACAGACTAATAAGGCGGTGCCCCCCCATCCTAAAACCGTAAGAGGCCTTCTGAATGCTCACAGGCAAAGGCAAGAAACAGTTCGCACCTCTAGCTCTGAGTGAGTCACCACGGAGGGCCTGCAGAAACACTCAGACGCCTCGCTCCAGCCTGCGCTGTGGGGTAGCCTGGGTGCAGTGTGGGTGAGAAGCTGAGGTTGCAACAGCTCTGACTCACCCTGTTAGAACTTTTCCTGCCCTTCCCACACCTCTCCACCTCTCTCCATCCCTCCTTTGAAACCTCTTTTGGGATCCTCCTTGCTCCCCTGAGGCTGTGCCCCGGGAATATGAGCCAACATGAAACCACCAAACACTGTCCCTAATTGTCATGTGTGCTGCTTCACAGACAGGAAGTTCTCTGCTCCAGTAATGTCTGCCCTTATCTCTGGTTGCTCTGTGCCGGCCGAGGCAGTTACTACACCCATGCGGCTTATGCTCAGGTCTCCAGCCTGGTGTTTTGTTCACAGGACAGCCTCCTCCAGAATGATCTTGAACTGGGACAAGGGGATAACCCTCTTCTCTCTTGTGCTATACGAATGCAGAACCAAAAACACCGTGAGGCGCATTTCCCACCCAGTGTGTGGGAAAGCTGGATGCTGTTGGTTAAGAGGAAAGCTGACTTGGAGCCAGTTGTCTTGTCCTGGGATTGCGGGCATCACCACTGCCTTTCCCCTGGCCACAATCACCTTCCAGTGCAGACACAACGTGCTCATGATGCTGGCTCTCCATTGCCTGCCTATCACATGACATGGAAATATCTAGCCAACAGCCAAGCTTCGTCAAGACTCCACCCACCGCTTCCCTTTTTATCAAGTCAGCTCCTGACTCAAGGTCTCCATCTACTTCCTTCATAGACAAGCCTGTTCTCTGTTCTTAAAAGGCTCCTTTCCCCACTTCAGACTGCCCCCTCCCAATTCTCCTTCTTCATGCTTCTTTCAGCCCCCCATTCTTCCATAAGCCCCCACTTTCCATTGCAAGTGATCAGAAGACATGATTTCTTTACTTAGATCGGAAGCCTGGGCCAGAGCTGGCTCATCTGTAACTCAAACATTAAAAAAAAAAATTATTTATGGGCTGGAGAGATGGCTTAGTGATTAAGTCACTTGCCTGTGAAGCCTAAGGACCCATGTTTGACTCTCCAAGTCCCACATAAGCCAAACGCAAGGTGATGGAAGCGTGCAAGCACATGTGCACAAGGGGATCCACGCATCTGGAGTTTGATTGTGCTAGCTAGAAGCCCTGGCATGCCAGTTCCAACCCCTCCCTTCCTCCTTACCTATCTCTCTCCCTCCTTACCTCCCTCCCTCTCTTTCTCTTGCATGAAAATAAGGGCAGTCTGTTAGGCTTGTCTCAAAATATTTTTTTAATTATTTATTTTCAAGCAGAGAGAGACCAAGAGTGAGAATGGGCACACGAGAGCCTCTAGCCACTGCAAATGAACTCCAGATGCATGTGCCACTTTGTACATCTGGCTTTAGGTTGGTGCTGGGGAACTGAACTCAGGTTATTGGGCTTTGCAGGCAAGCACCTTAACCAATGAGCCATCTTGCTCATCCAGCTCAAAACTCAAGGACCTCCTGCATTTGTTGTAGACAATAAAAGCACGTGTGACAACACGTTAGCTCACGTATTCCATCTTCCTCCTCGTCTCAAAGTCCTACACATTCTGCAAAGCCAATATTCAACTCCCCCTCTCCCTCCGACCCTTCCTGGGTGTCTTTAAAATCAGAACTAATTTCTCGCCTCTCCGTGTTCCCACACCATATTGCTTTCCAACTTCTAATTAGCATGTATTAATTAATGTGTACATTTGCATGCACTCCTTTAACAATGCATTTTGAGTATGTGGTGCCATAGACTGGAGGTAATTCCTAGCCTGTTTCCCACTCTTCCCTGTACACTCCGTAGTCATTGGAATCTGCTTTGTTTCCCGGAGCATCTAGAGCTGAGTCTTGAAGGAGCACAATCTATGGTTGTTGGACGGACTTGAGTGCGAGCTTTGAAAATTAAGTGAGACCAGGAAGGAAGGCCACTGCCTTCCCCCTGTTACTCAGACCCTTCTGGGCCTTAGGGCTGGGCAGCAACCCTGTGCAGTCGCAAAGCTGCAGGGGAAGGGACATGGCCCACGTCTGAGTCTGAGGCAGGGATCCTCCAGCAAGTTCAAGCAGGAAGAGGCAGAGGCAGTGGTGAGCACAGGCCCCAGGTGGATGCTGTTCCTGGTTTGCAGGACTGACCCCAGGCTGGCAAGAAAGGGA
This sequence comes from Orientallactaga sibirica, assembly GCA_036365145.1. Lineage (NCBI taxonomy): Eukaryota > Metazoa > Chordata > Mammalia > Rodentia > Dipodidae > Orientallactaga > Orientallactaga sibirica. The sequence continues at coordinate 6,288,129 of JAEOAD010001365.1, forward strand.
CTGAAGTTCCAGAGCTTCTTCAGTGAGGAGAGTTGGGAGAACAAGGGTTTTGACAGCTCATCAAGGCTACTTCAAGGCATTGCCACCCAGCCTACTGCTCACTCTGCCTGGTTTAGGGCAGGAAAAGGAACGCACACACTGATCATCGGTATGCTTGCACCCTCACCCTGCCCTCATGCTTGGCCAACGCCACGCAGAAGACAAAGGAAACACATCTTGGCATGACTAACAGCCAATCTCCTCCACCTTGGCTGGAGGCAGCTGGGTCTTCCCAAGACAAGTCCTCTGGGGAGTCAGGGGCTGTGTGATGGCTCTGACCACCATGGGCCTCCTCAGCAGCACGGGCTGGAAGGTAAGCTTGTTTCCCACAGCCAAAGCACTGGGGCTCCTGCTGCCCCCAGACCAAGGAAGAGCCATATGGGCAGGGAGGAGAAGGTCTCCCATTTGGCCCTGGCTGTTTGGATCTGTCTCTGGTGGCCACAGTGTGTTGGCTTAGGTCTGATTGATTTTATCTGTGAAATGAGCTGAAATCCCTCCCAGTGAGAAGTGCACAGCTCCCTTTCTCTGCCCAGACACTCCAGATCAATCAGATTGCCCACCACCCAGCACATGTGTGGGTTGTGGGCTCCAAGAGAGCAGAAATGTGTAGGATGGTAGGAGAAAGGCTGGCTGGGCACTGCCTGCTTTTAGAACAGAGTGCCTCTTGTTCTCAAGGCTGACAACCTCAGGAAAATAGCATTCCTCATAATCTCTCAACTACAGCCCCATCTTTCAATACCCAGCACTTAACATTTTAGATCCTTCCAGAAACAAATGCTTAGAGACTCACATGGGGGAAAGTAGGCACCTCTAAGAGGGGCCCCCGGGAAGCACGTGCTTGAGGATGTAAGTGAGGAGTTGAGTTAGAAGAGGAAAGCAATGTCAGAGAGGCTGAAGTGAGGAGTAACTTACCATGGTGGGCAGCCAGGCCCCATTTCACTGTCTTCTCAATAACCACGAAGAGCAGCGGGGCTTGGGATTGCGCCACTGAAGGGGAGAAGAAGGACAACTGTCTATTTACTCCTGTCCTTTGCTGATTGGCTGTTTAACTCCCCTGCTCCCCATTTCCTCAGCTGCAGAGCATCCTGAAAGAGAACAATCCCGTGCCCCGTGGTATTACCTGTAGTGTTGTGATTTGAAGATGAAAATGTCCCTCACAGGCTCCTGTGCTTGAATACCAGGCCCCCAGCTGGAGGTGCTTTGCGAAGGCTGTAGCGCTATTGCCCATAGCTACTCCTTGGTAGACCTGCGTTCCTAGGGCTGGGCGTGCTTGACGGTCATCACTAGGCCCAGCTTCCCTCATTAGCGTCGGGCTTGCTTGAAGGTAGGCGTAATTTCCCCTCCTGTTCTCAGCTTCCAGATCCTCGTGAATAAGCTGCGTAGCCACCTGCTGCCATGAACTACCAATCCCCCCCCCCTCTGCCATGGAGGACTCCCTTTGAACTGTGAGCCAGCAGCAACCTCTCCAGCCTCAGGTTGCTTCTCTCGGGCATTTTGTCACCGTGACAAGGAAAGTCACTAAAACAGGCAGTGACCGCTAAGGTGGGCTTAGGGAAAGCACAGCGCTGTCCGCTGCAACCAGGGAGAAGGTCTCCCCAGGAGCCACATGTCTACATTCTTCATTCCAAAAGCCCAGTTTTTATGTGGTTGTTTTCAGGAAACCTCTGACACCCAGAGTTAGTTCCACATTTTAATAGAAGAAGGGGGATGGAGTGTGGTTAGGAAGCTTGCCTGAAATGCCTAATGACCAGGATTCAATTCCCCAGGGCCCACGAAAAGCCAGATGCACAAAGTGGTGCATGTATCTGGGGTTCGTTTGCAGTGGCTGGAGGTCCTGGTATGCCCATTCTTTCTCTCTCCCTCTTTTGCTGCTTGGAAAGAAAGAAAGAGAGAGAGAGAGAGAGAGGGAAGGAAGGAAGGAAGGAAGGAAGGAAGGAAGGAAGGAAGGAAGGAAGGAAGGAAGGAAAGAAGGGAGGAAGGAAAGAAGGCAAATAGAAGGGACAGAAAGGGATAGGGGTTTGGTGACAGGGTATAAGCAGGAACAGAGGAGGTCAGGGTCCTTGTAACCAAGATTCAAGCCTTCTGTCCCCTCCCTCCCCTTCCTTAGCCTGCAGGGTCCGGAGCTTCCCATGTTGCATAGTACATTAACTCAAACTCTTATCATTTTCCTCTTCATCTGCAAGAGACTCTGGCACAGTTGCTAAGAGTCTCTGATGAAACTGACAAGAAAACTTGCATAATGGGTTGCCAATATTCAATTACTCTAGGGTAATATGGAAGTACTGGGGAGGCGAGCCAGAAGGGTACAGCCCAGGGAACAGGTACAAAGAGGAAGCCCCGAGATTCAGAAACACGCACACACACAGGGAAAGCATAGCCTGGAGGTCACAGGGAAGCCACATCCTACAGCCTCGCCAGTCAAACATCCTCACACTGCTCCTCGGCCGCTAGAGTCTTTCCTTGGAGCCTAAGGCTGCTCAGAGTCTTCTAGAAGGTTGGGAAAGGGAATCTGTCATAATCAAGGAAGGAAAATGCAATGGGAACATCGGGACACTAGGTGATGTAAGGAAACAGTGCGGGTGAAAGTGAGTCTGTGAACTGAAGTGTGGTGATGGAATGATGGCTGAGGGACACTGCCACTAGGAACAGACGGAGCCTGCGCAGATGGCGTTCCATCCCATCAATGCTTGTTGAAGCAGGTGGAGGTGGCACATGCCTGTAATTCCAGCACTCGGGACAGTCATGAATTCAAGGCCAGCCTTGGCTACCTAGAGAACGTGTCTCAATTTTTTTTTAAAAAAAAATGCTTATTGAAGTAATTAATTACGAATGGACACCCCTACCAGCCCCAAAGATTTACCTGGCTTCTGGGCCCACTCCTGAGAGTGGACACTGTGGCCTCTAGGATGGCCACCCAGGTCAGGGGTGAGGTCAAGGGCAGAGCACAAGGAAGACAGCTCCCTGCTGGTCTGCACTGTATCATGTCCACAAATAAATGGAATAATTCAGTTTCCAGGACTCATAACCTTTTCACTTGGCATAAATTGTGATCACGCAAATAAATTCAGGCAAATCACATTAAAAACATATATATACGAAGCTCATTTATTCGAGACATTTTCCAACTCTGAAAAATACCTGTGTCTTACCGAGAGGAGGGGGCAAGCTCAATGCAGAGCTGCGCGCATCTATTTCTGTCTCTGGCGGCTGTGGACTGGCGTTTCTGCGATTCTTAACAGCCCTGACGACCTCACAGTCCCACCTCAGTGGGGTCAAAGGTGAAAGAAACCATTTTTTTCCACTATTCTGAATTGGCAGAGAGTGGGTAAGATATATGAGCAGGTCACCACACAGTGCCAGGCATGTTTGAGCAATAATCAATTACAACTTATGTCTTATCAAGTAGGAGTCAAATGGAAGGGGGCAGTGGCTAAGAATTTGCTCAAAGCAGTTTGATGAGAATGGCAATGATTGTAAGGCTTTAGCGGGAAGTTTTGGGGGATCCTAAAGATGCTTCTCAGATGGGATTTTTATATTATTTTATTTTATTTATTTTCAAGTGAAGAGGAGTGGCGAATGATCACACCAGAGCCTTCCGCCACTGCAAACAGACTCCAGATATATGTGCCCCTTTGTGCATCTGGCTTTTACCTGGGTACTAGGGAATTGAACCCAGGCCTTCAGGCTTTGCAAGCAAGTACCTTAACCATTGATCCATCTCTCCAGCCCCATCAGACAGTATTTAAAATCTCTTCTGCCATGTAGAAAGAGCCAAGGGCTGGAGGATACAGCTCAACCTTAGAGTCCTTCCTTGCTTGGCATGTGCAAGGCCCTGGATTCCATCCCCAGTTCTGCAAAACAAAACAAAATGAACACAAAACAAAACCAAAAAGAGTCCAGATCTGGAAATACCAGAGGCCTGTGGTTGTGTCTTCCAGAAGGGTCTGCTCCAGGCTGGTCCAGACCTAAGCTCCAGCCAGGGTTCCATCTCTCCTGGGCTCTGATATCCAGAGAGGGCAATCCCTGTGCTCCCGAGAACATGGCCGGGGCTGTCTCTTGTGCACAGTGCCTCTACTGGAATGCTTTCTTCCACTCATCACAGCCTCCAGCCAAGTTACAGGGAGGTCAGGCCTCACCAGAGTGCCACATGGGAAGACAGGCCAGGACGCCACTGTGGGAAGGCGGGAAGGCGACCACGGCTCTCAGTCCTGCAGAGAAGACGCTGTTAAGAGGCTGGGCTCAGATATTTCTGAGCTTAGAGCAGAAATACGGCTGCACAATACCATCCAGTGATGCAGCTTGGTACTCACGGGAGTCACGTTTCTCAGGGCCCGGGCAGGCTGAAATGCCAGGCAAGACTCGGGTGCCCTGGCATGGCTCGGGCCTGCCTGGGTTAACATGGAGAAAAGAAAGAAAGGAAAGAGAGAAAAAAAGGAAGGGGAGAGAACTGTAATGCCAACATTATGTCTGGACTCCCTATGCATGCAACATGCTACAGCTGATAAAGAACCCTGACCTTTCCTCTCCCAGTAAGATGGCAATGCTCAAAGTGATGTAGGCACAGCGCCAGGTCGAGGTCAGCACCAGATGTGGTTCAAACACTCATCCAGGGGATTGGGAATGTCCTGCAAATGGCCAGAAGATGAAGTCTGTTGTAGATGGAGGTGGGTCGTCACAGCACAGGCCCTTGCCTGTCACTTTTAGACTGCCACTGTGTTGTACCATGTCTCTTGTCAGTGGGTCCACCTGGGCTGAGCTTAAGGAAACTCAGAGCTCGCTCGTGATCTCCCTGCAACTGGGGAAAAACACAAGATGGATGACCTGCACCTGGATACTGGGGCCATCTCTGTGGTTCCAAGGCGGGGAAAACAGACTCGCGTCTCAGCTTTAACTCACCAAGCATGCACACTTTTGGTAGAGCGTTCAGGGCGCTCGCCCCTGGGGAAGGAAAACAGAGGACTACCGATAGGCACCGTGAGATTGTTTTTGGCTGTCTAATAACTTCTCAAATGGTCCAGCAGCAGACAACAGTAGCTTGGTGGGATGATGGGTGAGTGAGGGAGGAAGTCCCACGGCCGCCCCCCCCCCACTCCACGACTGCATCTGCTCCTTACAAAACTAGAGACTGTTCCCTGCAGAAGGGATGGGGAGACATCCAGGCAATCAAGCCTGAGAATCACCGCCTTCCAGATGTATTCCCCAGTGGGCGAGACTGACCTCCCTGTACTCCATCCAGCCTCAGCAACGGCCACCTGCAAAATCCAACCAGCCAGCGGGGCGAGGGTCCCGACTTGCCGAGATGACCCTTCTCACGGAGACTTCATGAGCCTTCGTGAGCCCGCTGTCTCTGCCAGAGCAGTCTTGGCCGGGCCTCAAGCCCAGGGTCTGCAGAGACTTCTTTACCTTTGGGCTTTAATTACGCTTGATTTTAGCTTCTGCTGAGTGATCATCCGTCTTTCTGTAAGCCCCCATTTTTTTCCCAGAGCATTTTCTTGATGTTATTAGAGCTGTCTATAAAATATGAATCCCAATTCCATGATAGTCATAAAAGCCATAAAATTCTATGCCTGCCATGAAAATATTACATGATTTATTTTTGTGTGAAGTACATATTAAATCTCAGTAGTGGAATAGGAGTTTGGTTCTTCAACATCCACGAACTTTTAATAACACATACTTTTCCTTAAATTGCTATTATTTTAAGTTTCTTTCTTCGTTTTTACAATAGCTCTCATTTCAAAATAGGATCAGAAAATCAGTCTTGGTCTTATTTATAGATTAAAATTAGTATTCCCATTTGCATTCTTTTCTCCATTTTTACGGTGTTCGGTTTTTTTTTTTTTATGTGTGACATGATTTGTGCATTTGATTTGCTTTGTTTTATGTCAAGTACCTTTGGAGCGATACCAGGTGATTAAGCAAACCTCCAACAATGAGTCTGATACCATCATTGCTGGGGTCCAGGGGCAGCTCTGCATAAATCCACACATGTAAACACACGGCTGGAACAGAGGGAGGGAGAGGAATCTATAGGGAAAGGAGGAATGAGGAAAATATTAAGATTGATCTGTCTCTTCCTAATGCCATCACTGAATCCATAAGGATTTGCCAACTCCCCAGTGTCTGGCAATGAGCTGGACACCGATGAGGGTTCACAGAAGAGAGAGAGAGAGAGAGAGGCTCCCTCCGAGATGGGACTCCCACACAGGAAGCAGAGAATGATGCGAGGCAGGGCTGACCTGTTCTGTTCACGCTGCCTAATTGTGATGGAATGAATGAACCGGGTTTGATCTGCTACAGAACACTGGACTTGGGTCCATCCCTGAAAGACAGTGAATTTGGAGAGGCAGAGGAGAGATGGGACACTGTGAGGCAGACGGTCCTGGATTTCACAGTGAAAACCCTCGAGAGACCCAGGATGGCTAGAGGGAAGAGCACCATCTCTAATTCAAACCCTCCATTCACTGGCTTTTCTCCCCCAAAGGCCGCCAGCGCATTTCAAACAATCAAGCGTGGGGCTAAGATTGGTTTCCAGCTAGAGGATGCATGTGACATTTGGAATGAGTTGAAACTGATCTAAGAGATTTTCATTTCAAAAGATATCCGATATGATGTGTCGATGGAGTGTTGCGCACACCTCATCACAGTTCAAAGACTGCAGTCCCGAGAATGGCACTTCCAAGGTGGAGAGCAGATGTGTACAGCTGGAGCGGGAGGGGGTCCTGGCCCTTCAGACCCACCCACCCACTGTCTGACATAGCGTGGAGACAAAGGCACATGTCATCCAGACAAATTTCAAGACTATAGCATCTTGGCTATTAATAAGCAGCATTGTTTGTGTTTATGTATGAGTGTGTGTGTGTGTGTGTGTGTGTGTGTGTGTGTGTGTTACACGCACTTCCCTGACCTATTCTCTCACATCCCCAAACCCTTCCCAAGTGATTCACGCAGAATCACTCTGTGTCCCAACAACCAGCAGCATGAGTGAAGTTGCTCAGAGGATCTGCTCTCCCAGGGCACCATGCTGCCTCAGTTGGGATTCCATATAAAGCTGAACTTGGGGCAAAAGCTACTATGACATCATCTTACGAGGGAGCGCAAGTCCAGGGGTCAGAAGGGCAGGCAGAGGGATCCGAGGCACGGAATGTGGCAAAGCCAACAGAAAGACCCATGTAGCGCTCCTCTGAGTGCACCCCTGACTGTTCCATCTTTTTAAAAATATTTTCATTTATTTATGTATTTAGAGACAGAGAGAGAGAGAGTGAGGATGGGCACACCAGGGCCTCTAGTCACTGCAAATGAACTCCAGACACATGCGCCACTGCGTGCATGTGGCTAATGTGGGACCTGGAGAATCAAACTGGGGTCCTTAGGCTTCACAGGCATGCGCCTTAACCACTAAGCCATCTCTCCAGCCCTGACTGTTCCATCTTGTAGGGCCATCACCTGAGAAATTATCTAGGACCTCATCTCAGATTGTTTATCAGAAGAGGTGGGAGAAGATGTCATTTTGACCTAGTAGTATAAGATGTGTCTCATGTGATGTGACATGTCCCTCTGCTGTGGACTGTGCACACTGAGTTTCAAGGCCTTTCTTGGGTGGTGGGGGATGGGAGGGTCTTGGGAGGAGGGTTTGAGAGGGTGGGAGCTGAGCTGATGCCAGAGTGTCTGTGTGAGCTAGGGGCTGTGTGAGCTGTAGAGCAGGCCACTGAAGCAATATCCAGCTATGGGGAGTGAGTGTCTATGCTGGCTTTTGAGTGGAGTAGATCTTCTTATACCCACTCGCTACTCAGCCTAGATTTTAATGGCTGTGAGAACTTCTCAGCGACTTCCTACAGATCTACCAGACTGTGAGTTCCACCACACACCAGAGTCATTTACAAAGATCATCTCACGTGAGCAAGTGAAAACCATTCCACAGAAGTTCTCTAAAGGGTGGCAGCTGTGCGATGGGCATTTGTGGGGCATGCGGTTATCAGGCTCATGATAAGTTGCTGGAAATGGCTAACTTTCCCCCTACCACACTTGCCTTCTTTCTCAGGCCGGCCTGGGTTGGAGATCAGCTCTCTAAACCCCAGCTGATCGTCACCTACCTTTGATGGAGTCCAGACGGCTGGCTTGCCTTTATGACAGCCTCTCCCTGTCATGCCAGGGCATTCCATCTCTCAGCCGTAACCCATATGAAATGTCTACCAAACCAGTTCCACAGATTAAATGAATGATCCTAATGTTAACATCAAAAATTAACCAGTTGTGGTAGCATATACCTAAAGTCCCAGCACTGGGGAGACTAGGGACAGGGGGTTGTGAGTTCAAGGCCAGCCTGAGCTACATAGTGACTTCTTTTTGGAGATGTGATCTAGTGGACTTGGGAGGATCTTTGTAGGATTGAATACCACTGCTTCCAGTAAAAATAAATTAACAAAACAATGCAACAATTAAACAAGTTAAAATTGTGGACAGGGGGCTGGAGAGATGGCTTCGTGGTTAAGGAACTTGCCTGCAAAGCCAAAGGACTCAGGTTCCCCAGGACCCATGTAAGCCAGGTGCACAAGGGGGCACATGCATCTGGAGTTCATTCGCAGTGGCTGGAGGTCCTGGTATGCCTATTCTCTCTCTCTCTCTCCCTCTCTCTCTGTCTACCTCAATCCCTTTCTCTCTCTCTCTGTCTACCTGCCTATTTCTCTCTTTTCTCTCTCAAATAAATAAATAAATAATGAAATATTTTTAAAAAAATTGTGGATAGGAACCAGACATTGACATGGGAAATAGACAAACTTTTAGTGTGACATTCACCAGAGTCTTTCCTGAATAAGTGACAGCTGATCGGACAAGAGGCAAGGGGCATTTGGAAAAATATTACGAGTTTTGTGAGTGAAAATCAATCAAGAAAGATACACAAACCTGATTACGGGAAGAAAAAAAATACATTCAGTAATATATAGGGCAGCCAGTGAACGGGTGGCTGGTTCCTATAAGATTAAAGAAAATAACCTGAGGTGAGGGCCTCTTTCTTGTCTCACTCCTCATTGCCCATCTGGAAGTTTCTTCCCCCCTGGCTTCAAGCAATTTGCTCAGAAAGAATATTTTGCTGCTAAACGTTCTGACTCCCTAGTGGGTCCTGCAGCCACCACCTCTGAAACTAAGGACCTCACGGGAGAATGGATGGATCGCAGCCCCTGTTTGCAAGACACCACATAGAGCCTTCAAGGAGGCACCCCTCACTGACTCCTGGGGCTTGAAAGGGTGCTGGTTTTGAATGGAAAACCCAAGCAAGAAGAGACTCCCCGTGTCCCCTGTGACTCTTTTGCAGAGGAGATCTTTTGGACCAAGCAGGGGGAGGGAAGGAAACATGTAGGTTAAAAGACATAGGCTGCACGTGTTTGAGTAATGCTGATGACGGAATGGAGAAACAATCATGGCTACATCAGTTTACAATGGAACTAGAAGGCTGAGGAGATGGCTTAGTGGTTAAGGCACTTGCATGCAAAGCCAAAGGACCTAGGTTCAATTCCCCAGGGCCCACATAAACCAGATGCACAAGGTGGGGCATGTGTCTGGAGTTCATTTGCAGTGGCTGGAGTCCCTGGCACGTCCATTCTCTATCTGTCTCTGTCGTGCTCTCTCTGCTTCTCTGGTCTCTCTCTCTCAAATAAATAAAATTAAAATGTAATGGAGCTAGAATGTCCCAATCACCTAGTGGTGCTGTAGCCATCTAATGCCACGCTTACTGGGAATGATGATAGTGTCTCCCCACTGCGCTGCTGGTCATATGAACGTTAGCAGTTGTGTGTAATATGCAATACCTGATGAAGTAGCCAATGACTAGGTGATATACAACCCCTACATTTTGCTTCACATCATTATTTTGGAGTGCATGCCTTCCATTTAAAAATTATGTTTCCTGTGAAACAGTCTGCCATGTTAATGGCAGCCGGAGTATCAGATGTCCTTTGTTTACTGTGTGTCTTGATTGCACGGAGGTCACATCCAGTGATTGACCCATTCCATCTGGGAGTGTGTAAGGACATCTGCAAGGTTTGCACAGTGGTGACTTGTCTAATAATGAATTCCTCAGAAAGTAGCTCCATCATTGATTGACGCGTGACTGTATCTCACTGCTTAGTGTTGAAGTTGTCAATCAGAAGGCGGCTGCAAATAGCCTGCCAGGCCAAGGAGACAGCATGGGCGTGGAAGTGTTCAGTCACTCTCTGGCCTGAAATGCAGAAGTACTTGGCACTGGGGTCCTCGGCTCCAAGGTGAGCCAGGCTCTGGAAATATAGCCCAGATAAAATGATGTCTGCAGACTGGAGAGATGGCTTTGTGGTTAAGGCACTGGCCTGCAAAGCCTAAGGACCCATGTTCAAGTCTACAGATCCCACATAAGCCAGATGCACAAGGTGACACAAGCACACAAGCTTGCACATTGCACAAGATGGCGCATGTGTCTGGAGTTCAATTCCAGTGGCTGGAGGCCCTACTGTGCCAATTCTCTCTCTCTCTCTAACTTTCTCATAAAAAACATGAAAGAAAATGGTGGCTGCCCTTACAAGAACCACTGGCTTCCCGGATCTCAAGCAACCCAACTACCAGTGTTAGCAGGTGCGTGCTCCTGCCAGCTCTCTCGCCTCTCTGACACTGCTGAGAGACACTGACACCTTCCACATTGACATTCAGGTTGATGCAATCCCCTGCTTGGTTTGCTCCATCATCTCTTACTTTGATATCAAAATTCAAGGAACAATAATACACAGATGTGGGACATTGACAGAAGCTGTCTGCAGTGACTTCTGCTTTTGTTCAACCGACAAAAAGAGACCTCTCCTTCATTTCCTTTTTATACTCATTGTTGCAAAGTAAGTCATCTGCCCTTTGGTTGTGAGAAACCTGTTTTTCTGTTTAAGCTTGCATACCTCTGCCCAGAACAATCTCCTCTGTCCCTGGGACTCAGCTGCTAACTACCGTGTGGGGAAAGAGACCACCATTTCCTGCATCAGTTTGCATGGACTGGAACCACACCATGTCAAAATCAACGCAGAAGTCCAACAGTCACCTCCTCCACACACAGTCACTTAAATCTCTGTTAGGAGATTTTCACGTTTTTATCATAACAAGATTTTGCATTCACATCTTTTTCCCTTTTTAAATAAGAATAAAGCTCTCACGTACTCCTTCTGGTTTATTACCTAGTATTTATTACCGCAAGAGAATTTTTACCTAATCACAACTCATTAAAACTGCATATTATTCATGACAACATACTGCTAAAAACGCTTCATGTTAGCAAGAAAGAATGAAAAGTGTTTTTAAAATGAAACTTCAGTTTAAGCATTCCTCTTTGGAGATCGTCCAACATGTTAAAGAAAAGAGAGGAACGTGTGTAATAAAATACCTTGGCAAAGAAAATTTACCATGAAAAAAAATGAAAGAAGGAATTTACTATCAAGGAGGGCTAAAATACTTTGCAAAAAACTTGAAGTAGAAACCCTATGACAGAACTTGGAGTGCTAGATTTCCAGTGTGTCCCAATGAAGAAAGAAAAGGGGAGCAGGGGATAAGGCTAAAATTTACCTCTCAGTCTTTCTCTCTGATTTTTAAACACGATTCCTTTTCATCCCCAGCACCAGATTATAACTCCTGGTTATCTTGTTAGCTGTGTGGAGCGGTTGCCGCTCCCCTCATGCTGGAGCCAGGGCTGTGTTAGGATCATCATTAAATGCACAGAGAGTCCTCCGTGCCAGATTTGTGATTTTCATGAATGTCACCCCATCCGCAGCAGGCCATCCGAGGGGGGTTATGAATACTCCGTTTGCTGACGGAGATGATTCTGGCATTAGCTATGTGGCGTTTCCCACATGTTTAGCCTGAAAGAAGACATTTGTTTGGACTATATGCTTCTGTGTACTTTTTTAATGCAATAAAATTGACAGATGACTCCTTTTCGCAACAGGTTTGGAGAAAGAAAATGTTGTGAATTTTCCCCTCCCCTTTCTTCCACGATGGCTGTTTAGACAGCAGTCTTAAAAAATCACTAGTCACTAAAACCCCTCATGCCCGTTTCATATTGTGTTGATTCATATTAAATTCATGACAACGGCAGAGCAACTTGAGGCACTTTTGGAAATGACCGCTCTTTAGCGCTCCTCTCCTTCCTCCGGGCTCGGTGGGCCCAGCGCCCATAAAGCTGCCTGCTGTCTTGTGTCATGAAAAGAAACAGCCTTGCCTGGGAATGCCATTACTGTGTAATGAGGCATGCAGCAAAATATACCTTCAGCAGCCACTTGATGAAGGCTTGCTGACACACCAGCCCAGACAGAAATGTTTTTTTGTATGTTCTTCCTTATTTTGTCCATCAATCACATCATTAGTCAAAGCAGACAAGCCTGTCAGCCAGGCCCAGATGCGGAGTGGCAGGCGATCAGTGGACAGGTGTTCCAGCTCCCCCCAGAACGAAATCCTGAAATGAGAAAGGAGCCGAGACCTTGTTTCAAGGGCTGCAGTGTCAGTGAGAGAGCAAAGACAGAGAGAAGTTCAGAAGCCGACTTCGAGCCACTCAACCAGGAGGGGTCCCTGGGGTGGCCTGACTGAGCCAGAACCGGGACTCAGTTCTGGAGAGGTTGAAGGGATTGAGAGAAAATAAATAAATAAATAAATAAATCCGTTCATTTCTTGTGGTTAGTGAGGTATTCAAACACAGCATTCAAAAACAATAAATAAAGGAAACTTCCCAAGTGACCCTTTTCAATATGCCAAATACATAAAATTAAATTGGATAGTTCAGCAGTCTGAGGCCACCCAAGCCTATCTGAGCTACCTACCTGATACTGGCAGGAAATTGAAGGCTCCCAATGACGAGCCTCTGCAGTAGCGTCGCTCAGCCCTTCTGATAAGAGCCACCTTTACCATCTGAGCGCCTCGTGGTCTCTTTTTTGGGGCATCTTGTTTGTGACACGTTCTCTCTGGAATGTAGTAGGTTAAAGGAAACAAGAGTGCGGAGCCATCTCCGATGGTTAATTTCCAGCCTTTCAAGCCACCCCTGAAATGGGTTTATGTAAAGAGCTCATTGCTTGGTTACCCCGGCTTACCAAGAAGGACCATCTCACCAAGCTCCCCAGCCTCAGCCTGGACATTTGGGCCCCAGCATGCAGGGTGAATCTTCCTGAGGGGTCACTCAACCGAGATGAGACCAGGCCTCGTTTTAGTTTATTTCGTTTCCCATCCGTAAAATAGACCTTATATATTAGAACAGTTTTGGAAGCTATAGCACCACTGAGAAGACACTGTAGAGCCCAAGTCCAGTTTCCTCTCTTGCTACGATCTTAAATTAGTTTAGCGTATTCGCTGACACAGCTCACGAGCCAACATGCCCATCATTGTTAACTGAACTGATTTCGTGTTGGGATTTTCTTCGTTTTAACCTAACATCTTCTTTCTGCTGCAGGACCCATCGAGCACACATTGCAAACACTCATTGTGTCTTTTTTTATTATTTATTTGTTTGCAAGGAGAGAGAGAGGGAATGAGAATGGGTGCAGGTGGTCCTCTAGCTGCTGCAAATGAACTCCAGATGCATGTGCCACTTTGTGCATATGGCTTTACATGGGTACTGGGGAATCAAACCCAGGCCTTCAGGCTTTGCAGCCTTAACCACTGAGTCATCTCTCCATCCCCAGTTGTTGCGCTTTTAAGCTCTTCGAGGCAGTTTCTTGGCCTCTCTTTGCTGTTGTTGACCTGACCATTTTGAAGACTATTTGCATATGCTGTTTTTTTTTAAAAAAAATCTTTTTGAAAATTTAAACCCTATATGCGTATATATGAAAACAAGAATTTTATGCTTCCATGAAAATAGTGCTGATGAAAGAAAAAAAAAAAAAAACAGGAGTTAGAGGAAGCTTACAGGGGAGAAAGAGAAGGAATTAGGACCATGGAAAGGTCAGAAGCCTTCGCACAGCACCAGGGAGAAGAGCCGACTCTCCAATCTCTCCCACAGCTGACCTTTCCAGGGATATGCTGAGCAGGAAGACGCCGATACCTGATACAAGATTCAAACCCACGCGTCCACCTTTAACTGAGAATTAAATCTGCAGATATTTCCTCTGGGGTTTCCAAAAGTAAAGCAAGTACATCATTAATCTAAGCAGTCATTAGATGCCACCTAGCCTGCTTCCATTTGTCTGGGCCAGTGTTTCAGTGGAGCAGAGCCTTTGCAGACATCAGTGAGGGTCCCATGAAAGCCAGGGCTCTGGTCTCTAGAGGGCCAGAGCCGGGTGTCACCTGGGAACGCAAGTGTCCCTCCTCCCGCGGGGGGGGGGGCAGGTGTGGGGTACAAACTCATTCCTGAGGGGTTTCTCCCAAGGGTCTATCTTGCTCTTTGGCTTCCTTTATTTCTCTCCTCTTAACTTTCCCTCAAAGCCCGAAATGGGCAGACGGTGAGGTGGCAGGTTCGAAAACTGTGGTCACTTTTGGTGATTAAGGAAAAAAAACAAAAATCATTCACTTTCCCCCCATTTCAAAATCATATCAGAGAAAGTATAGTGGTTCTCAAAGGAAATAAAATTGCCATGTCACCCGAGCACAGGGCAGCGTGGTTCCTTCCCAGAGCCTGACCATGATAGGTGGTGCTGTTAAGATACATTTTACCTTCCGCCGCTGTGAATACCCCAAGTTTTCCAGCTCATACACATGTTTTATGAGGCTGCCTGTCACCCAGAAGGTCTGCCAAAAGTAAAATAAATGAATCCAACACCGTTCAGTTTGCAGGACTGACACATATTCTTAAGGAGGACAAGTGCCAATTTGAAAGCTACAATCACTCTGTAAAAATGTTGGAGCCGGATGCACAGTATTCATGTCCTCATCCATCCATCAATCAATTTACAGGGCACGTACTGGGTGGTCCTAGGCCAACTGGAAAGATGGCACTTTCTCCTACAGGCCCCTTCATGTTTGGAGAATCAGGACCGGATGCTTGTGAGTGTAGATTCGGTGGACAGGCGATGGGGTGCCCTGGCTCACAGATGAGCAACGAGAAGACAGGGTGGTATGTTGAGACTGTCCTTCTGGGCATTTGTAAATACAATGCAGATCACACTATTTCAAGTGCCTGAGGTTTGGAAGTAGGGCACCAAACACCTCGGTGACATCCCAGTGGTTTCTAGTTTAGAATCAAAAAGACTCATTTTTTTTTTTTCAACAGAAAAGTACATGAATGCTAATCATGGGAGAAAATGTTCCAGTGGATGTGATATTTTGTTGTTATACTTGTGAAATGCTCTGGTGAGGCGTCTGGAATGATTTAGATTTGGTTTAGAGCATGTCTCCCCCCCACCACCACCACTCCACCCCACACACAAAACCTCTGTGTTGGAAGCTTGTTCTCCAAGGTGGGGAATTAAAAAAAAAGAATTAAGGCTATTAAAAGGTGAGGCCTATTGGAGATCATAGGTCATTGGTGCCTCTGCCTAGGAAGGTGAGACTCATCTGTCTCTGGCTTCTTTTCTCTCCATGGGATATCTCTTTCTCTCTCTCTCTCATCTCTCCCTCTCTCTTGTTTCTCCATGATGTGATATAGCTGAGGGGTTCTCGCCAGAGCCAGCATCCTCGGTTTCCAAAACTGTAAGTACAGTAAACCCTTTTCCATTATCAGAAAACCAGCCTCAGGTACCTCACTACAGGTATCGAGATGAACTAATACAGCACCCAGGCATCTGGAAACACTCAGCTGAAGACGTCCACAGGATCAGAACATTTTTTGAAAAAAAAAAATTTATATTTATTTGCGAGCAGAGAGAGTTAGAGAGAAGAGAGGCAGATAGAGAGAGAATGGGAGCTCCAGGACCTCCAACCACTGCAAATGAACTCCAGACACATGTGCCACCATGTGCATCTGGATTCATGGAGGTACTGGGGACTCAAAGTCAGGCTGTTAGGCTTTTGCAAGCAGGCGACTTCACCGCAAGGCCGTCTCTCCAGCCCCACTTCAGTGTTTTCAGAAGTTCCGAGGGGAAAGTGTGCCTTTTCAGCTGTTATCTTTCTTCTTGGTGGTCCTCGGACCTCATCGGTGAAAGGAGGACCCGCGGTACAAGCAGCAGCCCTGTGGATAATGACGCAAAAACTGTTATTTGTTGGGCCTTCCGGTGGCAAGGTGATGGCACCTTGTTAACACTGTGTGCCATCTGCACAGCAGCCATGCAGCATGGAGGCTGGCATCCTGATTCCATTCGAGGCTCGGTGGGTTTTGTGTGTCACAGAGTGGCAGCACTTGCATGCAGCTCTGGTATTAAGGACTCCATGGCCTCTTGTGTGCATGCACAAGTCTAGCAGAGAATATGGCAGAATTCACGCATGCACAGCCACCTGGAAAGGACCCAGCAAAGGGGTCCCTCATGTCTAAGTGTGTCTTGAAGGAGAGTTTGTAAGAGGCACAAGTGATATGGAGATGAACTTCTGCTTATTTAGAGATAGCTTATTGCTTCTCATTGAGACTGCAGAAACACTCAAAAGTCTCTTCTGTCATTTCAAACAAATGTCAAAGGCTTGGTCATCAGCCTCTGGTCCTCTTGGGAGGTGGTGAACCTTTAGGTGGTGGGGCCTACAGGAAGGAAGTTAGATCATTGAAAGTGTGCCCTTGAAGGGCATCTTGAAGTCCCAGCCACTTCCTCTTCCTCTCTGCTTCCTGGGTATTGTCAAGTGAAGTTTCTCCTCTGCCAGGCACTCTGGTCATGACATGTTGTGCCACCCCAGGCTCAGAGCAACATACCAACCAACCATGCCCCGAAATCTCTGAAACAATAAGCCCAAATAAATCTTTCCTCCTTACAAGTTGTTTTTCACCAGCATTTTGTCACAGTGATGGAAAACTGACTGACACAGGTGCTGAGGTCAAAAATCAGATCTCATTCATTCTCCCGACCAAGCTCATGGTAACATTTGACCTTTGAGGTTGCCAAGGTCACTCAGCACTCAGGCACCCGTGTAGGGACAGAAGGTTCAGTGTTCCAGCCCAAATCACTGATGGTGGGCTGGAGAGATGACTCAGGAGTTAAGGCACTTGCCTGTCAAGTCTAACGTCCCAGGTTCAATTCCCCAGTACCCACCCAAAGCCAGATGCACGAAGTGGGGCATGCATTTGGAGTACGTTTGCAGTGGCTGGAGGCCCTGGTGCACCACGGCCATTCTCTCTCTCTTTCTATCCGCTGTTCTCTCTCAGATAAATAATTTAAAAAATTGCAGATGCTGGTTAAAGTGTTCAGAACCTGTGACATACTCCTTCATGCTCTGCAGGGCAGTCTATTCTGGCTCTTTAATGCCAGAGGGACCAAGAACAGAGGTGTCCTTCAGCTGCCATTCATGTGTTCTGCCAGAGACCTCATGGGCAGCGTGGTTGGGGGGCGGCATGGGGCTGTGTGAAGCCAGAGGCTTCTCCTCCTGTTGGTCCAAGTGCTGCTATCAACTTCCCCTCTCCTGTAGGCAGCTTGCAGCTGTCATTGGTGGTGAGCAGAAACACCCCCCTCCCCATGGAGCTCTAGAAACTTCCATCTGCCTGAGTGAACAAAATTTTTGCCACCATGGTGTGCCCTTGCTTTTCCCCACATGGGATGCCGCGCCTTTGGGAAACAGGATCTGTGTGTGTCCTGTGAGCATGGGCACCCTATGTGGCCATCTGGGGCTGCACCCTGGTCTTCTCTTCTTCCCATCCCAACTGGAGATCCTGTGACCTGGGCAGAGCACTGAGAACTCCCAGGTTTCCTTTGCATGTCAATGGCAAGGAGCCCCATCAAGTATGTTGAGCTATTTATTCACCATTTATTTAATGAAGAAATGATGTTTACAAATAAAATTGTATACCTTTGCTTCTTTTTATTTTTATTTATTTATTTGAGAGGGAGAAACAGAGAGAGAGAGAGAGAGAGAATGAGCATTCCAAGGCCTCTAGCCCCTGCAAATGAGCTCCAGATGCATGTGCTACCATGTGCATCTGGCTAATGTGGGTCCTGGGGAACTGAGCCTGGGTCATTAAGCTTTGCAGGCAAGCTCCTTAACCACTAAGGCATCTCTCCAGCCCTACCATTGCTTTTTTATACATCTGGCTTTATGTGGGTTCTAGGGACTCAAACTTGGGTCCTAATGCTTTGTAGACAAATACCTTAACAACTGAGCCATCTCTCCAGCTACCTTTGCCTTTTTTAAATTTTATGTCAATAATACCCCAATATAAAATGGTAAACAATTTAAATATCACTGAAGTACAAGGAATGTGCAGGCCCTAAGTTATAGACCGAACTGTTTTCCTGTGTCTCCCTACGTGTATACGTACGGCTAAACAATCAGATGTTTACACCTTCCATCAATTTTATTCACCCATTTCCATGTGTGCTTATACAAAATTAGATTTGCACATAAAAGAGATTATATGACACGTATTACCTAAACTCTGATTTTTTCCCCTCTGAACTCATTTCAAAGGTCTTTCAAAAGATATATGCATGGGGTGGGGGCTGGAGAGATGGCTTAGCAGTTAAGGCACTTGTTTGCAAAGCCAAAGGACTTCGGTTTGATTCCCCACTACCCACGTAAGCCAGATGAATAAGATGGCGCATGCATGTGGAGTTTGTTTGCAGTGGCTGAAGCCCTGGCATGCCCATTCTCTCTCTCCCTCTCTCTCTCTCTCTCCCTCTTTCCCTCTCAAATAAATAAATCAATAATAAAATATTTTTTAAAAGAAGAAATACGCATGGTTCTTTTTATCAGCTGCTTAGTATTTCACCGTGTGGGGTGCCATAATTTACTAAAACGTACTCAAGAGGCTTTTCCCTATTTTCACTATTTATAAGTAAGACTTTGATGTACAATGTTGTGTGTGAGTCTTTGAAACGGAAGGAGTCTTTCTGTACTCTGAGAGACAGTGTAAGTGTGCTGTACATCCCAGATGTGCTGGCACACGCTGATAATCTCAGCGCTGGGGAGGGAGGGAGAGACAGGTGGGCCCTGAGAAGTGGTGGCCAGGCAATCTGGCCTACTCACAGTGTACTTCAGGCCAGCGGCAGACTCCGCCTCAAAAAAGAGGTGGACAGCCCACTAGAGGACATGTATGCATCCACATACGTGCCAGTAGGCATCCATCCACACTCCCCACATGCACGCATTCGCACGCTCACACACACACACACACACACACTATAAAAAAGAAAAGGTGAAAGTTATTGACTAAATAGAAAACGGAAACTGTATATGCAAGGAAGGCATTGGAGAGAAAGCATATTTACGTAATTTGTTACAGAAGAATGTCATCATTTTCCTGTGATGATCTTTGGTTACTGTTATCAGTCACTTGTGATGCCTGATTCATGAACTTGATCATGAGGATGCACATATAGAACAAATACAGCATCTTTAGGGTGAATCTGCAGTTTGCCACCTCCACCTGGGTCTTAGGGCATAACCCCAGTGGATAACGGGTATAATGTATTTCTGATTTTACATTATCAATCTCGATTTCTTTCTCTTTCTATTGGATTAAGAAATTTTATTTCTGCCTTATTTTACTTGGTTTTTAAAAACCTATTAATGAAACATTTAATTAGTTAATTCCTGTTTAATGTGTAATAACATTCTAATCAGTGAAAATTGTTAATTACAGGTAGGTTTCTGCAGGTTTGTCCATCGTTTCTTCTCTAAGGCACACTCAGTATGACGATGTTTATTTGGAGAGTTTCTCTTTCTTCTTTTACAAGAAGCTTCTAATTTTATATTACTTCGGTTTTGTTTCACTGGAATGAAAATCTTCCCAGTATAGAATGAGTTGAGAAAGTCTTTATGCACTTCTAGAATTTTGAATATAAAATGACTCTCTTAAATTTGGTGTTTCTCACCTACAAATGATCTAGGAATCAATGTTTAAGAAAAAAATAAATAAATCTTATTTATTATTGTGAGTGTGTGTGTGTGTGTATGCACACACTCACCAGGGTTTCTTGCCACTGCAAACTGAATGCCAGATACTTGAACCAGTTTTTTTGTTTGTTTGTTTGTTTGTTTTTTTGGTTTTTGGTGTTTTGGTTTTTCAAGGTAGGCTGACCTGGAATTCACTAGGTAGTCTCAGGGTGGCCTCGAACTCACAGAGATCCTCATACCTCTGCCTCCCGAGTGTTGAGATTAGAGGTGTGTGTCACCACACCTGGCTAGCCAGCTTTAAAGCACGCCTTTAATCCCAGCACTTGGGAGGCAGAGGTAGGAGGATCACCGTGAGTTCAAGGCCACCCTGAGACTATATAGTTAATTCCAGGTCAGCCTGGACCAGAGTGAGACTACCTCAAAAAACCAAAATAATAATAATAATAAAATAATAACAATATTTATTCACAAGGGGAAGAGAGAGAGAATATAAATATGGGTACATGAGGGGAGCTTGCCACTGCAAACAAACTCCAGGTACTTGTGTCACTTTGTGCATCTAGCTTAGTGGGTACTGGGGAATCAAACTCAAGCAGTCAGGCTTAGCAAGCAAATACCTTTACCTGCTAAGCCCTCTCCCCAAGCCCCAAGGAAGATTTTATAATTTAAAAGTTTCTATTATATTTTCCCCAAGTCTGGTCTTTTTGAGTTGTTCACTTGAATAAACCTTGGAAGTTTTATCTTTGTGGTAATTTATAATGGAGTAAACTTCACTTAATCACATCAGCTCCTTATCTGAAGGTAAAGTCTCTTCCACATTTCTAATAGTATGGATCTTTGTATACATTCTTTCAATTGACCATTCTGAACAGATTGCTGTTTTTCTTTTCTTTTTGGTTTTTTGAGGTAGGATGTCGCTCTAGCCCAGGCTGACCTGGAATTCACTCTGTAGTCTCAGGGTGGCCTCGAACTCACAGCGATCCTCCTACCTCTGCCTCCCCACTGCTGGGACTAGAGGCGTGTGCCACCACACCCAGCCAGGTTGCTTTTTGTCTTTTCAAAGAAACAGGTATTAAAGTTATTTTTATTTTTACTAATTTTGAATATGTTACTGTCATAATTTTATTCTATTTTCTTTGGGTCTTAAGAAGGTTCTTTCCTCATTTCTCTACTTACAAGCTGACTTAATTTAATTCTAGCCATTTTTGTTTTCTAGTGTAGACATTTAAGGTTCTTATGATTGCCATTAGTTTGCATTTTAATATGTGTGCAACTCTCATTTTTATCATAAATTTGTCATTTTTATTGCTGTATTCACTTTAACTCAAAGAAAATTTTAAAAGGTCTACTTTTAACATTATTATTCTTTATCATCTGTAGGACTTGAGAGACTTGTAGAAAATTTCTTTGTGGCTTCCAGAATGATTAATTTTTAAATACCTCACGTGAGTATGAAACTCATGTGCGTTTCCCATTCATGCATATGATCAAGCTTTTGCTGTTATTCATCTCACTACCCTGTGATAGAAGCTCCTTGGGGAGAGTGCTGGCCAACCTTGCAGGAGGCGCTGGCTTCGATGTCCACCGCCACTTAAAGCAGGCGCGGTGGCGCACGCTTCTAATTCCAGCATTTGGGAGGTGGAAGCAAAGTCCATCCAAGTCCAAGGCCGCCCTCAGCTAAGCAGCAAATTTGAAACCAGCCCAGCTCCATGAAGCCCTGTTCAAAAGACACCAGACCACGCCGGGCGTGGTGGCGCACGCCTTTAATCCCAGCACTCAGGAGGCAGAAGTAGGAGGATCACCATGAGTTCGAGGCCACCCTGAGACTTCATAGTGAATTCCAGGTCAGCCTGAGCTACAGTGAGACCCTACCTCAAACCACCCCCCGCCAAAAAAAAAAAAACAGACCAAACAACCACAAAAAGTGCCCTCTACAACATGACTTGTTTTTGTTTCCATCAGCGTGCTCCTAATTAATGACAATCTGGGAAAGTTCAGGTAAACGCCTCTAAATCCACCTGAGGATTTGTTACGTTGATTACACCCTCTTTTAGAGTGCGTTCCCACAGCGTCCTGCTTTACATGTTTTCAGGCTGTGTTGTGGGTTGCATAGACGTAAGCGTTATCAAATGAAGTAAATTGCCTGGTCCAACGTGCTGCTTTCGCAGCAAATGGTTTATTGCTTCATGATGGAAACATTATGCCTGGAGGAGAAGTGGGGAAGTTAAGGAGGGGACAGGTTATAAAAACCTTTTAGTGACATGATCTGGGTTTTGGCTTTTGTTCTCCATGTAATGGGAGTCATCAAATATTTCAGCCGGGGTGATGATGAGGTCAGCTTTTGTTTCAGAATAATCACCCCAAATGCATTGTGAGAATGTTGTTTTGAGAAAGGGAACAGGCAGTGAGGAATGAACTCACTGGTCCTGAAGAAGCCCGAAGAGAAGGTCAAAGAACAGGCAAGAAACACAGGTCTCAAGACTCTCAGCCTCAGCAGTTCAGCATCCACACAGGCCTTCCACAGCATGGCCCACCTGCAGATCACTGGCCATGGCAGCTGTGGGGATGATATTAAGAACACTCGGGGCTGGAGAGATTGCTCGGAGGTTAAGGTGCTTGCCTGCCAAGCCCAGTGACTGGGATGCATTACTTTGGGACTCTGTTCTCTGTTCACGACCGTACTGGAGCACTCAGGACCTCACAGCGGTTTACATTGCCTCCACAAGACCTGCACCATGCGGAGCCCATCACCATTTTGACATAGAGGACACAGGAGGACAAAAAGCATGAGACACCAATACAGAAGAAGCATTACTTAGGAAGAGAAGGGTACTTGATGGAATGAGATGGGGAAGGGGGGACAAAAGAGGGCAATAGGACAAAAATATGAACAAATTACAATATGTTCATGTGTTAAAATCTTCAGATGAAAAAAAAAAACACTCATCATTAAAACAAAATCCCCAACAAAGGAGAGGTTTGTGGAATCCCCAAGTTGGAAAGGTCCAGCTCAGGTTGAAAACACAGAGCCGTTCCCAAGTGACAGAACAGTTCACACTGGGCGAGTAAGACAGAGGAAGTGATTCCATGGAGAGACCACATTGGTTCCTTTTGAACTGCTGTGACCAGTAAAGGGGCAAGGATTTGTTGAGGATCATGGTTTCGGAGTTGTTTGCTCCCCAGGCTTGGGCAGAACACCATGGCAGTGAGATCGCACGGCGGAAGCTGGTCTTCACTTCTTGGCAGATAGGAAATAGAAAGGGTAGTTCTACAGGAAGGGCCGCGTCGAGACGCTGCCTCAACAACACACGCACCCCGCCCTCAGTCACTAGGATAGTTTTGACTGTCATGTTGACAGGACCCAGAATCACCTGTGCAAAATTACCTAGCTCAGGTTAGCTCTGGGCTTGCCTCTGAGTTAACTGAGGCAGGATGACCCACCTTCACTGGCACCATTTCATGGGCTGAAGACTCAGACTATGTGTAGGACTGTAAAAAATGGAAAAATGGAGAGATGGCTTAGTGGTTAAGGTGCCTGCCTATGAAGTGTAAGAATGCATGTTCAAATCTCCAGGTCCCACATAGCCACATTGTCAGTTCTCCATCACTCAAGAGAAATCCCTCAGGAGACAGCCCTTGTGCCCATGGCAGACCAGTGCAGACAGTATGGCCTCCTTGGAATCAGAGTGGATCCCTCTCCCAGTGAGGCAGGTTAAAATGAAGCTAAATCTCCCTGAAAGGGGCTAACAAAATGTGGAATGTTCTCCAGAGAGAGAAGGAAAAACAGGGCTGGAGAGATGGCTTAGCGGTTAAGGAGCCTGCCTGCTAAGCCTAAGAATGCCAGTTCCTCTCTGTCTCTCTCTGTGTCTGTCTCAAAAACAAACAAACAAACAAACAAACAAACAAACAAAACCAGCAGCAGCAGCAGGTGAGGTGGCGCACACCTGTAATCCCAGCACTCAGGAGACCTACGTAAGAGGATTGCTGTGAGTTTGAGGCCAGCCTGACACTACATAGTGAATTCCAGGTAAGTCGGGGCTGGAGCGTGAACCCTACCTTGAAAAGCCAAACCAAAACAAACAAGCAAACAAACAAACAAGGCAGAGTAAATTAAACTCAAAGAGTTTCATTGCTGATCTTGAATATTCGGTCTGTTTTCAGAACTTGAGGGTCAAGCAATGTCTGTTTTCAGTTAGCTTTATTCTCTATCATTTTCCTTAAAGGAAGAGGCAGAGGTCTATAGGACCAAAGCCTTCACATTGAAATAAATAATAAATAAATAGTCTAAGAACAGTACCACCACTTACATTTCTTCCGCCATCATGTGTGTATAATTTGTGTAAATTATACAAGCTGTAGCATGGTGTGAAGTGTTTCAGAGAGGACCAGAGAGAATGGAAAAAAAAATCTGCCTATAATTTTTACAGTAGTTCTCTCTTTTACAAAAAAAAAAAAGAAAGAAAGAAAGAAAGAAAGAAAATTAGTTATCTTTGAACGTCCACCCACAAACTGGGCTTAGTAAAGTGCTAAGATAGACTTACGAATAGATTTTGTTTGAGCTAAAAGCATTTTTTTTTAATTTTAAAATTCTTTCTTGGCGTCAACTTTTTAAAAATCAGAAGATTTCACATAAATATTTGAAGTCCAGTTTTCTTTTGAGAGACGTAGAGACCTGACAATATTTGCTCAGATCAGCAGTGCCGAATGGCTGAGGCTGGGATAACGGACACAGGCTCTCCAACCCTCTCGCATTTGCCAGGAGACTTTACATCTGCATGGCAGGCCTACTCGGGGAAATGAGAAGAAAGTGACACCAGGTTAGTGACACACAAGCTCTAGGATGAAAGCACCATGACTGTTAATATTATTTGCCTGGCTATCGTCATGGTCACTCCCACTGGCCCTGACCATGGGTAAGGCTGGCCATGACACTGCTGGGAAACAGTCCTTCGGGGACTGCCTTTTCATCCTGCGAATGCTGGCTTATTTTCCCTTGGGTTCTCGGTGCCTTAAAGGTCCTGATGGGAGCAGACGGAGGGGTCTGTATTCTCTTCCACTATTCACACCTGAGTCACCGGAGAAGATAGCACAACAGAAAACAATATTAAAAACGCAAAGCAGAGCTCGAGGAAACATCTGCCTGGACCACAAGGAAGGAAGACTAGGTGACCAGTAGCATAGGCCTGTAACCCCACCTTCTTAAGAGGCTAAGGCAGGAGTTGTAAGTTCAAGGCCTGTAGGAACTGCAGAGCAAGATCAAGGCCAGCCTGGGAAGCTTAGTGAGACCTGTCCCAAAATAAAATGTAAGAAAAGTACTGGGGATACAGCTCAGTGGTAGCGTGTTTGCCCGGCTGGGGGCGTGGCTCAGAGGGAGCGTGCTTGCTTAGAATCCACCAATGCGGGGCTGGGGGCGTGGCTCAGAGGGAGAGTGCTTGCTTAGAATCCACCAATGCGGGGCTGGGGGCGTGGCTCAGAGTGCTTGCTTAGAATCCACCAATGCGGGGCTGGGGGGCGTGGCTCAGAGGGAGAGTGCTTGCTTAGAATCCACCAATGCGGGGCAATGGCTCAGGGCTGCTTAGGGGGCGGGGCTCAGCGTGGCTCAGTGGAGTGCTTAGAATCCACCAATGCGGGGCTGGGCGTGGCTGCTTAGAATCCACCAAGAGGGAGAGTGCGTGGCTCAGAGGAGAGTGAATCCACCAATGCGGGGCTGGGGCGTGGCTCAGCAGGGAGAGTGCTTGCCTAGAATCACCAATGCGGGGCTGGGGGGCGTGGCTCAGAGGGAGAGTGCTTGCTTAGAATCCACCAATGCGGGGCTGGGGGGCGTGGCTCAGCAATAGAGCGCTTGCCTAGAATCCACTAATGATGGGCGTGGTTTAGTGGTAGAGTGACTACTTATCATGCACAAGACCCTGGGTTCCACCAGCAGTACTGAAAAAAAAAATAAATACATACATAAATAAATAAAAAGAAGGAAAATGAAGGCCATGGTAGGGTAGCAAGATGTGGCTAACCCGGGACCATGAAGCCGGAGCCAGGGAGGGAATCTTCTGTATTTGATCTAGGATTGCCACAAGTACCATGAACAGGGAAGCATAACACCATATATATATTGCTGCATGGGTCTGGAGGCCAGAGTTGGAAAATAAAGGCCACAGGGCCACACTCCCTTACAATATGCTAGAAAAGAACCATCCTGTGCCTGCCCCAGGCTTCGGTGGCCTCCAGCATTCCTTAGCTTGTAGGAGCCTGGCTCAGTGCCCACAATCCCCCTCTCCACGAGGACACTGTGCTGTGCTAGGAGCCATCATGTTAACTTGGTTTTCTCTATAAGGATCCTGTGTTCCAATAAAGCCACCTTTAGAGGTGACGGGGTTTAAACAAACGGTCCCTTTGGGTTGAGGTGGGATGCAACTGACCTCAAGACTCCAGCCTCAACCTGTTTGGGGGCTGGAAGATTCAAACCTTGGAGGGCTCCCAAAGTTCATGCAAAATGTGTCAATCGGATGATGATCATCACGGACATCCTAAGAAACAATTGACATTCATGACTCACGTGGTCCAACCCGGTCTCTCATGAGTTAACCATTGACAACCAAGATGGCTTCCCAATCAAAAATCACCAAGCTGAGCAGAAAGGTGACAGGTTAGGAGTGTGAACCAAGTGTGAAAAAATCAAGAATCTGCACATCTATGGTGACAGGTATGTATTTACGTGTCAACACCAGCTAATAGCTGTTCAAGTAAAGATCAAATTAGAAAGAAATTAACATTTCACAAGCCCAAATGTAATCTCACATTGTTCTAAACCTATTTGTGAAAAAAATTCCCTGGGCAACACGCTATTTGACCTGCTTCCCAAATATTATCCCATAGGTGATTCATAAGTTACAAAAGACAATGAAGAGGCTGGGTGGCCGCTCTCACTGTGTGTGCGACCCTGGCATTACCAGCTAGCAGCTAGCGGGTCACATGGACCTCACACTGCTCTGATGCAAAGCTGTAGGAAATACGTATCATCACCTGAATAATTGCACTTAGGCTCTAATTGCACCCCAAAGCTGAAAAGAAGCTGTCTGGCCAAACACCCAGAAGAAAAGAAGCACCAAAAATTGGAAAGAAGCTGTCTGGCCCAACGCTCAGAAGAAAGGAAACACCATACATTGGAAAGAAGCTGTCTGGCCCAACGCTCAGAAAAAAGGAAACACCATACATTGGAAAGCCACAGTCAGAAGGGAGGAGTCTCATGCTTTGCAGGGACGGAAAGTCAGCACTAAGCATCTTGCTTCTTTCTCTCAAAATCCTCTTTTTTATTGCTGTTTTTCAAATTGTTGAGACAGGGTCTCACTATGCAGTCCAGGCGGGCCTGGAACTTTCCATCCTTCTGCTTCAGCAAGAAGCCCTTGCCACCATGCCTGGCTGAAGTCTTTTCCTTCTGAATGGTACTCGGGCTCCCCTGGCATTTTTTCCACTTAAAACAATAGGGGTCCTACCTGTGGCTCCTACTTCAGTCTGTCACAATACAAACTAGTCTAGAATAAAGCATTTCATTCAGACTCCCCAACTCACCCCCCAAAAAAAAGGCCCTTGAGCTGTTCTGAGTTTGATGGAGGCAATTGGACCCAATCCCATGATTTGGGGTGCTAACCCTTCTGTTTATGTTCTTGCAGCCAGGAAGAGGAACCCCAGCTTCACGTCTGGTATCAGCCCCCTCCGGCAGGGTAAAGGAAACAGTGTAGCTCTCTCCAGCGTCTGTCTCTCCCTGGATTCCATATTTAGCCAGAGCACGTCCTGGACATCAAGGAGATGGTCGCTGCTGGAACCTCCTCTGCGGTTAGGTTGTCTGCAAGGGAGGCCACTGGGGTGTGGAGGGATGGGGCCCCTTTCAGCCACAGTGGAGAGGGTTCTAATGCCTTTCTGCTTGTCCTTATTTTACCTTTCACAGGATCTTTTCTGGCAGGTTGTAAAATACATCCTCTCTCCCCGGGAGATCCTCAGTTATGCTACAGTCCATCTAAGCAAATATGTATTTACAACGGGTTCTCTTTGAAAACATGCATTATGTGCCTAATAGACTGAAATGACTCTTTGGGGGAAGTGCGGCACAGATCCGGGCTGTTTTTTTGTTGTCTACAACATTCGCCTCTTTTATATGGCTATTTATTTTTCTGCTGGTTTAGATGGTGAGAAGGGCTATGAGGAGGAAAAATCATATACCCAAATGTAAACTGCAATATATAAAGCCAAGGAATTGGACATACAGCACTAATGATCTCTGAGGTTGATATGAATTTGAGCTCTGTACTGAAGAGTCAAAGGGGGTGGGGGCAAGCCTATCCTATTTGTGACTTTGCAAGTTTACCATTGGAGGCAAACTGCTGTACACCCTTAGCTGTACACCAAGTTAAGGGAAGTCCTACCCAAGCCACAGGGGAATCCCCCATGATCTCCAACAATGAGAAGTCTTAATGGAAGGGAGATTAGCCATACAGCTCCACAGTGTCCCCCAACACCAGGCTGGTACCACTTTTGTCATTACTACCTTCATGGCGTCCACTTGTGAGTCACAATGCTCGTGTCACCTGAGACTGTAACAATGGCCAGCAGGAGGAAAGACACCACTATTTTTTTCTGAATAAGCAACCTTTCCATCTACTTAAATGCCTTCCACATCTCATTACCGTCCTGCAGCTAGAGCAATCACCAATTGAGAAAATAGAAGCATGACAACTTGGCCTGGCCAGACGGCAGCTACCTTTGGTTTATACATATTGCATGTATCAGTATTACCCTACTAGAAATTAAAACCAAGAAATGTAAAAACACTTATTAATTCATCTAAAGTCAAGCTACACTAACAGAAATAGCAGCTAGTTATGAAAAATAATATCTTCAGAGATGAAAACCAATGTGTAGACTGGTATCTTTCCATAGCTTTCTCTGACATTGTTTAATAGAAACAGCTGATTTTTCGTATCTGCCTATTGTAGTTATCTTCATGTTGCTGGAACAAACCCCCAACAAAAAGCAGCTGCCGGGAGGAAGATGTTGACTCTGGCTTATGGTCTCAAGGAGAAGCTCCATGATGGCAGGGACAGGGTGGTCCTAGAACAGAGGCTGGACATCACCTCTGCCACATCAGGCAGACAACAGCAGCAGGAGAGTAAGCCAATCTTTGGCGAAGGGGAGCTAGTTATACACCCCTAAGCCTGCCCCCAGCATCACACCTTCTCCAGCCTAGCTCCACCTCCAAACTTGCCACCAGTTGGGGCCTAAACATTCAAAATACATGAGTTTATGGGACACATCTGATTGAAACCACCACACTGCCTTTGCATTCATTCCATTGTGGTATGTTGTTTGGTTGAAGTATATATATATATATGCAGAAGGGAGGGATACTTTAATAACATCTTTAGCTAATTAGTGACAGTCTTCTATGGGTACTGCACTAAACATAAGTAGTACGTAAGGTAGTAGCTTTATTTGGAGGGTGGGTGGGTTTCTGAGGCAGGGTCTCACTCTAGCTCAGGCTGACCTGGAATTCACTATGTAATCTCAGGGTGGCCTTGAACTCTTAGACATCTTCCTACTTCTGCCTCCCAAGTGGCGGGATTAGTAGTAGCTTTTTAAATACTAGGTGTGTGGTATAAAACCTGAAGCCATATCAGAGGATATGTCTTTTGTCCCATATTACCTTACAGGCCATTGGTCTGCCCTGATCTTTGAGGTAGTTGTACCCAAATATGTTTGGCGAATTGATCATTTAGATAATATTGGTTCATTGAATCCTATCAATCTTCCAAGATTAAATGCATTTTGTCATGCAATATTAAAACCTCATAATGAATAATATCTTAAATTATGGCACCGGAATAGTCTTAAAATATCAAGGCACTATTAAATTCAGGATGGCAAATACAATTTTATTTGAAAGTTTAAACTTCATCATTGGCAACAAATATTATGAGTTGTTTTGCTTTGTTTGTTTTGGTCAATTATCTGCCAAACATGCCTGTGTGAATGACCAGGGGTGGTGAGAGGTCTGTGAAGCAAAACTGGCATTTCATGAAAAAAGCCCATGAGTTTAGCTCACAGTTTAAATCATAGCCCAGCACCTTTTCTCTTGAGGTGAATACGTCCATTGTATGTTGGTATGCAGCAGAAATACTGCATGTGTACTTTCTTTTCTCTCCTTAAAACAACAAAAGGGCACACACACTGTTTATCAAGATATTATTAAACAAAACTAGTAGTTTTAGCTGTGAGAATGTGGAATTGAGGAATGAAAAGTCTGCTACTAAGTATCATTTGGGTCGTTTTCTGGATTGGTGCTAGGACACCAGTAACTTTAATCACCGTTGCTTTTTTTTTTTTTTTTTTTTTTACCCTGGGAACAAATACCTCAATGGATAAAAATACTATCAGAAAAAGGTTTTGAGCTCAAGGGTCCCCAGGAACCCTGGGGTTTTGTAGATCTCACACTTTGAGAACCATTCCTAGATACCGCCTGGGGGTTCGCTCTGCAGATGGGAAAGCTTGCCCGTTAGAAACCATGCTGGAGAAATGTGTGCCCAAACAGAGCAGCGGGGGAGAGGGAGCGAGTCGCTGTTGATTAGACAATCCAAAATGTTTCGCACTGCACTTCTAGGCATGGTTCTCTGTTCCAGCTAAGTCACAAGGAAAGTGTTCGCCTTCTACGACTTCCTCAGGAGATCTGAAAACCTCTTCATCTCTCTTTCTCCCTCTCTTCTTCTCTGTAGGTCTAAATGGTCGGGGAGTTAGTGGGTGGACTGTGCTAATGAGGTCAAAATCATGGATTTGATCACTCAGCCAGATAATCCTAGCAAGGAGGTCAGGTACAGATGCAAGAATGAGCGGAAGACACAATCCCCACACAGAGGAATGAGAACAAGGATCTTTATCCATTCAACCATCCAGCCATGTTTGCTGAACACCATTTATCCCAGAAGACCTAGAGGCATGGATTTGAATGAAACATGGCCTGGCCATCATGCAGCTCACATTCACAGGAAGGAAACATACATTTTTGTACACAGATCTGCTGAATGTCTAAACAGACTTTCAGTATTAACCTTGAGAAAAACAAGCAGTGCCATGGAGGGAGACTGAGGAGTTAGTTCCAGGAGGTAAAGGCTGAACAGCTCCAGGGAATGGAGCAAGTGACAGGTTGGGATTGAGAGTGCTGGAAGAGGGAACAGCCACGGCCAGAATGGGAATGAGCTCAACCAATAGGCTTGGGAAAGAAAGGTGACTGAATTCCTGGTCGAGGAAGACCAAGGGGAGCACAGCTTGAGATGAAATGGAAAGGCCTGGGCCATCAAGAACCTAACTGGCCATTCTAAGGGTTTTCCTTTTGGTGCTATGGGTAAATACTGGTATCGGGGTGGACAATGATCACAAAAGGGAGACTGTTAGAGATACGGTCAAGCTGAGCTGCCAGTGAGGAAAAAGACGAGATGTGCACAGCTCCTTGCTGGTTCCTGGGCCAAGAGTGGATCTGGACACAACCCTCACTGTGAGGCTCAAAAGACAAGGGGTGGGGGCTGGAGAGATGGCTTTGCAGTTAAGGTGTTTGCCTGCAAAGCCAAAGGACCCCGGTTTGATTCTCCCAGGACCCATGTAAGCCATATGCACAAGAAGGCACGTGCATCTGGAGTTCGTTTGCAGTAGCTGGAGGCCTTGGCGCACCCATTCTCTCCTCTCTCTCTCACACACACACTCTCTCTCTCTACCTCTTTCTCTCAAATTATATATATATAATGACAAGGGGTGGCTGCATAGCACTGAGCTGTATTGGCAAGCTCAAGAAGGCCACACTCAATGTGGTGTGACTGACTGGCAGCAATGGGTTCCACCAAGTGCTTTTCTTACCAAAATTAAATGCTGTGTTAGAGATAGGGCTCAACCCGCCAAGCTTAATGACCTAGGTTTAATACACAAAGTGGTGCATGCACCTGGAGTTCATTTGCAGTGGCTAGAGTCCCTGGTGCCCATTCTTCTCTCTGTCTCTCTTTCTCTCTGCTTGCAAATAAATAAACAAAAACATATAAATTAAATACCAATTAAACAGAGAAATAGAGTGGTCAGAAAATACCCCAAAGTGGGAGATGTTTGGGGGTTAGCAGCTAAAGGGCACACAAGTTGGAGATGAGACTCAAGGCGTTAAGCTGAAGAAGCCCCATGTGTGTTAACCAGCCTTTGGTCACTATATCAGTGACACTTTTCATCACTGTGGCAAAAACATCTGACCTAACCAACTGAAGAGAGGAAGGACTTATTTTGGCTCATGGTTTCAAAGGGTTCAATCCATAGCACTGGCTCCATTGACCTGCCTGTGGTGAGGCAGTACATCTACACAGTACATCCACACATGATGGGAAGCAGAGAAAGAAGGGGGAATAACCAGGTGGAACATTTAAGACACGGTCACAGTGACCTACTTTCACCAAAGTGGCCCCTCTTCCCATCATTTCCACTACCTCCCGGCATAGCGCCACCTGCTGGGCTCATGTGCTCACAGCACCACCCTGTGAGTGGTAGTTCATAGTCAGCTGTTACAGCTGCACCCTTCTATATTTATTTTTTTTGTCAACCCCAATAAATGAGTGATTCTGTGTCAGAAAAGAATCGGAGAGTCTTGGCCTCCTGAAAGCAAAGTTGACACTTCCTCCAGGAATAGTTTGAATCCCATGGCCCCATTTTGGAATTCTTGCAAAGCTAGACTCTCTTCTGCTACAATTTTGTCAACACCAGCAGAATTGACCCTAACAACTGGGACAGTCAGAGCTCTGCTGGGGTTGAACTCACTTGCCTGCTCAGTAGAGATGACAGGGAGAAGCTGCAGTTAGGTTCTCATTGTTGGCAGAAAGCACCTGACCAAGAGCATTTTGTGGGGGAAAATAAAAGGGTTTATTTTGGTTTACAGACCCGAGGGGATGGTCCACAATGGCAGGGAAAATGGCGACATGAGCAGAGGGTGGACATCACCTCCTGGCCAACATCATGTGGACAACAGCAATGGGAGAATGTGCCAAACACTGGCAAGGGGAAACTGGCTTTAACACCCATAAGCCCATCCCCAACAATACAGTGCTTCCAGGAGGCTTTAATTCCCAATTGCCATCAGCTGGGGAGACTAGCATTCAGACTACTTCAGTTGATGGGGCACAACTGAATCAAACCACCACAGGAAGTGAGTTTTCCAGTGATCCCAGGTGAAAGTTCACAGGTATTAGGGATGAGTCACAATGGGACAGTGCCCACAGCAAATGTTTCAAATAAATAATCAAGGACGCCAGGCAGGGCCAGCAGATGCCGTCAGGTGGCCGGGAAGGTGTATGATGGTGTAACGATGGTGCTGTGCTGGAACACCTGCAACTAAGCTTCAACAAGGGCTGGGTGTCCTTCAGTGCACACCAGCCTAGCATGTGCAATGGCCTGGATTTGAACACCAGCACTGCGCAACAACAGAACAGCTCAGTTATGGAAACTCCAACAGGGGCAGTTAGTCCCACTACCTGAGGAAAAAAGAGTCAACCATCATTTTTTTTTTTTTTTTGGAAAGAGATACAGAGAGAGACGGGGGGGGGAGGAAGACAGATAGAGATGGGCTCGCCAGCAGCCTCTCAGCTGTTGAAATCCAGATGTGTATGCCCCCTTGTGGTCAAGTGTGGCATTGCGCCCTTGCATCACTTTGCATCTGGCTAAATGTGGGACCTGGAGATTGGAACCGCTGGAGATTGGAACCAGGTTCTTAGGCTTAGGAGGCAGGCGCCTTAACCTCTAAGCCATCTCTCCAGCCCTCAACCATCATTTTAAAACAAGTTTTATACCCACAGATAAGCAGACCCACAGAAATCACTCTTGTATCTTGGGATAAAGTAAGATGTAGAAAAAAAAATATATCCACTTGCTTCTAGCAGGGGGTCCCTCAGAGCCCAAGCCTACTCATTACAAATAAAGCATGCAATTTGCTTGCGTGATATCTCCAGTGCATCTTAGCTCAAGAAGAAAACTCCTAATGGAATAAACGGAGGGCCCTATAAATCTCAACACATGCTGTATTATTAGCAAAACTTTTTTAAAATTCATAACTGATCAAGTCATAAACTTTTTTGATGAATAAGACCCCACATACCAAATGGTGAAATACTATGAGACCTGGTAAAAGTATAAACCTGTTGAATAAATCTGCTATGCAAAAATTTATCTCAATGTTATATATAACCGAACTCTTCTTAAACAAAAACCTGATAAAACAATAAACCTGCTCAAAGACTAAATTTACTGCCCTCTAGGTCATATTTCTCACCTGTTTTCGGAGCTGTCAGACAACTCAACCTGTTTACCCTCTGTAGTCCTTTTTCGCAGCAATTTTTGCTGTTCTATTTCAATCCTCTTTCTGCCTGCAAAATGCAAGGGATTGCCTACAGACTGAGCACAGAATGACACTAAATTACCGCCGCTGACAATGTTAATGGGACAAAGTTTATCTTCTCTCCCATTTAGACCACTCTTTCCCAGCTCCCCCACCATATGCCTGTGTTCATGGAAACAACAACAAAAAAAAAAAAAAAAAAAAAAAAAAAAAAAAAAAGTTCTCTGCATGTCTTGATAAACCTATTGCTCCAGCTAGGAAAGGCACTGGCTTCTATTCCGCTGTGTAAATTAAAGACCAGGATGGTACAGAGCTGTGAAGTAAGGCATGGGAGAAAGGGGCCCTTCCTGGAAGGCTTTCCTTCCTCTCTTCCCAAAATAACAACAGAAAAGTGAATAGGTAATCAATCAAGAGGCCAACCAATCACAAGGGTCCTCCTGGTTGCCAACGGCAAGCACAAGCCAGTGATTCGGTAAGACTGGCACTGGCCTTCAGCGGAGCTCTTTCCTCCAAAGCAGACAGATGAGAAGGGAAGAGGCACGTGTACGCCTCAAAGAGGGATGGAAATGGTTTTAAAATTGCTTTATGTGCTCACCTTCTCTGCCAACTTCTACATATCAGCTGGAAAAGTATTAACAAGCATTAGAAAACCCACACAGGCGTCCATGCAGCAGCCTGAACTTCACGGTGGAACCCTGGGGACGCTTCACACTCATTGCAGCAATTTCTCCATGGCGGAAGTGATTTCTTAAACTCATCTTTGGAGAGTTTCTTCAAAGCTAATTTTGCTAGCCTCTCCTCCTCTCCTGAAACAACCCTCATTACTGCTGTCGTCGTCATCATCATCATCATCATCATCATCATCATCATCATTACATCCCTTCCCTAGCTTTTGGGATTTGCATACATTTGTGGATAACTAATTTGTTCACCTGTTATTTAGCCATGCCCTCATATCTGCCTCTTGCAGGTTAAGAAAATGGAAAGTTAGATGAGCGAGGGACACTTGTCTTTCATGGTCTATAGCCTTCACTGTGGAAGTGGAACTGCCTGGCACCATAACAGCATAAAATGCTGGATTTAGTTTTAAATTTATTAGCAGATATTAATTGTGCAAATTAATGGGATTCATGGTGACATTTCCATGCATGCAAAGATCATAGATCATGTCCCCCTCCCTTTCTCCCTCATTCCTCCTCCTCTGCCTCCTTCCTGAATCCTGGTAGTCTCTCTCTTCCACTTTTCAGCCATCCTTTCTTTTATTTTCACATATAAGAGAAAATATGTAATGTTTGTCTTTCTGTGCCTCGCTTATTTTGCTTAACATGATAACCTGCAGTTCCACCCATATTCCTGCAAATGACATAATTTCATTCTTCTTTTAAGTACCTAATGCTTCATTAGACTCACATACATATGATTATGTCACTGTTTTTTTTTTTGTTTTGTTTTGTTTTGTTGGCTTCTCAAGGTAGGGTTTCAGTCTAGCCCAGGCTGACCTGGAACTCACTCTGTAGTCTCAGGGTGGCCTGGAACTCATCAGAATCCTCCTACCTCTGCCTCCTTGAGTGCTGGGATTGAAGGTGTGTGCCACCATGCCAGCGCATATGTCACATTTTCTTACACATTCTACACTAATCCCACATTGTGACAACTAGCATGAATAATGTCATGATAAACATGGGGGTGCAGGTATCTTTACTGCATGCTGACATATCCAGTAGCGGCATAGCTGATAGTTCTAGGTTTATTTTTTTGACAACTATCCATACTGATTTTCATAGTGGCTACACTCATGTCTTTTCCCTGCCCACAGTGTAGAAGGGTTTGTCTCCACTACATCTTTGACACACCCTAGATTTCTTCTCTCAGGTCTAGACCAAAGATACCACTTTGGGATTTTTTCATCTGTCTCTGAAGCAGATGATGTTATAAAAAAAAAAAAATCAGGGCTAGAGAGATGGCTTAGTGGTTAAGGTGATTGCTTGCAAAGCCTGACAGCCTGGTTTCAGTTTCCCAGTACCCACATAAAGCCAGATGTTCAAAGTGGCCCGTGTGTTTGGAGTTTGTTTGCAGCTGCTGGAGGCCCTGGCATGCCTATTCTCTCTTTCTCTCCTTCTCTCCTGCCTTGCAAATAAATAAATAATATTTTTTAAAAACACAAATCAATTGGGGATAATCTTTTCCTTTTTCATCATATAAGTTTATGAAAGCCTTATTGATATATAATAAACATAGCATAAATTCGCCTTTTGCAGTGACAATTAACTCAGTTTTTTTTAGCCATGGTCTTATATAGGCTTTATTATTGTCTCATTTCAAAATTCTTCATCAACCCCCCCAAACTCTTCTCTATCCATAAATGACCCCTCCTTTGTCCTCTTCTGCAGTCCTTAGAAAATGTCAATGGCTTCATGGGTTTGCCAGTCCTGGACATTTTCTGTAAATGGAGTTATCCAATGTTTGGTCTTTTGTGATTATTTTCTTTCATTTAGCATAATTTCACTTAAAATTTACTTATTTGTAACATATGTCACTATTTTATTTCCTTATTTTTATTCTTTTTTTTTTTTTGGTCATTTTATGGTATATACCATATTCCATTTACCCATTCATTAATTATATGTTGGTTATGTCTACATTTTTGGCTATTATAGATAGGATAGTTCTTAATATTTGTATGCAATTTTTGTATGGACTTCTGTCTCTATATATACATATATATGAATCTGTTTCCATATACTATATATGATGATTATGATTGTTATATATAATCATGGAAATATATACCACAGAACAGAACTGCCAAGTCACAGGGTAATTCTCCCCTTGAATTTTTGAGGGACTGACAGGTTGTTGACAACCGTGTCCACAACTGCATTTCAGTTTCCTCACAAATACTTGCAATTACCTGTCTCTAAATGCCCCACCCTAGTGAGAATGAAGGACCCCCTCGCAGTGGCTTGGATTTTCATCTGCCAAACGGAAATCACAATGAGTCGCCGCCCATGGGTTTGTCTGACATCTCTACATTTTTGCAGAAGATATTCACTTCAATGCTCTGCCCACTGTGAAGTGGCTTACCTAGCTGTATGCTTATATTAGAGCGTCTACATTATTTTCCATTAGAGCATTTATATACCCTGAATACACACTCTTCATAAGGTTTATGTTGAAAACAATCTGCTTGCTGTGGGCTATGTTTGCAGTTCATTTGTGTTTGTGTGTGTGTGTATGTGTTAGTGCATGTGTGTACATGCAGGTGTATATATGCATGTGCGTAAGTGTGTGTGTGCATGTGCGCGCACACATATGTGTTCATGCATTGCAGATGTGCCTGTGTATATGTACAAGTGTGCACATGGGTGAACGCATGTATGGGGGGTACGTGTGCACCTGTGTGAAGGCAGGAGGGTGACACCAGACAAAGTCCTTGATCACTCTCCTCTACGTAGTCCGAGGCAGAGTTTCTCCTTTGTCGCAGCCTAGCTCGCCATCTTGCCCTGAGGGTTGCCTGTCGTTGCTTCCTGATCTGGAATTACAGGCTGCTGCCTCCCAACCCATCCAGCATTATTTAAGTGGGTTCTGGGGAGCCAATGTCCTCTGCTC
This sequence comes from Orientallactaga sibirica, assembly GCA_036365145.1. Taxonomy (NCBI): domain Eukaryota; kingdom Metazoa; phylum Chordata; class Mammalia; order Rodentia; family Dipodidae; genus Orientallactaga; species Orientallactaga sibirica. Next base: position 6,326,068 of record JAEOAD010001365.1, read on the forward strand.
CTGCTTTCTGGGCAACAACTTTATCCATGGAGTCTTCTCTCCAGCACCATAGTCTCACATTTTGCTGGGGTCTTTTGAAGTTTTTAATTTGGATGGATATATATATATATAATTGCTTGTGGAATTGTACTGCCATTGCTTCACCCAAGGCCATGGATCACTATCCCTGCCTTTTCTTCTAACAGAATTGTAATTTTAACTCTTACATGATCTTCCTTTGCAAATGAAATTTCATATATGGGTGAGGCAGGCGTCCAAGTTTATTCTTTCACATGTGAATATGCAGCTATTTCAATGCCACTTGCTAAAAACGATTTTCCTCCCTTTAAATGCATTGCTACCTTTGTATGGACCATAAATGATAAACATGAGCTTATTTTTTGAGTTTCAACCACAAATCCCTACATGATTATCCTCACCTTCTGCCACTCAAAGGCAGTGTGGATTTGAGTCAATATACTAAGTGTTTATACCTGGTTGAGGAGACTCTCCACAGCAACTGCCTGCCTAGCCCTGCGCACAGAATGGCTTTCCATTGAGTCACTTTGTTCATTACACAAGTCTTCCCATCATTTGCTAAGTTAGCCTAAGTGCTCACTACACTTTTTATTTCCATTATACATAAAATTTATTTTAGATTTTTTTTTTTACATATTGGGAACTTTAACATAGGAACATGCTATAAATTGGTTGTAATCCCGTCAGGTTATTCAATTTTTGCTCAGTGTGAGTGTATAGAAATACAACTATCTTTGCATATTGGTCTCATATCCTGTAACCCCACTGAATTTATTAGTTCCAACAAAATTTTAGTAGACTAAAGTTTTTTAGGATATTCTCCATAGAAGCTGCTATCATCTGTCAGTAGACATAGTTACTCATCTTTCTAACTTGGAAGTCCTGTATAGATTTGTTTTACCTGATTTCCGTTGGCCCGGTGTGGAAAGTGTGGTTTGGCGATGCACCAGCGTATTTTCTACATCTCCAGTCAGGAATATTGGTGCCTGCGGTCCTCCCACGGGTACCTCGTTCACAGATTTTCTTGTTGTCCTTGTCATCTTTTGTTAAAATTTTATTTATTTATTTGCAAGCAGAGAGAGAGATAGAAGAGATACAGAGAGATAATGGGTGTACCAGGACCTCCAGCTCCTGCAAACAAACTCCAGATGCATATACCCCCTTGTGCATGTGGCTTATGTGGGTCCTGGAGAATCAAACCTGGGTCCTTTGGTTTTGCAGGCAAATGCCTTAACTGCTAAGCCATCTCTCCAGCCCCCGATAGTGGATTTTGACCAGAGCTTAAACCACAAGTGCTCCTAACACTGTCCTTCCACTTCAGACCACCCTGTCACCTCTCCGCTTCAATCTGATTTTCTCTGACCGGAGACTCACGTAGGTCTGTCAGGAACAGATGCCTCTCACGGGAAGGTATCTTAAAATATTCCTGGAGAAACATCTCACAATGAGATCAAGTCAAAAACCACCGACTCCAACACAAAATGATAGTCATCAAATGAGGATAATTGGCATTGGACGAAAATATGCTTTGATGAAATGACATGGGGAGAACATATTGTCTGAAGAAACAGCACAATGCTATCAAACGATGTGGTCTCTAATAGATGTCTTGATCCCTGGCTCTGAGATGTATAAGAAATAAGTATGAAAACACAGTATTAAAATTATCAGGAGTAATTACCCATAATTGTATGGCTAAGTCACTGAAGCAATTAGGAATGACTCAGACCCAACGTGGGGCGCTCCAGCCTCCTCCCGGCACACTCCTGCTCCTTTCGTTCATGGTCAGCTCCACCCAGAACTGGCCTCGTCACTCATCTCACGTTCTTTTTTTTTTTTTTTTTCTCCCCAAACAGGAACCGGCCTTAGCTCAGATGCCACGATCTACTCTCGCACAGCCATTTTTTCTGAACATAAGCAGCCTGCATTTAAAACTCTCCAGCTCATCCGTCTTCATTTGAGGACTGGGTTAAAAAATAAAATTAATGATTGCTATCAGTGAGACGACGAGCGGCATCTCGGGTGAAAAGTAGATGTGCCACGTTTGTCCAAGGCTGACATCTTTCACCGGCTGGAAATGGCTGGATATACTTGTAAACATTATTAAAAATAATAACTTAATGTTTCCTTCCTGTGACTCGCCAGCATTAGCAAGGTAGTTCCAATTAGTATTTCCTCCGGGTGAGGGAGGCCTTTTACTTCGTTTCATTTAAAAGGGGATTTGTTTTCTAATTTTTACTTCTGCTGTTGTCAATAAAAGAACAGAGCCGAATGACGGGTGCCCTCCTCCCATCGCTCACGTTCTGCAAAAGCCATGGCAAAGGAATATACGTCTTTGATTTTATTTGTTTTAGCTGAGCTTGTTTTCTGGGAGAGAGAAGACACATTTACACCCGTGTGATCTCCATGGTATTGCACGGAGTTGTAAAATACAAGTAAGTCACATCAAGGGACTAAATCATTTTGTAGGATTTGGAGGGTGAAGGCGAATAATTCGATGATGAATTAATAAGGATGGCTGAGAAGAGCATGCTCTCCCGTGGAAAACTCGGCATTAAGTTTTCTCAGAAAGAGAAAGGGAGAGAAGACGGGGTAGGGGCGGAAGGAAGAGGACAAGTGGACATCTTCTACTGCCCGAGGGTCTGTTTGCTGGACCTTCCCCTGGTTCTGATGAGTACCTCTTTAATAGGCCATGCACGCTTCTAGAGCTGGAGGGATGGCTTAGTGGTTAAGGCACTTGCCTGCAAAGCCAAAGGAGTCAGGTTCGATTCCCCAGGCCCCACTAAAGCCAGATACGCAAGGTAGTGCATGTGTCTGGAGTTCATTTGCAGTGGCTGGAGGCCTTGGTGTGCCCATCCTCTCTCTGCCTCTCTCCCTTTCTCTCTCTCAAATAAATAAATTTTGTTTTTGGTTTTTGAGGTAGGGTCTCACTCTAGCCCAGGCTGACCTGGAATTAATTATGTAGTCTCAAGGTAGCCTTGAACTCACCGTGATTCTCCCACATCTGCCTCCTGAGTGCTAGGATTAAAGGCATGTGCCACCACGCCCAGCCTCAAATAAATAAATATATTTTTTGAAAACCTTTAAAAATGCACTTCTAAATGCTGAGTGAGACACGGATTAGTCCAAATGCAAAGCTGCAAAATGTGTTTGGCAGCCTCAAGGTAAGAATTTCTTCCGATTCCAACACAAACTTGGTGAATATTTCAATTGATTATCATGTTGGGTGAACCAGTCATCATTTCATCCTGTTAATCTGTAATTTGCATCTAGAACATCTTCTCAGTGGGTTGCTTATTTTATGTCCCAGGAGGCCTCCCGGGACCACAGGCACACATGTGTGCGATGCATGCAGGCTTCCCAACAGGTTCTAGTTCATGTCTCAGCTGTGCAAATGACTTTCCGGGTGAAGTGACTGCCACGGTGGAGCTTTTTCATAGCACTTCAAGAGAAAATCACTATGTAGACGATGGAAGGCATTCTTTACAGCATTAATTAAGTCCAAAGGGGTGGGGGGAAGAGACCCCATAAATCTACTTCACTTTATTTTAAGCACTTTTGTTTAAGACCCTGGGTTGGAGGCATCTATTTTCTCTGAAATTTAGAAGGACAGAGGAGGCTGAATTGTCAACACTTTCATGTCTTGTGGGGTGCTTCAGGTCTGTTTGTGTTCTGAAACGTAATAACATTCTAAGGTACCAGAAACTGACAAGGATCATAGGCAGCCAAGATTATGGCACTGGAACCCCACCAATAAGAAAGGTGCTTCCTCATGTGTGGGAGGAAGGACTTGAGGCCTTGTCCCATGGGTTCTGAGAAAGCCATGGTCCACAGCAGAGGATGGTTGCAGGAAGGAAGATGATCTCCACCCTGGAAGGGTATCTCCAACATACGGTCTCATGGGTACACTGCAAATGACCCAAATGTCCAACATGCTTTCTGCTGACGGAAGCTCAACAATGGCCTGGAGAGTAGCCACCCTGTCTACCACCAATGCTGACATGTCTGGTGAGGTCAAGTCAATAGGATAGACAGGATCCTGAAGGCTGAGAAGGAGAGGTGCTGTTTTTATTCAGCTCTGACCCATTCAAACATTTCAACCGTGTTGGATATGGGGTATAGAGTTTGTTTATATATATATATATATATATATATATATATAATTTATTTTTGAGAGAGTAAAAGAGGCAGAAAGAGAGAGGGAGAGAATGGGCACACCAGGGCCTCCAGCCACTGCAAACAAACTTCAGATGCATGCACCCCTTTGTCCATCTGGCTTACGTGGGTCCTAGAGAATCGAACCTTTGGCTTTGCAGGCAAATGCCTTAATTGCTAAGCCATCTCTCCAGCCCAAGTGTTAATATATTTTTATAACATTTTAGTTATTTATTTCCAAGGAGATAGAGAATGAGAATGGCTGTACCAGGGCTTCTAGCCCTGCACCACTTCATGCATCTGGTTTTACATAGGTACTGGGGAATTGAACCCAGGCCATTAGGCTTGCAGACAAGCACCTTATCTGCTGAGCCATCCCTTCAGCCAAGGGCACAGGTGGTATTGGAAAGTCAGTCAGATGAATGCTACAGGAAGACAGAGGGGCAGAAAGGAACTGGGGAGGAATGGCAAGGTCTCTTCTAAATGAAATGGAGGCAATCCAAGAGAGGTAACAGCCAAAGCGAGGAAGGTGAAAGCCGACAAGGCAAGGTGACAGATAGAGATAATCATGCCAGCTGAGGGATTAAAAAGTGCAATCCAGCATTAGCCTGGTCCTGTCTGATTTTGACCAAGTGGTACTTTCCAGGAGAGGCGTTAGTTAGAGCCTTTACTGAGTTGCCTCCGTGTGAGCATGGCTGTACCAGGGCTTCTAGCCCCGCACCACTTGTGTACCACAGAATGGTAGGGTCTTGTAGGAAAGGTCACAGCTGATGGTCACGGCTGATTCCTGGGACCCCTCACTGCCCACATTAACTTCAACTCAAAACATCTGCAACGTGACAGAATTCTGAAAGAGCAAGAAAACAACATTCTTGTCGATTATTTGTTAGAGAACTAACTCGATGTGGGAAGAGAGAGAGAAAAGGAGAGGCAAGCCACGGTATCAATTAGCTCTTCTCATCATCGGAACCTATATGGGAGGTATAAAGAACTTCAGGGAAGAAGGACTGATTTTTGCATCATGGTTTCAGAGACTTCAGTCCATCCTGGGGCGGGGGGCGGGGGAGGCCTGGTGGAGCAACTCATTACAGCCTCTGGGAAGTCCAGAAAGAAGATGCCTGTGTCCTTGGTTTTCCTTTTTGTCACCTCCAGGTCCCCAGCCTGTGAAATGGCACTGTCCACGCTCAGAAAGGGCTTTCCTCTTTTTGTTAATTCTCTCCAGAGACACCCTCACAAAGGGTATCAGTTACATTTGTGGTACTCTACCCGAAAGGCTTGACGGAAACAACTTATGGAGGAAAGATTTAATTTTGGCTCCTGGTTTTAGGGTGTCTCAGTCCATTATGGCAGGAAAGGTGTCCTAAAGAGCCCATCACCTCTCATAGCAGTGTCTGAGGCTGCAGAACAAGCTTTCTAAACCTGAGCCCGCTGGGGATAGTTCAGAGTCAACCCATCAAGCAGACGTGCCCAGAGGTGAGCTTGACACTTCTCCATCCGGGGAAGCTGACGATCAATCTTACACATCACTCCATCTCGTGGAGCGGCTCCAAATATACCAGACGTACGTGTGACATGCAGCTGATTACGCCAGCTTATGTGGTATCAAGCCAAACCCCAATTAAAGCCAGTATCCTGAGGAGTGACATCGCCAATAATTTAATAGACTAAATTGGATCTTCCTATCTCTCCAGTGCATGCCATTGCTTTAAAAGACACACAATTTTCCAACTCAAATTTGGTCCAAAGTCTGATTTGGAATATTCTGGATTTCTGACTGCAGAATTAGAGTGAAAACAAGAAGGCTGCTGCTTCGGAGTGGGCTGCCTGACAGGCCCAGAAACCTAATGCACACTGGCCTAGTCTGTGCACAGGAAAGAAAGTGGAGAGGTGCAAGGGCTTCAAAGTTCCAGGCGGAAGGAGGGTGACGAGAGGAGAGATCGCGTGAGAACACGTCCTGCTGGGCCCGCTGATTTGTTGGGTATCCTAGTGTTTGTTCAGTGACAAGTTGGACTTTGGTACAAGGTCAGCTCTTGAATCTTGATGATTTTTTTTTCCCCCTTGAGCCAAGAGACATTGATCTGTACATCTAGTTTACCTTGTTTTCTTAGCCATTTGTGACACAGTACAACAGTTCCCATCGAAAAAAGTGTCATGTAAATAAATTACAACTTAGGACGTATACATTAAATAATTTTATAAATGAACTTTAAAAATGAAGGAATACAACATGCCAGGCCTGGCCTGTAGAGCAGTAGTGATTATGCTGATCATGTTGTCATGTGTAATGAAGCACAGACCCATCATTAATCAAAAGAACCAATCAGATAACTAATTTAGGCAATATTCTTTACCACAGGACATGTCGGTCAGTAAAAATGCATTAAAATAGCAAAAGATCAATAGCCGCCATCGGGGACTGTGTTTACAAACCGGCCTTAAACTTCAGGGTATTAAATTCTCAGTCATATTGGGGATCTGTTTGGTAAAGATAAAGGAAAACTTCAGAGAAATGAAAGTTTTTTTATAGTCAATAGTGCGGTCATAATGTATACTGTAATAAATGTACAGAACGTTGCATTATTTTGTGATGAATGGCAAAAGTGTCCCCAGCTCCCTTCAGAAACACTATCAAGGCTCAGAAAAAAGGACCATGGAATGAGCAGGGATTGAAGGATTGGCCCGAAGATGGCAGCGGGAGCCAAGCAGGTCCTGGGCGTTTAAAGACAATTGATGTTTTAAACGGCTGGAGTCTGGGAGCCACGGACAGAGACAGCAAGTGGCAGGTAGGGCTGTTTCCACTGCACCTGCATCGGAAGTGACTCTTGTCTCTCCAGAAAGCGCACCAGGCCTCCATTGCAGCATGTCCCCTTGCCAGAAGCTCCAACATGGTCACTTTTTAGAGCACGAACGAACTTCTGCTCAGACTTCCAGCTGTGCAGAATGCAGTTTAGGAAAGGCCGGAGCAGCACAGGAGTCAAGTCACACGAAAGGGTCTTCTCCTTGTGGAGGCCGCCCACAAAGTTCCCGTCACCGCTGAAGAAAGCCCATTCAGATCCAGGCCTGCTGGTGCAGACCTGACCTTCCCAACTACTCGGGAGGCTGGGCCAGGAGGAGAATTCAAGGCCTGCCACGGATACAGAGAGAGCTCAAGGCCAGCCAGGCCAACTTAGAATTAAAAAGTATAAAGAGGAGCCTGGAGAGATGGCTTAGAGTTTGCTTGTGAAGCCTAAGGACCGTGGTTCGAGGCTTGATTCCCCAGGACCCACGTAAGCCAGATGCACAAGGTGGCACATGCATCTCGAGTTCGTTTGCAGTGGCTGGAGGCCCTGACATGTCCATTCTCTATCTATCTATCTATCTATCTATCTATCTGCCTTTTTTTCTCTCTCTCTCTGTCTGTTGCTCTCAAATAAATAAATAAAAAACAAACAAACAACAACAAAGTAGAAAGAGGACTGGGGATATAGCTTAGTTGTAGATGACTTATGTAGTATATAATACAGGAGGCCCTAAGTTCAGTCTCCAGTGTACTCCACTCCTCAGAAAAAAAAAAGAAAGAGAAAGAAAGAAAGAGAGTCATGAGGGAGAAAAAGAAAGGGAGGAAGGAAGAAGAGGGGAGAGAAGGAAGCAGAGGAGAGGAAGACTTCCTGAGGTGGAGGGCAGAGGCCACAACTGACACAAAGGAGCAAGAGTAGGAAGCACCACCATTCCTGGGCTATGTCCACCTCGGACTGCAGTTGCAGCCTAAGTCATGGCCATCAGAGAAAGCCAGGCACTACCTGGTGGCCCAGAGGCAACGCCCTCGTGCCCTTAGCTTGTGAGCCCAGGGCCAGCAGGGCTGGAGTAGGGGCATCGCTCAGGTGATGCTCTGCAGTGACTCTGGTCTCTGGCAACAGCTGACGTGTACTGAGGGCTGCTCAGGTGTCCTGTGTTCTTCTGAGGGTACACCATGCATTTCCCTATTTGGAAATCACCTTGTGAGATTTACCCCTTAATCCATGCAAACATTGTCTACACATGTGCTAGCTGGACTGTGGAATGGTCCCCATAACCCCGTGTGTTTTGAGTACTCAATCCACCAACTGGTGGTGTCTTGGGAGGTGGAGCATTGCTGGAGGAGGTGTGTTGCTGGGGGCGGCCTTTGAAATGCTATCACCAGCTCCTGTTGCTACGAGTGGCTCAGCTCACTCTCTTGCCGCTTTCTGACAGCGACCAAGTCAGCAAGAAGTGATGCCCAGCCTCGGCTCCACCATCCTTCCCTGCCATGAGGAAGCTTTCCCTCCCTTCGACTGTAAACCAAAATAAACCCTTTCCTCCCATCCGTTGCTATTGGTAGGTGTTTTGTCCAGCAACCAAAGGTAACTACAACAATGCAGCACCTACTATGTGCCTGCAAATATCATCTTTCCAATGTGAAACCCAGAGCTGCTAAGAGACACGCAGAAAATGGTGTCTCCTACTGAAAGAAAGAAAGAAAAGAAAGAAAGAAAGAAAGAAAGAAAGAAAGAAAGAAAGAAAGAAAGAAAGAAAGAAAGAAAGAAAGAAAGAAAGAAAGAAAGAAAGAAAGAAAGAAAGAAAGAAAGAAAGAAAGAAAGAAAGAAAGAAAGAAAGAAGGAAAGAAAGAAAGAAAGAAAAAGAAAGAAAGAAAGAAAGAAAGAAAGAAAGAAAGAAAGAAAGAAAGAAGGAAAGAAAGGAGAAAAGATGGCAGACCAGAGGAAGTGAGAAAGGAGAAGGAAGAAGAGAATTCTCCAAGACTCCACTTCCTCCTAACTGCCAACACACACACACACACACACACACACACACACACACACACATATATATGTGGCCATTTTTTAATGGGCCTGGCACAAAATCCTCAAGAAAACAAACAACATCACAGAATTTTTAAACTCTTCTCCATGGTAGTCCTGATTCTGAAATGAGATTTAAAGGACTAGATAGAAATGAAACTTGAGTAACATTTTCCAGAAAGCACTATGTAGATAATTGACCTGGTTTTAAGAACACAATTCTCAATTTTCTTGGAGAAATGTGATAAGACAATTCCTTTAAAAAATACTAGAATGAAGCTTGAAGAAAATAATATGACAATCATATCAAGCTGACTACAAATAAGAAACAAATGTGTGCCATTGTAGGATTTCTGAAAATGCTCTTTCGAGAGTGTGTTAGGCTTTTCTTTGGTGGGACGTTAGAAACAGGAAGGTTAAGTTTCTCAAGCTAAGATTATCTTGGGCTGCATAGCCTGTATCTCTCACTTTGAGATCAGCCATAGGAACTATGGGCAGTATATGTCATGTGCATCAACATGGGGTGAAAAAATAAATCACGGGCTGGAGAGATGGCTTAGCTGTTAAGGTGCTTGCCTCCTAAGCCTAAGAATGCCGGTTCCAATCTCCAGCGGTTCCAATCTCCAGGTCCCACGTTCAGCCAGATGCAAAGTGACGCAAGGGCGCAATGCCGCACTTGACCACAAGGGGGCGCACGCATCTGGATTTCATTCACAGCAGCTGAGAGGCTGCTGGCATGCCCATTCTCTGTCTGTCTTCCTCTCCCTCTGACTCTCTCTCTCTCTATCTCTCTGCAAAAAATAAAAAATAAAAAACCAAATAAATCACACCAAAAACACAAAAGAATGGTTACACACTCCAGAGAACTAGTGAGTTGGGGAATCTAAATGCTTTGATTTCTGATATGCTGGACAGAATCTGTTCTGCCAACAATGGTTAAATGATATGAAAGTATGTACCGAAGCCCACCACAGACGCACTGCAGGATCTCTTAGATACCCAGAAGTCATTTATTAATAAAGCTATTGACATGTTTTAATATTTATAGTTATTTACCTTGCAAAGGAACTGAATCTGGGAGTGCAGAGAGCGAGTCACTCGGGAGAAGGAGTGTTTATCCAGGCTAACAGAGTCGCTGGGAGAGTGAGCAAATGAGACCAGAGGCTGAGCGGGGGCCAAGGGGGCCTTGGCAAGGACTCGTAGGGAAGAGTAAGGGAGGGAATATGTGGACAGACTTCCAGCATTTCCAGAGCCATTTCTCCATGCCATTTATGCCTCCTGGTGTCAGCTTCCCAGTGGAGGGGCCGGGGAAGCTTCCAGCAAAGGGGTGCCACAGTGGCCTGTCCCCAGGACTGGGGGTTCACTATGATGGCAGTGATGGTTCTCTTCTCTCATCTGACCCACACCCCCTTCTTCAAAGACCACTGTCTTCACGGAAGACAGCAAGGTGAAGAGTACAGACAGACCAGCCTCGCAGGCTAGTGGAGATCCATATATAAGAGGGGACTTCCAGAAAGAGTGGGCAGCAGAGAGCACGAGGGGGCTTTGGGACACTGCACATCCTGACTGGTCAGTGAGGATCTCACGTGACATCAGCAAATGTGTAACGAGAAGCAACAGAATAGAGTTCTTGTCTGCACACCCTCGCCATGTGCACTGGCTTGGTCATTGAACCCACTGAGGAGCTGTGGAGACTTTTGTCACCAAGTCTGTTCCCATGAGGATCATGGGAGACCTAGAAGGACCCTGAATGTCACCCTCGGTAATACTCAATGAGTCAACTATAAAAGGGGGACGAGCCGGGAGTGGTGGCACATGCCTTTAATCCCAGCACTCAGGAGGCAGAGGTAGGAGGATCACCATGAGTTCGAGGTCACCCTGAGATTACATAGTTAATTCCAGGTCAGCCTGCACCAGAGTGAGACCCTACCTCAAAAAATCCAAAAAATAAAATAAAATAAATAAAATAAAAGGGGGGGTGGAGAAATGGCTTAGTGGTTGGTGTATGCCTGTGAAGCCTAAGGATACAGGTTCGATTCTCCAGGTCCCACGTAAGCCAGATGCACATGGTGGCTGGTAGATGGGTATGATAAGAGTACAGAAAAACTGAGTGTGCAAACTACTGGACACAGGGAGGTGAGGAAAGGGATGTGCCAGGATTTTCTTTTTAATCTGAACACTCATTTGCATTTTATGTTCTATGTAGTTCCCACTTGGCCATCTACAGGGCTAGAAGCAACACAACTTAGAGACAGTCTCTTCCTGTCCTTTACAGAAACCTGAGACTTTTGTGCACACACAAACACCTAGCCCTAGCCTGTCACACCTGTGAGGCGGTCATGATAAAATGGGGACTTCATGGAACAAGGAGCTTGTCACAACACGACAGACAGAAAGAAAACATGGAACTCTGAGCCCCAGGAAGAATGAACCCTCTAACCCACTCTTCTTGCAGCAGCATTTGGAAAGGTCTGGAAGCCTCACGTGAGTTGCAGAAGCAGAAACGCTGTCATATAGCATGGCCACGTGCAAGCAGGGAAGGGCCAGGAGGCCAGACTTTCTCGGATGTCCCTCCTTGTCAGTGCCTAGGACTGGGCACCAGGCCTGTCCTCACCCTGTGTTTTGAGGAGCACAAAAGCCTGCAGAGCACTGCTGTGTCCTTCACCCAGAAATCCCACTTCACAGCAAGTCAAGTAACCAGAAAAAAATCCATTGCACGTCCTTTCCACGGCCGCAGGTATGGGCTATCACCTCCGTATGTCCACACACGCTTGTATTAATAGGAATGAAGAAGCTGGGCACATGACAAAACCCTTAGTACATGACACAGGTGAATTTTCATTATGGCTGAAAAGTTGGAAATCCCACCCCTCAGCTATCTCCCACCAATACCTTCCTGGGAGCCTGTGGGTTGAAAACGCCTGGCTTTGATTCAGCATGGCTCCACCTTACCACCCTGCCACAGCCTACCTGCCTTCCCAAACCCATTTCTGGAAAAAAAAAAAAAAAAAAAAAAAAAACTCTCAGACATGGCAACTCTGCTTTCTCCTGATCTTACAGTTTCTTTCTCATTCCCTTTCTCTGGAAAGTTCTATCTAGGAGGCCTTTGTTCTCCATTGTGTTAAAGAGTTTCGTGTTAGAATGTCTGATCTCATCAAATGGCATATAAGATCTCTTTCTCTCTCTTTTCTCTCTCTTTTTCTCTCTCTCTTTCTCTCTCTCTCTCTCTCTCTCTCTCTCCCTACCTCCCAAGCCATGTACTCCACAAATGGCTCTGATCCAACTTAAGATATGTATTTTTAAAGTAATTTAAAAAATTTATTTGCAAGCAGAGAGGGAGAGAAAGAGAGAGAGAGTAACGAAGGGCTATGCTAGGGCTTTTCTGCCACTGCAAACTCTAGATGCATGCACCATCTTTGTATTTCAGATTTTAGGGCCATTGGGCTTTGCAGGCAAGAGCCTTAACCACTGGGCAATCTCTCCAGCCAAAGATATGCATTTTTATTCATAAAGACCCACTGAAAAAAATATTAAGCTAAAGTTAGGAAAAGTCATAGCCCTGCATGGTGAAGGAGTTCATTGAACCTTGTTGGAGAAGGCCTTAAGACCCAGGCTGGCGCTCATCTAGCAGAAACCAGGTGATTCTGTCACCATTGGTGCATTGTATTCATCTGGTTAATTTAAAGAAGTGTTAATTGAAAATGTTGACAACATAGGTTAGAGCCCAGCTTTTTGAGAAGGATGCTGTACCTGTCATACACAGTCTAAAAGGAATAGTGTTTAAAAACTACTAACCAAGCCAGACCCAGGGTCGTGGGTATTTCTCTGTATGCTAGAGACTGAAGACAGAACTGATTCTATTTCTAATGAGACACAACTTATCTACGTTGTTTTCTCTTAAAGAATGTGAGAGCTTATTGTTTTTTTTATTATTATTGGATGTAGTTCAATTACTTTTTTCTACCCCACTTAAAAAAAAAATAGTTCATTCAAATCAAATCAGGACTCCTTTCCAACTCTGGTCTGTTGCCAGCATCTTTTGTACCCAGCTAAGCAGTCTTCGCAGCCTTTGGCACTGTTCCTGCGCTAAGGGCAGGGCTGGGAACAGATGCTGGCTTCCCCAAGTCTGAATGCTACCGAGTTCTCTGTTGATTAGTAGGCTGTGTAATGAGATGTGACAGCCTGGAGCTTCCTGGCCACAAACCATTCCTAATGGGGGGAGCCGCTCTGCCTCTCTTGGAAGACACCCCTCTACAGAAGTCCCACATGCTGGAAACCCCTCCATTAACCCCACACTTCCTCTTGTGCAAATTGCCTCAGGTGCAAGAAAGGTTGATTTCTGCTTACTGGATTTGCACGTAATTGGAATGCCTGGGCCAAGACCATGCCAGTGGTCTGTACAACACAGGGTGAGAACAGCCCTGGTGTCTGGTCCTAGGACTGACAAAGAGAGGCGTTTGAGGAAGTCTGGCCTCCACATCCTTCTTCGCTTACCCGAGGCCATGCTGTCTGACCACTTACCTGCTTCTGCACCCCTTGTGAGGTTTCCAGACCTTTCTAGATGCTACTGCAAGAGTGTGGGTGAAGAGTTAACTCAACCCAAGAGCAGGAGCCAGGAAGCAGTACTTCGACTTAGAATTTACTGGTGTCGCTTGTGAAAACTCACATTCGAACTCTGCGAAATAAATGAGATGGGCTCGTTAAAATTCCAGGGCCAGGCAAGTCGGAAGTAAGAAGCAGCCTCCATCCTTATAAGTGAGACTGTGCTCAGGCCACACGCAGACCCAAAGACAAGACTCTGCTCACCCAGCCCATCTGTTTCAAGGTCACGGATGTCCTTGACCATAGCCACTGTCTCCTCCGTGGCTAGGAAGGAAGCTGGAGGAGAGAAGAAACAATCACCCCCATCATGCCAGCAAGGAGCCTGTGTGTATAGATCCTACCAGTGGAGCCCATAGCTTTGGTGTGTGTGTGTGTGTGTGCGCGCGCGTGCGTGCGTGTGTATGTGTGCAGCCACTGAAAGCATCGTTGAAGCCCTGCACCCATGTAAGAGCAGATGGCTTTTGGCCAGGTGTACTGGACAGGGAGCTGGTCAGGGACTTAGAGAAGAGCCTCAGCTTTGCACCTCTGCAGCCCAGCCAGGCCCACCTCACCTAGGCCAAACAAAACTACTTCCCAAGGAGAGCAGTCACATATACCGTGTGTGTGTGTGTGTGTGTGTGTGTGTGTGTGTGTGTGTGTGTGTGTATGTCTGCTGAAAGCATGAAGCATGAAAGATGGACTCCTTTTGCAACATACAGCAAGTGCCGCAGGGCCCTGGTCACTGACGTGTTTATCTAGAAATGCTAGCGAGGACGAAAGAACTTCCACTGGGCTTGCGTGACTGGGACACTCTCTCGGAGGAGAAGTGAGAGCTCAGAATGGCAGACTCTTTCCTGCCCCATACGGGATATCAAAGAGAGATCACTTTCCCAGCTCTCCTTTCTCTTGCGGGGTACGTATTTTTCTCCCCAACCCCAATCGTTCCCATGGGAGAGCTCCCCCTTGTCTCCCACTTTCATATCCCTGTGGGTCCTCTTCCCTGGGAACCCGTGGAAGCCTCCCGCCCCTCCCGGCTTTGCGCTGCCTTGTTAGACACAAACATACTTCTTTTTAAAATCAAAGAATAATAAAATAGCTAATTAGTAACGTGCAGCTGCATTATTTTTATTCATCTATACATTTCTAATTAAAATTATGCCATTCTTAAAAATTGCGACCTAACGCACACAAGCCTTTCATTTCGTATGCAAAGCATTTGAAAGTCTGCAGCCCCAAGACTCGGTAATTTCTAAAGAAATGGTAAAGCCAGCAAAGGGGGAAAAAGAAAGAGGAGCTATAAGTAGTTCCTTTTAAGAAAATGTATAGGGTATACTAATTTGAAAGAAAAGCAATTTTGAAATATAAAAGGAAATCCAGAAAAACGAAGCATTCAGCCTTTTTATTGCACAGCATTGCCAATAATATTGTATATGTGATTAAAGATTCATTCTGCAGCCGCATAAACCAATAGAAATTGAAGTTGCCTGCATGCAGCCTCCTGTACCCACGCCTGGCCTCTCCGGCAGGGGGTGGGGAAGCCTTATTGTTTATTGGGATTCAGAGCCCATCATCATTAAAGAGGCGACTACAAATTGGAAATGATTTCCGAGCTGCAGGTTCAGCTTGCAGAGTGAAGGCATCTCCCCACTGGACCACATCAGGGCGAACTTTCAGGAGTCTTAGCCCTGTGTCCCAGCTGCATGGGGCAGCATGGGTCCAGCCAGAACAGGTAACTCTGCCAGTTGCTGCCTCCCACCCACGCGTGGTTTATATTCAAATTCGCTCTGGCACTTATCCCTGAAGCTTTTATTCCCCTCTTTCTCTTTTAATAGTTGTAAGGAAATGGCTCTGTGTCATGGCAGCAGAGGGTTGTGAGCATGTCTCATTGGGATGTGAGGGTGACAGAGCGTGGCCCGGTTTCCGGGGAAGGCTTGCTAGCTCAGGTATCTTGGGTAATGTCACTCCCCTGCCTGAGCCCTGGGTGCAGTGGGAGCAAGGGAAAGTAAGGGTTAGTCTTGTTTTTTTTTTGAGGTAGGGTCTCACTCTAGTCCAGGCTGACCTGGAATTCACTAAGTAGTCTCAGGGTGGCCTCGAACTCACGGTGATCCTCCTACCACTGCCTCCCGAACACTCTTGGTTTTGATTGCCACTGCTTAATCCCTCCTTCCACCCAGGCCGTCCCACCTGGACATGACTTTGTAAGGAACTCCTGCGATGTGCTAATTTCAGGTCAGTAAACCAAGTCTGGATCTGGGGAGATGGTTCAGCCATTGAAGGTGCTTGCTTGCAAAACCTGCTGGCCCAGGTTCAGTTCCCAAGCAACCTCATAAAGCCAGATGCACAAAGTGGCACATGCATCTAGAGTTTGTTTGCAATGACAAGAGTCCCTGGCACAGCCATACTTCCCCCTCTCCTATTTCTGCTAGCTCATAAATAAATAAATTAATTAATTAAAAAGAAAAAAAGAAAAGAAACCAGGTTGAGAGGAGCAGATGACCTGGGAATAGCTTGGGCAGCATCTGTGTAGCTTTGTATGACACCCATCATGCCCCTGCTCTTAGGCCACACAGCTGAAGGCACCAAGCAGCCATTTTTGCACCAAAGACCAAGAGGTTGCCAAGAGGACGACCCTGCTTAGGCAGCTTTTCACATGTGAGATGCTAAAAGTTCTACTTCTGAGACAGAGGGAGGGAGGAAGGATGAACAATCAGCTCAGCCCAAAAGAACTGCATCACTCATATTCTTACCCAGAGTCCCCATGTACACACTGGTCCACACATATGACAGTACATGTACCCCACATGTATGACCTCATGTGTGCCTGTGCGTTGGGCGAACACACAATTTAATAACCCCACTCTAGCTACAAATTAATTCAAATCTTGTACTCACATTAAAAATGAACTCTATTTTATGTTGATCATTAACTAAGAATATTTCACACTGGAGATTTGTCATATTAAGGAGAATTGAAACCACTTATATCAATTAAATGTACAGCATTATACTTAATCTCAGCTGAGATTACCAAAACACTCTAAGCATGATTTTACGGAAATGTAAGATATAAATTAGACAGGGGAATATTGGCTTGCACATACACTCACGCCCCCTGTCCCCCTCTGACTCCCTCCTAAATATGGCTGCCTGCGAGTTGATGGAGCCTGGGGTGGTGAGCGATATTTCAACAAGAAATCCTGCCGTCTCCAGCACATAAAAGCAAAGCTGAGAGGAACTGCTGGTGCAAAAGGGAGAAAGTCCATCCATTTTAGCTCTGGGATTCAAATACTGGCTGGGAAAAGACACAGCAATGAAGAGAGATTTCGAGAAAGCTTTGCAGACAGACCTAAGAGGAGGACTTAACAGGGGGGTGTCAAGGCAGAAGGCTTTGCCTGGCCTGGCCTGCTCTTGGAGACATTGCTGCGTGAGCCAGAGAACTAGCCCTCATATACCAGGAGCAAACCTTTTCTTGTATGCTACAGCTGTCCTGGGTTTTGCCAGCACGCACACGCAGCCCAGGCAGGGCGCTCCTGACTACCTTCTCTTTTACCATTAGCTGGGAAGGGGAGATCCTGCATCTTTTCATCTGGTGGTCATTCCATGTCTACCTTCAGAAAGCCTCTGTGGTGTTCAAGGCTGAGGGGGTTCCTCTAGCATTAGCCACACGGTGCCTTCTCATGTGATCATGTACCTGCCTCCTGTGCCAAACTGCAAGTAAGAGAGGCAGACAGAACCAGGCGGGACTTGGTGGGCATTGACCACTGTGTGATGAAGCCACACATATCCACTTATGACGGGTACTTGACCTTGCCATAATGTCCCCTTACCCAGGAACTGATGGGAGACACAATGCTGAGCACTAAGTGTCTTCTATGTAGCAGGGACGCCCTGTGTCTTCTATGTAGTAGAAATGCCCGGTGTTTTCTGATGATCAGAGATGCCAAGTGTCTTCTGGAAAGCAAGGAGACTCAGAATCTTCTGTGCCTGGTTCTTTACCTGGCAGCAATGCCAGACCCTCTTCAGTCACTAGCCAGCTGCCTGGATCAGCCATGAGCGACTGCTGTGTCTGCCTTTACCAGGAGCAGGACCGTAGCATCCGTTAGTAGAGAAGGTCTTGGGCTAACATCACAGGAGACGAATCGATTAGACAGGCCACGTCTCTAGCAATGGAGCTACTGACAGTCCCCTTTCAAAGGAAGAGGGGAGAGTTACCCTCGCTTAGGTGCCCAGCTGTTAACCCTTTCTGCAACCCCTCCCCAGCTGCGAGTGATCATGGGAGATACTGGAGGATACAGAAAGTGGAAGGTTAACTGAAGAAGAACTCCGTGATGGCTACCGTGAGGTCACCCTCCCTGCTGGGGCGGGGCTTTGCCATAGCGCAGCTCGGTCAAGGGTCACCCATGCTCTGGAAGGAACCCCTCACCCACACTCTGTAAGTAAGCCCCATCAACACCCTTATCAGCCAAGATGTCCTCTGGCCGAATCATGACCTTGGCCTGCGTTGGGGTAAACGGCAGTTTGTTTGCATCTCCACAGAAAGGTTAAGGCAAAACTGGCCCTGCGCTCTTGCCTGTCTCTGTCTCTGTGGAGAGGAGGAGTCAAGAAGGAAGGAAACCTGGGAGCAGATGTCTCCGAAGAAGCAGGTGTCACTGCCGCTGAGAAAAGCCAAGTAGGCCATCAGTGAGGAGGGGCGGAGCAAGGGTGCTCTGCCAATCCATGAGGTCAGCAGAGCTAGTCAGGACCTCACCAGGGAGGGGAGGAGTATCTTTGAGACTGCAGGAATCAGGGAAGAGGAGAAAGAATGGGGGCTGGAGAGATGGCTTAGCGGTTAGGGCACTTGCCTGCAAGGCCAAAGGACCTAGGTTCAATTCCCCAGGACCCACATAAGCACAAGGTGGCGCATGTGTCTGGAGTTCATTTGCAGCAGCTAGAGACACTGGTGTACCCATTCTCTCTCGCTCTCTCTCTTTCTCTCGCCCTCTTTCTCTTTCAAGTAATTAAATAAAAATAATTTAAAGAAGAAAGAACAGAAGAGCAGGTGCAAAGGCCCTGGGCACATGTGCCACTAAAGGGCAACTCCTTGGTGGGGGGAGTGATGTCAGAGTCTGATCATCAGGGCTGGAGCATCGGGGAAGGGTGTGAGTGAAGGAGATCTGCCCCCTTCTGCAATGCCCCTGCCTGCTCAGGGACCAGCAGAACAGTCAGCCCTCCTAAGAGCTGCTAGGACAGACTGACACAGGCTCAAGAAAGTCCATAAGGTGACTCTCCACTTGTCTTCTCATTACCAAGCCATGCCGTACACACACACACACACACACACACACACGTGCAGGCACACACCCGGAGATGTGTCCCCTCCAGGCTAAGGAGAGGAGCTAGCTTAGCACCACCAGGCAGGAGTCCTTTCATGACGACAGCTGCGCTTTGATTTGAGGGTGAAGAGTCACTGCTGACCTGGGGTGCCCAGAGAAGAAAAGAGAAGACAGACGGGGGCTTACATCAGAGGCCACCCTCCCCTGAGGCCTTGCTTCCAGACACAGTGTCTCAAGCGCTCTTCACAGGCTGCGCTGGCGAGGTGGACTCTGCTGAGGTTGCAGTGCAGACACACGCCCGCCACCACTTTGCTCACAAGAGGGCTGCCGGGTTGTGGACATGCATGTCCTCCCAATAGGACACAGACAGTGGGGACATGGAGAGGTTTGCACCTGGTTACTGAATATGCCAGATGCTGGTTGCCATAAGTATTTTATTTACTGGTGTTGCCAACAGGATGAGATACGGGCACCTCTGCTTTAGATTTCCATTGTCGGTTTTGTTTGCTTGGTTTTGTTCTCTGAAGTAAGGTCTGTTTCACCTGTGTAACCCAGGCTGGCCTCAAACTCGCAGTCCTTCTGAGTGCCAAATTTACAGGCATGCACTACCACACCCAATTGGCTTTATATATATATATATATATTCTGAGTAAAAAGCAAAAGCCCTTTTGCTGAGTTATTGCTAATAAATATTACCAAAAATACATTCGTGTAGTTTTCTATGTAAAATGACCAGATAAAATTTTTTTTCACAGAATATAAAATTTGCACTTTTTATGCTTAATGTCGTGTCGTCGGTTCAGCTCGGGGTCTTGGAGGCTGAATCCACGGATTCAGCCATAAGTGACGTCTTGGGAACAAAACAGGTGATTCGGGTAAGAGGCTTCGACAGCATGTGCGTGAAGGCAGCGGTTTCTGTAGAAACCTTTCCTCCCTTTGTCCTCTCCTATCTGCAGGGTATTGACAGCCCTGACAAGACTTTGATTATCTAGTCAGCATGAGCCCGAGACTTGTCACTTGTCAGGTCTGAGCTGACAGTCCCCGGCGATGAAACAATTGGAGGGAGATTGGCTGTGCGTGAGGAGAGTTGGGGTCAGCCGCCCAAGTTTTCTCTGCATGACCAGGAGGGAAGGCCCAACCTTTGCTACTGGCGCCAAGGAGTCAGCTGACGGAGGTGGGGGTGGGGTGGGCTACAGCTACCTCCCCATGGCATGGGAGTCCACTGTGCCTAAGGGTGGCAGGCAAGGCCAGGAGATAGTAGAACCGGTCTCTTCCTGCACAGGCCAGAGGATTATTGCCACCTCCAGCCCACAGGTGACATTAGACTTCTCCTCATGAGGAGGAGAAAAGGAGGCAGAGAGCTCATGGCTGGCTTCAGCGGATAAGAGGCAGGAGAATGAGGCCATTGAAGAACACAGGTTTATTCATCCCGACTAAAGCACAGTGCCACCCACTGTTCTTCAGCATCATACCTAAAACCGCCTGCTAGTGGTAGACGTGTATCACCTGACCACTTCAGTTCCTTTTGACCATGGCCGAGTGAACACAGTTCTGTCATTATTACATTTTGCAGATGGAGAGACTGAGGGTGCGTGAGAAAGAGGATGTGTGGATGTGCGTGTTTATATGTTGTGGCAGTTTGAATAGATGGCCCCCAATACATTCAGTGTTTTATTAGTTTGTAGTTTGCATCTGCAGCCACCTGGCTGGAGGCAGTGTCCCTGGGCAGATCTTAAGGTGTGGTGGTGGGTTTGAGATTTCAGTCTAAAGATATGCAAAGTGTGCCTAGCTGGAGTTCCTGAGGTGTGCTGTGTTGGGTGCTTTTTTTTCTCTCTCTGTGTTTGGCCCTGTGAAGGCAGGCCAGCTTCTTCTGCCATTATGGAACTTCCCCTGGACCTGTAAACTTCAATAAATATCCCTTCCTCCATAACTTTGCCTGATCTGGAAGTTCATCTCAGTGAACCGGAAGCTACATGTGTGTATGTGTATGTGTGTGTATTTGTGAATATGTGTATATGCACGGGTGTGTGTGTATTTAGATGGACTGTGTGTGCTCCAGGCAGATCATCTCTACCCCTCTCTGGGGTACATCTGCTGGCATCAGTTTTCTGTCCCAATTACCAGGGAGCCACAACCCCTCTACAGCTCCAGCCGTAAACCTAATGCCTGTGCTTCAAAAAGAGGTTTGCCCGTGTTTTCAAGTGGAAAGACCATGTGCAGCCACTTGCATATGTTGAGGTCAGAGCAGCTGAGTGCTGGACATGATGTCTGCTACATTCCACTAAGCAGGCCAAGCTGCTCCAAAAAAAAAAAAAAAGGACTCACGTAAGGGCTCAGGCCAACCCCCTCCAAACTCTGGGAATCACCCCAGAAACACCTCCCCTTACTGATGGCATGCCACCATCGTACCCTTGAGACCCCAGGAACACTAACTAGTCCTTACATTAAAGGGAGTGAGTTTGCATGGTGACAGCACTTGGGGGCACCCTCAACACAGAGAACCCCAATCCAGGCCCCACACCAGGGCTCTCGGCTACACAGGAGTATGTGTGTCCTCCAGCCCTGGCACTGCCCGGGGGCTCTACTCATGGTTCCCTGGGCATGCACCTTGATTTTTTTCATGGAACTATCTGTTCCTGAGGATGAAGGCTGGCCTGACCCTTGACCTCGCTCACAGCCAAGCCATTCACAGCTGAGGCCGCACCAATGGCCCCATGGTCCACGGGCTGGGACTAAGATTTGTACAGAAGGTAAGCTTAGAGATGTGGTGTATGCTTTTGGCCTCGCAGAATATTGAATTCCCAAGAGAAAACGATGCCCTTCTGACCTGTAATGGTGGGCTAGCACCCTGACCCCAGAATTTTCTTTCACTCTTCTTGCGATGTCTCTACCAGAGTGATTTTGAGAGGCATTCTCCAGGACTTTATAATCATCAGCAAATATATGACCACATATGTTCTTATAAAAGTATGGAGTTGGTTATTTCTATAATTTTTAATATAAACTCTATCAAACAAATACAACTTTCGGTAGCATGCTTTTTTCATGTGCCAGTTTTATTTGGCTATTACTATGTTAATGGTCATATAAATTCTTCTCAATTTTTTACTACTTCAAAACTGTTAACAATAAGTTCTCTTAGATCTATTTCTATATGTCCAAGAAAGCACAGAGATATCAAAAAATCACTTGCGGGGGGAGGGTGCTGGAGAGGTGGCTCAGCAGTTAAAAGAGCTTCCTACACAAGCTTCAGGGGCTCCAGGGACCTGAGACTGCCCAAGTGTGAGTCCCCAGTGCCTACATACACAGCTGGGCACGGCCACACATGCCAACAATCCCAGTCCTGTGGGGAACAGAGACCGGAGAATTGCTGCAGCTCGTGAGAATGGCAAGCTGGAGAATGAGTGAGAGACACCATCTCAAGGACATCAGCAGATGAGGGAAGAAGTGGGACACGTGACATTCTCCTTTGGCCTGCACATGTATGAGAAAGAATTGAATGCATGTACAAGTACACATGCATACACCACACACACCACAACCATACACACACCACACATACTACACACGTGCACATGCAAAAAAATTAAATCACTTTGATGGACACACACAAAATAAAATAAAATAAAATAAAATAAAATAAAATAAAATAAAATAAAATAAAATAAATGTTGAAAGAGAAGAGAAACTGAGACCATGTCTCTGTAGCCCAGGTTGTCCTCGAATTCATAACTAGCCCCCCACCCCCGTCTCTCCTACTCTTGACGGGCCCATGACACCTGACTGGATAGTTCTTAATTTAAATCTCTATTCCCGCCTCTATTCTCCACTTCGACTAGCAGGTGTGAGAGCATCTTTTTACCCAACCTCCACAGACTGATTCAGAGTTATGTCAGCCAGCACCATGCTCCACCCACACACAGGCAACCTCGCTGATGCTGATGTTGACTGTGAGCAAAGAATCTCAGATCCTTCTTTTGTGACGGGAGGGGACCGCAAACCGAGAAAGCCATCTCATGCAGCTGCGCAAGATGTCAGGTGGCAGAGGAGCTGACAGCAACGGCCCGCCCCACACAGGTGCCTGAGACAGACCAGAAGGGGAAAGATGCTTCTGTCAAGGCAAGCTCCAGTCAGACCACCCAGGTGCTGCTGCCCTGACTTGAGGAAAGGCCCACTAGCATCTAGAGCTATCTTCCTAAATGGGAGAACACTTACATGCAAATACTTTTTATTTATTTATTTATTTGTTGTTTGTTTGTTTTGGTTTGTCAAGATAGGGTCTCACTCTGGCCCAGGCTGACCTGGGATTCACTATGTAGTCTCAGGGTGGCCTTAAACTCACAGTGATCCTCCTACCTCTGCCTCCTTAGTGCTGGGATTAAAGGGGTGTGCCACCACGCCCACCTTACATGCACATATTTTTAAGGCATTCCTTCTGGGGCCTCTTACTGAGCCAGGAAGACTGACAATAAGAAGTTCCTTTTCTGCCTAGGCTAGCCCCAGACTGGAATTCCCAGCACACTAAGACTGTGACATACAGACAGGGCAGAATCACGCCATGAGCACGTCACGTTACTTATCTAACCATAACCAAGTCAGGGTCCACCTCAGTATAAAAACAGATTGGGAAATGGGCACCAGCATCTAGGGATCCACCCGTGCCCCCGGACACAAGGATTGCCACATGCTACCAACATCAAAACTGTCACTGATCAAAGTCCCTTGGGGTCCACCAACACAGCCATTGGCAGTTCTGCAGACTTGACAACAACCCTGTGGATTCTGGATTCCCAAGCTGTTTGGTACTTTGGGAAGATGGCTAATCAGAACTCCCTTAATCCATGCTTATCCCAGGCATCTGACCAGCAAGTGTCCCAAAGATTAACTATGTCTGACTGTGCATATCAATGAAGGGGAAAATTAATGCCTTGGTAAGGTATGTAGCAAGGAGAACCCACAGTGCCTAGGCACTGGAAATCAGACCTCAGGAACGCATCCTGTTCTCAGGAGAGCTGTCTGTGTGAGCCGACAATGTCCACATGCTTACTGTTAAGACACAGTGTGTTGGCTGAGCAGAATTGGCCATCAGCAAAAAAAAAATAGGCAGCAGTCGGTGGTAAGTGCACATGACTCAGGACACACGTGCCCACTCATGGTCAGGTGCCACATGATGGCACTTCAGATCTCATTCTTTACTAGTGACACCATGTTAGTTTGTGGAGGTACATTCTGCAATGTTACCACGATAACAGAATTGCCTAAGAACATGTTTCTCAAAAAGAGAAATATCAGCCGGGCGTGGTGGCGCACGCCTTTAATCCCAGCACTTGGGAGGCAGAGGTAGGAGGATCGCCCTGAGTCAGAGGCCACCCTGAGACTACATAGTGAATTCCAGGTCAGCCTGGGCCAGAGTGAGAGCCTACCTGGAAAAAAAAAAAAAAAAAAAAAAAAAAAAACTCATGGCCTTGGGAGATGGCTTTTATAGTTGTTGAAGGGGCTTGCTTGCAAAGCCTGCTGGCTTGAGTTCAGCCCGGGTTCAAATCCCCGACATCTATGTAAAGCCAGATGAACTAAGAGGTGCATGTGCAGTGCCTTTGCAGTGGCAAGAGTCCCTGGTGCACCCATTCTCATTCTCTCTCTCATATATATATCAACATTTTTTTTTTGGAGAGAGACACAGAGGGAGAGGAAGACAGATAGAGATGGGTATGCCAGCAGCCTCTCAGCTGCTGCAAACAAAATCCAGATGCGTGCGCCCCCTTGTGGTCAAGTGCGGCATTGCGCCCTTGCATCACTGCATCTGGCTAAATGAGGGACCTGGAGATTGGAACCGCTGGAGATTGGAACTGGTGTTCTTAGGCTTAGGAGGCAGTTAAGGCACTTGCCTGCACAGTCTAAGGCCCCATGTTCTATTCCCCAGGTCCCACATAAGCCAGATGCACAAGGTAATGCATGAGCAAGGTCTCACATGTCTGCAGTTCAATTGCAGTGGCTGGAGGCCCTGGCATGCCAATTCTTTCTCTCATTAAACAAAAATGCCAGTCTGGTGGCTTGCCTCAAAAAAAAAAAAAAATACTCCTTTCATTGTGCATCAAACCACAAACATGTATACCTGTATATGGCTTGTAATTATGAGTGTGGGGGTGAGAGAGAGAAAGTGGTAAAACAAAGCCAGAAGAAGAAAGCCCATTCCTCTGAGGGAGCAGAGGCCTGGGGACTCTTTCTTCTTTCTTCCACTTCCAACATGGCGCCTGCTGAAGCCCCATAGGGAAAGGGGCTCCAGGAGCAGAACATAGACACCTGGGCCTTCCCAGTGGAAGGCACATTCTGAGCCGCAAAAGAAATTCTGCAGCGCTAAGATTGGCCAGTTGTGGCTCCTGTGGCCTGGAAAAGTTCCGGCAAAGCCAGGCCTTATGAAGCCATCATGTTCCCCCCACCCACCCACAGCCCTCATTCCCTCATTCACTTCAGCGGTTAACCTGTTCCTAATTGCCTGTTCTATCTCTTCTAAGCTGTGAGGTTATTACTCATGGCTCCCAGCTTTCCCTAGCATTAAGAGACAAGGGCTGTTCACAGTTCTAACACAGACAGACATGGTGGGGCACACCTGTCTTTTCAGTTTTTTTAAAGATTTTAATTTAATTTAATTATTAGAGACAGAGAGAAGGAGAGAGAGAGAGAGAGAGAGAGAGAATGGGCACGCCAGGGCCTCTAGCCCCTGCAAATGAACTCCAGATGCATGCGCCACCATGTACATCTGGCTTACATGGGTACTGGAGAATCAAACCTGGGTCCTTTGGCTTTGCAGGCAAGCGCCTTACCTGCTAAACCATCTCTCCAACCCTTTTTCAGGTTTTGAGATGGGGAGACATGAGAACTGTGAGCTCAAGACCAGCCTGGGCTAGTGAAATCCTGTATCAAAAAAAGAACAAACCAAACAGAACAGAGTGGAAAAGAAGAGGGAGGGGAGCAGAGGGGAGGGGATGGAAAGAAACAGCCTGTGTCTCCATATGTTGAGATAATATCCAAAATTATACTCACATCACCTGAGGCTAAAGGTGTGAGAGATGGCAATGCACCAGGAATGCAGATACAATACAATTCCTTGGGGCCTCAACTCCTGACTCTGAGTGCCCCACACCCATGGGTGCTTACATCAGGTCCCAGACTAGAAACTGACTGTAAATTGGAGAGAAAATTGTGGTCCCTTTCCCCAGGAATGGTAAGGAAGACAGACCATCCAGCAATGACAGCACAGTGAGCCAGGCAGGAAAGGAGCTATGTTCTGAGAAGTAACTGCCAGGGGGTGAGGCATCCCAAGGAGGCTTCCTGGAGGAAGTGTCCACGATGACATCTGGAAGGTGTGCAGGGACCAGGCAGGCAAAAGGAGGACCCATGGTGAGAGAAGAGGAGATGAGAGTCAGAGAGATGGTCCACAGCTTAGAAGTCCAACCTTACAGTCAACATCCCCGCCATGCTACCCACGGAAAGAGTGGGCTGGGCATCCCTGACGCCCTGCACAGAGGTGGAAGAACTAATCCATCCTGGCCTGCAGCAGGCTCTCAGCCAGCCAAGGGAGATGCTGTCCTGCAAGGAGAGAAGATACGGGACAGAGAATGCTAAAATGCATGAATGCGGGTTTCTGTCACATTGTCTCTTACTTAGAATTAGAGATGCAGCCTCCAGCCCCAACCATTGCCTCACCTGTGACTTCTCAAACATTTCTGCTGTCCTTGGAGGAAACAAAGAAGGCATCCGGTGGCCACTGAGAGGTCTGCTGGCTACTCCTCCATCGCGCTGACCTGGCCGCCGCCTCCAGCCCTACTTGAGAATTGGTGGCAAATTGGTGAAAGGTTCAAAAGTGACCCCAGAAAGAGGCTGGCGCCCCCTGTCTTCCAGAGGTAAGATTCCCCCAGATACCAAACAATGATTGTGGAAAGAGCTGGCAAATTAAAGATGGTTGGTATTGATTCCAAAAATACTTTTGCTTTCAGCAAAATACATCTTTAATTACTTTCCTACTAGCTGTCATTTTTCATAAAGCCGTCTAGACGACTCGTGCCAGATCATGCAAAGACTGTTTTCAATGAAATGCCTTTTCTTAATACCAAAGATCATAGCGGGTTTTAAAAATTCCTGCGGATGAAGTTGAGCAAACGCCTAACAAACTTGTCACACTTGCAGAGGAGACAAAGTCATGTTGCAGTCGTGACAAGCAAGAAATACAGGTGACACCTGTACTTCCCTCTTGTCACTCCCCATCGCTTGTGAGCTCTTCTATGCCATAATTGGAGCGAAATATATAGATAGCTGTGCACATTCCATGCACATTATTTTTGCTTTTCTGCCTTTGATGGTAATTTATGATCCATACACTCCCCTCCCCCCCAAGCAGTTTGCTACAAAAGGCCAAAGTAACACCTGTATACCTATCGCCGTAGCAGACCTGTCATGCAACCTAACTCTGTCTTAGAGCTATTTATTTAAAACAAGCTGAACAGAGCAAGGGATCACATATCATTCGAGCATGTTCCCTCTTATGTGTTTGACTGGAAACAACTAAGACAAGTCGAGAACTGGGGATGAGGGACAATAGCAAAAAAAAAAAAAAGCAGATTTAGCTTTCAACATCAGAATCAATGTCCAAATCTAAAATTGATATAATTGACTGTTAATTAATTCCCTTGATATTTTCATTAGCAGTTGGGAGCAACAAGGGCTCTAGGTAGCATTTCTGAATTATTTAGGCGGCCCTCAGATTCGTTAGCAAAGACAACATATGACTGATGTCATGGCGGAGAGCTGAGTTAAATCCAGAGTTCTGCTCAGTACCTTAGTGAGTAGAGAATCTTGCAGAGAAGAAGGGAGGATAGGGGTGCCTCAATTGCAGCCCTAGGCACACAGCATTCTGGATAGTGGGTCTACACACCTGCCATCAACTCTTCACACTCCACAGCCTCTTATGATTACAAAGACTGGCAAGAAATCCTCACTGAATTGTGGGTGCAAAATGCATTGAAATAACTATCACTTCAAGATGTGAAAAGCACAAACTTTTTTTTTTTCTTTTGGTGCAGGGAGAAGTAGACTACAGCTGAGAATTGTGAGGGATCTAAGAACACAGAAGTCCAGGTGTCCACATGACAGAGAAGATGTTTCCAGAGTCTGGAGCTCTGCCATGGATCTGCATGTGTATTCAACCTTTCCTTGTCCATGAACACATTTCAGTCTTCACTTCCTGAGAGCTCACAATGTCCTCTCACTTGAATGAGCTTTAGGGAGAAGATCCATGATCAGTACATAATTCTCACGGGCCCCTCCTCCCCCCACAGCCATGAGCGTGGTGCTCTATCTCCTGCCCAGGTGATACTGCAGTGCAGACATGAGCAACTAGGGGACAGATAAAGGGGCCAGTGGATGCCAATCAGAGAGACACTTAGTCTTACTTCAGCCTAGAAAGTCCTGGGGTGTGGTGTGTGGATCCATGGAGAGCGGACCAAGCCTCAACAAATAGTGTCCATTACTCCATAGCAAATCACTGGGCCCCTGATCCTGCACCAGGTTCCTATGAAGCCAGAACTAAGGTTTCTACTCAACCTGATGCTGTTAGGGTTTGAGTTGTGCAGTAATGGAGACAGAGGCAGACGCTCTAAGCTCAAGCTTATGAAGATTTTATTAAAACCGTGGGAAACCAATCAATTAGGGAAGCAGCCAATATTGGAAACTGAACTGTTCCCCCTGCCCCAAAGGGTAGGGGAGTAGGTTTTTTTTTTTTTTTTTTTTGAGAGAGACACAGAGAAAGACAGAGAGAGAGAGGGAGAGGAAGACAGATAGAGATGGGCACGCCAGCAGCCTCTCAGCTGCTGTGAACGAAATCCAGATGCGTGAGCCCCCTTGTGGTCAAGTGTGGCATTGCGCCCTTGTGTCACTGCATCTGGCTAAATAAACATGGGACCTGGAGATTGGAACCAACATTTTTAGGCTTAGGAGGCAGGCGCCTTAACCCCTAAGCCATCTCTCCAGCCCGGGGAGTAGGGTTTTTAAAGGGAAAAACCATAAACAGCTGAAAATATGTTTACATATCAAGAAACATCTGCAAGGACAGTCCACCTAGGGAGAACAGAGTGACCCTTAACGTAACTGGTGGAAGCCCCCCATGTTATGTGCAGTGTCAGGACACCAACAAACTTCAAGGTTGTATTTTTACCAGGAGGCAGGAGTTGTTTGTTCTCCAGCTCAAGGGAAAAATTTTGTGGTTTTTCTTGGAAATTAGGGCTGGGTGAAGGGTTAAGCACAAATGGCGGAGTACACAAAATGGAGTCACATTAGTCAAACATTGATCAAGTTTGTCTTTGTCCCTTCAATGTCAGCTACCAGGGAAGGCAAGGACCATGCTGGGCAAGGCCTTCTGCCATTGCCTGCCCTTTGCCTTCCACAGAAACAAAGATCTTTATTTGTGGTGAAGAATAATAATATCACAAGCCCCATGTTTCACTGTTAAGAATGAAAAGGCATGGCCATCTTGCACTACAGAATAATAACACACACACACACACACACACACACACACACACACACACACACACACAAAAACCTGAAGATAAAATCAAGAAAAGGTAGCGAGTCTATGAGGCCCCAATAATGGGGCCATGACCCACAGAGTTTTGCCTTCCCTTCAAAGGATAGCTATGGATGGATACAAAACAGAGCCCCACTGTGAACTCCACAATGCTTGTTCACCCAAACTCGTAATCAAAATAGGGGTTGCCCCTTCATACTGCCGGATGGTCTGACTACAGTGTTGACACCTTCCCAGAACCTTCTCTCACATTCCAGAAGGGTGGAACACTCAGGCAGAGGCCCTGCCTCTCTTCCCCTTATGACATTTTCCAGAAGGAAGAAAGAAAGGCAGGAATGTTCTGCTAGAAAAAGAAATCACATTCTCTCATTCCAATTGCTTATTGGAACTTAAAAAATAAGTTTGGGGGGAAAAAAAAAGGACTCCACAAAATAAATTGAATAAAGTAAAATAAAATTCAGTTGAAGGCAAGGAAGTGCTTGTGAGTTAACGTCATAAACCCTCCTTTGACAAGTGGCTTTCCATCACCCCAGCAGCTCCATCGATGGCCTCAGGTTGGTGGCCCGACCGTTAGCTGGCAGATGAGGGACGGATCTGCTTGTCAGGAAGCCAGCAGATTGCCCTGAAGTTGTTTGTAGTGACAGGCGACAATGAATGGCTGTTCACAGTGATCTCTGGCTTTACAAGCTCCGTGGCAGGCATCTAGAGAGACCCTGAATCCTGCCTCACACTGGGTAGAAGAACGTGCCCACCTGGACATGGCTCCTAAAGGCCATATGCCACCTTCGGCAGTTTACACCCCAGGCCAGTTCGTTCACTGTCATAGGAGTTACAACAAATATCACAGTAAAAATGATGAATCCTTCTTTCCGTGTGACTCACCACACTGCCTGGCTGAGATTTCTGTCTTTTATTGTCGTGCTGAAAGCGTTTCCAATCATTTATTCTTTTGCATTTGATCTTGATTGTCTTAAAAAATTAATCAGACACATGTTCACTATGTTTTTTATCCAACTGTCTCCAGAATGTTTTTTGACAATTTAGAAAAATGTTTTGAAAAATAGTAAAGGGAAATATTTAAGTAATTATGATCCTCGCATTGCCGGGCCAGGAGAAGTAAACTAGTGCAATGGAAACATGTTTTACATATTTGCTTAATTATTTTTAAGTACAATGAAATGACATTGCTCTGGGGGAAAGACTGATAATCTGGACTCTGTGTGATGCTTGCCTCTTTAGGGACTCTCTGTCTAACCAAAGGGATAGTGTCTGGACCACGGAGAGGCTTCGATTGGGCTGCAGTGGTCCCCACACCATAACTTCCCCCAGCCCTCCCTCAGCCTCTTCCACAAACACACAAAGTCAGAGACATATGCCTGTATTCAGGAGCATCTTGAAGATGTCTCAGAACCAGACTGTGGTCCCAGGGACCTCCCAAACAGAACTCTGGGTACTGCTGCTGTGAAACGGAGCTGCGCGTGTGACTCACATATGCTCTGTCCGAAAGCCAGGCAACCTCAGAGCAAGCAGTCCTGCCACGAGTTCATGCCACCCTGCCTTTGGGAACCAGACATGGCAGGATATGCCACCCTGCCTTTGAGAGCAAGACCTGGCAAGTGCGCAGAACAACTTAATTATTGCAAGGACTGCATTTCACCAATGTTTGTGCCAAAGAGATTGGATTTTTTTTTTTTTTTTAGGGAGGGACGTTGCAGCACAAGTGCTTCCCGAGTGGGCAGGAGAGGAGATCACGTCCTTCTGCCCAGCAGACACGCTGGGGTCCAGTTGTGACACTCACCACCCAAAGTTAGCTCAGGGGTCTCCAGGTCATGTATAACTAATTGTCACTGGTCTGGAGACACCTCGTGCCTCTCCTCCGGCTCAATAATTCACTAGAATTGCTCTCAGAACTCAGAAATGACTCTACTTTCAATCATACTTTCATTAGAACGGATATTAAGTAGGCTCAGCCACAGGAGGACGCACAGGGTGCCATCTAGAATGGGTTCTGGCATGCCAGGATGCCCACCAGCCAGACAGGTCACTGAACTTCAGTACCCCAAAGATGTCTGCTTGCCTGGTTTGGTTTGGATTTTGTTTGGTTGTGTATTTTTTAATATATTTTATTTAATTATTTGCAAACAGAGAGAAAATGGGTACATTAGGGCCTCTAGCCACTGTAAATGAACTCTAGACACACGCACTACTTTGTTATTTATTTATTTACTTATTTATTCATTCATTTATTTATTTAATACAGGCTCTTGCTATGTCCTGCATCAGCCTTGGCAGTGCTGGGATTTACAGGCATGTGCTCCCATGACCGGCTTCGTGGCTCTTATTGGAGTTTGATTCCGTAGACCTGAACTCAGTCTCCAGAACTCCTCCCTCCCGTCTACAGAAAGACCTCAGTTATTCTTTCTGGAGACCAGCCGCCATCCTGAGTTTTCCGTCAGTCTGAGCTAAGGTGAAAGCCAAGAGGTTCTCAAGGAACAATAACATCCTCACTTAGTCCTTGGAAAACTCCATGAGTTTAGTTTATTTCCCAAGCACCAAGGACAAGAGCGAGTCAAATTCTTTATTCTTTCAAACGCCGACGTCCATTGAGTGTCAATGGCCCTTGGAAATCTGACCAACTTTGACTCAAATCTCTCCACTCTCGTTTCCACAGCCTGTGAGGGACAAAAATGTGTTCCATGACGTGTATGGACTCCCAAGCGTTGTCACTGACGTGGCGTCTACCGCGTGTGGCTCCTGGCCTGGGCTAACTGCCCCTGCTTCTCTGTGAGTTGAGCACGCGTTCAGACAAGACTGTCGCCGGCGTTTCCAGCCACACTCCAATCACACCAGGCATTTTGTGAGTTTAGTCTCCTGTTTACTGAGCACCGGGATCCCACTTCTCTGTAGAGCCGATCTGTTGCCATCCATCCTTTTTGCCACCCTGCCTGCTCTTGGGAGCACGGCCCATCGCCTTGATGGCTCTCCTAAGAGCGGCTGAGCAGGTTCTGTCTTTCCCAGCAGCCCATTGGGGTCTTATCGTCAAGGTCACGCGGCCAATCCATGTTTTTCTTCTAATTCATCCAGAGTTCGTCTCCCTGTGAAGAATGCTTGTGGTCCTCTCACCCCATTTCTGTGTACTTCTAATGAGTGATTATACCACTTCTGAGTACATAGATAATTCCCACTGGGGGTGGAGGGACTGTCACCAGAGATGGGACCTGCTAGCCATCGCCTCCCGGTGGACTTGGATGTGAGGGGCGTTAAGGACTTCACCAGCCTGCTTGGACACTCGACCAAAGACAAGACTCCTTGGACGGTTGGTTTGTACACTGCACACACGTGGCCTGCCAGGCACAGAAGCCCCGGGGATGGGGAGAAGCCATCCAGGAGACCTGCTTCAGTTCAGTTCAGTGTGTTATCTGGGCAGATTTCCCACGGGCTTTCTGGGGGCACCTTCAAGGCCACAGCTCTCCACAGGGCCTGGGAAACTCTGACAGGTCCTTTCCTCATTCTTTTCTCCCCCAGGGGGGCTCTCAGCCAGGCACATGGCTCCCCAGACTCTGTGGGGACAGCACAGGGCAACACCTTCCCCTTCCAGGCCCAGACTAGTATCCCAGAGGACCTCGGCTTACTTCTCGTGCTCCCAGAGGGTGGCCCATCTCAGCATGACCTCTGGAGACTCAGTGAACCGACAGTGGGGGGAAAACACAACTTGATATTTTAACAAATGTACCCCAGAGCTCTTTGGACTTCAATGTTTTATCTCTATTTTGTCCGTTCAGCAAGTTTCCACCTGCAGATCTATAACAGGGAGCCATGGCAGACGTCTTTCACCGACAAGAACATAAGCGATGATGATGTAGCGGCCCTGCATCAGTCTTTTGCACACTGCTGGGACAAAATACCGACCTGAGGGATTTGATGGAGGCAGAACTGGGGCTCACAGTTTTTAAGGATTATTAGTCCATTGTGGCAAGAAGAGAATGGTGTTGATGAAGCTCAAGTTGTGGTGGTGAGAGCTTGGGACAGCTTGTTCACATCTTGGTGGTTCAGCTTTAGCCAGAACTGGAGGCAGCTGTAACCGTAAAGGCCCATTCCTAATGGCCTAGGTTTGCCAGTTCTGACACATATCCAAAAGGATCCGTACCCTGCCCAAAGAGCGCCACCACCTGGGCACCAAGTGTTCAAACACGTGAGCCTGTGAGGATATTTCCATCAGACTCCCACCCGCTCCTAACGCTCCTAACTTGAAGCTCCAGGTCTATCACTGAGCAGGAAGAACTGTGCTCGGCCCTTTCCCCTGCTCCCGCCGGTTACCACTGTAACCGACCTTCCAGGTCAGCAGAAGGGGAAGAAGGCGACCCCATGTATGATGGAGAATCTGAGGCTCGGAGAGGACCAGCATTTCCCTGGAGACCTAGAATCAGTTCACAGGCATAACTGGCTCCAGGTGCATGGGTAGTTCATTGGGTTAACTGAAGAGCGATAGGTGAGCTAGCCTGCAGGGGGTGGGGGCGGAGCCACCCTCAACAGGGCCAGGGGAGCTTCCAGCACCATTATGTCAGAAGAGCCATTTCCTCCCTCCAGCCAAGTAGCTGCTGATGCTGCGGGATGTGTTCTGTGTTGGCTCTGAGACTCCCATCTCAGAGGAGCAAGGGCCGCCCTTCCAAGACAGACAGGCGGTCAGTCCACACTTTGCCCACAAGCCATCCACAGGGCTCACTATGGCCGGATGCTGCTGACCTGGCTGGCATGAGGATAAAGTTCAGGTCAGCATCTTCCAGCAGCTGGACTTCCTGATCCGGAATGTTCTGACAGGTCTCCTTTTGAAGTTCCTACAGGAGAGCGTCAGGCTCCTCAGACCCACCCACACTCAAGCCCCACAAAAGGAAGTCCCACAGGCGACAGCATGGGAGCTAAGGCTGATGGCTTCCGTGGCTCCTCGTCACTCCTCTCTGTCTGCCCCCCATGGTTACACTGCTGGGAGTTCTGGCCTCCACAAAGGAGACCAAGGGCCAAGAAGCAGAGACATTGCAACGGATTTCCCTGTATGGCTACAACGGTGGAAATGATCCTGGTCACCACGGCACCTAAGTCTAGTGGAGAGTATACACACACTCTCACACTCACCACCACCATGTTCTGTACAAGTTCAAGTGACAGGGCTGGGAGAATGGCTTAGCGGTTAAGGCGTTTGCCTGTGAAGCCTAAGGACCTCGGTTTGATTCCCCAGCACTCACGTAAGCCAGATGCACAAGGGGGCGCATGTGTCTGGAGTTCATTTACAGCGGCTAGAGGCCCTGGCGTGCCCATTCTCTCTTTCTTTCTGCCTCTCCCTCCTTCTCTCTCTCAAATAAATAAATAAATAAAATATTTTTTTAAGTTCAAGTTACAGTGTGTGCTATGAAGAGACTAGCCAGTGTTGGCAAGACAAGGGCAAGGAGGCATGGTCTGACTTCGCAGAAACAGACAGAAACCACATCATGAAGCACCTTGTAGTCAAGAGAGTAGATGTTATTTTCTGTGTACCAGGAAGCTATGGATTGATTTTTTTAAAACAAGGGAGAGTATGATTTGATGGATGTTTTTAGAATAGTGCTCTGGCTGCTGTGTGGAAAATGGATTGACCAGTGCAGGTGTGGAGGGTGAATGACCCGTGGTAGTCATGAGGCAAAATGCAATGGGGCAGGATAGGAACCACAAAGGTGAGAAGCAGAAAGACAGAAGACAGGATCCAACTTCTTGTTTAAGATTTGCTGAGGAGGCTGGAGAGATGGCTTAGCGGTTAAGGCGCTTGCCTGTGAAACCCAAGGACCCATGTTCGACTCCCCAGATACCACATAAGCTAGACACACAAGGTGATGCATGTGTAATGTGGCACATGCACACGAGGTGGTGCACGCATCTGGAGGCCCTTGTGTAACAATTCTTTCTCTTTTTCTTTAAAAATATTTTTTATTTGTTTGTTTATTTATTTGTTTTGAGATAGAGAAAGAGGCAGTGAGAGAAAGATTGAGAAAGAGAGAGAGAGAATGGGTGCACCAGGGCCTCCAGCCACTGCAAACGAACTCCAGATGCACATGCCCCTTTGTGCATCTGGCTTATGTGTGTCCTGGAGAATCAAACCAGGATCATTTGGCTTTGCAGGCAAGCACCTTAACCGCTAAGCCATCTCTCCAGCCCTCAATTCTTTCTCTCTCTCTCTCTCTTTCCCGCTCTCACTGTCTCTCCTATAAAAGGCCAGTCTGTTGGGTTTGCCTCGAAAAAAAAAAAAAAGATTTGCTGAGGGTTTAGATGTAAAATAAAATAAGAAAGAAAATTTCTGGCTTAGCCAATCAGGTGAACAGTGGTGCTGTCTCCTGAGGTGGCGAGACTAGGAAGGGAGGTCTCCAGGCTCATGAGCGCCTTATCACTAACTCCATGGCTTGAGCAGTTACAAACGCTTTATGTCAGAGTTCACCTAGGTCAGTAGGCAGCAGGAGCATGAGCCAAGCAACACTGGTGGACTGGGAGTTAGTAAACCTCAAGGCCCACTCCCCCTCCAGCAAGGCTCCACCTCCCAAACTGCCAGCTTGGAACCAAGCACTGAGAGCACATGAGTCTGTGGTGGGCATCTGATTCAAACCACCACACAAGGGGAAGGAACACATTGGCGATGCCAGCAAGGAAAGGGTTAACTGATGGAGCCATGACCTTGAGGCAGTGTAAGGGATGAGATCGAGGGACCTGGGGAGAGATTGCCCATCAAAAGACAACCTTCTCCCTGTGAAAGGAGCCACGTCACACAGTGTAGACGCTGAAGCTGGGCGTCAGCTGCAGAGAGTGGGTATGTAGGAAGAATCCAGCCGTCTTGGCTTTTCTCAGTCCAGTGTGAGACAGACTCTCATCAGCTAACTGGGGAGCTGGGGGTTAGTGGACAAGGAGTAGAACTATGACCTTCCTGACCAGACTTCTGCTCACGGGGAAAGCCGATGGCCCACGGATGTCTCTGTCGACACCATGGGCTGTGAAAGTGCCACCTAAGTACCAGCTTCTTTCTTATGGGCCCACGTGCCTGGAATTTGCTAGAGCCGGGAATGTGTGACTTCCCTCCACAGAGGACACTGCATGTGGCCACGGGAATCATCTGCTGAAATGACTTGAGGAGGACCCTTGGGAGAGCAGACGCTGACAACAGTGGGCAGATCCCATGATGCAACCCCCATGATGGCCTCCCTCTGGCCAGAGAGGGGAGCACACAGGGCACGCATCCTGTCAAAGGGAGCCTGGCGCTGGGCTGGACTCCTAATTTTCAGATCTGCATATGTTGTGTGTAGATCCACGGTTTTTGCATTAGAACCTAAATAAGCAGAAACACCTAGTGGGGAGGGGATGTCTACAAAAAATGAGCTTGTTATTAAGAATGAATAAACCCCCAACAAACCTTCCACCGACTGGCTGTCTCTCCCCCCAGTCAGTGGGAAGCAGGATGGGCGGGGGAGGAGCCAGCTGGGCCTGCTCCCTGGAACTGGGCCTCAGCATTCCAGCAGTTCCTGACACTGGAATGTTCCCTAGGGGACCTCCCACCCAATGGCCACTCACCAGCTCGCCAGAGCCATGTCTTCTGCTCTGTGTCCATCCAAACACAGCTGCACCAGACACCCATGAGTTTCCTTAGCCCAGCTCCTCTGGGCTCCTCACACCCTAGTCAGCCTACTGTACACAGGATCAAATGAAGAGAGAGATCCATACAGGTTGGGTAGAGGAGAGAGATGGTGAAATAAGTCTGTTGGAAGAGACACGGAAAAAAACAAAGCAAGACAGCAAGCAGGGGGACAACAGGAAGCACGTCAGGTCTCAGCTCGCACTCTGGACCCTGACTGAGCACAGTGAGCAGGTCACTGAGTCCCCTCCTCCATTGGAACTGCAGTTACCCCAACCCCATGAGAGTTAAGCTCCTCCCAGCTGTACCAGCCCATCGCTCCGTCAGCAGGAGGCTAAGGGAGAGAGAAGGCTGCTTGAAGACGTGTGAAGGTTTGAGTCAGAAATGTCTCATGTTTTAAACACTTGATCCCAGCTAGTGGTGCTGTTTTGTGAGGCTGTGGAGTCTTTAGGAAGTGAGGCCTGGCTGGGGGAAATAGGACATTAGGCACAAGCCTTTAAAAGGCACTCCTGGCCCCTAGTGCTAGCCCACACACTCTGCTTCCTGGTCACCCGCTAGGAGAACAGCCTCCACAAAATGCATCCGCCACCACAGCCTGAAACCCCTCAGAAACCGTGAGCCAGAATCAACCCTTTCTCCCTTGAGTTATGTCTGTCTATTAGTTTGATCACAGTGACACAATGAGTAGCTACTGCAAATGAACCCCTTGCTGCAATGCTAAGACACAATCACGAGCCCTGCCTGACCAGACTGACTCAAGCATGAAGCAACAGGACATGCCCATTCTAACTTGTCTAAGTATGAAAACATGAATGTCACACAGTACAAGAAATCCAGACACCATAGTAACCCCAGGTCATCCTGGCCCAGGTCCTTCCATCTCATCTCACTGCCATGCTGACTGTTCAGGACACACACAGCTCTTGAGGCTGTCCCAAAGTATTTTTGTCAGTTGTATGTCACCATGACAAAATAATTTAAAGGAGGAAAGATTTATTTTAGCTCCTGGCTTCAGAGGGTTTCATCTACGGTGAGCTGGCTCTGTGGCTTTTATGCCCTTGGCAAGACAGAAACATGGTTGAAGGGTGTAGTGGAAGAATTCTGTTTACCTCCTGTCAGCCAGGAAACAGAGAGGGGGGAGTGTGTGCCTGCTGGTCGGCTTCCTGTCTTCCCCTTGGAATACATCTAGGCCGACAGTCTATGGAATGGTGATACGTTCCTTCAAGGTGTGTATTCCTTCCCCCCTTAGTTAATCCTCTCAGGAAAAAAAAAAAAAAAAAAAAAGTGTGTTCCTAAGTTTCTAGGCATCTCTCAATCCAATGGAGCTGCCATTGAACTTGAGTCCTTTGGCTTTATAGGCAAGCGCCTTAACTGCTAAGCCATCTCTACAGATCAGCAAGGATTTTTATTAAAGAGCAAAGTGAAAGCACAGGTTAGATACACTGCAAGACTGAGGCAGGCTGCTTGAGTGGGGTCCAGGAGGATCAAGAATTAGTTGTTAGGGGTGAGATATGAAAGGCTTACTGTCTAGGTTGAAAGGCTTGGGTTATGGCAGCCTTGGCTCACTGTGCATGTCCTATCCCATGGTGCATCTGGTTTTAATCATATGCATGCCCAATCATGCATAGGCATGAGATGGTAAGTAGGGGATTTTCCCTAAAAGTTCGTTCAGCGGACACTTTTTTTTTCCTTATTGTACGTTCACCCCAAACCAGTGTAGGCTCTCTGGGCCCTACGCCCCTAGTTCCTGAGTGTGTTCCAGGATATGTCTGCCCACAAAAGGGGAGTTGCTGAGGGTTCCGACGGAGCTACAGGGTGGAATGACCAGTGACTTTGTTCAGAGAAAATATGCATGTGGCTCCAGACAGGTGGAGGTCCTAGGTTGCTAAGTTGGGATAGGGGTGCGTGTAGCTCAAGCCAAGCAGAGTCCCTGGTCTCTAAGCTTTCCCTACACTTGCCTTCCTCAATGGGACTCCACTTGCTCCAAAACTGTAGCATTCCGTCCGTGGTGGCATGTTTAGGTCCAATTAGGCATCCACTTCCGTCTTGCGTGTAGAGAAACACCTTGACGTTGACCTCATGAGGGACAAGCTGACGGAGGCCACATGGACAGTCTCATGACCAGCCCCAGCAATGGACTTCCAAAGCCAGCAGCCTCCGTGTGTCCTGAAATCCTCCTGTGAGAATTCTCCCAAAGAGGAGAATCAACCCCTGGACCAGCAGATGAAGACTGCCCTGGAGATGGGAAGCTGAAGGAAGTTCATAGTGGGGTTTTGTCTGCACTGTTCCAAACTGTGCTCGAAGCATGAGGCCAAGCTTGTCCCCTCCCCTCCCCAGAGCATGCGCTGCACCTCCAGGGGAGAGAGCCTCAGGCAAGCCAGAAGGTAAGTCTGGCTGGGGTCTCCCAGCGCCAGCCTCCATACCCTCCCCCACACTCCCCAGATCCCATCTAGGCCTCGCTTGGGTTGCAGCTGGCCTTGTGGGGCAGGACAAAATGGCAGTGTGCGTGGGGGCTGGGTGTGGACAGGAAGAACCCAGAACGCTTTGTAAGCACATCTGGCTGCTCTGCAAGGAGAAGCTGCTGACAGACTGTTTGCCAATAAAGAAAGTCGCACGGCCTAATAGCAATCAGATGCTCTCCAACCCGTCTCTGTCTTGGCTCTCTACTTTTCGGGATGTACCTAAGCGGGTCCAGGCAGCCCCTCCCCTGAGTAACCCAAGACAAGCAGTCAGGGCTGCTTCCGTCAGCCAAGAGCCAAAAAGACTCTGTCCCGTCCATGAGGGTGAGGACTTTGGCACAAGGCATTCCCTTTGAATCCCTGGCTCGCACACTTCCTTCTATTGGCCTACTCCCTAATTAGCATATCGGTGGATGGAGCCAAAATCTCTGATGCCCAGAACTCATTGACAGCCCATTATCTCAAATGGTTCTCTCCCCAAGGTGACTCCTTGAAGGGAGTTTCAATCTTGCCTTTCTGCTCGCTGACTGAACGTGGGCCTGAGCAAAGACAAGTTA
Organism: Orientallactaga sibirica; assembly: GCA_036365145.1. Classification (NCBI taxonomy): domain Eukaryota; kingdom Metazoa; phylum Chordata; class Mammalia; order Rodentia; family Dipodidae; genus Orientallactaga; species Orientallactaga sibirica. The sequence goes on from JAEOAD010001365.1 coordinate 6,366,164, forward strand.
CCTACATGGCTGGGCTAGCATCCTGATAGCAGCCATGGAGCCCTGCCACACAAAGCGTGGATAAACAAGCCCGAAAAATCATTTAGCCACCTGCAAAACTGCACTAGAGGGGAGAGGAAGCTGCCCAAGATTCTTTGAAACCCTGATTTTTCACACATCCAAATTTTACCTATGGAACTGATCGATAACACAAGAGGGGAGTGGGGTGCCCTGGGTGCAGGGGGCAGCATAAGGCATGGGAGTTTTAGCCAGTCCACTCTTTCCCCCTACTTCTCCACTTCTCCTAAGGAGAAGCATGTCAGAAATTTCTAGAATTTCTCTGCGTCCATGTAAATCTATGCACTCGTGCACCAGCTCCAGCTTCCTGTGGAGCTGCCATGGAGCAATCAGGTGGAAATGTCTAAAACTAGGAGACTGGGGACCTTCTGTATGAAGGGAAGTCCTTGGACTCTCATCCGGCAGGCCTGCCTTCTGATTCTGGCCTGACACCTGCTGGTTAAGCACCCTTTACTTTCACATCTTGAACTTGAACCATGGTGTTCTTGTTTTCACATACGCTGATGTTACCCACCTCGCAACGTAGTACCCACTGAGACCCAAACCCCCCCAGCCTGGGACCTGCCTGATAGTCACTGGTAGTGCCCCTGTGGCGTTTTATTTTTGCAGAAGCCAAAGGAGAGAAGAAGGTGTGGGGTTAGTGTTCCGGCAGGCAGGATATCTGGGTGACCATCACACAGTTTCACAGGACATGGAGCAGAAGAGAAAGAAGGACGTTTGGGTGTTTTTCCCTGGATGCATTTTGCAAGGCTGCCACAAGACATCCTGTCCCTTCTATTATTAGGAGAGGAGCCCAGCCCAGGACGCAATCATCACAAACTGCTGTTTACAAATGCGGGGCGTTTGGTGAGACCTAAAATGCTCTTCCCCAAATGCATTCTCCCCCGCCCCCTTGGTTTTTAAACCCATGTGGATTCCAAGGGAAATTGAATCCATATGTTTCTGGTTCATTTACACTGAACTCATCAAAATGTAATTTTGCAACATCTAGTTGACGTCCAGGATGTCTTTAGAAGCCTCATTTTTATGCCTTTTTATAAGCCCCTCTCCCTTGGAGACAGGAAGTTGTGCTTTGCCAAGAGTGGACGGAATTCCAGCCAAGCAGGAGTTCTGCTTGGAAAACCCAGGAGGTCAGCCGGGCTTCTTATCTCCGTCCCATGGCTCCATCTTCATGCTCAGAGCAGGAAGATGTGAGAGGTGCCAGCAGGCAGGCGCCATGCCTTCCACCCTGGGCTGGGCGCAACCCTGGCTGATCACACAGCAGCTCAGCGTCTGTCCCCTCTCCTCCCTGACAGAACACATCGAAAATTAAAAAGGCTACTGGTTCCATCCTGGTGAAAGGAACTCTGAGGCTCAAGGGAGGAAAGAGAGAGACTTGCCCACGTCAATAGCAAAGCTGGGTAAACATGTCCCATGGATGGGAGCGTGCTTTGGACGTGGGAGGGATAATGGAGAGAAAGAGACGGGCCCTGACCAGCTTCACTTATCAGCGCACCGAGGGCTCTCAGTAGGTTAATGGTCATTTAAAAGTAAAATTTCCAGCAGCTAATAAGGCTGTGGTCACAGGCGACAGCTTACACACAAATACGAATGCAGGGAAGAGAGGGGTGCATCGGGGTCGTGCTTGTGGAGGCAGATAAGTGGGAAATTTGGATTCTGTCCTGAGTCGGGGACACTGTGGCACCCTCAAATACCTGCTTTAATTAATTAGAATACCTTCTCTGCTTCTCTCCTCAACAATTATGTAGGCAGAGAAAAATAGCATGTTTGCTAAGGGTTTGCAAAGGTCCTGGTGCATTTTACATTGGTCATCTGAGGGTAGTGACTGCCAGCTCACTGCCCACAGACATGCTGCATCTGCTAGGACGGTGGCCCTGATTCAGACAGAGTCACCTCGTGGCCCCTTCAGAAGACATTTCGAGGAAGACAGAGGCTCTCAGACCAGACAGATTTAAAATGACAAAGCCATTCCCAGCTTAGGTCACCCTGTCCCTTTCCCTCCAAGAATCACCAGAGCCGTGCACTATGCTTGTCCTCCAAAGCCAGCACTGGGTCTGGCACTCAGTAGTTTGTGGACCCGAAGGTCCTGAAAGTGCCAGGAGTGGACTGGTTCCATGAAATGTCAGCTACCACGCAGGTGGTCCTCCACAGCCAGTGGAGATGGCTGCCAAGGAAGGCTTTGTTTTCCCTGATGGATGGACAAGTTACCAGTCACTGCTAAGCAGCCATCTTGCCATCCATCATGAGGCATCAACTAGCCTGAGGACAAAACCCAGCTAGCCCTGGACGTGGTGGCACACATCTTTAATCCCAATACTCAGAAGGCAGAGGTAGGAAGATCACCATGAGTTCAAAGCCAGCCTGAGACTATGTAGTGAATTCCAGGTCATCCTGAGCTAGAGTGAGACCCTACCTTGCAAAACAAAACACAACAAACAAACAAAACACCCAATTCACTGGAGGAAGACAGAGTATAAAAGCAGACAGACAGAGAGTGCAAATGGCATGTCTTTAATTTATTTATCATCTGTTTATGTATTATAAAAGCGTTTTAGTTGTTTGTTGACTTTTTCTTATTACATATTATTTGTGCCTTACATCACCCTCTCTGATCCCTCCCAGCCCCGCTATATTCCGTCTTCTCATACCCACCAGTGGCTATGCCACTGTCATTAGTTGATTAGGGAGGGGTATGTCCTTTCAAGCCCTTCAAGTATAACACTCCTAGAATATTCACTGGCCCCGTCACGTGTAGGTCTTGTGCAGGTAACCATATCTGGTGTGAGCTCATGAGTTCAATGGACTCATCGCGTCCAGATGCCAGAGTGACACGGCCCTCCTTCCCATGCTCTGGCTCTTACATTCTTTCCATCTCATCCTCTTCAATGATGCTTGAACCCCGGAGGGGATGGTGTGTGTGTCTCATTTAGCACCTAGCGAGCATCACTCACTTAGACAAACACTTGACCAGTTATGTCAAGACAGCGGGCTCACTGATTAAGGTGTTTGCCTGTAAGGCCTAATGACCCAATTCAGTTCCCCAGGACCCACGTAAAGCCAGATGCACAAAGTGGTACATGCATGTAGAGTTTGTTTGCAGTGGCTGGAGGCCCTGACACACCTATTCTCTCTCTCCTTTCCCCCTCGCTCTCATTGCAAATAAATAAAAATACTTTTTTGATAGTCAAAAAAAAAAAAAAAAAAAAGCTTTTCTGACCAGTGCTGAGAGCAGAGCTGATCTGTGATTCAAAGATAAATATTTGAGTGGCTGGAAAGATGGCTCAGTAATTAAGGCACTTGCTTGTGAAGCCTGAGCACCCTGGTTCAATTCCCCAGGACCCACATAAGACAGATGCACAAGGTGGTGCATATGTCTGGAGTTCGTTTGCAGTGGCTGCAGGCCCTGGTGTGTCCATTCTCTCTCTGCCTCTCTCTCTCTCTCTCTCTCTCTCTCTCTCTCTCTAAAATATATTTTTAAAAGGATAGATATTTAAAAATCAGTTTGGCAACATGTCCATTTAGCAACACAGCACTAGCAGATTCTCTCTTAGGCACTACACTCTCCCCATCCGTGGGCTTTTGACCTGTTTTTCAGTACAAGGCGTGTATTCCCTCCTGTGGAACAAACTTCAAATCCCATCATAGAGCTGCTGGTTACTGCTGTTGCCTTCACACCACTATTACACCACACTGATGGGTCAGTATTGCAGAATGCAAGATTCCCTGCTGAGCGGCACTGCCGATGACTTTTCTCTGCTGGCAGCCTGCATAGCACACTTTCTACCTTCAAGCCAGCCAGCACAATGGAAGCTTCTGCCTCACTTCCAACTTGACTTCTCTATGTCCTTTACCCAACAGAGGTCTGACTTTTCTGTTCTGGAGGGGCATCCAGTTATTTTGGGATTCTTAAAATCATTCCTGAACAGCAACTCACTGGGAGGAATCCCATGCCCGGTTCTGATATTATTGTTTGATAGCCCATGGCTACTAGGAACAGCATTATTGATATATAAATATTGTTTACCAAATAGAAGATTATCTTACGGCTTTTCCATATCTTCTAGATTTTGGTGAACCCTTTCCCATCCACTCCCTTTCTTGCTCATCTCCTCATCCTTGTCCTTGTTTTCAACTCTTTCCAACTCCAGCATCCCCTCCCCACACATCCTGAATTCATAAAACTTGTGTTCCACTATCTTTGCTTCCCTTCAGAGCTCTCCCTGCTTCTTTGGCCTTTTTCTAACCTCTTGTCTCTGCAGGTATTCCAAATTGCACTCACAGGTCTGAAAGCTGGGATCCTCATATGACAGAAGGTATGCAAACATTTGTCTTTTGGGCCTGAGTTAGCTCATGCAATATAATTTTTTCCAGTTCTATCTGCTTGCCTGCACCTTTCATAATTTCTTTTCTCTTTATTTATTACAGCTGAATATAAAAGCCCACTGTGTATGTGTACTGCATCTTCATCATCCATTCACCAGGTGATGGACAGGCAGGCTGGTTCCATTTCCTAGCTATTGTGACTAGAGCAGCATTGAACATGGTTGTGCAATTATTTCCACAGTGTCTATAGAGATCTCAGGGTGCAAACCCAGACAAGGAACAGCTGAGTCATCTGGTCGACCTATTTTGAGCTCTTTGAGAATCCTCCACATTGACTTCCATGGTGGCTACATTCGTTGACACTCCCACTAGCAGTGAATAAGGGCACCCTTCCCCTTACATTCTCTTCACCATTTTTTTTCCTTGATGATCACCATGCTTGACTGGAGTGAGATGGAATCTCAGAGTGTTTTTTTTTTTTTTAATTTAATTTAATTTATTTATTTATTTATTTTTTGGAGAGAGACACAGAGAGACAGACAGACAGGGAGAGGGAGACAGATAGAGAATGGGCGTGCCAGCAGTCTCTCAGCTGCTGTGAACAAACTCCAGATGTGTGCGCCCCCTTGTGGGCAAGTGCGGCATTGTGCCCTTGTGTCACTTTGCATCTGGTTAAACATGGGACCTGGAGATTGGAACCCGGTTCTTAGGCTTAGCAGGCAGGCACCTTAACCGCTAAGCCATCTCTCCAGCCCTCTCAGAGTGGTTTTAATTTGCATCTCCCTAATGGCTAGGGATGTCAAACACATCTAAAACTATTTATTGATAATTCGTATTTCTCCTTTGGGACCTCTCTGTGCAGTTCCATACCCAACTTTTGGATGGGTTGCTTCATTTTCTTATTGTTTACTTTTTGGAGTTCTTAGTATAGTCTAGATATTAACCCCTTATCAGATGTATAGGTGGCGAAGATTTTCTCCCATTCTATAGGCTGCATCTTAACTTACCTGACATTTTTCTTTGCGGTATAAAGATGTTTTCGTTTCATGAAGACCCCTTTGGGCATTGTTTGCCTTATGCCTTATTTCCTAGGCAACCGGGGTCTTGTTTACAAAGTCCTTCCCTATACCTGTATCTTAAAGTGTGTGTTCGAGTCTTGTTTAGCTGTGTCAGGGTTTTAGGTCTTAAGTTGAAGTTCTTGATCCATTTGGAACTGACTTTTGTACTGGGTGAGAGATAAAGATCTAGTTTTCTTCTGCATGCAAATATCCAGTTTTCCCAGCACCATTTGTTGAAGATGCTTCTTTCTCTCCAGTGACTACTTTTGGCCTCTGGGTCAAAATCCACGGGACTGTAGCTACATGAACTTATACATGGATCTTCTATCCGATTCCATTGACCTACATATCAGCAGGACCATGCTATTTTTTATTGCTATGGCTCTGTAGTATAACTGGGAATCAGGTTTTTCTTCTTCCATATGAATTTTAGGGTTACTTTTGTATATTTCTATGAAGAATGATACTGGAATTTTGATTGGAACTGCATTAAATCTGTATATTGCTTTTGGTAGGATGATAATTTTCACACTATGAATTCTTCCAGTCCGTGAACATGGAAGATCTTTCCATCTTTTGGCTTCTTTCTCCATTTCCTTGGGCAGCATTTTAAAGTTTTCATTTGAGAGGTCTTTCTTTTCCTCATTAGGGATATTTCGGTGTATTTCACTTTTGCGGATATTCTGAACGAGACGATTTCCCTGATTTCTCTCTCAGTGTGTTTCCCATTGGTATATAAAAAGACTACTGATTTTTGTGCGTTAATTTTGTATCCTTCCACTTTGCTGAAAGTGTTTATCAGATCCAGGAGTGTTCTGCACATGGCATCCTTGACACACAGATGTGTCTGTAACTAGCGTGATTGCTAAATGAGCAAAAGCCCCTGCGTCTCCAAACCCATTGTTCAGTTTTCGATCCCTTGCAAACCATTCTTCACTTGTGCTACCTTCAGAGAAATAGAATCTAGATTCTGCAGGAAGCTCAAGCAGAAATTGGTTATTTATTTAAATCACTTGCTTGGTTGTTTGAGTTTTTGTTGTTGTTGTTGTTGGGGGTGTTGTTTGTTTGAGACAAATTTTTGCTATGCTGCCCAGGCTGGCCTTAAATTTGAGACAGAAGTTATTGAAAGCAAAGATCCAAGTCAGTTTGCCTTGTGAACTTTTTTTATAAGCAAACAGTGAGGCCATGTCATCCCAGGAGCAGTTTTGCAGACAGAGGAAAGGGCCTGGGGAAGCCATGTGGGCCAGCACATGTGATCTGAGCACAGGGAGAAGGGACCAAGAACGGGTATGGTCCCAGCACAGCCCAGGAATCTGACCTCTGAATACTGCAGCAAGAGGCTTCCGTCCCATCCCTATACACCACAATATGATGCTGCACCCGGAAGCTTTAAGGGCTCTGAACACAACTCCATTGGACAGGGACATTCTTGGGTGATGTTCCCTCTCACGGAGCCTCAGATAGCTGATTCCCAACATAGAAGTTACACCGTAGTAACTGTCCATACGCCATACACACCAGGGATCGAAGCCAGCTCCCCCCCCCCCCGTCTTGGCCATGTCACGTGGATAACTGACAGAAGTTGGCTGTAGCCAGCATGGGTGAGTGTAGACAAAGGCAGGACTAAGAGTGACGGGCTTTGTGACTGCAAACAGGCTAATCAATCCCAAACTGCTATGACAGCATGGGGTGGGCACACGGGTGCAGTCTGCAGACGGCAGACATCCGCAGGGCAAGTGGGCGTGACAGAGATCAACACCCTTATGAAGAAATTTGCACCCAAAACATGATGAGACATATGACACTCTGGGTTACCCCAGATGGGGACAAAAGATGAGCCCTCAATGTGGATGAGATCTGGCATCTTCACCAGGAATCTCCCTGCACCCATATTTTTTCTTCTCCTCTCTCTCTCTCTCTCTCTGTCTCAATCTCTCTCCTCCCTCCCTCCCTCCCTCCCTCCCTCCCTCCCTCCCTCCTTCCCTCCTTCCCTCCCTCCCTCCCTCCCACAGGTATCTTGGAGGTGAACTGGCATCTAACAGAACCAAGGGTTCTTGCTTCCTCCTTTTCAGAAGGCCTAGTTCCTCAAAGCCCTTTGGTCCTCCACAAGTGCCCAGTGCATCCTGCTAACCCTCATAATCCATTGGCACTCCCTCCTGTACAAGTCACTTTATATCACGGAGACAAAACGCTTGACATAGACACCTTAGGGGGGAGGAGGTTTGCTTTGGCTCACAGTTCTAGTCCCTCATGGTGGGGCAGAGGTCACAGCTAGAGCAGCTGGGCCAGAGGTGGTGGGAACTTGCAGTGTAGCTCATTCACATTTTGGAGGTTAGGAAAAAGGGCCACGTGGAAGTGGAGCCCGGCTGTCAGCCTCAAGGGCCTGCTCCCAAGGCCTTATCTCAACCAGCCTGACTCTATCTCCTCCAAGGTCTATCATCTCACCAAACTCTACCCCCAACTGGGGACCAAGCGTCCAGTACATGAGCATGTGTAAGACCATCCATGTGCAAACCACGCTGCCTCCACACCTGAAGGAGAGCGCTAGCTGCACTCACCTGGGAAAGCTCCCTACAGAGTTACTCAGGGAACAGCGAAGGCAGAAAGGCATCCTAAGGACGCATGCCAAGCAGCCGGGCGTGCTCCTCCACTGGCACTTGGGGGTCTCAGGTCTGTAGAAAGCATGTGAGTTCTGTTGAACTCTGACCTTTATTCGCACAAGAAATGGGAACTGGGTCCCCAGAGGAAGAAAACAAAATGGTCCCTGGAGCCCCTCTTGCCCCTCTTCCAGCAACATGCTTATTTCTAGATATCTGGTCCAGAGAGAATGGAATTAGCTCGATCGTCAATTCTCACGGACCGATGGGCTCAGCAAGGTGACTGCCTTTTCTGCCCACAAAGACAGTAATAGTCAGGAAGAGAGCAGAGGCCAACGTTATTTTGAATTAACAACTAATGGATAGGATTTCTATAGCTACTTTTTAATACCTGCACAATTGGAAGAAAATCAGACACAAGAGGAACTCAATCTTGTTTTTCATTAATATTCACTTTGTTAACACAGAACAGATGATTTCTGGGAGCTCTCCTTGCCCTTTTAATTCCTTCTCCTCTAATGTGGCAGAGACATCCTCCATTATTAAACTGATCAGCAGCTACGGTGGATCTTTGCTTGTAGATTTCTTCATTATTGCTTACAACAATGGGTTTGGGTTTTGTAAACTAGAAGGTAGCAGATGGGAGTGCTGAGGGTTGGGGGTTGGGGCAGGCGAGGTTTGAAAATCCACAACAACAACAAAATAGAGCTGTGCAGCAGGGCCAGAAAAACAGAATCAGATATTTCTTAAATATCTTCCAAGCAACTTTTCCTTGGACTGGCTTAACTCAACTTATTCCCAAAGCCACTTTAGACAGACCACTCACTTCACAATGTATTGTGTTTGCTAAACAAGACAAATATTATTGTTAAAAGATTTAAAACCTAGAGCTCTCCGAGGAAACTAAGTCCAGTTAAACAACTTGCTCCAAAATTGCCAGATTCAGGAATGAAGTGTTTAAGGTGTTGTAGTCACCCCCATGCTGCTGGGATGAACATCCAACCAGACATGATTTATGGAGGAAGTGATTTATTTCAGGTTGGCAGATCCAAAGGGAAGTGCCATCAATGGCAGAAGAAACTGGATCCCTTTCATAGATCCAAACAGAGAGAAATCACCAAACAGCCAGAACCACAAGCAAGCAGGAACAGCCAGAGCTCAAACTGCTCTCTGTACACCTTTGGGCTGGAATTCAGATCCACCTCTAAACACACCTCAGTGCTGGACTCTTAAATATGCCCCCAGTGATGCCACTCCCCCACCTCATAGCAGGAATCTGCTGGAAGGGGCTGAAGTTGCAAATGCAATTGCAATAAACACCTGAGTTTATGTGCTCATACATTCATACTACCACATTTAGACTACCACAGAAGGCATTGCAGTGATAAAAATGAAGGTGCCTAAGAAGAAACCATCATCCCCACTCCTGGTACAAGTTTTGGTCGCAGGCTGGGATGTGGCTCAGTGGATAAAGATGAGTACCAAGTTTGAATCTTCAAAACCTACATTAAAAAAAAATGAGCTGGGTGCAGTGCACACGCCTTGAATCCCAGCACTATGGAGACAGAGGTAGGAGGATCTCTGTGAATCTGAGGCTAACCTGGAGCTACAGGGTGAGTTCCAGATCAGCCTGGACTAGAATGTGACCCTACCTCAAAACAAAATAAACATATATAATGACATAGTAGCATGTATGGTTGTAATTCCTTACATGCCTACAGTAAGGCAGAAGAATCTCCCAGAAGCTCATGGGCCAGCTAGCCTGATGAATATAGTGGTAAAACTAGAGACCTTGCCTTAAACAAGATGAAAGGTTAAGGGCCAACACCCCAGGTTGTTCTGTGATTTCCACACACATGCTGTAGCTACCTATCCCTCACTCTGGGGAGAAATCAGTTCCATCTGCTACATAACATTTGATGCCAGGTTCAGTCCCATTCTATGGAAACCTGAAGCTGCACGACCCTAGCACAGGTAACTCCTCATCCCCCTTACTCTTCAAGAAAGCAGTTAAAATCTCTTGGCCTGATGAAGCAAAGAATCCAAGATCTGGCAAAACATAGTCATAGAGTTTTGTTTCACATTGCTCCTCAGCTCGGCTGACGTGCCTCTCCAGAGGTCCGCAAAAGTTCCAGGTTTCTTCTTGCCTTTCCCCCCTGCTTGCAGTGTGTTGAAATTACCTTCCTGTGACTGGGACAAAACACTTGACCACTGGCAGCTGATGGGAGTAAAGTATTTATTTTGGCTTACAGTCTCAAGGGGAAGTTCTATGATGACAGGGCAAAGATGATAGAGTAGAGGATGGATAGCACCTCTGCCACAGCAGGGAGAAAACAGTAGCATAAGAGTGAGCTACCTAACACTGGCAAGCGAAGGTAAGAAATCCTTGATCAAGTTCCACCCCCAGCAAATAATGCCTCCCCCAGCAAGGCTCCACTTCTGAAATTACCATCAGCTGGAGACCAAGCTTTCAAAACACATAAATTTATGGGGGACACTTGATTCAAACCACCACACGGTGTATCTTTTTAGTTCCCTGGTGCCAGTTCAGGCTGGTGAAAGAAATTCAATGAGTTTATATGACAATAACCACAGAGAATTTGGTGATGCACATGAAATGGAAAAAAAATCCAAGAATAACTGGCTTCTGGACTGGCCAAATCTTAAGGATTCAGTACATCCCCATCTCCTTGGCTGCAAGCTGTTTACTTTGATCTCCTTGGCTTTGTTCTCCAGAATCTTCTGTCCCATTATGGCAAAGATGACCAAGAGGACTGGCTGTCACTTGCTGGCTTATCAAAAGCAGGAAGGAAATGAAGCTCCCTTTTCATGATTGTTTCAAAATAAATGGCTCTGACTGGGTAGGACTGGGATGAGTGGACATCCCTGACCAATCTCTGATGTAAGGAAGACAAAATATATTGATTTTTAAAATATATTTTACTTATTTATTTACTGGAGAGGTTGAGAGAAAGAGGAAGATAAGGAGAGAATGGACAGTACAGGGCCTACAGCCACTGCGAGGGAACTCCAGAAACATGTGCGTCTGGCTTACATGGATACTAGGGAATCAGACCTGGGTCCTTAGGTTTGTAGACAATGACCTTAACCAATAAGCCATATTTTCAGCCCTATATTTAATTTTGAGTAGATATCAAAAGATGATCTGGCTAGCTATTATAGTGCTGGAAAGTATTATCCACACTGGCTGCTGGGAGAAAAATCATCAATAGCCTTACCTAGCAGTCCATTGTTGGGATCACAAGCTTGGTACTGAAAGCCCAGTCAGAGCCCATGATTGGGAAGATCGTATACCCCAGAAGGAAAGCCACCCCTGGTGTCTGGATAAATGGATATGTCTTGCTCACCAAATTTCCTTGTAAATATTTATATTTCTTCCCACCTTGAACATAGAAGCTTTTTTTTTTTTTTTTTCAGATGACGGTGACTATTGGAAAGACTTAAAGTTTATCAAAATCCAGAGACAGTAGAGAAAATCCTGTTTCTTCATACTTCCTTCTCTCTTACTCCAAACATTTAGCAATCTTGCCCTGTCAGACAATCTGCAGTGGCTGGCAAGCAGCTAAGCAATGAAGGAGGGAGACCTGTCTCTCTGACCAAAGACAACTCACAAAAACCTGAGGGTTCAACACGTGTTTCTCTCTATGGATCTTTCCACTCGCTCTTGGAGGTAACATAGTTGTAGGAAGTGAACAGTGGGGCAGAGAACTTAGTGACACACCTAGGAAGAAAAGTCTTCAGGAGCAAATGTTTGAGGAAGATGATGGAGAAGAGGGAGTTCATGAAAATGACCCTGCAAAGCTGTGTATGGACTCCTGGACTGGTATCCCAGCTATGTATGCACATGTCTAGTGACATGCAAAGACATGAGAACCTACGCTACAGAATAGATTGCTTCCCAGGTCCCACACAAGGCTAGGGCTGATGCATTTAGAGAACAGTTTTAAATAGCACTGTAAATGCCTTGAAAATTGAATTTAAATTGAAACCAGAAGTCATAGGCTGTGACTGAACCTAACTGGCTTTAATCCCACATGAAACAAAACAAATGAATAGATAAAACAATCAACATTCTTCAAAGGATTTTAAGAAAACCCAAACTCCTTTAGTATAATATTCAAAATGCCCAAATGCATTCCAAAATTACTTGACATATGAAGAATCTGGAAAAATCTCTACATCACTCAAGGGAAAAAAAAAGATCATGATGCGCCAACCCTAAAATCTGAAATGATATAATGTTGATCGAGACTAAAGCAGTTTTATGATTATATTCTAGGAAATAATGGAAAACACTCTTGAAATGAATGAAAGCTATAAAGTCTTAACATAGAAATACAAGGTGTAGAGAAGGATGAAATGAAAATTCTACAATGGAAAATAGCACTCTTAAAACTCACTGGATCAACTCAATATCAGAAAAGATATGTCAGATCACAAACATCAAACTTGAGAGGAGACCAGTAAAAACTACACAACATGAAGAACAGAGAAAATCATGAAAATTTTTCACAGAGCTTGAGAGGTCTGTGAGAGAATACCAAGTAATCACATATTTATATCATTAAAGTCCAGCAAGAAGAAAAGCAAGGTGATGCGTAGGTGTTATATATCTAGTTAATAAATATGGGGAGATATTGTTGAAAATTTCCTAAGTATGAGGAAAGATAAAAAGACAGCACACCCAAAGGAATCCATGTTAAGCTATATCAAATGGTTGAAAATTGAAAACAAAGAAAACTAGTAAAAGCCACCAAAAAAAGTTGGGCATGACAGCACATGCCTATAATCCTAGCACCTGGCATGTGGAGGCAGGACATCATCTTCAGCTATACAGTGAGCTTGAGGCCAGTCTCAGCTACATAAGACCTTGTCTCAAAAGAGGGAAGGAGGACTGGAGAGAAACAAATATATTCATTTAGCTGTATCAAGTATTACATGGACAAGAAGAATAAATTTTGGTTACCTATTGAAAGCATTGTGAATATAGTTGGCAATAATGTCTATTTCAAAATAGTTAAGATGGAGGACTTTAAATTTTCTCATCAAAAAGAAATGATAGGGGGCTAGAGAGATGGCTTAGCGGTTAGGGCACTTGCCTGCAAAGCCTAAGGACTGAGGTTCGATTCTCTAGGTCCCACATAAGCCAGATTCACATGGTGGCGATTACATGTGGAGTTCGTTTGCAATGGGTAAGGACCCTAGTCCACCCATTCTCACTCTCTGTCTCTCTCCCTCCCTATCTCTGTCTATAATAAATAAATAAAAATAAATCAGAAAAACATTTTATTAAAAAAGAAAGAAAGAAATGGGGGCCTGGAGAGATGGCTTAGTGGTTAAGCACTTGCCTGTGAAGCCTAAGGACCCCGGTTCAAGGCTCGATTCTCCAGGACCCACATAAGCCAGATGCACAAGGTGGCGTATGCATCTGCAGTTTGTTTGCAGTGGCTGGAGGCCTTTGTGCGCCCATTCTCTCTCTCTCTCTCTCTGCCTCTTTCTCTCTCTGTCTGTCTGTTGCTCTCAAATAAATAAATAAAAATTATCAAAAAATATTTTAAAAAGAAATGATAAATATTTTAGATCATGGACACACGAGTTGGTCTGAATTGATCATTCCATAATGAATGCCCATTGAAATATCACCCTGTACATCATAATCATGTACTGTACAATTTTAAACTAAAAATAAGTCTTTGAAAAATTAATAAAATGTTTGAAAAATAACCAAATATCCCAGAAATGTGTGATAAGTTTATTATAATAATTGTGAAAGATGCAGCAAACATATACAGTCTTAGATAAGAGGAGAAAAGGGAGAAAACGTGAATTTTTGAATCAAAAATGGCTGTAAAGTTCTCCAAATTAGTGATAGATGCCAATCAATCCACATTTTACTAAGACAAATAAATACCCAGACCATACTAGAACACATCACATCAAAACTGCAGAAAATCAGTGTCAAAGAGAGAACTTTCAAAGAAGTCAGGTGGGAAAAACAGCTTACCTGATGAGAGAAAATGATACCGAGTTCATAGACTTCAGAGATCATGCCAGCAAGGGGAGAGTGGAATGAAATAGTTGCAGTGTTGAAAGAAAATAGTCACCTGTCTAGATTCTATGTCCAGTGAAATTCTACTTCAAAAGTGAAGGAAGTGGACTTTCTGAAACACACAAGTGAGAGAATTTATCACCAATGGATCTGCTTTGCAAAAAAAAAAAAATTGAACTATTTAGTGGAAAATGATCAGAAACTCAGGTCTACATTTGAAGAATAAATAAAGAAAGGCAAAATAAAACACTTTCTTATCCTTCCTTCACTTGATCTAACAACTAGTACTTTTTTGAAAATAATGACAGCTGCAGTGAGTAGGGCTAATGGATTAGGAAAATAAATGATAACAAAGGATAAAAGAACAGAATGAGGAATATTTTGTTATAAGAAGCACTGATTATGAAACAATATAATGTTATTTGAAATTGGACTTGGATTTGTTATAAAAGTGCATTGCTAACCTTAGGGATGCCACTTAAAAACTTACAAAGACCTCAGTTTGGCCCTCAGAGAAGTTGGGACCAGGGGAGATGAGATATAAGAGAAGGCCAAAAAGCAGTAGGAGATAATTAACTGTACTAATAATCACTTTACTTATAGTCTAAATATACCAGCAAAAGACTGTAAATATAGATAAAAACAGATGCAAAAACAAAACACCTCAACTATATGCTGCCTACAAGAAACCTACTGTTAAATATAGAGTCACAACTAGATTAAGGGCAAAGGGACCTAGGAAGATATACCATGATGACACTAATGAACAGTTTAGGAGTAAAGGGACAAGGGGAGATATACCATGTTAACATTAATCAAAAATTTAAGAGTAAAGTGACGAGGGGAGCTATACCATGTTAACACTAATCAAAAGTTTAAGAGTAAAGGGACGAGGGGAGCTATACCATGTTAACACTAATCAAAAGATACTTGAGGGCTGGAGAGATTGCTTAGAAGTTAGGTCACTTACCTATGAAGCCTAAGAATTCATGTTCAAATCTCCAGGTCTCACATAAGCCAGTCACGCAGAATCACACAAGCGGCACACATGTCTGGAGGTCATTTGCAGTGGCTGAAGGCCCTGGAGTACCCATTCTCTCTCTCTCTCTCTCTCTTTCTGAAAAAAAAAAAAAAAAAGTTGGAGTAGCTATAAATTTTAGGTGAAGCCAACTTCAGAGCAAAAACAAAAATAAAAAAGTTGGTCATTCATAGAGAGGGACATTGCCCCCATGACAGAGTAATCCAAGAAGACAATACCGTCCCTAAGGAGTATGCACCAAAAGCCAGATATGTGATATGGTAGATGGGACTGGAGAGATAGATCAGCAATAAAGGCACTTGCAGGCATGCAAAGCCTGACAGCCTGGATTGATTCCCCAGTACCCATGTACAGTCAAATGCACCAAGTGGCATATGCATCCAGAGTTCGTATTTGTAGCAGCAAGAAACCCTACTGTGCCCATTCTCCCTCTTTCTCTTTCCTTGCAAATTAATAAATTTGTAAAAGGTATGTGTTGCAGTCAGGTTCGCATTACTCGCAGAAATCACCCATGCAAGAGCAGCTTTTGGGGAAAAAAAGGATTTATTTTGGCTTACAGACTCGAGGGGAAGCTCTGTGATGGCAGGGGGAAACGATGGCATGAGCAGAGAGTGGACATCACCCCCTGGCCAACATCAGGTGGACAACAGGAATAGGAGAGTGTGCCAAACACTGGCATGGGAAAAGTGGCTGTAACACACATAAGCCACCCCCAGCAACACACTGCCTCCAGGAGGGTTTAATTTCCAGTTGCCATCAGCTGGGGAACCTAGCATCCAGAACACCTAAGTTTATGGGGGAACACCTGAATCAAACCACCACAGTACGTAAGACAAAAATGAGTAAAATGGCAAGGAGAAACAGACAAATCCACTATTATAAGTAAAGAACTCAGTATCTTTTTTTCCAGTATTTGACAGATGCCGCAGGCAGAAAGTCAGTAAGGATATGGGTGAACTGACATCACCACTTTTCCAGACTTCACTCAACACTGACAGAATGAACGCATGCTTTT
Source organism: Orientallactaga sibirica (assembly GCA_036365145.1). Lineage (NCBI taxonomy): Eukaryota > Metazoa > Chordata > Mammalia > Rodentia > Dipodidae > Orientallactaga > Orientallactaga sibirica. Next base: position 6,382,323 of record JAEOAD010001365.1, read on the forward strand.
TCTAAACTCACAGGGAATACTGATCATGATGAAACACATTTTGGGGGGCATGAACCCACACCTTCAAAACTTCAAAGCAACACAAAGCATGGATCAAAAGAAAACTAAACTTGACATCATAAAAACAAAAGTAGCTTAAAATCCCCAAATATTTGGAGATTAAGCATGCTCTTAAATAATAAATGAGCTGAAGTCTGAAGGGAAAACTTAAAATTGTTTGAACTAAAGGAAAAAGGAATTTGGCTTAGTAAGTGTATGTGCTACAGGGAGAGCAGTGAATAGAGGTCAATTTGTAGCATTTACTGCATAGGCTAGAATGGAATATTGAGAATCATTAACTAGACTTCCACTATATGGAATGAGGAAAGAAGGAGGAGCAAACTAAATGCAATGTAAAGAGAGGGATAATAAACATTAAAAAGGAGGGCTGGAGAGATGGCTTAGTGGTTAAGATGCTTGCCTGCCAAGTTTATGGACCCGGGTTCCATTCCTCAGGACCCACATAAGCCAGATACACAAGGTGGCTCATGAATCTGGAGTTCATGTGCAATGGCTAGAAGCCCTAGGGCACCCATTCTCTGTCACTCAATTTGCCTCTTTCTCTCTTTCTTAAATAAATAAATATTTTAAAAAATCAAAAATAGAAATCGATTAAATGAAATCATGAAAATTTTAGAGAAAAATCGATGACTCTAAAAGCTAGTTTTTAAACAAAATCAATATAATTGAAAAATTCATAGTCCAGTGAACCAAGAAATAGAGAAGAAATCACCACTATCAGAAATGGAAGAGAACCTTGCCTTGACCTCATGGACATTAAAACGATGATGAGGACTTACTATGAATAATTTTATACCCACATTTTGATAGTTTAGACATATTGACCAATTCCACTGGACATGATGGCACAAAACTTTAATTCCAGTACCTGGAGGCTGAAAGAAGAGTAGAGTAAGTTTGAAGCTAGCCAAGTGTCACACAAAAACTGATTCCCTTAAAAGATGTGTCTGCTAAAACTTACACAAAGAGGGGAAAGATAATTTCAACAGGCCTCTATTTATTTAGAGGAAATAAATCAGTAAACATCAGCTTACAAAACAACTTCTAGAGTAAGGCAAGATCTCAAAAATTAACAGAAGAAAAGAATGGTAAAATATAGACTAATATAGATGCAAAACTTCCATAATAAAATATCAGCAAATTGAGGACTGGAGAGATGGCTTAGCAGTTAAGCATTTGCAGTGGCCAGACACCCTGGCATGCCCATTCCCCCTACTGCCCCCCCCCGCCTCCCCATGCTGTAATAACTAAGTTAAAAATTAAAAAAAAAACATTTTAATCAGCAAATTGAGTCAAACAATATATGAAAAGAATTACATGTTATGACCAAGTGGATTTATATTCTTTAAATATATATTTAAAATATATAATATGTTAGGTATATATATTATATATATATATGGTATCCAGTTTGTGTGGGTGGCTTGGGAATTGAACTTGAGCTGGTAGGCTTTGCAAGCAAGTGCCATCAACCATTAAGCCATCTTCCTGGACCCCTAAATGGCATTCACTATAATTGCTTCAATGTTTACTAATAAATTAACATAACATTATCTAACAAGTACAGAAAAAGCATTTGATAAATTCCAATTCCTATTTATGCAAAAAAATGAAAACTAGGAATAGAGGGGATTTTTCTCAACCAGGTAAATAATTTTTACAAAAACCCTGCAACTGACATAGTTACAAGTAGAAACTAGGTCCCTTCTCCCTATATGAGAACCATGGTAAGGATCCCTCTCTCAGTCCTCTGAGCATCACACTGGATGTCCTAGTTACTCCACTAAGGCAAGAAAATGCAAGGATGAACAATAGGAATTTGAAATTTAAAAACAAAATCTTGTGTAAATTAGCACCAAAAATTGAAATACACAGGTATAATTGCAACAAAGTGTGAGTAATAACTCTACCAAAATACAAAAAAAAAAAAAAAAAAAACTGACTGAAAAAAAAATCACCATTAGGATAGTGGCTCTTCGTAATTTGATCTACAGATTAAATAAAATCCCAATCAAAATTCCAAGAAGGGGCATAGGAAGATGGCTTAGTGGTTAAGGCACTTGCCTGCAAAGCCCAAGGACCCAGGTTCAATTCCCCAGGACCCATGTAAGCCAGACACACAGCACAAGGTGGTACATGTGTCTAGAGTTTGTTTGCAGACTGGAGGTCCTGGCACATCCATTCTATCTGCTTCTTTCTCCATCTTTCTCTCCAATAAATAAATAAAATATTTTTTTAAAAAATCGCAGAAAGTTAAAATTTGTGTAGAAAACAAAGACCCAAGGAACCAAAAATTACAATATCAAGGAACAGAGTGAAAAGACTGGCATTTCCCTGCTGTCCACGTACTGTGCAACACTGTGTAAGCAAGACCATGGAACACACGGCAAACAAACAGAGCAACAGAGCAGAATAGACTGACACAAACCACAGCCGTGTATTTGTCCTTGAGAAAGAAACACAGTAACACTTGGAGGAAAAGGTTTAGTCTTTCCGATAAATTATCAAATTGTGCACTAACAAATCAATGTCCATGCGCCAAGGGAAAGAAAGGGGAAGAAAGCAAAGAAAGAGAATGGGTCAGTACTAAGCTGACACCTTTCACAGAATTAAATGAGAGTCAGAGCCCTAAATGTAAAACTGCAGAACTACAAAACTTCTAAAAGGGACGGACGAAGTGACCTTGGGCTTAGCAATGAAAAAATAATAATAATTTGGACTTTATTCAGATTGAAAGCTTAGGATGGAGAGATGACCCAGCGGTTAAGAGCAGTTTCTTTTTTAAAATACATTTTTTTTTTTATTTTAGAGAGAGTAAGAGAGAGAGAGACAGAGAGAGAATTGGTGTGCTAGAGCCTCAGCCACTGCAATTGAACTCCAGATGCTTGTGCCACCTAGTGGGCATGTGTGATCTTGCACTTAACCTCACCTTTGCATCTGGCTTAAGTGGGATCTGGAGAGTCAAACATAAGTCATCTCTCCAGCCCTTAAGAGCACTTTCTGCACCAGCGTGATGGCCAGGAGACCTGAGAGCGCAGAGCTGGATTCTCCAGAAGCCATTATGGAACTTCAGCGGGGTCTGTAAGTTTCAAGTAAATCCCGTTTCTCCCATAAAATGTACCTGGTTGGAAGGACCATCCCAGCCGTGTGAGGCTGTCAGCGACCTCAGATGTGTGGGAAGCAGAGATGAGAATCGAGAACCTCGGGGCTTGTTAAATTACCAAAGTGCCAAAATCAATGAAGACTCCATCTCAAAGAAACAAGTGGACGAGCAATGGCGGGGTCACTCAACTTTCTCTCACCTCTATGTGAGCACAGGGGATCTCTGTACACACACATGCATATACTGCATAAACACACCTACTAAACACATGTACCTACAAAACAAATAAGGTTAAAATTTCTCTATTAAAGATACCATTGGGGGCTGGAGAGATGGCTTAGCAGTTAAGGCACTTGCCTTCAAAGCCAAAGGACCCAGGTTCAGTTCCCCAGAATCCACGTAAGCAAGATGCATAAAGGGGCACATGTATCTGGAGTTTGTTTGCAGTGTCTGAAAACCCTGGCTTGCCCATTCTCTCCCCCACCTACCTTCCCCCCCCCCCGTGTCTCTCTCTCCTCCATCTTCCTCTCTCTCAAATAAATAAATAAAAATAGAAATTTTAAAAAGATGCCATTGGGAGAGTGAAAAGGCAAACAACAGATTGAAGGAAAATATTTTCAAGACAGATATCTGATATTTGTACATCCAAAATATACAAAGGAGCTTTATGATTCCACAACAACAAAAATACCTTGATTCAAAAGTAAACAAGTGGGAATGGAGAGACGGATTCAGCAGTTAAGGCACTTGCCTGCAAAACCTAACTACCAGGATTTAATTCCCCAAATACACAAGGTGGCGCATGCATCTAGAACTCCTTTGCAGTGGCTAGTCTGTGGTGTGCCTCTCTCTACAGATAGATAGATAGATGATAGATAGATAGATAGATAGATAGATAGATAGATAGATAGATAGATAGATATGATAGATAGATAGATGATATCTGCCTCTTTTTCTCTCAAATGAATAAATTATATGTATATAGAGATATATATAAAAATGATCCAAATAGATACTACCTAACTGAAGATGTGCAGACAACAAGGAAGCATGTGAAAACAAAATGCTTGCCCTCCTGTGCCCCTAGGGAACTGCAAATTAGAACCATAAAGGAAGCGCCACCTCCTGCCTCTCAGAAGGCTACAACTCAAAGCTCTGACACCACCAGATGCTGGTGAGGACAAAAGGATTACCAGAAGTCTCATTCATTGCTGCCGGGAACTCAGAGTGGTCCAGCCACTTCAGAAGATAATTTGGCAATCTCACAAGTATCACCTTTCCCGTATGACCAAGTAACCATACACCTAGATATTTAGCTAGGTGAGCAGAAAAAACACGCACACCAACATGTGCACGGGATATTTCCAGCAGCTTTATTCTTAATTGAGAAAAAAAAAAAAAAAAAAAAAACCTGAAAGGGATAGCAGACAAGGAGATAGGATTCAGGGAATTACCAAGTCCTAAAACAATACATGAATCTTGAATGTGTATTTCTCAGCGAAGAGAGTTCAGACCTTATGATTCCAACGATGTGAGAGATAGAAAAAGGAAAAGCCTACAGGGATTGCAAGATCATGACTGAGCCCTGATTCCCTCAGAGGATCAGCAGGTGGGACAGTCTCAGAGCAGTGACTGCTATACATGGTACTGTCATGGTGTGGGGTAACACATGACATTACACACTGGCAAGTCCCAAGAACTTCACAATACACAGACCATGGGCTTTATGCAACCATCAGTAGTATAAGTATTGGTTTGTTAGTCCAAAACAGTGTGTGCGATACACATGCAAGACATTAATAATAGAGAAAACCTAATGAAATGCGGACTTTAGTTTCTGTTCAGGTTTTCTGCAAGTCTAAAACTTTTTTTAAAATGTTTTTATTTATTTATTTGTTGAGAAATGTAGACAGATAAGAGTGTGAGTGTGGGTCTATCAGGGGCTTTGATAGTTTGAATGGATGTCCCCAGCAGATTCAGTTTTATTAAAGCGTCTTGCATTTCCTGCTGCCCCACTGGAGGAGGAGTCACTGTGGGCAGATCCTAGGGTTCAGCCCTAAGGTGTGTTTGGGAGCAGATCTGATTTCCAGCTAAACATTTTCAGAGTGCTTGAGCTCTGCCTGGGCTTCCTGGAGTGTGCTTGCTTTGTGGTGCTAGTGGTGGTTTCTCTCTCTTTCTCTCTCTCCCTCTCTCTCTGTCTCTGCATGGGCCTGTGAAAGGGGGCCAGCTTCTTCTGTCATTATGGACCTTCCCTGGATCGATAAGGTTCAAATAAATTATGTCCCTCCTATACCTTGATTCAAAAGTAAACAAGTGGGAATGGAGAGACGGATTCAGCAGTTAAGGCACTTGCCTGCAAAACCTAACTACCAGGATTTAATTCCCCAAATACACAAGGTGGCGCATGCATCTAGAACTCCTTTGCAGTGGCTAGTCTGTGGTGTGCTCTCTCTACAGATAGATAGATAGATAGATAGATAGATAGATAGATAGATAGATAGATAGATAGATAGATAGATAGATGATAGATAGATAGATGATATCTGCCTCTTTTTCTCTCAAATGAATAAATTATATGTATATAGAGATATATATAAAAATGATCCAAATAGATACTACCTAACTGAAGATGTGCAGACAACAAGGAAGCATGTGAAAACAAAATGCTTGCCCTCCTGTGCCCCTAGGGAACTGCAAATTAGAACCATAAAGGAAGCGCCACCTCCTGCCTCTCAGAAGGCTACAACTCAAAGCTCTGACACCACCAGATGCTGGTGAGGACAAAAGGATTACCAGAAGTCTCATTCATTGCTGCCGGGAACTCAGAGTGGTCCAGCCACTTCAGAAGATAATTTGGCAATCTCACAAGTATCACCTTTCCCGTATGACCAAGTAACCATACACCTAGATATTTAGCTAGGTGAGCAGAAAACACGCACACCAACATGTGCACGGGATATTTCCAGCAGCTTTATTCTTAATTGAGAAAAAAAAAAAAAAAAACCTGAAAGGGATAGCAGACAAGGAGATAGGATTCAGGGAATTACCAAGTCCTAAAACAATACATGAATCTTGAATGTGTATTTCTCAGCGAAGAGAGTTCAGACCTTATGATTCCAACGATGTGAGAGATAGAAAAAGGAAAAGCCTACAGGGATTGCAAGATCATGACTGAGCCCTGATTCCCTCAGAGGATCAGCAGGTGGGACAGTCTCAGAGCAGTGACTGCTATACATGGTACTGTCATGGTGTGGGGTAACACATGACATTACACACTGGCAAGTCCCAAGAACTTCACAATACACAGACCATGGGCTTTATGCAACCATCAGTAGTATAAGTATTGGTTTGTTAGTCCAAAACAGTGTGTGCGATACACATGCAAGACATTAATAATAGAGAAAACCTAATGAAATGCGGACTTTAGTTTCTGTTCAGGTTTTCTGCAAGTCTAAAACTTTTTTTAAAATGTTTTTATTTATTTATTTGTTGAGAAATGTAGACAGATAAGAGTGTGAGTGTGGGTCTATCAGGGGCTTTGATAGTTTGAATGGATGTCCCCAGCAGATTCAGTTTTATTAAAGCGTCTTGCATTTCCTGCTGCCCCACTGGAGGAGGAGTCACTGTGGGCAGATCCTAGGGTTCAGCCCTAAGGTGTGTTTGGGAGCAGATCTGATTTCCAGCTAAACATTTTCAGAGTGCTTGAGCTCTGCCTGGGCTTCCTGGAGTGTGCTTGCTTTGTGGTGCTAGTGGTGGTTTCTCTCTCTTTCTCTCTCTCCCTCTCTCTCTCTGTCTCTGCATGGGCCTGTGAAAGGGGGCCAGCTTCTTCTGTCATTATGGACCTTCCCCTGGATCGATAAGGTTCAAATAAATTATGTCCCTCCTATAAACTGTGCCTGGCTCAGAAGTTCATCCCAGCGTCGTGAAGCTGACAACACGACCACTGCAAAGAAACTCCAGACTCACGTTCCACTTTGTGCATCTGGCTTTGCGTAGGTCCTGGAGAATCAAACCAGGACTGCCAGGCTTCGCAAGCAATGACTTTAACTGCTGAGCCATCTCTTGGGCCCCTAAAATTTCTTTTCCTATGTATTAAAACCCCCATGAGTGGGCTGGAGGGATGGCTTAGAGGTCAAGGCGCTTGCCTACAAAGCCAAAGGACCTAGGTTCAATTCTCCAGGACTGACGTAAGCCAGATGCACAAGGTGGCTCATGCGTCTGGAGTTCATTTGCAGAGGCTGAAGGCCCTGGTGTGCCCATTCTGTCTCTCTCTCAAATTAATAAAATAAATAAATAAGATTTTTAAAAAACATGAGTGAAAAGTGAAATCTTTACAAAATTTAGGAAATATTTTCAAGTGAACTTAAATTTAAAAAAATGGAGGAAATCTATGGGATTTAAAGTTTACCTTAGGAAAAACAGAAAGATCTCAAATTGGCAGTCGAAGCTTCCACATGAAGAAAGTACAGAAGGAGATGAGAGGAGCGAGAAGACCATCCGCTGCTCACCGGAAGCCAGAGCTGCAGCATCCTTGCCTGGGGTTCTTCTTCCTGGCTTCTGAGACCCTTTGCTGCATTGCGATCTCTTCCACGTGTTCACATCTGTTCTCAAGGCGTGGGGAGTGGACTGTCTTCCAGGTGCACCCCGTGATAGACAAGCAAGTGGAGACCAGCGCTTCCCCATCAGCTCCTGGCTGGCCTCCTGGGCTGCTCTGTTACTTTCTGTAACGTACAAGGTCTCTCTGATGCTTGGCCTCTCTCGTTTTCTAAACAAGGAAAACAAACCCAAAACCTTCCTCGCAGAGCCACTGTGAAAATGTAAAATGTAAGTAGGCTGCCTTTCTTTTTTTTTTTTTTTTTCGAGGTAGGGTCTCACTCTACCCCAGGCTGACCTGGAATTCACTCTGTATTCTCAGGGTGGCCTTGAACTCTCAGCGATCCTCCTACCTCTGCCTCCTCCCGAGTGCTGGGATTAAAGGCGTGCACCGCCACACCCGGCTTCAGGCTGCCTTTCTTTATTGGGTTGTTATTTAAAGACAATGAACAGAAGCAAAATTAAAGCTAATGCCTAAGCACAGAGAGAGAAGAAAGATAGCCTCAGAGAGGCCTGGCCCCAACTAGGTGACACCACCTAAAGCAGATTGGGCTAGAAAGAGGTCCAGTGGACCCCAGACACAGCACCCAGAGTCCAGAGGCCCTGGACACTCAGGCACCCAAGAGGAAGTCTCTGCAGGGTGATACTCTGAACCTCAGATTCCTTATTTCCATTTCTTTCCTCATTTACAAGACAAATAATTTTAAGATGTAACTAAAATTATTTTACAATCTTTTAATCACTAGAAATTGTGTATAATTATTTTACCTCCACTCCAGTGCCAAGAACGGCTGTGAATTACTTGGCTTCTCAAAGTGCAGGAAGAAAATGCTTCACTTTTGCATTAATTAAGGACTTTTTTTTTCCACCATTCCTGTCCATTAGCTTCCACCACGCTACGGCTATGAATGGTCATTACGACAGACAGAAATAGGAACATAAATTTCCTGCTAATGAAAATGTCAGTAGGAGATGCCGTCTATCTCAGAAGGTTCTGATATGCAGAGAGGTGTTTTATTTTATTTTATTTTTTATTCTGTCTTGTACCTTTTCCCAGTTTCTAGGAGACCCGCCTGGAAGGGTGATTGTCTTTTATTTATAGATAGCTGGGACACGTCCTTTACAATAGATTGAGGACTGTACTCAGATCTCTAGTAAATATTCCATTGATTTTTAAAATTGCTCCCTTTCTTATCAGGCCTCACAGGGTCTCGGCCTGGGAACTCTCACTGACCTTCTCCCCTCCTTATGAGGCCCGTTGGCTTGAGATTGGAGCAGCCGTGCTTCTATTTACGAGGGGAGCATGACCATCCATCAGTGGACAGGGTGTCCACTGTGCTCTTCCCCCGGGACCGGAAGTTCACTTGAAGGCTTGTTCAGAAACACAACTGCTCTGCCCTGAGTTGGAGGAGAATTGAGTGGGGTGGTGTTCAACACTTGTGCTGGTCTCCCTAGTGTCTGACTTTGCTGGGGACTTGGACAGGTGACAGAGCCCTGAGTCCTCATATCCACACAACTCCAGAGCAGGGTTTTGCCCCCTTTGGGAGAAAGACATTTCTTCTCCATGCTAGAGACTCCAGTGGAAGCTGCTGAAGCAATGTGACCCTTCCTGTAATCAACTCAAAGACCATCGAAGACCACAAGGATGCCCACTTTGGAAAATACCAGCTTACCTATTATGAGGAGAAAATGGAGTCCCGCGTAATTTTTCCAGTACTTGGACTTGAACCCAAGACTCTGTGTGCGCTAGGCAAGCACTCTACTGCTAAGCTACATTCCCCAGCCCTATTTTTATTTTTATTTTGAGCTAGGATCTCAATAAGTTGCCCATGCTAGCCTTGAACTCACTCTGCAGCTCAGGCAGGCCACTTGCAATCCTACTGCCTCAGTTTCCTAAATTTCTGAAATTTCAGGTATTCACCACCTCTCATACAGCTCAGGAGGTACTTTTTAATAACTAAGAGCTTTTGAAAACTGCATGTATGCTATTTCTCTGCCGGGGTATATGCTTGACACGGAGACATCTTTGACCTTTGCGGCTGCTCTCACACATACGTTCTAGAGCATTCAGGGCTGTCTGCACATAGTAGCCTTCAACACCAGGAGCTCCCTCCAGGTCTGACATCCACGGGACTGGCCCACTGCACAATCATGGTGAACAGTCAGCATGTACCCAGTAAAGCTTGCTGCTGAGAAGTGGGGCTAAGAGACAAACAGATTACTCGTTAAGCATTCTCTACCACAATTGAGCTGGTCTGGCTGTCAAAAGAATTCCAAAAATATCTATTCTCCAGAAAACTTCCAGAAAGGTTGTGTTGGATGACTATTTTAGAAAAAAAAATTAAACATGCTAAAATAAATACCTCAAGCCACCATTTGGATTCAGTTCAAGTAAAAATGAATGGGTGAAATCAATTTCCAAGATCAGGAGTACTTTGGTCCCAGTGACCACCCGTAGTTACTACTTCTACTCCATCTCACAAATCACACAGGAAGCAGGAATGACCTAAAGTTGAACCACAAGACCGTAGAACCTGTCAACCTTTCAGTCAACGTATGTTGGATGAGGAGCTGTGGTAGTCATCAAGACCCTCCCTCTATAGTTGAGGTAGTTAAGGGTGGGGATTAACCGGAAGACAATAAGAAATACTAGTGAGAATGCATCAAACGAGAAAACCCAGAGCCACATACAGACACAGACCAAAGACAGAGATGGAGGAGTGGGCAGGCAGCTTGTGCCAGCCCCGGCAGCTGGCTGACGGCATAATGGGAAGGCTCCTATATTACTTGTGGACCTTGGTGATGTCTATATCCAAAGGGGGCTTTTCTGGATGTACACAAGCTCCATGCTTGAATTAATACTGATCACAACAGTAAACTGATGGGGTAAATACCTGGGCAGGGCTTGCAAGTAGTTGTCGCAAGTAGCCACAGGCAACTTTCGTGACTGAAATAAGTTAACCTAAAACAAAAGCTCCTCTGGGGCTGGAGAGATGGCTTAGTGGTTAAGGCAGTTGCCTGAGAAGCCTAAGGACCCATGTTCAACTCTCCAGATCCCACATAAGCCAGATGCACAAGATGACGCAAGTGCACGGTCACACGTGCCCACTAGATGGCGCATGCGTCTGGAATTCAATTGCAGTGGCCGGAAGCCCTGGCAAGGCAATTCTCTCTCTCTCCTTCTCTCCCTCACCCACTTTCTGTCTCTCATAAAAAGTGTTGTTTTTAATTTTAAAAATTAAAAAAAAATTTTTTTAAAGCTCTTCTGGAAATTGTACCTGAACCCAGAAGTCACATCAGAAGTAGGTTAAAGGTTGCAGTAGGGCTGGAATCTTCTCTGTCGAGCATCACATACTTTCTTGAGTCCTCCTCCAGAACTATCTCTTTCTTTAAATATCTCCATCATTTGGTGTTTAGAAAACACAAATATTCATCAGGAAATCAACCCAACAGAGGAAGCCAACTAACCACTTGGAAAGAGCCAGTGAAACCTTGTTAATCCCAGTTTTCTCTCATGACACAGTGTGTGCTCCAGAGGGTACTTTTTACCACGCTGGCGTTCTTCACCCAGATACAGAACACGCAGCCCTGTCCACCCTCATGTTGTGTAGCAGATTCCTCCTCACTGAAGTGAGGAAGAAGGCTCTCATTCAGGAAGTCTAAGTCAGGGAGAAGCCAACCATTCCCCAAGGTTCTGTGAACTAGAAATTGAAACGTTCCTTAATGAGTGCAAGGAAGAAAGTTCCAGAGACCCGGGAAGTCAACAAGTCTGGGAAAGAGTCACAAGACCCACCGCAAGGCTGTAAAAAGGGGAAAGAGTTGCTTAGGGGGAGAGACCCTTCGATGGAGCTGCCTGCCAGTGATGCAGTGTGCTCCAGAGATGCAGCTTCAGTGAGACGTCACCTGTGCTGAGGTGGGCTTTCTGGAGATGCAGTTGACTTTGAATTGAAGCTGCTTTCGAGAGGTCATTGTCCAAGATGGAATGAGACTTCTCGTGGTGTGTCTGCATTTGACCAAATCTGATTTTGGTGTCATTTATCGTTTGGTCTGTTGTTCGTGCCCTATCTGGGGAGATGACATATGTCCCAGTAGAACTCACAGATCAATCAAAAGATCAAGCAAGAGCCGGGAGTGGTGGTGCATGCCTTTAATCCCAGCACTCAGGAGGCAGAGGTAGAGAGGGCAGCCTGGGACTACGGAGTGAGTTCCAAGTCAGTCTGAGCTAGAGTGAGACTCTATGGGGGTGGGGGGGAGCAAAAACAAACATCAACAAAGAAAGATCAAGACTTCAAAGAGCTCGTTCCTTCCCAAGGGTTTCCTGGGATTGTAACCAGATCCTACTTCAAGAAATGCCTCTTCATATCTGGGGTTCCCTACCCACCCTCGGAACCCCACAGGGCCCGGTGCAGGCTGGTATTCCACTGGCGTGAACCAGAGACACTTCCAGAAGTGGCTTATCCTGCCATGGATCCCTTCCACCTCCCTTTCCTTGAACATCGACGTTGAACACGACAGGTACGAATGGCATGTGCATGTTGTCCCCTTACTGAGAGGATGCTGTTCATTGCGCATCTTGCAGAAGTGACGGCTTGGGAAAGAAAAGTAATTTGTGACGTTGGGCTGGTGCGTGGAGGACCTGGTTTCGGTGGCTGTCTGTGACTGGAGATGCCTGTCTCTGAGTCCACTTTCAATCCACAGGAGTACACTGCTAGGCCACAAAGACCCTTGCCCTTTGTGCCAAACTTTTGTCGATACTGTTATTTAAAGGGACACAGCCCAATTTATTTCAGTATCAATTCTCTGTATCATTTGCCTCAGCACTGATTGTATCACTCGCAAATTAGCATTAGGCAGCAATTTCGGGTTCCATATAAAACAATTTAGCAGTCTGGCCAAGAAAATGAAAGATGCGAAGCCAAAGCAGGGATGTCGAACCTAATTCTCTTCCTTATCTTCTTGTTACATATTGACATATTTGAGGCCATTCAAAAGCGTCCCAACTTGTCTTGCCAGAGCGCGGGTCAGAGTATCGACAGCGAGAACCATTTAGCAGGTTATTTAAATGGCGGGGTCCTATCGCGGTGGGATCTGCTGCCTGGCTGGCTTCTGGTGCGGAATGGTCAACTTTGTCTCCAGGGAACAGACGTGCTTCTGGCTCCTTCTATGGCCAACATGGGTGTGGTGAGATGCTTGTTCTAACGCTTCCAGATATTTTCTCCCCCAAGCCTTCCACCAGATGCCAGCCTGGGATACCCTCCACAAGAACCTGTCTTGGCTACGCTGCGGAGGAGGGAAGTGAATCCATTAACCATTCCCACAAACCTATGGCCCAAGCTGGTCTAGTCAGTTTCCCTAAGATTTTTTAAGAATTTTTCTGCCCACTTCTACCTGCTCAACACTATTGGTTATTATCTTGGGGGATGGGGAACGACAGGGAGCGGGGAAGGTCAAGGAAAGCAGGTGCTGCATGCACTGTGAGGGCTACTGTGCCATGTTGCCCAGGCCCCTTCCCATGAGCAACCAGGAGCCAGCCTTCATCCGTGAGCCCTTTCAGGTTCTTCCACATCTGTGCAAAGTCATCTTCCCCCAGGGCATGACCTCTCCTGAGCCTCATCTCACAATGACATGAACTCAGGAGTAAAAAAAAAAAAAAAAAAAAAAAAAAAACCTTCCCATGTCTGCACTAGTCTTTGGATCTGTGTGTGTGTGTCTGTGTGTGTGCACGCGCGTGTGCAGGGAAAGGGTGTTTGTTTTGCTTATTTTGAGAAAGAGTGTCACTATATAGGTCAGGCTGAATTAGAACTCTGTTGCTCAGGCTGACCTTGATCTTCCTACCTCTGCCTCCAAGTGCTAGAATTAAAGGCATGAGCCACTATGCCTGGCACTTGGCTTAGGACTCTCTATGTAAGCCAACCTTGCCTCATACTCACTATTCTCCTGCCTCAGCTTCCCTCTAAGTGCTGGTATAGCAGACTGCCCAACCTTGTGCAAATCATAAGTGTTTATGGCAGTTTCAATGTTTGGCCCCACAGACTCAAGTCATTTCTTTTTATTTTGGAGAGAGACAGGGAGAGAGGGAGAGGAAGACAGATAGAGATGGGCGAGCCAGCAGCCTCTTAACTGCTGTGAAAGAAATCCAGATGCATGTGCCTCCTTGTGGTCAAGTGCGGCATTGCACCCTTGCATCACTTTGCATCTGGCTAAACATGGGACCTGGAGATTGGAACTGGGTTCTTAGGCTTAGGAGGCAGGCGCCTAACCACTAAGCCATCTCTCCAGCCTTCAATCATTTTTTGATGAGACTTCCTAGTTGAGGCCCTAGCAGGCAGATTCCTGCTGAGGGGGTGTGTCATGGGGGGGGAGCTGAGTCCAACCCTAAGGTGTGTTTGCGGGCAGCTCTTCACTCTAGCCCAGAGGTGTGTGTGGAACAGTTTGAGCTCTGGTGGTTCATTCTTGCTGCTTGTTGGTGTTTTGCTTGCTGCTGTTGTTTCTCTCTGCTCGGATCTATGGAACTAAGCAGCCTCTTTGGCCATTGATGGAGTTTCCCCTGGACCTGTAAGCTGAAATAAACCCCTTCTGCCATTAACCGTGACTGGTTGGATGTTCATCCCAGCGGCAAGGAGCTGACTGCAACAGGATCCTTCCCTCCTTCCCTCTTCCAAGCTCCCCAGCAGCTGTCACTGAACCTGCTTCACGACTTGAACATGCTTCCACAGATATGGGGAAGCAGAGAACATGCCTTCTTCATAAGCACAAGTTCTACCACAGTGTACTGAATTCTCGGGTCTCACCCCCTGTTAACAATTGTTCTCTCAAACTGCTATGAACAGGTGGGGTCTTTGGTTCTGTGGGGGAGCCCTTCTGAACGGGAAAGTGTCCTTTTGAAAGGGTGCTGTGACAGTGTGCTTCCTCATTCTACCACGTTAGACAACAAGAAGGCAGTCGTGTGGGTCAGAAGGCAAAACCCCAGCAGACATGACGTCTGCCAACACTGTGATCTTGGGCTTCTCAGCATCCAGAACTATTGTTTGGAAGCCATTTAATTGACGGTATTCTGTCCAAGCAGCTCGATGGACTAGGACAGAAATTGGTACTGAATTGGGGTTCTCTCTTCACAATTATGTGTTATGTAATAACAGGTTTAACATCTGAGAAATGCACCATTAGGCAATTTCATCATTACGCAGACATCATAGAGTATATGAAGATGGATGTGACATCACTACAGGACATAATGCAGTGGGACCATGGTCATACATGAGGTCTGCTGTTTGCTGAAACATCACACAGCTCAGATCTATAACTGAAACTGTGAATGAAGCCTTAGGACTGGGGTCAGAAGTAAAGGCTGGAACACCATTGATGCACAAGACAGACAGTCTACGTTGCCACCATCATGAGTTGCTGTGGTTTGAATGTGGCGGTTGGTCCTGGGTTTGAACATGTGGTCCCCAAATAATGGTGCTGTTTTGGAAGGTTGTAGAACCTTTAGGAGGTGGAGTGCTATAGACTGACCCTACTTCCTGTTTTATTTTTTATTTTATTTTATTTTTAGAGAGAGAGAGAGAGAGAGAAAGAGAGAGAGAGAGAATTGGCGTGGCAGGGCCTCAGCTACTGCAATCAAAGTCCAGATGCCTGTGCCACTTACGGGGCATGTGCAACCTTGCACTTGCCTCACCTTTGTGCATCTGGCTTACTTGGGATCTGGAGAGTTGAACATGGGTCCTTAGGCTTCGCAGGCAAGTGCCTCAACCACCAAGCCATCTCTCCAACCCATGCTCAGCTGTCTCAGCAGAAGCCAGGAGCCATTGTCCAAGATAAGAGAGCAATTGAGGAACACCAGACCTGGGAGGAAAATACCCCACAGAACCGAGTGATCTCAAAGGAACACCTAGATGAAACCCTGAGGGAGCTTGGGATATGCCAAGATCATATTCACCACTCTCTGGTACTCCACTCTCCCACTGCCCCAATCACAGCTCCAGCGGGCCCCAGTATGGTACTGTCCAGAGTGACCCTCTGGACTCCACATGTGAAAACTTCTGGAGGCTTCCACATGATGTAATCTCTGCTCGTGTTCACAGAACCCTGAGCAGTACATTCACCTGTCCTTGAAAGGTCATTGAATTGAGCCATAAGCACAGGGCTGCACCCAAGGAGCACCCTGAGGGGAGGGACCTGGGCTCATGGGGGTAGGGAAGACGCAACAGAAAACAGCTGTAGGAACAAGGCCATCACTGAGTCTCAGCAGAGCTGTGGCAGCGGGACCAGCACTGTTCCCTTAGGCCAGTAGAGCTGCCAGGCACAATGTCAGCCGGAGCAGGGCAGGTGCATGACTAAGTGTCCAGAGCCTCAAAGGAAGGATCACTTCCCCAGTGTGTCCAAAAGGCAGACAGCATCATGTTAAAAATGATGGTTCTCAGGGCTGGATAGATGGCTCAGCTTTGCTTACAATGTCTGACAGCCCGGGTTCGAGTCCCCCTGTACTCATGTAAAGCCAGATACACAAAGTAGCACACTGGAGTTTGTTTGTTGTGGCAGGAGACCCTGCCATGCACATCCTCTCTCTCTATCCCTCTCAAAAAAAAGAAATAAAGATATCTTAAAAATAAATAAAATGAGGTTATTCCTTTTAAAAAATATTCTTATTTATTTGCAAGCAGAGAGATTTGGAGAGAAGAGAGACCGACAGAGAACAGTAGCCCTGGTAGCAAACATCCCATAGGTATCAGCTGATCTATACTGTCACAGGTGGATGAACAGGGCTGGAGAGATGGCTTAGCGGTTAAGGCATTTGCCTGCAAAGCCAAAGGATCCAGGTTTGATTCCCCAGGATTCACGTAAGCCAGATGCACAAGGTGGTACATGCAGCTGGAGTTCGTTTGCAATGGCTGAAGGCCCTGGAGCACCCACTATCTTTCTCTCTCTCTAATTAATTAATTAATTAATTAATTAATTTGTTAAAAGGTGGATGAACAGGAGTCTGAGGGTCATTACCCACGGTTGCTTTGTCCACTTCTTAGACCAGAACCTGCAGAATGAAGATGAAGATACGACCCATGGAAAATGTACCTGCAGTTACTCTGCAGGTTCTTCCCCAGGGGGAGCTGCTGAGCAACGGCAACCTGCAGACATCTCGACATCTGTTGAGCTTGGGATCTGCGTAATCACTGATGCCAAGAGACTTGGAGCATTGTCCCAGTCCTCTGCTATTAGAGGCCATCAGGGAGAAACAGCTCAAGGGGAAGCATTTACTTAGGCTCACGATTTCAGAGGTTTCAGTCCGTTGTGGCCAAGGACGTGGTAGGGCAGAGCCACTCACTTCATGACAGCCAGGAAGCTGACTACGGTTGTTCTGTAATCCACCTGGGATGTCAGTCTGGGTGGGGGAGGGTGCCAGCGACATTCAGGATGGGTCTTCCTTAGTTAATCCTCTCTCGAAATGTCCTCACAGATGTACCCAGAAGTTTTACTAATCCCCTAGGAGCTCGCAGTACGATCAGAATGACGATCAAAATTAACCATCACAGAAGCCGCGTCATCTGTGGAGTCTTGGTTAAAACTGCCTCACAGAGACCCCACTGGGTTCGCAAGCATTCTGGTGGTAACTTTCAGTCTTCATATGGATATACTGGGAACATATTCCCAATGACTGGGCACCCTACAGAAATCAGCATAAAAACAAACATCGTGTTGTTTTCCAGGATGGCTGGTGTGGAAAATCCAAGGGGGATGGTTTCCATCACATCTCTATTTAGTTCATGGGCTCAGTCCTTGAAATCTGCAGATAGAGCCTAGAGCAGGACAGGGGACTTCTTACACTCAGGCAGTTGTCCCAACTATGGCTGTGACTTTCATATTAGCTATGAAAAATCTTCTTTTTGTTTTTTTGGGGCAAGCCCAACAGTCTTGCCTCTTTTATGCAAGAAGGAGAGGGAGAGAGAGAACTGATGTGCCAGGGCCTCCAGCCTCTGTCATGGAACTCCAGATGCGTGCAGCCCCTTGTGCACATGTGCAACATTATGTGCTTGTGTTACTGTGCACCTGGCTTACACGGGACCTGGAGAGTCAAACATGAGTCCTTAGGCTTTGCAGGCAAGTGCCTTAACCACTAAGCAATCTCTCCAGTCCTATGAAAAATCTTTCTTTGCATATGTATTTGTTTGTGTGTGGGTACATGTGTTGGTATGTGTGTGTGTGTGTGTGTGTGTGTGTGTGTGTGTGTGCATGCAAGCTACAATATCTTCACTATGGAAGATTAGTGACTATATTTTTATCGTAATCAAAAAAAAGTTTTCTGCGTCTGATGAAAACCAATTCTGGGGCGAAGAACAGTGCACATTGACAGGTTTCCCAGGAGCTGTGTTAACATCCTTCCTTTGCGGTGTGATAGAGTCCGAGTGACCTGAATCATTGGAGCATCTCACAGAATCCCCGCTGATCCCATATCAATGACACCAAGGAAGCAGACCAGAGGAGCCAGGAGGAGAGAGGAAGGAGGGGCCAGCAAGTCAGAGGCTGCTGCTCACCAGGTGGCTGTGTCGATCTCAAATTCCCATGCTGGAATCCTAACCCCCCAATGAGAAAATTTTATGATGAGATGGGAGGTATTATTTGGGAGGTGTTTGTCTTCGGTAACCTCATCAAGGAGGGTAGAGTCTCCAAAATGGGACCAGTGCCCCCGAATCAAGAAAGAGAATCTCTGTATGTCTCTCTGTGTGTCTCTGTCTGTCTGTCTCCCTCTGTTGCTCTCTTTCTTTGTCTTCACCGTGTTAGGATACATCAAGGAAGTCTGCAAATCCTTCTAGAAACCAAGCCAGTCATGACCTTGATCTTGGACTAACAGCCTCCATAACTGGTTGGTGTTCTATCCTCTTGTTTGAGCACCAGTCTGTAGTAACTTGTTATAAAACTCAAAGCTGACCCCAACAGAGACTCGGATAAGGCACATGCATTCCAGAGGTTAAAAAATCTCAAAGAGGGGCTGGAGAGATGGCTTAGCAGTTAAGGCATTTGCCTGCAAAGCCAAAGGGCCCTGGTTTGATTCTCTAGTGCACAAGGGGGCACATGCATCTGGAGTTCATTTGCAGTGGCTGGGGGCCCTGGCATGCCCATTCTCTCCCTCTTGCTCTCTCTCTATGTCTCTTTCTCTCTCTCTCTCAAATAAATAAATTAATTTTTTTAAAAAAAGGTGCTTGCCTGCAAAGCCAAAGGACCCAGGTTCAACTCCTAGGACCCACGTAAACCAGATGCGCAAGGAGGCGCATGCATCTCCAGTTCGTTTGCAGTGGCTGGAGGCCCTGGCGTGCCCATTTCCTCTCTCTCTCTCTCTACTTGCCTATTTCTGTATATTTCTCTCTCAAATAAATAAATGAATATTAAAAAAAAAAAACTTCAAAAAAATCTCAAAGAGGCCAAGGCCTGACATATCACTGACATGTTTCAATGTATCAATGACAGGGATTCAGTACTAAACAGCAATGAAACAGGACACCCTTTCCATTGCAAAAGGTAAGCCATCACCTCCCATAGTGAAGAGGAGGAAGGACAACCCCTGCTTCTAGAACCCTGAGACTCCACATCTGGAAATCTGGCCTCACCAATGCCCAAGGAAATAGTAAACATTACTGACTTTGGACAGGGCTCAAAAGACAATAAGGTTCTTTAGCCAACTCAGCCTGCGATGCAGGTGGCTCTCTTGCTGCGGCCCTATGATCTGGAAGATGCCAAGGTGTAAATGTCATTGTTAAAGGAAACCGGGCTATGGAGTTTATGGCCTACCCAGAGGAAGAACCGCGACGGAGCAAGACCATTCCACCTGTAGCGGTCAAGGTGTCCTTGGCAGCATGCCTCGGTTTACGTACGAAGCCCTGCTGGAATGCCTCGCTATGGGGCTCAAAGGGACTGACCCCACTGTGAGCTGTGGTCATTCATGATGGCAGATGGCCAACTCTCATCAGCAGAGGGAAGCACGGGTTCATCTGACACCAGACAGCAGGGACCAGAGGAAGAAGCCAGTCCATCTACCTGCTCGTGCCAGGACATCATGTCACTCACCACTTGCATACAACCCTCTCTTTGCTTGCCCTACAACTTTAAGGATCCCTTACAGCCATCTGAGTGGGTAGGGAAAAGACCAGCTTTGGATCTCTAATGGGTCAACTCAGTCTGCGGACTGAGAATGACCACACAGAGCAGCTCTCACTCCACACTTACGACTGACCATGACAGAGGAGATGAAAACTCATCTCAATACATTACAATGAGCACCTAGTTATTCAGTTTGGAGCTCAAGGTTGCAGTATATATGGACTCTTGGGCAATAGGAAATAGACTAAATGGCCAAGGACCTTTATCAGGAGACGTTGTGCATAACCATGTGTCTTTAATCATTTTCTGTGTCGTATGCTGTTTTGGCATCT